>JAZDUH010000486.1:4120000-4720000 GCA_036419115.1 Scarus forsteni | reverse complement strand
TTCATGGTCAAGGAATCTAAATATTTAGATGAAATAAAGGTAGGACTAATATTTATGGTGAAAATCACAACATGCGCTCTCAGAGTGCTTTACTAGTTAGTCACTGTCATTGATAAGGCGCTGATGAAAACAGAGTGAGTCCTCGTGGATGTCTCTTTGTTTTGGTTCAGACCTATTTTCTGTGAGTTGAATATTGCACAGTATTTGCACCACGCCATGGTCAATCCTTTCTTATTTTCATACCTAAAACTGGACTGTGGTGTGGAAAAGGCATCGTCAGCTGATCTCATTTGCGTATTTAGAGGATTATATGATTGAGAATTGGTTGGAACTGATTTTATGTCCGTGCTCTTCCTGTTTTTAGAAGAAGATGTGAGATTGGTGTGTAAATCTGCAGCCATCAGAGGAATCAGGTTTGTGTTTTAATCTCAGCGTATCGCTCCTACAGATGAACCAAACGGGGATTTCTCCTGTTAAAGCTTCAAAGAGACGAATTAACAAACAGAGCCGAGGATTCCTGGAGGACCCACAGCCTGCTGCTGCTGCTGCTGCTGGTTGTTGCCACAGTGACAATTTATGTCCTCAGTGACTGATTGATGCGGCGGCCCTGCCCTGGACTCAGGGTGTGTGTTCCTGAGAGTGTGTAGCAGGGACAGAGAGAGGGGATGTAATGAGATGTGGGCTCCTGTGCAGTCGATGAAATGATGAATGGGTGATGAAGAGCAGGAAGGAGAAACCATGCTGCATCAGAGTGAAGCAGAAAAGGAAAGACAGGGAGGGAGGAAGCGAGCGTGTGTTTTGTATTTGAAAGAGAGAGAGGCGACACAAAGGAGGCTAAATGTGTGTCACAGAAAACACCCTCACAGTGTTTGGATGCACGTGTGACCCCCCCTCTCCACAAACCCTGCTCTGTCTGAAGCCTCCTGCAGCTGCATCACCGGCAGCAGCAGCAGCAGCAGCAGCAGTGTTACCATGGCATCGGTAGTCAGGCGATGACGCTCGGCCCCGATCAGAAAAAAGGCTGAACACACCCAGCTCTGTGCTCGGCTCAGCTGTTCTGCTCGGTTACAGAGGAGGGATGGAGGAGCTGACGCTTTGTGTTTGTTTGTTTATCAGTGAGTCGAGTCTCCAGGGCGGAACATCGAAACAAATGTTCACCTATTTTAGATTTTGTCCCTCACATGGTCTGATTAGTATGACAAGCATCAATATGATGATTAAGAGGGAGGCTCCAGAAGCAAATCCTCTTTGCTAATCACTATTAATATGCACTGACACATTTATTTATTGACTGATTTATTTGAGTTGAAGTATAAAAATAGAAAAGCACTCTGCCAGCGCCACAGTCCTCACCAATATTGTGATTTTCACCATAAATATTAGCCCTACCTTTATTTAATCTAAATATTTAGCTTCATTGACCATGAAAACATACTATAAGCAGTTGTTTTTTAGTTAGTTTGTTTCTCTGTTAGCAACATAACTCAAAAAGTTACGGACAGATTTCGATGAAATTTTCAGCAAATGTCTGGATTGGAACAACGAACACATGATTAGATTTTGAGAGTGATCCGGATCACCATCTGGATCCGCCATGATGACAAATGTGATTTTCGTGAATAACTACTGAACTAAAACAGACACCATTATGAATCCAATTGCTAATGATATCTATTTTAGTTCAGTAGTTATTCACAAAAATCTCATTTTTCATCATGGCGGTTTTTTGCTGATCTGGATCACTCACAAAATTAAATCATTTGTCCCTTGTCCAAATCCTGACTTTTGCTGAAAATTTCATGGAAATCCATCCATAACTTTTTGACTTATCTTGCTAACAGAGAAACACACAAACTAACAAATTGCTGCAGCAGGGCTGGACGATATTACGCAATCCCAATATCACGATTAATTGAAGCTCTTACCTTGATTATGATTAATGAACAATTATTTTATGCTTTGCTGGAGCACATTAGTGGTGATACCAACGGTCATCGACACGGTCATCCTGCAGTAATTATACTTAACTTCTTTCTGCTCGATGTCCTCTACACAGAATCCAAAATGTGCCCAAACAATGAAGATGACATTTTTCTTGGCTACTAGGTCCTCTGATAGATTGGCACGTCCTTCAGTCTTGACAAAAGTGAACATAGACTATATGGAGGGGGCGTGGTTACATGACTCACACTGGTAAAATAATCACAATAACCGTCATGAGTAAAATAACTTTGATTATAGGGTCTAAATGTTGATTTTCGATTATTTTTTGATTAATTGCCCAGCCCTGTGCTGCAGGATACATTTGCAGAGGTGATTTGGGGAAAAGAGGTGGGGGGCTTTTCTACAGTGTTTCATAAGTAAAGGATCAACATGAGGTCCATGGCACCTGACTTCTGAAGCCTTTAGTGCGAGTGGACCTTTGTGCGTCAGTGTATCTTCATCTGTAAGGGCTTGGACCAGAGACCAGACAAAATGAAACATTTGTGCTTTGAGTCAGTGGATTTATGTGCAGACAAAATCTCTCAAAAGACTTATTAACCTTATTTGAAAGCATCAGGCCTCATGCCTTTGACCTCTAGGGTCTGATCCCTTCATCCATCAGCTCAACAGCTCATTCTCTGTCTTAAAGATGTAGATGTGTAGACGTTGGCAGCATGTCGCCGAACAAAAGCGGTGAGTATCAATCAATAAATCAATCAAAGTTTATTTATATAGCACAGTTCATACAAATTCATTTGCAGCTCAAAGTGCTTTACATCAAGACAAAAGATTGACAAAGGATGTATGTATATATATACATACACATAAATACACGTACACACATGTGCATATATATATGAACACACACATAAATGATGACAATAACTGTCATTTAACCACTTAGTAAATAAACACAGCAGAGGACCATCTACTAAGTAGTATACCTCTGTAATTGTAATGAATAGTTGGTAGGATGTCAAGAGGATTTAGAGACTAATGCACCACAGAACCTCAATAAAAATGATAAATTTATAAGAACAGATACAAGAAAAAGCAAAGCAAGAAAACTAAGAAACATCTAAATAAGACACTAAACATATACTTAAAACAAACGAAAGTATGTTTAAAGATTAAAATTAAACCTAAAATAATTAAATATAAAAAGATAAGAACTATATCAAAATATATAAGCAATTAGCAAAAATGGAATAAAATATCAGACAATAAAATTTTAAACTAAAAATAATAAGAATTGCTACTCAGAAATAAATAATTATAATAGTCATTAAAATAATAAAGTTCTCGATAGGTGAGTTTTTAGATTGCGTTTGAACAAAATATAGGAAATAATGTTTCTCTTTCTATGTAAAGTCCGTCAAAATAGGTGAACAATCATCCTCATAAAACTTTGGTTTTCTTTTTCTGAATTTAGAAAAAGCTTTTTATATCTTTGTACCACAGGTCTCCTCTTTGTGGAGGCTGACATAACGATCTGCCATGTTGTCTATGGGTGAGTTTTGGGTCTACAAAAGTTTACAAAACCTATAATCATCATCTTTACTGACCTATAATCTATCAAAATAATAGTTAAAAACCCCTCACCTGGTAACTGTTGTAAATGATGCTCTGTTCACGATCCTTTTTGGTCTTCACCGGCTCTCGTCGCTTAGTGATGTGATGTTTTAGAAAAAGACGGGCTCATTCCAAAATCTGAACACTAGATGTCGCTAAAATGCCAATTTCTACACACTGCACCTTCAAGTCTGGCTCACATATTAATTTTCAATGACTGCTAGTGTTTGGTCACAACTACCCTCTAGTTTTTATACACTTTGTAACCCTGATCCAGCTGCATTCTCTCTCTGTCTGAGACGCCCTGTTGTCTGCCTCTTTAATGGTGCGTTTCAGTTGTACTGGGAAATCGGGATTTCCAAGTTCTGAGTGGGAAAATTCAACTGGAACGCCTCTCTGAGGTCTAAGTTTCCTGCTGGGAAGTCCACAATCAAAGATGGCTGCCTCCAGTGTAAACAGTTATTAAGCTCCTGTAATAATCCATTTATTAGCACTTCTGACTCGCGTTTGTCGCACTAAATCAGCCATATTCACGTTTATAGAAGGAAATGCTGCTATAGTATTGTTTACATTCTAACCACGGCTAACACAACGGCTAACAATGGCCTGGTAGTACGCTGATAATTTGGAAATTAGGGATGGGACGATACACATAAACTCACAATACGCTGCACCTCGATATGCCCGGGTCACGATACGATACGTCACGATACAATATCAAAAAAGTAAAAAAAATATATATTACTGTGTAATTACAACTTATTTATTTTTGTTTGAGTTGCACACAGGAAAACACAAGGCCTAACAGGCCAAACACAAACAATAACACTCTCTAACCCTAGAGAGGTTAGAGAGAGTGTATGCTAATGAGCAGTAGGCTCGTTTTCGCCGGGTCGTCTTCACATTTTTATGGTGACGCTGAAGGTGGTGGTTCATGTTTGTTGTGCTGGAGGTGGTATACGGAATGACAGCATAGCAAAGTTCACACACCGTCTTAGTCTTGTCAGTTACTTTATTGTCGTCTTCGTCTTTTTTAATGAGAAAGCCAAAACACTGCCAGTCAGATGACTTGTAGTCAGGCGGAGCGTCCTCAATTTTGACCTCAGTCGACTCCATCGTTCGACTTTTTGGAGGCAAGGTAGTTGGTGCTAATGTTTGTTGTCGTCAATTTTGGTCACACGAGCTATTACTGTACGTGACGTTTTTATTTCACGATCCATTTTTTTCAAACTTGATGCGTTTCGTCACGTACCGTATCGCGATATTTTACCAAACAATATTTCATCCCATCCCTATTGGAAATGGCATCATACTCCTCTGGTTTAGTTGATCTGCTGATACTTTCCCTTTCTGATGCATTAAATCTAAACACAGTGATGTTTTTACTGAAACCACACTTTTCCAAACTAAGATGAGTCTGAGGTTTAATGCACAGCTCATTCTGAAGGTGCTGATATTCTATATTTGTCTCAGTTCTGCTATTACAGCATCTGCTTGATGGATGTGAAGTCGAAGCAAAACTTTAAAAACCATAAATGTGGGCGAGACAGTGACCTCAGCAGAGAGAGACCAGACTGATGTCTTCTGACCAGGAAAAGGGTTTTTTAGTTTCACTGCGGATCATTTAAAGAAATAACGAGGCAGTTTTGACTCGTTATGATAAAGTCAGGTTAAAATAACATCTGTTTTCAGGCTGATCTGATGTCTGTGGTGTTGGTTTTTTATTGCTTTGCACTTCAGGCTGTTTTTATAGGAAGGATTTGCATAAATGGTGCTGCAGTTCAGGCCTGGAGGGGGGCTGGTTGACTTCCTGTAGACCGGGGGGGATTATAGATCTGTGTTATTGATCCGTCTCCTTGTCTGTCTGTTGGCTCTCTGCTGCGTCTGGGCTCCGTGATTAATGTGTCCTATTAAACCCAAAGGATCTGCAGGTTTCAAAGGATTTAATGGCAAAATACATTTTTATTTTTATTGTTTATGATTTTGAAGATCATCAGCCAATACTCAACGCCTGTTAAAACTGTCATCTTGTTATTTTTGTCCCAAATATTTAAAGTTCTTAATCAATGAAACTCAGACAATTGAAATATAACAACTCCATTTTTTAACTGTTTTATGTCTGACTAAAAAAAAAAAAAAGTCCCACCATGACATAAGCACAATAATTCTGATGTTTTATTGTCTCTTTTTGTCTCCAGGGCAGTTATCCTGTGTGGGATGACTTCATCAGCAAAGCCAGCAAACTGCAGTCGCAGCTCAGGTAACAAACTCTTTTTGATTTGTTCACCGGGACCAAAACTATAAAAAAAACTAATTTAAAAGAACGTGCACATCAGCTCCACTCGAATCACAGTGTTGAACATAACATGAATAAGTCCTGTGCTCTCATTCACATCAATAACAAAAGATGACATAATAAAACTGACGGAATGACCTCTAGTGTTAAAATATGAAGCCAATGGAGAAGTTAAAGAAGCTACAGTTCCTCAAGTGACCACCAGAGGCAGCCTGCAGAAGCACCAGGAGTCAGCTGTGTTCTTTTAGCGTGTGTTCGGCTCAATCAGAGGTGTGGATGATATCACGACAAACCAAAGCTGTTGATGCCGCCAGTGGACGCTGCCACACTCACCGATAGTTAAACTACCTTAAGACTATCGTTTCACATTAAATTATACCACACAGATGTATCATTTAACACTTAAATGTGACATGAACCTCTTCAAAGACAACCCCTATGAAGTAAACTTATAAGGAGAGCAGATTTCGCCAAGAATCACTGAGTAACCATGATGACCACAGGCTAACTGACATTAAGCGCCATTATTTGTACAACAGGAAGTGACATCACTTCATATCAAGTAGGGGTGAAACAAAATTTCGCGCCACCAAATTCCGCGAAATAAAAAAAAGACAAAATAAAATTCAAAGACGCTCGAAATAAAAGCACAAAATAAAAAATGCAAAGGGGCGCGCGCACGACTAGTGAAGTTTACCCTCCTCGCCTACCGTAGCAAAACACTTGCTTAAATATGGAGGAAGACGAGGTCTAGGAATTAGCTGATGCTCCTTCGTCAAATAAATCGGTTGTGTGGACCTATTTTGGCTTCCCATGTAAAAGACGAGAGAACGGTGAGAAGAGACAGGCAGCAACTGTATGTTTGAGTAAGTCAGCATAAAAAACAATGTTTGATTTTTGTATCTACTGTTGAGTTGACAGAATTTGATCATACTTGAAGATCAGAAGTATATGCACTGTTATAGGCTAAATATTATAGTTCACAGTTCAGACATTTATAGGTCTAACCTGCAGCTCTGAGAACTGCTATTTGTTTTCCTTTTCATTCAAGAATGTACTTATCCTGATTGTTACAACAACAAAGCACTTTTTATTGAGATTTTATGTTTGTATTTGCACTATAGTCTAAATAAGAGGAAAAAACTACAATTTAGTTTTATTTCAAAGAGCATTTATTTTGTACTGATGCAGCAATATTTTTTGTATGTCTGCATTAGGAAGAAAATAAAGAAAATGAGATTTTTGCACAGCTTCATACTGTTGGAGATTTTCTATAATCTTTATTTTGTATCGTGAGTATTTCGTATCGTGAGCCCTGTTTCTTATTTCGTATCATTTCGTGAGTTGACCAGTTCGTTTCACCCCTACTATCAAGTCATTTCCTATCAAATCATTTCCTTTTGTCGTCACGCCCGCTGCTCCCACTGCTTCCGCTGCTCCCGCCTCTCTTCCCTGATTGGGCCGTTTAGCATTTAGCCGAGTGAAATTGTTGGACAGTGGAAGCTGGCAAGACGGAGATGCATGATTTCAGAATCAGGCAGGTATGTCTGCTCTGCAAGGCTATTCCTCAGGGGCCCAGCTTCTCCTGTGTGCAGCCCTGTCAGCGTGTCCTGTATATTAGAGATTTGGTGGTTTTAACAGTATTTGACGTATTGTACCTTTAACTCTGTAACTGATTTGAAACCTCACGATGTCCTGACTCGTTTCTTGTGGCCTCGGGCAAACGGAGGAAAGAGTGACAGTTGAGCAGAGCTCATAAAAATCCAATCAGTCTGCTTCATTAGGTGTTTAAATGTCAGATCACTGGGTCTGCACACACGCACACACAAACAAATACACACAACACAGAAGGTCAAGAAAACACACAAATGGAGAGAAACACACACCTGCACCTCCTGCTGCATCATGGACACGACCTGCTCACTGCCTCCAGACGATGACAGACACACACACTCGCAGTGATGCCGGCAGAGATTAATGATGGAGCGTGAAGTTGTTAAACACTGCACCACTGAAGCAACTCACAAAGACACTTTTAACACAAACAATAACCCAGTTTCACTTTTTCACAGTTGTCATGAACATAAATTCAGATTCAAACAGATGAAGAAGACAGCATAGAGTTTATTTTGAAGGCACTCAGTCTTTCTTCTTCTTCTTCTCTTAGAACGACGGTCGTGGCTGTGGCGGCGTTCCTCGATGCCTTTCAGAAAGTGGCAGACCTCGCCACAAACAGCAGAGGTGAGCTGTGAACATGTTTTTGTTTGCTGCAGTGATTTTTGAGTGTTTTCTGTCTTGATGTCTCTGGGCAGCTGCTTTACATTGACGTGTTCCTGGTGAACATGAGGCTCCGTGATGGTTTGATTTGGTTGATGTTGACTTGGGCTGTGAAGCTGGCTGTTTTTGGGTACTTTCGTTTGTCAGATGTCGATTTTATTTGACTTTCAGTTGGTTGGTTTTAAAGCTGGTAACATTTCACACATGTAGATGAGTGATTGAGCCATTCAAGGGATAGTTCTTGTTTTTTCGAGAGGTGCACATCGAGACCATTGGCACTGGTTAATATGCTCGCCAGCTTCAGTAAGATTCTTTGCAGTGTTTCACTTTCCTGGAGCTCCTGTGTTTAGATGTTTTGTGCAGGGATCACTGGTGGCCCTTCTGCTCATAGGCTGTTGTCTCTGAAGTGGCTTGAATATGACCTGTGGCTTCTTTACCTCATGTCACCCCGTACTCTCTCCCCAATTTTGAACACTTTCCGCTGTTCTGCTGGAATAAATGAAAAAGAGAAAGAAAACTATATACAGTATTAAATAAGTGTTGTGTTAGTCAAGACTGGTCTTGGTCTCGAGACCACATTTTGAAGGTCTTGGTCTTGTCTTGGACTCAAAAGCATTTTTACTCGGTCTTGTCTCGGACATGGACCAGCCAGACTCTGGATTTTCCATCAAGACCAATCAAGACCAGCGCTTCAACTTCATTAGTGTGAACAATGAGGAACAATTGGTAAAACAACAAAAAGCTTCAGTTCATGTGTTATTACCTCCGCCAAGGAGGTTATGTTTTCGGGAGAGTTTGTTTGTCCGTCTGTCCGTCTGTGAACAAAATAACCCAAAAAGTTATGGATGGATTTTGATGAAATTTTCAGGAAATGTTCAGCATGGGAAAAGGAAGAACTGATTCGATTTTGGTGTTGATCCGAATCAGCGTCTGGCCGCCATGGCGAAAAATGTGATTTCTGTGAATAACTACTGAACTGAAATAGATGTCATTATGAATCCAGTTGCTAATGGTATGTTTTCATGGTCAAGGAATCTAAATATTTACATGAAATAAAGGTAGGACTAATATTCATGGTCAAAATGACAATATGGCTGAGGACTTTGGTGCTGGTGGAGGTCTGCGCTCTCTGAGTGCTTTTCTAGTTTCCTCCTGTGATGACTGCAACCTTTCGGGTGTTGTGATGGAGGCACATCCCCCCTTAACTGTTCAACCTTGTCATGGTTTTTAAAATTGATTTTGATGGTCTTGGTCTGGATTCCCAAAAGTCTTGGTCTTGTCTTGGTCTCAGTGCATTTTGATCTTGGGCAAGTCCTGGTCTCAGATAGAGTGGTCTTGAGCACTACACTAGTATATATGTAGGAGAAAGTAAAGAATGAAATAGATAAAATATAATGAAAAACAATAGTTAATAAAACAGTAGATAAACAAATCCAACAAATCCAACAGTCCAAAATTTCGGTTCTATTCCCCTAGAAACGTACATGTGAATAAAATAAACAACTTAAAAAATTCTGATTGATGATTTAAACTAAGATAAATGATTAAAACACATGTACGAATACAACTGAATCATTTTTATCACATAGTTCTCACTTTTACTGCCTCACATTAGAAATTTAAACATCTCTGAAGATCATGATCTTGGACATCGTTCTCTCCGATATTCTTTTGATTTCACTTGACCCGAGGACGGAGGCTCCGCTCTGACAGATGAGCTGAATTATTGAACAGCAGAGGTCATCTCCACCTGCACCCTGTTTTATATTCTCCATGTGCGGCACGGTTCTCCTGGACAGAGGGGAGTCGTGGGAAACAGAGCGAGGCAGAGTGTGAAAATATGGGCTGGAAAACAAACACTGATGAGAAGGGGGATGAGATGATGGAGGAGGAGGAGGAGCAGGTAGAGGAGAGGTGCAGGATGGAGGGCAGATGGTGATGGGGAGCAGAGGGAGGATGGAGGAGGATGGATGGAGGGGGGAGGGGGTCTTTTGGCTGTCGTGTCCAGCAGGCTGCAGCTCGGTGCTCATGGCAACAAGATGGAAATCAGAGCAGGATTCAGACGCAGGCAGATAAGATGGTTTGGTCTTTACTCCTCGTTTATCCTGAATTAATCTCTCTGATTATCCTCAAATCTCTGATTCATCTCAACACTCAAACCAGCCGTCTGCTTGTCTTCATGTTTGGGATCATTTAACTGGGGTACACCCTGAACTGGTCGCCCACCAATCACAGGGCCACACAGAGAGACAGACAGCTTTTACACTCATTAGGAACATTTAGAGTCACCAGTCAACCTAATGAGCATTTTTTTGGTTTGATGGAGGAAGCCAGAGTGCCCACACATGTACAGGGAGAATATGTCCACACAGAAAAGGCCTGGGAATCAAACTAGTAACCTGCTTGCTGTGAGGCATGTGCACTACCTGCTGCGCTACCATGCCACCCCTCAATAGTCTAGGGCTGCTGTCGAATAGTCACGAATAGTAGTTCGTGATAAGAGCTGTTGGAATAGGCTAAATGCTGAGGAAAGCTGGCTCAATGCTTCCTTTGGCATCAATCAAATAAGTCGATCAAGCTTTATTTGTATAGCACTGTTCCTACAACTAGGGATGTAACGGTTGCCAGTAAAATGGTAAACCGCTGTACAATTTCCCACAGTAATCATTACAGTGTTCTATTAAAATTACCATTATACCGTGTTTGATCATCACACTGTGTCAGTAACTCACAGTGATGCTGCTCATTGACTGGAAAAGACTGAACTGTGTGTGTCTGCTCCTCTGTGCAGCAGCCGTCTCTCACAGACGGAGATGCAGTTTGGAAAGTTTGGCCTCTGAAAGTCCAGCAGCAGTTGGAACTCCGCTCAGACTTACATGTTTTGCCATTTAAAACGGCTGAAGTCTAAAGTGTGGTCGAAGTTTGGATTTCTAAGGATGTTGAGGGGAAACTGATTGAAGACAGTCACCCTGTCTAAAACAGTTGAGGTGAATGACAAAAATGTGCGTGATTAAAACTGCTGTAACTCCTCGAGTAAACGAGCAGAGAGAGAGAGAGAGAGGATTCAGAGAGCCAAACCTGAGTGAATTACAGGAGGTTTATCAGGATTTTCTGTGTAAATGGTGTATAAAGGTTGTAAATAACAGCATTTGTATCAATCTGGAGTTTGTCCTGCCGTTCTTTTGCTCTTTATTTGCCATTTATTTGCTGTATTTCATCTTAATAGGTCGCCTTTTTCCGTCATAGTTTGTGTTTTGTGGATTTAGTCAATCATAATGTGGAAATATTAAAGAAGATGTGGAGGAGATCTGCCATGGAAAGGGGAGACCAGAGGAGAGTCATGAAGGGGGCTAACTGCTTCAGGGACTATTGTTGGTAAAACAAAAAAAAACAAACAAAAAAAGGCCTGGACATGGTCTAATATAATGAGCTGTAACATGGACACTAATGCTGCAGGCTAACTAAAATGTGAGAGTAAAATAGGCAGAGTTTGTTTTTGGCTGTCTCAAAACTTTGAACATGTTCATTTACAATTGTTTATGAAGAAAAACCTCAAATCCGCTTTTTTCTTTTCTTGTAATTACACACAGTTTAAAGGTGCTATGAGGAGAATCTATTTACGAAGACATTAAGGCCCCATCCACACGAAGCCAAACCGAGGTCTAAACGCATACATTTTTTGCCGAATCTGCGTATCATCCATACGAAGACGGCGTTTTGGGGGTCTGTAAACGAACATTTTTGAAAACAGGTTCCAGAGTAGAAAGATTTTGAAATGCCGTATACGCAGCTCTGTGATTACTGGCTCTCCATAACTTTTCTGATACGCTTACGTCATAGTTTCATATCGTCGTTGACACGCATGCGCCACACGCAGCAACAACAACAACAACAACAATGGCGGCGTACGGTGTAGCATATGTGCTGATGAAGCTAGTGACCCTACTATCCCTGTTGCAGCAAAATCTCCTTCTTCTCAATCACCACCGAGTTGAAAAAACAATTATCGAGGACACATTACGACACTTTATGATCACTTTATCACAATGCCTGTGTACAATTTTTGCCACAAGTGCGCATGCCCGCTGTTTTTTCGTCTGTTTCCGCTTGTAACCGTCATATTGTTACAGCACCCCTACAGGTCTGGCATGTGTTTTTATAGCGTTTTGATGCGTATCGAATGCATTCATGTGGACGCACACATTTTCTGAGACGCCTTCGTCTTTATGAAGATCGTTTTGGAAACTGTTACGCGTTTTGTCTTCGTGTGGATGAGGCCTGAGACTCTGTTACCCATGAGCATGCGCGGCGACTGTCGTAATGCTGCGTTCCATTAACCTCGGAAATGGGAGTGACATCATCTCCGACTTATCGGCGTTCCAGTTGAAGTCGGAAAAAAACATGGCGATCTACCAGGCTATTGTTAGCTGTTGTGAGCACGCCCTGCGTTGTTGTTCACAAATATCACATGAAGAATGTGATTATCACTATGGCAGCATTTTTGTAAATATAAGTCTAACAATACTATGTATACAGCTGATCTGGAGCGACACACCCCAGTCAGAAGTGCAAATAAATTGATTATTACAGGAGCTAAATAACTGTTCACACTGGGGGCATCTATCTCCGATTGTCAACTTGGGGGTGGTGAGGTTTCACAGAGTTCCCAGTAGGAAATTCTGACTTTGGGGAACATTGCAGTTGCAGTTTCCTACTCGGAACTCTGAAATTCCTACTTCTGACTACAACTGGAACGCACCAAAGACGTGGCTGAAGCCAAAGCGTGTGTTTGTTGTGATGCTAATGAATGCTGCTCGGACCTTCCTCCGAACTCTGCATTGCTTTACAACTTTTTTTTCAACAACTTACAGGATGCAAAGCGACGAGGTAATGTATATCTTTCTAGTTACGTAGCGGTAGTTTTTGATGTGTGACAACAAGCAGTTTTTGGAAAACTTAGTATCGTAGTTTTGTAGCCAGCTGTTCGACCCAAACACTTCTCTAAGGAATAGCGTTTATAGATAACCTATTTTGATGCTATAAAACTCATCTTAAAGTGTGTATTTCAATCAGGCATATATCTAAAAGTGAGACTTTTTTGTAATTACTTAAAAACTCCTCATAACCTCTTTGAAAATCAGTATTAAGATTTGAAATATCGAGATTGTATCGGAGGTCAAAAATCACGATTTCTTTGCTGTATCGATATTTTTCACACCTCTACTTATTTTGTAGTATGGAGAGTAAGAAAAGGCTTGATCAGGTGAGATTACTCAAACAGAGAACAGGAGTCAGCAATAGTAGTTTTTTAAAAAACTGACCCAATTGTTATTAACCAGTGGCTTCAATAGATTTTAACCTTAAACATAAGAATATAGTACAATTTAAATAAAATAAAATAAAAATAAATTACAAGAGCCTGAAAAGTAACCTCAATAAAGTCCAGTAAAAACAATCGGGACACCCTTAGCCTACGGATGAAACAGTTTAATTTCTGTTAAAAGAAACCACTCAGCCTTGTTTCCTTTTACAGAAAAATAAACACAAACAGGAAGTAGATGTGACAGTGGGGGGGGGGGGGGGGGGGTCCTCCTCTCTCTACCTGAGTGCACATGAGTATATTGGTCCCTTGTTACCATGGCAGCCAGCTCCATCCTTGACGATAAGGCTGTTGGAGGTCACGCCGATATGTCAGCAACCTGGTAAATGGGTCTGAGGAGGAGGAGGACGAAGAGAAAAGGTGAGAGGGAGCAAGGAGAGAGGAGAGGAGGAGGGATTATGATAAATAAAGAGAACAGGAGGAGAAAAGGAGGCAAACGGAGGAGTGAAGATGATGCTCTGAGCTTTGAAGAGGCCGTCAGACTCACAGTTTAACCAAGTTTTGATTATTAACTAAATATTAACTGCACTGAATCAACATTTAGAATATTTGTACTTAATGATGTCATCCAGACAGACTGATGGAAACACATCAGAGGTGTGTGTCCTCAGAGTGTGTGTTTTTGTGTTAATGTGTGTGTGTAGTCTCAGCAGGAGGTTGTTGCGCTGTGTAAAGGTTGAGCAGCTGATAAATAAATAACCAGAACACTGAGTCGAGCTTCACTGACACACCTGAGGATTTATCTCCTCTCCTCCATCTGTCCATCCAACCATGCTCTTTATTCATCCATCCATTTATCCATCCATTTATCTATCCATCAACCCTGCTGTTTATTTATGCATCCATCCATCCATCAGTCTATTCATCAACCATGCTGTGTTTCCATCCATCCATCCATCCATCAACCATTCTGTTCATTAATCATCCATCCATCCATCCATCCATCCATCCAACTATCTATCAATCCATCAACCCATCCATCATTTATCAATCCATCCATCTTTCTATCCATCAACCATGCTATTCATTTATCCATCCATTTATCCATTTGTCCATCCCTCCATCCATCCATCCATCCATCCATCCATCCATCCATCCACCCTTCCTTCATCCATCAATCATACTGTTCATTTATCCATCCACTAATCAATTAATCCATCCAGCAATCTGTCTTATCATCAACCATGCTGTTCATTTATCCATCCAGTCATCCATCCCTCCATCTGTCTGTCTATCCATCAACCATGCTGTTCATCCATCCATCCATCTGTCAATCCATCAGTCTTTCCATCAACCATGCTGTTCATTTATCCATCCATCCATCCATCCATCTGTCAATCCATCAGTCTTTCCATCAACCATGCTGTTCATCCATCCATCCATCCATCCATCTGTCAATCCATCAGTCTTTCCATCAACCGTGCTGTTCATCCATCCATCTATCCATCCATCCATCCATCCGTCAATCCATCAGTCTTTCCATCAACCATGCTGTTCATCCATCCATCCATCTATCCATCCATCCATCCATCAACCATGCTGTTCATTTACCATCCATAATCTGTCAATCCATCAGTCTTTCCATCAACCATGCTGTTCATCCATCCATCCATCCATCAACCATGCTGGTCATCCATCCCTCCATCTGTCTGTCTATCCATCCATCCATCTATCTGTCCATCCATCAACCAGGCTGTTCATTTATCCATCCATCCATCCATCCATCCATCCATCCATCCACCCATCCATCATTTATCAATCCATCCATCTTTCTTTCCATCAACCATGCTATTCATTTATCCATCCATCCATCCATCCATCCATTCATCCATCCATCCATCCATCCATCCACCCTTCCTTCTATCCATCAATTATACTGTTCAGTTATCCATCCAACCATGAATTCATCCATCCAGCAATCTATCTAATTACGCAATGACGCAAGGATAAATAATAAAGCCAGATGTGTATCGGTCATTGGGATCAAACTATGGAATAGCTTGGATATAGATTTAAAAAACTGTAGCTCAATAAATACATTTAAAAAGATATATAAAGCAAAAGCAATTAACAAATACAGAACCTTAAATTGATAGATATTTAGCCATAGTGTGCAGGGAGGTGTGGGTGTATATGTATGTTAGTGTACGTGTGTATGTATGTATATATACGTGTTTATGGTTGTTTTCTTCCTTTGTTGTTGTTGTTGTTTTTTTTTCTGTTTGTTTGCTTGTTTTGTGTTTGTATTATCCCAGTTTGTAACTTTGTAAAAATTCAATGGGTAGGCGCAATAAGCTTTGGCTTCAGCCTACGCCGTTTGGTCTGGTTATTACATTCATGTAGTATTCTCTACTTCTCTTCATGGTTGTCAGCATTATGATCATTGTTTAGAAAAAGAAATTACAAGAGAGATTGAAAAGTGCATGTAAATGAAATTGCCTTACAGACCAAATAAAAGAACTACTACTACTACTATTATCAACATGGCTGATCATTTATCCATCCAATCATACATCCAGTCATCCATCCCTCCATCTGTCTGTCTATCCATCAACCATGCTGTTCATCCATCCATCCATCCATCCATCCGAAATAAAAACCCTAAATTGATTCAGAAATAATTTGTTGTTACTTGAGTAAATTATTTTATTTTCATTTTTTTACTCACATGTATTTGATGTGTAATTCTTTTCAGTTGCAGAATTTATATCCTCAGATTCAAATTTTACCCCTTTGGTTTCAGATTTCCTTTTTAATCCTCAGATCTTATTTTATTAGTTTCAAACTTTTGGACGTGTTTGGAGGGGGTTCATTGACTTTGACAGCACAGCAGAGCATCCTAAAATGATGATGCCCTTTGGAAACGTGGATACTTAGATAAATATAACTCAACACTTTCTCTACATTGTATTGTCTTCATATCTGTAAATAAAGTGATGCTAAGGACAAAGATACAGTTTACAAGAAATTCCGGACAGCGCATGGTAATTATTGATATATAAAAACTGGAAAATATGCCAGACTGTTAAGTTTAAATTCCTATTCCACACAAGACAATGAACGCTGCACAACATCAGGTCATGAATTACTATGGCTTCCCTTTTACCCATGATTTATTTAAAGAAGTACAGGGCTAATCAAAAGTGTATTTAAACTTAAAAATCTGTTTTATTTTTTTTTTTTTATTAAATGTAGTACTTTTATTTGAAAAAATGAAGAACAAACATTGAAATTCCACATTCAACATTTTTTCTTTCTTTCTTTTTTTTTTTTATTTTTAAAACTTTTGGCCTGGATTTGCCTCCGCACAGACGAGTCATCAGGTGAAGGCAGCAGCAGAGGTGAAGTGCCAACATGGCTTCTTTATGTGATGTCTACAGGCTCTGTTTTCGCTCTGGGAAGATAAATACCTGCAGATCTGTAGTTTGATTTAATCTGCTTCTTATTAGAGGTGTGTGTCCTCGTCCATGTCTCTTAACCGGTGAACAAAGGACACATTTCCTGGAGCTCTGTCTCCTCTGAGACCGAGCGTGCCCGTCATCACCTGCCTTTGTGCTTCGTCAGCTCTGATATTATCCACGTGTCCATGGTTTCTGGTAAACAGAGAGCAGAGAGCGGGGAAGGATCCGGATACAAACTGCATCGGAGGCGCTTGTGTTCGATCTCCATGAAGCCATGAGAGAGTTAAAGTGTTTCTTTAACAGCCGACAGCCAATCAGAGCGAGGAAGAGCTGCCCGGACAGGACAGTGGACGTTAACCTGAGAGACAAACCCTGTCGACACACCTGAACCACGCTCACGTCTGAGTCTGTGCAGCTGGAGCGTCTCTGTGCTCGGTTTGTTCTCAGGCTGAAGTTCCTCCACGCTGGGGCTGAACGATATCCACAAAATTCCATATCTCAATATCAGTGGCGACTGCTGGTCAGTCAAGGAGGGGAAGCTCATTTTTTTTCCGGCCTACATCATAATTTTGTTTATTTATGTAAATGATCTGTGACCCTGTTTGGTGTCTTTTCCAGGGATTTTATTCTCCAAAACTCACTTTTGACCAGACAACACATTTTGTGACAGCACTTCCAATGAGCCAGCTCACCTTGTCATAACAGGAATGCTGAAAAGACCTGTTTCTTTTCCCCACCTTTTGCACTAAATCAATCTTAGGAGTTGATCTGCCCTGCTGTTTAACTCTAATTTTCTCTTTGTAAGGAAAACTATCAAATGGCTTCGCCAAAATCTGGTCTACAACATTCATACTATCTGCCATTGTGTGCAGCTTGCTAGCAGCTGGAGCAGCTACGTGAGACTATTGACTGGCTGTGAGTGTGAGCGAGAGGGAGAGAAGAGCCGCATCTGCTCGTTGGTGAAAAGAAAAGTGGCAGGAGAGAGTCTTCAAACACAACGCTAGTCGTTTTTAAGAAAGATAAAGTCACTGGAGATCGATAAAGCCTCCGGATCAGTCCAGAACAACTGAATGTAAAACTTAGAAGATGCTGCAGTAAAGGACGATACTTCAAGATCGCTGATTGGCTCATTTCACTGACAATCAAAAAGGGATTCGGCCTCAGACAGATCATCCAATCATCACGCAGAAGCTGAGCGTCCAGGCCAGCCCACTGCCTCATTGACTCCCAGAGACGCTGAGCGTCCGATGGGCGGACAAAGCCCAGCGCTTATCCAATGACCGCCCAGTTTCCACAGTGCAACAACACACTCTAAGTTTTCCTGTTGAAGTCTGAAGACGCTCAGCGTCCGACTCCAACTGTAGCGCTGAGACGCTGCGGGGATGAATGAGAAGGAAGTCGCTCTTGTTACCTGTGATAAGGAGCTGATTCTGAACAAAAGATGAAGGTAATCTAGCTCATATTTAGTCAATGAAATGTACACACAGCAGGACATATCACCACTTTTTTGGGGGATATTTTAGGGGAAGCTGAGCTTCCCTTGCAGTCTTAGAGCAATCGCCACTGCTCAATATCGATATGATACAATATGACTACTAGGGCTGCCATAAAATGACTATTTTTGCGATTAGTCGACTCTTCACATCATGAACTGCAGCGTACGCACCAGCATGCAGATGGTGGCCCAAATCGCTTATAATAAGCAGACCTGGCGACCATGGCTCCGGTAGTTGTGCATGCGCCACATGCGTGAGCGTGTTCGGGGGTGTGCTGGGTTGATTCCTGCGATCGTGATAACCAGGAAACGACAGTGAGGAAAGGACAAACTACCAACCACACTCATGTCTTTGTAGTGGCAGCTGGGTGATAATCATGTGAGATTCACACACGTAGAAGAGAAAGCCCACAGTCACTTGTGATGAGCCAACTTGGCAACACAGTGACTGTTGTCTTAGTCTGCACTCAGCCTGCTCCCTCACGCTTTCTGCTTCCTACACAGCTGTAGTAATAACCTTTGTTCTGGTAGATGCACAATAGTTAAACACTAAAATCAGGCACATTTTTGGGGACAGGTCATCCAAAACAGGGTCGTCTGGTCACCATACAGTTGACGTTAATGTTAGCAGCTAACTAGCCAATTAGCTTATCAAGACGACTGTCCCTCTAGATCAGAAATTGAATCAGCCACGATGTGTTTCCTTTTCAGATGCTTATGCATCGCAGTCGTACTGCCATGGAAGGAAAATGCCACCTTGCACATTTTGCATTGCAAATTCTTCTCTTTTGTTTTGGTAATATGCTCCCAAACTTTTGAGCTTCGTTGCCAGTGTAGGTACCAGATCTGTCCCCCAGGCCTGCGCCTGCTGATGATGTTGCACATTCCAACGTCCCTATTGGCTGTAATGATGCTCCTGCTTTGTCATTGGTAGGATCCCACATTAGCAACACCCAGCAACACGGAAGAAAAGAAGACAGTGGGAGAAGACGAGATGAACAACAGGAATAATGAACGATATAAAATTACCAATAAAGTGTGCTTGTATGCAGTGATGTTAAGAACTGAGGAAATCTTCAATGGGAACATGATTGGACAGAAATTGACTGTAGACTTTTGTAGTTTTTATTGATCATTTGATGTAGATTTCAGTATTTTCTTCATCCAAAAATGTGAGACTAAAGTATTCAGTATTAAAAGGAACATCCATTTCTGTAATTTCTCTTAATAATTAGCATACATATCTATGGAAAGTATATTAAAATTTTTTTGCATCACAACTGACCCAGATTACCACGACTGCACATGTGCCTCAAGCGGTGCATTCAAGGGCAGTTGCTTTTTCAATATTATCTTGAACGTTCATATCTCATATCGATACGATAACGATATATCTTTCAGCTCTACTCCACACTTCTCTGCAGCAGCAGTCTGAGCTGCTCCTCACATTACAGCTCATTACTCTCACAATGTGTGTGTGTGTGTGTGTGTAATTAAGAGAGATGTGAGCGTGTTCAGCTCCTCGCTCTGTCATTATCTGTGTTTGCTGAAGTCTTCTGCTCGCTCAGGCTCTGCACCGTCGTCTGTTTACTGTCAACATGTTTCTGCTCACGCTCACCTGAGGCTCCTCTACACTCTCCTCACCTCTCATAGTTACTTAAGCACGTAAGGATTTCTAAATCTGAAGACGTTTGATCTGTTATATTAGAGAAAACATCAGATTAAAATTAGGGGTGCACGATCACAGTTTGCTGATCACCGATCTTTAATAGATAGATTTAACTTTTGTGAACTTCTCTTGTCAACAAAAGTCAAAAGTCTTTTGTTTGTTTCTGATGCAGCAACACCTTCTTAAACACATCAGTTATTTTTCTGTGACTGTTTCATGGTAATATTTAAGATTGTGTTCAAATTTAAAGGATGTCCAGAAGCTTTCCACCATGTTATGGCTGATATATCGTCTGCAGCTCTGTGTTTGAGCTGAGTCAGCACAGGAGTGTGTTTTGAAGCGTGAGGAGTGAAGAGCGTCAGATTTCAGCTCCGCTTCTCTGCAGATTAAAACTTGTTCTGCTCTGATCTCATGTGTGCGAGTCCAGCCTTCACAGAGAGGTGCAGCTTCCAGGGCTCCAGGCAAACTTTTTGCATTTGTTGCAACGGAGCACCTAAAATAAATTTTAAGATGCACCAGAACAAAAATCAGGTGCACTCAAATTTTTCATAGTGTCACCTTTAACACCATAAGGTCACTATTTATGTTCTCCATAACTTTTATATAATGTAAATGCTTTTTAAACAAGAATAAGATGTAAAGAAATACTTGTCTTTATTCGAAGCAAAATTATATATTAAAAAGAAGAACAGTGTTTAAAGTGCTTCACTGAATGAAATTTACAAATTCAAACTAAAACATTAAGCAAAATAAAACATTTCCAAATAAAAGTTCTTGAAATACTTTGCTAAACTGAACCTTAACATTTCAAACTCAAATATCTCATGTTTAAGGTGCAATACTGAACTGAAAATTAAATTAATATCCAGATTTTAACAACCAACAACATAACATTTAACTGGATGGTCTCATTCTCCAATAAATCTAAACCTAAATAAGCCTTCGCATCAATATTTATAAAACTGAAACTAAGGTAAATAATTAAAAAAAAATCAAACTAATTTATAAAAAAATGAAAATTTAGGGCAGAACATTTCTTTTTTCTCTATTCTTTTCTCTTTTTGTGGCTTTTTTTTAATTTACAGCTTTATGTACAGGTGCACCAGTGCACCCAAGAAAAAATGTTAGGTGCACTCTCACAAATTCTGGGTGCATCTGCGCCTAAAATGGTTGCACTCTGGAGCCCTGGGTTCACAGCCACTTTTAATCTTTTCTATTAAACTGATGTTTCATCTTTTAGATCGATGCGATCAGGCCTCTGCTGCAAACCTGTGGAGCAGTTTATCTCGATAAGAAGATCTACTTCCATCTGTTTTTTTTACATTTTATTACTTTCTTTTTTTATTCCATAAAAGTAAATGCCTAGTTGTTACAACATCACTACAAGGGGCATTTGTAATGTAATGTTTTTCCTGGAATATGTTTTATGTTTGTTCACAGGATTACACAAAAACTACTGGATGGATTTCAGGAGACGTTGGTAATTTAAGGTTTTGAATGAAAATTCTGAAATACAAGGCATTTAAAGTCTTTGATTAGTTTTAAACAACAAGGCCATTAAAAGTCTACAAAGGTCTTTTCACAAGGTCAGGGCGTCGGTGGCGCAGTTGGATAGTGTACTTTGTCCGTGATTGAGAGGTTGCAGATTCAAGCCCAGCTCTGGGCGACACATGGCAATGTGTCCTTGGGCAAGGCACTTAACCCCAAGTTGCTCCCACTACTGCGTCAGTGGCATTTAAGGGCCTGAATGTGTTATGCTGCATTCACACCGCAAGCGACCCAGCTACCAAAGTAGCGTCGCGCGTCCATAAATACCTCATTTTGGTCACCGTCCCGTCGGCTGTCGCTCGGTGACGTCACTTTCGCTCGAGTTTCACCGCAATCATATCATATATCATATAATAGGATGTATGAGTGGACATTATTCCAGCTGTATCCTTTTCATTCACTTATCAACCACAAAACTCTGCTGCTGATGCCCTGCAGCTGCTTTTGCTGTCAGTTTACCGCGCTCCGTCTAGGCGGAACTAATGTCCTCACTGACATTAGTTCCGCCCTGTAGTCCGGATGAATAACTGTCTGTCTCGAGTACCGTCACACGTACACACACCGCTGATTGGCTGATGCTGCACAGCCACACACGACATCATCTGAATTCTTCAACTTTTTTTAACTTTGACATCGCGCGACAAGTGAAGTGATCGTCTTGTACGCAGCTGTCGCATCGCGGGAGGGTTAGCCCCGCCCCATCGCGGCTGCACATTGACTTTGAATTGAGAGTGATTGCTGAGGTAGTACGAGTAGCGTCGGGTGTGAACGCACCTTTAGAGATACTGATGGATAACTAACATAGAAACTCTGAACCATCAGTGAGTGAATGTGAGAGCGAATGGGTGTGAATGGGTAGGTGTGACCTGCGGTGTAAAGCAGCTTTGAGTAGTCAAAGACTAGAAAAGTGCTATATAAGCTCAAGTCCAAGTCCATTTATAAGGTTGATGAATTATAAGCCTTAAAATCCTATGAAATGTCTTAAATAAGATTTTTTTACCATTGGACCTTAAGTCTTTTGATTTCTTAAATAAGATTTCTGACTTAAATAGCCTCATAAAGGCTTAAAAGTCTGTTATTCGATTGCTGAATTATAATGCCTTAAAAAGTCTTAAAATGTCTTGAGCTACTTTATCAGATTCTTGAGCCATTAGGCTTTAAAACATGAGATTTTTGAGTTTAAAGAAACTAAAATCTTTAAAAGTCCAACAAGGTTGTTAAATTTTTAGGCCTTGAAATACTTTCTGTCTTAAATAACATTTTAAATGATAGGACCTTAAAGTCTTTTGACATCTTAAATAAGATTCCTGAATAACAAAGCCTGTTAAAGGCTTAAAAAGTCTGTTATTCAATTGTTGAATTATAATGCCTTAAAAATTCTTAAAATGTCATGAATTTCTTTTTCAGATTCTTGAACCATCAGGCTTTAAAACATCTTATAAATGATTTAAAAGATTTAAATGAGATTTTTGAGTTAATCTCAAAAGTCTTAAAGACAGGGGCAAGACCTTAACCTTTTCATGCATAAATTAATAAATCACAAAGAATACTTTTAAGACCTTAAAATGCTTTAAAATGTCTTTAATAAAAGTTTTTTTGAATAATAGGGCCTTAAAAATCCTTACATCTCTAGATTTAAGATTTCTGAATTACAAAACCTTAAAAGTATCTAATCAGATTTTTTAGTTAAAAGACCTTTAATAGTTTTACAATGTATTTAAAAGTTTTTAATAAGAATCCCAAAATACAGGGTCCTATAAAGTCTTGCATTAATATCTGATTTGTATTAAAGACATCTCAGTAGGGCCGTTTGCATTTCTAAAGGGAAATGAGTTTAAAGTCCAAAGACAGGAGCCAAGACCTTAACCTTTTCATGCATAAATTAATAAATCACAAAGGAATACTTTTTTAATGCTTCTTTTTACTCTCAAACAAGTTAAAAATCATCGTCATTTTTTTCAATGTTATATTTTGAAATAGTCGAACATCTGTCCACTTCACCGTGCATCTTTATGGTAATTTAGTGGAACTAAAAAAAGATCCACAAACACGTCGTTGACAAACATTTATAAAGAGAAAGTGAAAGAAAAATCTAAATCTGAAGTATACATATTATTGCTGTTTAATCAAACTATTCACTTGTGAATTACACAGACAAATGTAAATAAAATGTACAAAATTATGTGAAATCCAAGTAGCAAACACTAAATTTGCCCTTCGTCAACCGTTTTGGATTTTGGATGTGATATCTCGATTTGGTAAAAATGTGTAAAGATAATATTTATAAGAAACTGGAGACAAGGGTTTGGGAGTTGGACATGGTTCTGCATCGTAAAGGGTATAAAGTTTATTCCAAATATCTGTCTACTGTATTGGACACCATGCATGAAAGGGTTAAAGAAAACCTTGTAGGTGTCTGTCCACGTAGCTCAAAGAGTCAGAGAGATGACTGTGAGCCTGAAGGTCTGAGGTTCCAGTCTTGTCTGATTTTGGTGGATTTTAAAGTCTCATGTCTGAAGAAGAAGTGAAGATCTCTCAGAAATACAGAGTTCTGTCCTTCTCCATAGCTCACTGAGGTGGACACACGTCTGCTTATTGAAACATTTCAGGTTCAAGTCTTGTCTGATCTTAAAAGATTTTAAAGTTTAACGTCCCTGGACAAGTCAAGACCTCAGAGAAGAACCGACAGGAGTCTGTCTCCATAGCTCAGGGAGATAGCGTGAGGACTGATAGTCAGATGGTCCAGGGTTCAAGTCTTGCCTTGTCTATGTGGATTTTAAAGTCCCTTATTCCAAGTGTGGAGGATAAATATGCTCTGAAAACATCTCCCACTGCGAAGGGCGTTGATAGTCTGGTGGTAAGATATGCAACTTCAGGCCCCAAGGAATCAGGATGTTCTGGGTTTAATCCCCACCAGGTCCTCAACTGAATCAACAAAGGGAGAGATATCAGCAAGAGAGGAAATTTTACACCAAGGTGTTTAAGTTTGTCTACAGAAGTCAAGTGGGGATCAAACCCAGAAGTTCCTAATTCTTTGGGGCCTACAGTTGCACATCCTACCACCAGACTAACAACCAGTGTTGGGGAAGCTACTTTTAAAAAGTAGTGTTTGCTCGTTACTCGTTACTTCTGAAAAAAAGTAACTCGTTACTTTACTTAGTTACCCTCTTTTCACATTACCCGTTACTTTTACGTTACTTTTACATTGCTCGATCTTGGACAGAACCCCATATCTGTTCCTATATGTGAAGGCCTACTTAAAGTTCTACTACAGAGAACGTCACAGTTATTACCTCCGCCAAGGAGGTTATGTTTTCGGGAGAGTTTGTCTGTCTGTCTTTCTGTGAACAAAATAACTCTAAAAGTAATGGATGGATTTGGATGAAATTTTCAGGAAATGTTCAGCATGGGAAAAGGAAGAACTGATTCAATTTTGGTGTTGATCCGGATCAGCGTCTGGCCGTCATGGCGAAAAATGTGATTTCTGTGAATAACTACTGAACTGAAATAGATATCATTATGAATCCAGTTGCTAATGGTATGTTTTCATGGTCAAGGAATCTAAATATTTTCATGAAATAAAGGTAGGACTAATATTCATGGTCAAAATGACAATATGGCTGAGGACTTTGGCGCTGGCGGAGGTCTGCGCTCTCCAAGTGCTTTTCTAGTTTCTTTTGTGCTCTTCATTTTACAAAATGTCACATACCCTGTGGAATCAGAGCTCCTGTCCAGTATTTCCACATTTTTCTTCTGAAATAAGCAACCAGGTTGATAAAAATAAGCCCAAAATAAGCAACCTCCAGCTATTTCCTTTCCTAATGTGATATATTACTTTTTAAAATGAGAAATCTACATAAAGTGTGTTAGTTTCCATCTACATTACATTTCAATATCACCGTGCCAAGCATCTATTAAAAAATGAATGTAGCTTATAATAAGCAGACCTGGCAACTTTGGCTCTGGCGCATGCTCCATGTGCGTGAGTGTGTTTGGGGGCGTGCGCGATAACCAGGAAAACGAGGAGGTGGACAAACTGCCTACTGCAGTCGTGTTTTGTTTTATTGCTAGGAGCTGGAAGATAATCAGGGGGATTCACACAGACAGAAGAGCCCCAAGAAGAAACTTCACGTTTAGATACAAGCCCAAAAAACCACAACCCGCGGTCGTGACTCACGAGATTTGCAGCTCTTAGAAGCTTATAACGAGCGGACTTGGCAACACTGCTCGTGTCTGTGCAGGAACTACGTTTCATTACCAAATTTTCAGTAGGAGCGTGTTACTTTACACCCGAAAAAGTAGTTACGTTACCGTGACGCATTAAACACAACACTATCAATGGGAGATGTTTTCAGGGCACATGTATCCTCCACATTGAGATCAAGCAGGATTTGAGCCCTGGACCATCAGACTGTCGGCCCTTTCTCTATCACCCTGAGCTATAGAGACAGACATCTGTCAGACTTTCTATGAACTCTTCAGTTCAGTCTTTGGACTTTAAAATCCTTTTAAATTAGACAACACTAATCTCAGTGGACCCAAGACTTGAACCCATGTCCATCTGGATCACAGCTGTTTCTTTATCTCTTTGAGCTATGGACATGGTTAGGTCTTAAAGTCTGATGTCCAAAGACAGGAGTAAAGAAATCTTAGATGGGATAACAGATGTTTGTTTCCACAGTTCAATGAGATAGAGTTCGGGCTCTGGGTCAGAAGGGTCCAGGCTAAAGTCTTGTCTAGTTATCTCCACAAATAAGGGTCTGTTTGTCTGTTTGTTGGCAAGATTACAGAAAAATTACTGGATGGATTTTGCTGAAATTTTCAGGAGATGTTGGTAATGGCCCAACTTAGAAATGATTCAATTTTGGTAGTGATCGGTATGTTAGTATTCATGCAAAAAAAATCCCAAAATGTCAAAAATTCCCATAACATTACACTGGGTTGATTAAAAAAAAAAATCATATCTCTGCCATTTTTTTATGGACTCACTTCCAACTTTACAGGAAAATATGGGGTCAGTGTCTCTATCATCATGGAAAATTTGATCTGGATTTGATCCAGATTGAGGTCACAAAAAAATTAATTTAAAATAGGAAATCCCATTGATGATAAATAATTCACATAAAATTGAAAAATAAGCTGATGATATTTTGCTCTTCTTTTTTGTTTCTTAAACAACCTACCCATTCAATAATAACACAAACAGGGGAGGGGGCTTTATTTTAGCAAAAGTACAAGTTAAAGAGGAGTAAAACATGCTAGACCTGTATGTTATGTTATGAACTTTATTTCACCAGAAGAGCCGCGTTGAGTTTAAAATCTCATCTGCAGGAGTTTTCTGGCCAAGACAGGCAGCAGCATGTTAACAAAGTTACAGAAAAAAAACATAGAGACACAAATATATTAGATAATGCATGTAAGATAAAAAAGGAAATATTAATTAGAGCTAGCTACAGAGTGAAAAAAATATTAGATAATATAGTTTTCTGTGTTTCTGCGTCAATCAAATCTGGTTTGAAACACTCAGTCCATTTGCTCCAGATGCAGAAAAATCTTTTCTTTTGGACCATAACATGTGTTTCATGTACAATGCGAAGGTTTTAACCATCTCCTTATGACTGCCAGAAGAATATATACCAGTTTGTCCTCATTTGAACACCATCCATCAGAGAGGATGTCACCTATTTATTAGGGCTGGGACGATACACTTTTCTCCTGATTCGATTTTGTACGATTTTATAATATTGCCAATTTTTGCAATCTTTAGTTAGCTTTTAAAACACCAGCAAAAAGAGATGAAAAATTATGATGCCTACAGACTATATCAGGAAGAATACACATAATAATAATAATAATAATAATAATAATGTAAATAAACTTTATTTATACAGCACTTTTCAAAACAGTATGATGTATGTTGATAGATTTCCTGTCAATATGGGAGCATCTAAATATATATATATATATACACACACACACACACACACCCTAGTTTTGGTTATTTTCTTGTCTTGGCTGTAATGAAACTCCAGCACAGTCTGACCTGCTCAAACATGTCGGCCATGATCAACAGGAGCTGAAAATGCTCCAGAGCTCCTCTGCAGCTCCACCTCTGGACTCTTGGTGTGGAAGATCTACTCTGATGGTCTCTGAATGTTCGTGCTGCAGAATCTGTTCCTACATTTAGAGTTTTGTCAGAGCAGCTGACAGGACAGCAGCTGCTTCTGCCGCTGACATTTATCACCGTCTGTCGTGACCCCACTGAGCCCAGAACCACACGGCACATACCAGACCAGAGCTCCTCACAGCAGAGCTCAAGGCCGGTTTACCAGACCCTGTTTATCAGGAGCAGGTCAGGAGCTCACCTGCAGGAACACCACCTGGTCTCAGACTGGTCAAAACTGGATGATGTGGACCAGAACTATTCCTTCAGCTTGAAGACAGAACACGACACGTCTGTTTCTGTTTCTTCTTGAAAGATTTGCTCTTATATTTAAACAACATCATCAGTGTTGGGAACTTACTTTTAAAAGTCGTGTTTGCTCGTTACTCGTACTTCTTAAAAAGTAACTTGTTACTTTACTTAGTCACCCTCTATGAAAAGTAACTTTTCTCGTTACTCGTTTCTTTTACATTGCTTGGTCTTGGACAGAACCCCATATCTGTTCCTACATGTAAAGGCCTACACAAAGTTCTGCTACAGAGAACATAACAGTTATTTCTTTTGTGCTCTTTATTTTACAAAATGTCACATACCCTGTGGAATGAGAGCTCCTGCCCAGTGTTTCCACATTTTGCTTCTGAAATAAGTAACCAGGTTGATAAAAATGAGCCAAAAATAAGCAACCTTCAGCTATTTCCTTTCCTAATGTGATATGTTACCTTTTAAAAAAGAAATCTTCACTAAGTGTGTTAATTTTCGTCTACATTACATTTCAATATCACAGTGCCAAGCATCTATTCAAGAAAAGAACATCGCTTATAATAAGCAGACCTGGCAACTTTGGCTCTGGAGCATGCTCCATGTACGTGAGTGTGTTTGAGGGTGTGCACGATAACCAGGAAATGCTTATAACGAGCAGACTTGGCAACGCTGCACGTGTCTAATGTGAGCTGCAGAGAAGGCAGCGTCAGTGTCAGAGCTGTCCGTGGGAAAAGTAACATTGTGCCGTATTAAAAAAGGAACTATGTTTCGTTACCAAATTTTCATTAGTAGTGTGTAACTTTACTTTTTACCCGAAAAGGCAGTTACTTTACTGTAACTGTAGTTACAACACTGAACATCATAATCAACATGAAGAAGAAAATGGAGGTCTGGTCTCCTGATCTCTGACATTTTTTACTCCTCATGATCGAACACTACAACAAAATCAGTCTGTTGGACATGTAGTTTGAAATCTTCAAGCCCACATGTTCAAATGATTAATTATTTTAATTAATCAATCAAACTTTATTTGTATATCACCTTTCATACAAAAATTTGTAGCACAAAGGGCTTCACACAATAAATAAAATAAAATAACAATGAATGAAAGAAAAAGGAAGTTGCATACAAATGAAAATAAAAAGACCCCGTCCACCCTCACACATACAGCACACACACACACAATTAATCAAACACACAAAGACATAAAAAGGAAATTCTAAAACAGAAAACAGAATTACCACATAAACTTCATAATAATGTGGTCATATCTGAACCAAAGACAGGGGGCGCTGTCTAAACTTAACACATACAGTAGGAATATTTAGAAAAAGTTGAATTGTTTAGTTCTGTCCTCTTAACCAAACACTGTTTAACACTGCATAAATGTTATTTACAAAGTGGGCAGTAATGTGTCAGTAGTGTGTTCATGACTGCTGTTGTTGTTGCTCGTGTCTCAAACAGGTATCACTCTGATTTGTTTTTACTGTAATAAAATGCTGTAATATAAGTGTTGGCAGAAAACTGCTTAAAACAAAGTTTATGAAGATATTAAGATTATATTATGTATTGACTAAACATATGAATCACTTATATTTTCAGCTGTATCGAGATGGTAAATGTTTAATAAATAAATAAAAGAGTTTCAGAGTGTTTGTGTTCATGGACATGAAGACTGTAACAGAGCGAGAGTAAAAACCTGAGACCTGAAACAGGAGAGCGCAGATATTCAAGGTCGACATTCAAAGAATCTGAAGACTTTACTGTACCAACCCCCCTTTGTGGGAAAGCCACTGCCAAAACTGAGCTGCTTGGCAGGGGTCTGCACTTTCTGAGTGCTTTTCTATTTCAGTTATTGATTTATTATATTCAGTAGAAGCTTTTAAAAATGTCTCCATGAAGACAGAAGCTGAGAGACACGAATATCAGAAATGTTCAGTAGGCCTAACTCATTTTTTAGGTAAGAAATGAACAAAACTTCTACACCAGAGCATTCTCCTGTCTGCAAAAGTCTCCAAAAGTCTAGTTTTAGAATATTATTTTGAGATCAAAAATGGCATAAAAAAAATAAATAAAAGTCCTATGTTAGCACGTTTTTTTCCAAGATTTGACTTGAGGGAAAAATGCCTACGACTCATTTTCTTAACTGAGAAATGACCAAACCTGCTGTAAAGGTCCCAAAAACTCAAGTTTTAGCGTATTTCTTTTCAGGGTTCCGAGCTGGCAAGAAAGTCATATGCTAGCTCGTTTTCATTCCAAGATTTGACCTGAGGGAAAAATGCCTACGACTCATTTTTAGATGAGAAATGACCAAGCATTTTCCACCAGTGTTCTTCCACCTGTAAAGGTTCCAAAAAGTCAAGTTTAAGCATATTTTTTGGGGGGTCTGTTATTTTTAAATATTTGACATGAAGGAAAAACACCTTTTACTCATTTTTAAGGTTAAAAATGACCAAACCTTCTACCCCAGAGCATTCTTCTGCCTGTAAAGGTCCCATAAAGTCAAGTTTTAGCATATTTTTTCAGGGTCCGAAGTGACCAAAAAGTCATATGTTAGCATGTTGTTGTTTTTTTTCAAAATCGGACCTGAGATAGAATTGCATATTACTATTTTTTTTTACGTTGAAAAGTGACCACACCTTCTGCACCAGAGTGTGTTTCTGCCTGTAAAGGTCCCAAAAAGTCAAGTTTCAGCATATTTTTTTCGGGGTCCAAAGTGGCGAAAAAGTCATATGTAAGCATGTCGTTTTTTTCAAGATCTGGCCAGGGGGGAATCTGCCTATAACTTATTTTTTAGGTGAGAAATGACCGAACCCTCTACACCAGAGTGTCCCAAAAGTCATGTTTTAGCATCTTTTTTTTCTAGGACAAAAATGGCCAAAACAGTAATATGTTAGCATGTCGTTTTTTTTTTGTTTTTTTTTAAAGATTTGACCTGATTGAAAAACACCTATAACTCATTTTAAGGTAAAAAAATGATCAAACCTTCTACCCCAGAGCATTCTTCTGCCTGTAAAGGTCCCATAAAGTCAAGTTTTAGCATATTTTTTCAGGGTCCGAAGTGACCAAAAAGTCATACGTTAGCATGTTGTTTTTTTCAAAATCGGACCTGAGATAGAATTGCATATTACTCATTTTTTTTAGGTTGAAAAGTGACCGCACCTTGTGCACCAGAGTGTGTTTCTGCCTGTAAAGGTCCCAAAAAGTTAACTTTCAGCATATTTTTTTCGGAGTCCGAAGTGGCGAAAAAGTCATATGTAAGCATGTTGTTTTTTTCAAGATCTGGCTAGGGGGGAATCTGCCTATAACTTATTTTTTAGGTGAGAAATGACCGAACCCTCTGCACCAGAGTGTCCCAAAAGTCAGGTTTTAGCAAATTTTTTTATAGGGTCAGAAATCACCAAAAAGTCACGTTAGCGTCGTTTTTTTAGATTGGACTTGAGGGAAAAAGGCATAACTAATTTTTTTAGGAGAGAAATGACCAAACCATCTACATCAGAGGGCTCTCCTGTCTGTAAAGATCCCCAAAAGTCAAGTTTGAGCATATTTTTTTTCTGGGACAAAAATGGCCAAAACAGTCATATGTTAGCATGTCGTTTTTTTTTTTTTAAAGATTTGACCTGATTGAAAAACACCTATAACTCATTTTAAGGTAAAAAAATGATCAAACCTTCTACCCCAGAGCATTCTTCTGCCTGTAAAGGTCCCATAAAGTCAAGTTTTAGCATATTTTTTCAGGGTCCGAAGTGACCAAAAAGTCATACGTTAGCATGTTGTTTTTTTCAAAATCGGACCTGAGATAGAATTGCATATTACTCATTTTTTTTAGGTTGAAAAGTGACCGCACCTTGTGCACCAGAGTGTGTTTCTGCCTGTAAAGGTCCCAAAAAGTTAACTTTCAGCATATTTTTTGGGGGGTCCGAAGTGGCGAAAAAGTCATATGTAAGCATGTCGTTTTTTTCAAGATCTGGCCAGGGGGGAATCTGCCTATAACTTATTTTTTAAGCGAGAAATGACCGAACCCTCTACACCAGAGTGTCCCAAAAGTCAGGTTTTAGCAATTTTTTTACAGGGTCAGAAATCACCAAAAAGTCATGATGTCAGTTTGTCGTTTTTTTAGATTGTACTTGAGGGAAAAAGGCATATAACTATTTTTTTTAGGAGAGGAATGACCAAGCCATCTACAACAGAGGGCTCTCCTGTCTGTTAAGATCCCTAAAAGTCAAGTTTGAGCATCTGTTTTTTCTGGGACAAAAATGGCCAAAACAGTCATATGTTAGCATGTTGTTTTTTTTTTTTTTAAGATTTTACCTGATTGAAAAACACCTATAACTCATTTTAAGGTGAAATATGACCAAATCTTCTGAAAAAGAGTGTTCTTCCACCTGGAAAGGTCCCAAAAATTCCAAGACAGTCTGGCTGCAGACCTGCACTGACAGGACCCTACGTTGCAGACCTGCACTGAGAGGACCCGCTGCACTGAGAGGACCCGACGTCACGTTACGCCGACATCACGTTACGTTTCCTGCACTGACAGGACCCTACGTTGCAGACCTCCGACGTCACGTTACGTTTTTTTTTCCAGATGCCCCAGTGTGTGGTTAACGCCCAAAGTGATCACCGTAAGCAGACTACTGAAGTATTACCATGGATGTATTATAAGAACTGGATAGCGTGGCTCCGCCTTCTACCATGTAACGGTTTTGAAGCCATAATATCCCCCGTCAGGGCGCCGCCATTGTGCAACCAGTAGAGAATTTGGGCCATAATCCGGACGCAGCTGTCGTAAACGGTCGCAACACAACTCAGCATACGCCGTACACAATCATTGTGAAGCTGCCGTAAACCGCGGTCATTTTTAAACTCTAATAACTAATAAAAAATAAACTTTTCAGAAAAAAGAGGACTTGGAAAAAACGCAGCCCAATAATACTTTCATATCACCACAGCATACGGATGGGAGAAATATTTCTACGAAGTGTATTAATTTTTTGAAGTTTCACTTCGGCCCGTCCAGATGAATGGGGGAGACGGAGATTTGACCTATACTGCAACCAGTCACCAGGGGGAGCAGTTTTCGTGGAGGCTTCAATTTGAGCCCAGTGTCATGGCGTCCATGTTTTTTACAGTCTATGGTCTATGGTCTACTCAGTGCAGGTCTGCAACGTAGGGTCCTGTCAGTGCAGGTCTGCAGCCAGACCCCTCTCAAAAATTCAGGTTTTAGCATGTTTTTTTTCCAGAGTCTCAATTGGCCAAAAAGTCATAGCACGTAGCTGTTTTCAAGATCTGACCTGAGAGAAATTGCTTATAACTTTTTTTTTTTTAGGTGAGAAACGACCAAACCTTCTGCACTAGAGTGTTTTCCTGCCTGCGAAGATCCCTAAAAGTCAAGTTTTAGCATACTGTTTTTTGGGGTCCAAATCAAGCTTAAAAGTCGTATGTTAGCATGTCGTTTTTTTCAAGATTTTGCTGAGAGAAAAATGCCTATAACTCATTTTAAGGGGGAAAAGTGACCACACCTTGTGCACCAGAGCATTCTTCTGCCAGTAAAGGTCCCAAAAAGTCAAGTTTTGGAATATTTTTCAGGGTTTGAAGTGACCAAAAAGTCACATGTTAGCATTTAGCTGTTTTCAAGATCTGACGTAATGCCTAAAACTCATTTTTTAAGGTGAGATATGACCAAACCTTCTGCACCAGATTGTTCTCGACATGTAAAGGTGCCAAAAAGTCAAGTTTTAGCATATTTTTTGGGGGTGGTCCGATAATGACCAAAAGGTCATATGTTGGCATGTTGTTTTTTTCCAGATCTGACCTGAGGGAAGAACACCTGCATCTCATTTTGGGGTATGATGTAACATGAGCAAACTGTCTGTAACTGGGCATTTTCCTGCCTGTTAAGGTCCCAAAAGGTCAAGCTTTAGCATATTTTATTGAGGGTCCAAAATGGCAAAAAAGTCATATGTTAGCATGTTGTTTTTTCCAAGAATGGACATAAGGGAAAGCCTATAACTCACTTTTTAGGTGAGAAATGACAAAATCTTCTGAACCAGACTGTTAGCCCACCTGTAAAGATCCCCAGAGGTTAAGTTTTAGCTTATTTTTTCGGGGTCCAAAATGACTAAAAAGGTCATATGTTAGCATGTCGTTTTTTTCAAGATTTGACCTGAGAGAAAATGCATTTAACTCATTTTTTTAGGTGAAATATGACCAAACCTTCTGCATCAGAGTTTTCTTACCTTTGAAGATCCCCAAAAGTCAAGTTTTACCACTTTTTTTTTTCAAAAATGACCACAACAGTCATATGTTAGCATGATATTGTTTTCAACATCTGACCTAAGGAAAAAACACCTATAACTATTATTTTATATGAGAACTGACCAAACCTTCTTCACCAGCGTGTTCACCCACCCGTTAAGGTCCAAAAAAGTCAAGTTTAAGCATATATTTTTTTTAGGGTCCAAAATGATCAAAAAGGTCATATGTTAGCATGTAGTTTTTTTCAAGATTCGACCCGAGGGAAAAATGCCTACAACTCATTTTTTAGGGTGAAAAGTGACCACAACTTCTGCCCTAGAGTGTTCTTCTGCCAGTAAAGGTCCCAAAAATCAACTTTCAACATATTTTTTGCGGGGTCTGAAGTGACCAAAAAGTCACGTGTTAGCACTTAGCTGTTTCAAGATCTGACATGGGGGAAATGCCTAAAAGTCATTTTTTTAGGTGAGAAATGACCAAACCTTCTGCACCAGAGCATTCTCCTGCCTGTAAAGATCACTAAAAAGTTTTAGTACTTTTTTGGGTGGAAATGACTAAAAAGACATATATTAGGATTAGTTTTTTTTTTAAATCTGACCAGAAGAAAAAATATCTATGACTCACTTTCTTCTTAGATTGAAATGACCAAACCTTTTTCACCTGTGTTTTCTTCTAGATAAAAAGATCCCTAGGAATCAAGTATTAGCTTATTTTTGGGGGGTCCAAACTGGTGAAAAAGTCATATGTTAGCATGTTGTTTTTACCTAGATCTGACCTGAGGAAAAAACACCTATAACTCATTTTTTAGGTGAAATATAACCAAACCTTCTGCACCAGAATTTTTTAACCTGTAAAGATTCCCAAAAGTTAAGTTTAAGCATTTTTTTTCTGGGTGAAAAATGGCCAAAACAGTCATATGTTAGCATGTCGTTTTTTCCAAGAGCTGACCTGAGGGAAATGCCTATAACTTATTTTATAGGTGAGAAATGACCAAACCTTCTGCACTAGAGTGTTTTCCTGCGTGTAAAGATGCCAAAAAAGTCAAGTTTTAGCATTTTTTATTGAGGGTCTGAAATGGCAAGAGGTCATATGTTAGCATGTTGTTTTTTTTCAAGATTTTGCTGAGAGAAAAACGCCTAGAACTCATTTTGTAGGGTGAAAAGTGACCACAACTTCTGTCCCAGAGTGTTATTCTGCCAGTTAAAGTTCCAAAAAGTCAACTTTCAGCATTTTTTTTTTCAGGGTCTGAAGTGACCAAAAAGTCACATGTTGGCACTTAGCTGTTTTCAAGATCTGATGTGTGGGAAATGCCTAAAAGTCATTTTTTTAGGTGAGAAATGACCAAACCTTCTGCACCAGAGCATTCTCCTGCCTGTAAAGATCATTGGAAGTCAAGTTGTAGTACATTTTTGGGTGGAAATGACTAAAAAGACATGCATTAGCATTAGTTTTTTTTTTAATCTGACCAGAGGAAAAATATCTATGCCAGTTAAAGTTCCAAAAAGTCAACTTTCAGCATTTTTTTTTCAGGGTCTGAAGTGACCAAAAAGTCACATGTTGGCACTTAGCTGTTTTCAAGATCTGATGTGTGGGAAATGCCTAAAACTCATTTTTTAGGTGAAATATGACCACAACTTCTGTCCCAGAGTATGCTTCTGACTGCAAAGATCCCTAAACTCAAGTTTTAGCACTTTTTTTGGGTGGTCCGAAATGACCAAAATGTCATATGTTAGCATGTTGTTTTTTCCAAGATCTGACCTAAGAGAAAAATGCCTATAACTTATTTTTTTAGGTGAAATATAACCAAAACTTCTGCACCAGAGTGTTCCTCCACCTGTAAAGGTCCCACATTTTGTTTTTTTTTTCATATATTTTTGGGGGTCCAAAATGGCAAACAAGTCACATGTTAGCATGCCGTTGTATTTTTTAATGATTTGACCTGATGGAAAAACACCTATAACTGATTTTTAGGTTAAATATGACCAAACATTCTGAAAAAGAGTGCTCTTCCACCTGTAAAGGTCCCAAAAAATTAGGTTTAAGCATTTATTTTTTAGAGTCCCAAATGGCCAAAAAGTCACGTTAGCATGTTGTTTTTTTATAAGATTTGACATAAGTGAAAAACACGTATGACTCTTTTTTTTTTCAAGATTACACTTGAAGAAAAATGCATATATCTTGTGTTTTTGGTGAAAAATGACCAAACCTTCTGCATCTGAGGGTTTTCCTGCCTGTAAAGGTCCAATAAAGTTAAGTTTTAGCATATTTTTTTCAGGGTCCAAAATGGCAAAACAGTCATATGTTAGCATGTTTTTTTTTTCCAAAATCTGACCTGAGGGAAATGCCTCTAGGCTATTTGTTTTATTGTGAAATAAAGCCTGGATTTACAAGTATTTTCCAGCGTCGTTTAATCTCGGGCTGTAACAGATCACGCGCTCATCTGCTGTGACCCTCGCTGGTTTTTGATCTGTGTTGCCCACCCTTAGCTCACACACTCCCCCTGCAGAAGGCATCCTAAACCCATATGTGTGTGTGTGGTATTCCTGGACTGTCCGACCCGGTCAACCTGACACGAGTGGTCAGGAATTCTGTTTACTACACGCACACACAGTGACCCAGTTAAAGGAGCATTCCAAAAAGCTTTGGAACATCTGAGGGCTAAAATCAGACGGAGTGACCCTTTAACGTGGCGGAGGAACAAGATCCTCCCTTTGACTTCTTCTCTAAAACCGCTGAGCAACTCTGAAAACTTAACCCTTTAACTTCCAAACTGAGAAATATATCTGAAACAAATATTTGCTTTTAAATTTGTTTTCCTATCTCGGTATTTAGCAACATTTAAGCTTTTGTTTTTTAGATTATGGGTTATCCTGGTGTGAATGGATTTATTTTATTTCTGCAACAATTTTTTTTATGATTTTCTATTTTCATATGAAACATCGTTATGATTGCTGGAGGATCTGGCAATATGCAAAAGTATTTTTTCTTATTCTAATGTATGCTCAGACTGTTAGATTTTCGAGGAGCAACGACTCACTTCTAAATTATTCTGATTTTCAAACAATTATATTCATGTACAGAAGTGCCATCAACACATACATTTTGTTGTCCAAAACTTGTGAGAGACCTGAATGAGGAAAAGCAGACAAATATGGGCATTGAGATTTTTACAGTGGTATGGCAACAAAAGATCAACCGTGTGGTTACAATGCCAGTCAAAGGGTTAAACTGGGCTCCTTAGAAAATGCCTTAAATTCAGTTTTATAATCATTCTGTGGATGTCAACACAGGAGAGATGGGACCATTTATTTAGAGTGGGCTCTTATATATATAAAGTTTAAAACACACAGAGGAGGTAAAATGACTTTATCTGCAGTCACTTAGTGATCTTAATCATCTGAGCCGTTTGCTGATCTCTGTTCCCTCTGACGCGATGCAGCTCGGTGTTTGGTGTCATTAGAGAGATTGCAGGTGATGCTGCAGAGGCTCCTCGATGACATGAGAGACGTGCTGAAGTGGTGGAGTGACCTTCACAGAGAGAGAGAGAGAGAGAGAGAGAGAGAGAGAGAGAGACTGATGCAACCAGGAGGAAACCCTCTGTGGCTTTTTCACTGCTATAACAAGCATGAAGCTGACTGGCTGATCAGAGGGCTGGAACAACCAATCAAACTGCTGCTCATCAGCTTTACAGTTGCATGAAAAAGTATGTGAACCTTTGTGTTCATATGGATTTCTGCTTAAACTGTCATAAAAATGTTCTGATCTTCATCTAAGTCACATCACAAGACAAACACAGTCTGTTTAAACTGATACAGCACAAAAAATTATAAGTTTTCATGTTTTTATTCGACACACTATATAAACATTCACAGCGCAGGGTGGAAAAAGTATGTGAAATTTAGGATTTAATAACTGGTTGACCTCCTTTGGCAGCAATAACCTCAACCAAACGTTTCCTGTAGTTGTAGATCAGACCTGCACAATGGTCAGGAGGAATTTTGGACCATTCTTCTGTACGAAACTGTTTCAGTACAGCAATATTACTGGGATGTCTGGTGTGAATCGCTCTTTTGAGGTCATGCCACAGCATCTCAATCGGGTTGAGGTCAGGACTCTGACTGGCCCACTCCAGAAGCTGTATTTTTTTCTGTTGAAGCCATTCCCTTGTTGACTGTCGTTGTCCTGTTGCATCACCCATCCTCTGTTGAGCTTCAGTTGGCAGACAGATGGTTTTAAGTTTTCCTGCAAAATGTCTTGATAAACTTGGGAATTCATTTTTCCGTCGATGACAGCAATCTGTTCAGGCCCTGAGGCAGCAAAGCAGCCCCAAACCATAAAACTGTATATGTTTGAGTGTTAACAAAAATGCTGTACATTAATTCACCTTGCTAAATGTGTCATCACAAATTTTATCAACGTGAACTTTTATATTTGTATTTCAGTTGTTAGGAGAAGGCTCTGCACCCAGGCCACTGGGTTGTTTCTGTTTGTTGGTGAAGTGATTTTATCTTTTACTAATTCTATTACTATCATTCTACCCTTATCATGAGGTGGATTGCCAGCAGCAGCCATGCTGAGATTCTTTCTGAACTGGTTCACGTCCCAGTCAGACGCTGAGGCGGGTTTGATGTCCAGGCTTCAGTTCCAGGTCACTTCTGTTTGCTGAGACTCTGAGCTTCTCTCACTGTGAGGTCACTGTGATGGAAAAATCAGTCTGGATTCTGAGCGTGCCTTAAATTAAGGTTAGGTCCGCTCTGTCTGCTGGACCACAGTTGTGAGTGTGCCGGAAGCTTCTCCCTCTGAGGTCTACTCTGTCATATCATCATCTCAGTACCAGGCTTGAGCTGAGACTATAAGAGCTCTGCAGGAGTCAGACCGTGAGACCTCAGCGTGTGCAGATGGAGGTCAGGGTTTGGGTTTTGTTGAAGGGGGTTCCTAGAAGTCCTGTAAGAAAAGGGTGAACGTGAGGCCCAGTGAGCTCTAGCTCGGAGGGTCTAGAACAGTGATCACCAACCATTATACAGAAAATTAGAAAAGCACTCGGAGAGCGCAGACCTCCGCCAGAGCCACAGTCCTCTCCCATTTTGTGATTATACCATAAATATTAGTTACCTCCTCCAAGGAGGTAATGTTTTTGGGAGAGTCTGTTTGTGAACAAAATAACTCAAAAAATAAAGGATTGACTTGATGAAATTTTCAGGAAATGTTCAACGTGGGAAAAGGAAGAACTGATTCGATTTTGGTGTTGATCCGGATCACCGTCTGGATCCGCCATGACGAAAAATGTGATTTTTGTGAATAACTTTTGAACTAAAATAGATATCATTATGAATCCAATTGCTAATGGATGTTTTCATGGTCAAGGAATCTAAATATTTAGATGAAATAAAGGTAGGACTAATATTTATGGTGAAAATCACAATATGGGTGATGACTGTGGTGCTGGCAGAGGTCTGCACTCTACCTTTATCAAAATCCATCCATAACTTTTTGAGTTATTTTGTTCACAGACGGACAGACAGACAAACTCTCCCGAAAAAATAATCTCCTTGGCGGAGGTAAAGATCAGCGCAAATAAATTCTCAAATAAAGAATGATTTAATTCTCTGACTTATAGCTTTTCCACATGATTTTACTTTTGTTTGGAGTTTTGACTTTTTTTCTCATCATTCTAAATTCTGTCTCAGAATTTTGGCTTTTTTTCTCAGACTTTATCTTCTTTTCTGTTGTTCTTTTTTGGCCCTTGTGGTCTTCAGTGTTTGCAAAATGAGAAAATCTGCAGCGTCTATCTTGGCAATTTGAGATTTCTTCTGAAGGCATCATAGCAAGCCGCCTGCAACTTTTTCGTTCTGGCTTTGCTGTACTTAGTCCTCAGATGAGCAGTATACAGAGGAGTACAGTAAGCTCTATTTAACATTTTCTGTGCACATTGAAAATTTCCTTGCTAGCATATTAGCTTGAGCAAACAGTTTGCAGCACTGACGCTGTACATCATCATCATCACACAAATCACTCCTGATAATGTGCCTCAGATACTTACCCGTCACTACATAGACACTGCACTGGCTTTGAATGACCTCCAGTCTGCACTGCTGAAGGAAACGCTCACTTTCTCCAACTTCTGTCCAGCCAAACTTAGATTACAGCCTGAAATCAAAGAGGAAGTTGTGTGGACTGAGCCAAACCAGCGTCCTGAATCAGAGCTGTCCCACAGTGTTCTTGTCTGTAAACTTTTCTGTTTCTCCTCTTTGTCTGTGTTTGGTATCATGATCATAGAGTCTCTCTGCGAGGGTTTTATCAGGTCGTGTTTGTGTTTCATCGGGCCGTGTTTGGTCTCACATGACGCCCCGGAGGCTTCGTTAAAGTGAGCGCTGTGGGTCAGACAGAGGCGCTGCTCTGTCCCTCTGAATTGGGTCAGCTGGGTCTCAGTAACACACAAACATAGTCAGGTCAATCATCTGAATTGAACAGGAACTAATTGACTGACCGTGACCCTGCAGGAACTCCAGCAGCCTGTTAATGAAACAACAACCTATTTAACAAGAACTTTGTTTGGAGAGTCTGATTACTTTATAGAGCTGGACGATGTGATCAGAATTTAGGGATCAGTGTGTTCTTAAATGTCCTATCCTGTTGTGGTGACGTTCATAACAATCTGCAGTTTATCTGAATCATATTTTAGGGTAGATATTCTTAAAACCTCAAATTTCCTCCTCTGTAAAAATAAAACTAACATCCAGTCAACAGGAAAACACTCAAATGCACCTTTGAACCCAGTTTATTACCACATTACATTGTCTCTATATGCTTTTTTTCTTAATGCTGCCTCTCTTGTTGCTGTTAAGGGAATAGTTCTTGTTCTTTTAAAGGGCAGATGTGTGTGGGCCTGAACATGAGCCACAGTGTCACAGCTCAGTTCTCTCTCTGTTCAGAACAGACGCTGATGCAATACACTGCTATACATGTTGCCAACTCTCCTGGAGAAATCAAGCCACAAAAAAGCATGAGGTCATCACATGCTAAAACTTTTTTTCTTTTTACTTTTCACTACCAACCACTTTGATTAAGCACGATTTTGAGAAATGGCACAGGAAATGTTGGCAGCATTTGCACCATCTGACTTTTGAAGCTGCTTCATAGTGATAAAGCAGCTGAATGTAATGATAATAATTATTACAATGTATTGGACACTAGAGGGAGTGTCTCACACACAAATAGACAAGGTAAATGAAGTTACTTGATGACTTCAGAGTGGGGTGATAACAAGTGTTGCTGGTTGAGCTTTTTTTGTAATGTTGGAAGTCGAAGAGTAAACTTCAGTAAACTTCTACTCGTCTCTTCCTTATCGACCTCCACAATGATACATTTTATTTATGACATACATTTTCTCAGCACTCAAGGTTGCCTTACAGGGCAAAGTTAAAACAAACCAAAATAAAAGAAGGATCAACTAGAAAAGCACTCAGAGAGCGCAGACCTCCACTGCCGCCACAGGGATTTATGATTTTCACCATAAGTATTAGTCTTACCTTTATTTCATCTAAATATTTAGATTCATTGACCATAAAAATTTACAATTAACAATTGGATTCACAATGATATATATTTTAGTTCAGTAGTTATTCATGAAAATCGCATTTTTCGTCATGGCGGTTTTACACTGATCCGGATCACTCCCAAAATCCAATCCAATCCCATCCGGACATTCCTATAACTTTTTAAGTTATGTTGCTGACAGAGAAACAAACAAACAATAACATAACCTCCTTGGCGGAGGTAATAAGTAACTTGATCAGACTTAAGAACAATCGGACAGATTGAGAATATGGGTTTAAAGATGGAGAAAGAGTTAAATCTCTGAATGTGCGGTGGGAGGGAGTTCCAGAGCAGAGTAGCTAAGGGCTCTGGATACCATAGTGGACAAGCAGGCAGGTGGCACAGTGAGGAACTTTCTAGTTCAAGAAACAAACTCTTTACTCTCAGCTTCAGATGTTGGACTTCTCTCTGTACTTGTCTTGCTAGATTTTAGTGCAGCCTTTGACACCACAGATCATAATGCTCTCCAACAGAGATAAGAGGAGTTACTCTGGATTACAGAGACAGCTTTTAATAGGTTTGAGTCCTACTTATGTGATAGAAATCAGTTTGTACACATGAACAATAAGTCTTATGTGTACACCAACATCAGTTATGGAGTTCCTCAAGGTTCTGTGCTAAGCCCAAGTCTCTTCTCCTTATATATGGCTGTACATAGATTGATTGATAGATTGATTAGAAGCTCAGAGAGATTCAGAGAAGCAAGGCTGTGGATGACCTTGAAACCCTGAAAACACATCACTCTGTTTGGCCTTTGATAAACAGATCGGTGTCAAAACAACCTTCTCCGAGCTTTGACTTTTAGCAACGACCAAGTGCTACTTTTTGAAGGTCGATCTTGAAAAGACTACCCATGCCTTTCTTTCTTCAAGATTAGATCATTGCGACTCCTAGAGAGTTTTAATTCTTCCTAAAAACCCACCTCTTCTCCTTGGAGTTTCATAAAGCAAAATCACAGGCACTGTAGTTTTCTTTACTTCACTTTTTATTTCACTGTTTTAATTTTATTGTTTTTAATCTATTCATTTATTTACCTCTTTTTATGTATCTTGTGTTTGATGGACTGCTGACTTCTTTAATTTTCTTTATGCATAAGCTTGACTGATCCACAGGTGGTACAAAAATCTGACACCACATTAAAGATCATCTAGATGCCTGAATATAAACAGGCTTATAGAAAGGTCCCGTCAGAGGGTTTAGTTGATCTCCAAGTGCCTTAAATGTCCTTAAATTACTGGGAGTTTTTAATCTTTACCCTGATCTTAGTCTAAGAACCTGGGATGTTTTTGTCTGACACAGTGATACAGATTTAAAGATCTTCTTCACCATCGTCCTTTAGGGTGTAAACCCTGCCGTCTAGATTATTCTTTAATTACAGTCATTTAGAGCTGAGACAGAAGCCCGTCTGCAGAGAGAGGAGGAGGCTGAAGAGGAGAGGGCGCAGGAGGAGGTGTCAGTGCTGCAATGCAGTGTTTACATCCCCGCCCCAACACATGTGCACACGTATGCTGTGCACATGGGTGTCACAGACCTGAAACACCCCCCCATTTAAAGAGGAGCTGTGACCAAACATGAACAAGAAGCAAACTTCAAATCATGTGAGACACTTAGTAGATCTTTCGGCTAAGTTGAAGTCCAGATTCTTCAAATGTTTTAGTTTTTGAACGTGTGAGGTGGTTTTTGTTGTTGTTGTTGTTGTAGCTCCAGACTGACAGGCTGAGGTCGGCTGGTCTTTACCCCAGGAGGAGTGCTCTGTCTGGGGGAAAGAGAGAAACCATCTGGGTCACCATTGAGCTCCTGCTGCTCTTACCTTAGTGGTTGTTTACACAAAGCCGAATACGTCCAAATCCAATACGTTTTCTTTGCATTTCTGCCTCCTGTTTACATAGGAACAGTATATGGAGTTCTTAAATCCGCAAACTTTCGAAACCAGGGTCCAGGGTGGAGAGTTTTCAAAACGCTCCTCTTCACATGAAGGCTGTGCGCGCATAAGTGACATCCCATTCCTAATCCATAGGGTTCAATATGATGTCGGTCCACCCTTTGCAGCTATAACAGCTTTAACTCTTCTGGGAAGGCTGTCCACAAGGTTTAGGAGTGTTTATGGGAATTTTTGACCATTCTTCCAGAAGAGCATTTGTGAGGTCACATACTGATGTTGGACGAGAAGGCCTGGCTCTCAGTCTCCCCTCTAATTCATCCCAAAGGTGTTCTATTTGGTTGAGGTCAGGACTCTGTGAAGGTCAGTCAAGTTAATCCACACCAGACTCTGTCATCCATGTCTTTATGGAGCTGCTTTGTGCTCTGGTGCACAGTTATGTTGGATGAGGAAGGGGCACACTCCAAACTGTTCCCACAAAGTCGGAGCATGGAATTGTCCAAAATCTCATGGTGTGCTGAAGCATTCAGAGTTCCTTTGACGGAACTAAGGGGCCAAGCCCAACTCCTGAAAAACACCCCCACACCATAATCCCCCCTCCACCAAACTTTACACTTGGCACAATGCAGTCCCACAAGTATTGTTCTCCTGGTAACGGCCAAATCCAGACTTATCCATCAGATTGCCAGATGGAGAAGTGCAATTCGTCACTCCAGAAAATGCGTCTCCACTGCTCTAGAGTCCAGTTTACACCACTGCATCCGATGGCACTTGCTGATGTGAGGCTTGAATGCAGCTGCTCGGCCATGGAAACCCATCCATGAAGCTCTCTGCACTGTTCTTGAGCTAATCTGAAGGCCACATGAAGTTTGGAGGTCTGTAGTGATTGACTCTGCAGAAAGTCGGCGACCTCTTCACGCTATACGCCTCAGCATCCGCTGACCCCGCTCCGTCAGTTTACGTGGCCTACCACTTGGTGGCTGAGTTGCTGTCGTTCCCAAACACTTCCACGTTCTTATAATCCAGCTGACAGTTGACTGTGGAATATTTAGGAGCGAGGAAATGTCACGACTGGATTTGTTGCACAGGTGGCATCCTATCAAAGTTCCACGCTGGAATTCACTGAGCTCCTGAGAGCGACCCATTCTATCACAAATGTTAGTAAAAGCAGTCTGCATGCCTAGGTGCTTGATTTTATACACCTGTGGACATGGAAGTGACTGGGACACCTGATTCTGATTATTTGGATAGGTGAATACTTTTGGCAATATAGTCTATCTATCTATCTATCTATCTATCTATCTATCTATCTATCTATCTATCTATCTATCTATCTATCTATCTATCTATCTATCTATCTATCTCTTTTCTTTGTGTATTCAGTCGAATAAAGTCAAAAAGAATTTGCAGATCATTTCTTTTCTGTTTTTTTTTTCTATACAACGTCCTAACTTCATTGAAATTGGGTTTTGTATTAGCACATTTGTAAGATGCAGTAGCTTTTGCTGTGTGACTGTAATTCTTCTAAGCCATGGATTTGAGTGTGTCTGTGCTGGAAACTGTTCTGGCATTGTGTTTCCGTCTGTCTGTGCGTCCTTCTTAGTCTTTCACATTCAAGATGTCAAGAATGTTTTCAGTGATTTCCTTCAGTCTCTGCAGAAATGTCCACTCTGACTCAAGGATGGTAAAGTTAGATCTTTGGAGGTCTTCACGTTTTTCTCTGTGGAGGCTTCAAACCACCATCAGTCCGTCTCTGGGAGTCATGTGAAGCTCAGAGACACAAACTGTTCGATGCTTTAGCTCCTGGTCCCTGCAGCTTTAACCCTGTTTCTGAATGCACAGCCTCTGATGACAGATTCTTCTCTGTGTGCTTCAGGAGGAACCAGAGACATCGGCTCGGCCCTCACCAGGATGTGCATGCGGCACCGCAGCATCGAGGCCAAACTCCGACAGTTCTCCATGTGAGTCGGTCTGCTTGTGTGTGTTCATGTGTGCATTAAGCAGGTGTAGCTGCTCTCCATGGTGACGTCCTCCTCCTGCTTCTGTGCTCCATCATGCTCTCATTTTCCAGATCCCATTTAATCCAATTATTTCACAGAAATAATGACTCTAATCAGATTAATATTCATGCATTTGTTCCAATCAGAGGGCTGCATTAATTCAGTTTTATCTTCTAATAGGTCACCACCCCATAAATATCTAAAAACCATTTATTCCTCTGGGTTTAGTTTGTTGGAAAAAACCCTTAGAGATGCACCATCTGGTTTTCAAGGCGGTCCAAACACTATCCAAATGGACAAGAGCACATGGCCAGAGATGAGAGCTCAGAACTGCACCACAAACTCTCCTCATAACTAGAGGTGTCAAATTATCGCTTTAATTTAGATTAATTGATTACAGTCATAATTAGAGCGCTACTTTTTTAAAACCTTGTTAATCTAATTTTTAATATGATTTCACAGTATGATGTAGCAGCTAGACCCTGTTGTTAGCCGTTAGCTTAAACTATGAGTACTTCAGTCCTTAGACTATCGTCTTATTTTACATTAAATGGTACCACACACACGTGACATGAATCTTAAAGACAAAATCCACTAAGTTCTCATGGTAAACTTTTGAGGAGAGCATATTTGATATCGTAGGGTAACCATGACTACAGCTTGGCATTGTTAGCGCAGCATTTCCGCGTCTCTCTCGGTTTCCCAGCGGTGATCTCCAGCCGGGAGAAGAGCAAAACATGATTTCTCTTAAGAAAGCTTGAAGTGACGTTCTTTGCTCCTCTTTTAAAGGAGAAATCAAGTCCATTTCTGATAAAACAAACATGCACTCACTTCCTGTTGTCGTCACACCTGCAGCTCCGCCTCTGTCCCCTGATTGGTCGTTAAAGCTGGAGAGTTTTTATGCACTGGGCTTCTTTTGCTTCAGTTTTTGGGGGGTGGCGAACAATCTTTTGATCTGCCACAATAATCCAAAGAATATAAATGAAAATACCTCAAGTTGAGGCTTTTTTTTCTGTAATTTTTTAAAGTAAGATTAAAAAATACATTAATTAGATTAATTTGTTACAGGTCATAATTAATCAATCACTCAAATATTTTGATCTACTGACAGCACTACTCATAGCATGTCAGAGGTGGAGTGAAAATGTCCTTACTGTGGAGAAGTTTGCAGCTTTGCTATTTGTTTTTCATTTAATAAAGAGATGTGGACCAGATCTGATAAAACTGATGCTGTTTGCAGCTAGTATCTGTGTGAGCAGTTACTTCCTGTTTTATGGTGAATCCCAGTTCTACCCCTTAGCCCTTCCCCTTCATCTTACCACTTCCCCTTTGACCTCTTTTTTGAGGGCTTAGGGAAGGGGTAAAAATAAACTGATAAGAAACAAGACGCCACTCAATTTCTGCTACATCATCCCCAAGAGTGGTTTGCTAGCTGTGACGCAGGCAGATGTGACAATCGCCGTAGCTATGGATATATGAAAGCTAGCTTGTTATAATGAGAAATTTCAAGTACAACCAACAATTCAAAACATTTAATTAGTACTTATAATTAAGGACTTCCTTTGGTCTCTGCTCTACATCGTGTAGCCCTTGGTCGTAGCCCTTCTCCCTAGTCCTATGGAGACTAAGGAGAAGGGCTCACCAGACGTGTACGCGCAAAACCAAGGGCTAAGGGGTAGAATTGTGATTCACCCTTAAGGTGCGTTCACACCGGACGCTACTTGTACTACCTAGGCGATCACTCTCCATTCAAAGTCAATGTACAGCCGCGATGGGGCGGGGCTAACCCACCCGCGATGTGACGGCCGCATACAAGATGACCACTTCACTTGTCGCGCGATGTCAAAGTTAAAAAAAAGTTGATCTATTCAGGCGATGTCGTGTGTGGCTGTGCAGCATCAGCCAAAGTGTACGTGTGACGGTACCCTAGACAAACAGTTATTCATCCGGACTACAGGGCGGATGAGTTCCGTCTAGGCGGAACTAATGTCAGTGAGGACATTAGTTACGCCTAGACGGACCGCGGTAAACTCACAGATAATGCTGCTGCAGGGCATCAGCTGCAGTGTTTTGTGGTTGATAAGTGAATGAAAAGGATACAGCTGGAATAATGTATCCTATTATGTGATATATGATATGATCGCGGTGAAACTCGAACGAACGTGACGTCACCAAGCGACGGCCGACGACCAAAATGAGGTATTTATGGACGCGCGACGCTACGTCAGTGGGCGACGCAATTTTTTTCGCTTGCGGTGTGAACGCAGCATTAGTCTTACCTGTAGCTTCTGCTCTTCCTCCTCTAAGGACACTGACTGGGCTGCTCATAATTGTTGTAGATTGTTGTTTGGCTAGATGGATCTGCCTGATTACAGACAGAGTCAGGCTGATCAAGCTGCTGCGCAAGAGTACATGAAACGGGCAACCGTTTACAAACCCGCAGAGTCTATTATGGGCTGTATTAAAATGAGAAAAGTCAGATTTAGATAAATGATTTCAGTGTAGTCAAAGAATTGGGCAGCGAGTTTCTTCTGCTCTTTGTTTGTGAACCAGCTGATTTCAAAATTGACTTTCTGTAAAATATAATTAATGTGTTGGAAAGAGAGATTTTAATCCAGAAAGACAGAGAGATACCTAAAGGTGCTATGAGGAGAATCTATTACCGGCGACATAAAGACTCTGCTACCTATGAACACGTTCAGTGACTGTCGTAATGCTGCGTTCCAGTAACCTCGGAACTGGGAGTGACATCATCTCCGACTTATCGGCGTTCCAGTTGAAGTCGGAAAAAAACATGCTGATCTACCAGGCTATTGTTTGCTGTTGTTAGCACGCCCTGCGTTGTTGTTCACAAATATCACATGAAGAATGTGATTATCACTATGGCAGCATTTTTGTAAATATAAGTCTAACAATACTATGTATACAGCTGATCTAGAGCGACACACCCCAGTCAGAAGTGCAAATAAATTGATTATTACAGGAGCTAAATAACTGTTCACACTGGGGGCATCCATCTTCAGTTGTCAACTCGAGGGTGGCGAGGTTTCACCGAATTCCCAGTAGGAAATTCCGACTTCGGGGGACTTTCCAGTTGCAGTTTCCTACTCGGAACTCGGAAATTCCTACTTCTGACTGCAACTGGAATGCATCAAAAGACGTGATCCAAACTAATGCGTGTGTTTGCTGTGATGCTAATAAATGCAGCTCGGACCTTCCTCAGAACTCTGCATTGCTTTACAACTTCTTTTTTTAACAACTTACAGGATGCAAAGCGACAAGGTAATGTATCTCTTTCTAGTTACGTAGCGGTAGTTTTTGATGTTTGACAACAAGCAATTTTTGGAAAACTTAGTATCGTAGTTTTGTAGCCGGCTATATATCGCTACTTTCAGCCCGGTGCTCTAAGACGTGTCTGAATAATATAAATTTGCTCTAGTTTTAATTGTCTTGTTACTGAAGTTGAGTATCCAGGCCAGTCCAGCCCTGTCCGACCGGACCACTTAGCTAAAGAATAGCATTTATAGCTAACCTATTTTGATGCTATAAAACTCCTCTTAAAGTGTGTATTTGATCAGGCATATATCTAAAAGTGAGACTTTTTTGTTATAACTTAGAAACTCCTCACAGTCCCTTTTTTTTTTTTAAACTTTTTATTTTCAAATCTTTTTCATTTTACAACAACAGAAAATAGCAAATAAATTAGAACAATACAAAAGAAAATAAATAAAATGAAGAGTGAGTGTGTGTGTGTGTGTGTGTGTGGGGGGGGGGGTACTGTCATCTCATTTGTTCTCACAAGGGTCTCTGTCAGACTGTAATGTTCCAATCTTTCTCTTGTATTGAAACCATCTGTCCCAGCGATTGTCCAGAGTTTTTCTTTTAAATTTCAAAAGGTAAGTCAGTTTTTCCATAGAGTATATTTCCTCTAGAATTGTGAGCCACTGGCCTGTTCCTGGAGGGTCAGTTCTCAACCAATTTCTCGTGATGGCCTTCTTGCATGCAAGGATCATTATTTTGAAGAGATAAATGTCCTTTTTATGTATACAGTTTCCTGGGAGTAGGCCGAGGTATAACACCAGAGGGTCCCTAGGTATTGTTGTCATAAAAATATTTTCCAGAATCTTTATAACTCCTTCCCAAAATGTTTGGATTTTGACACATGACCAGAAAATATGAGAATGACTGGCAAGCATATTTCCACATTTCCTCCAACAATGTTGTTGTATGTTACAATGTTTAGATTTAATGTGTGGTGTGATAAAAAATCTGATGACATTTTTCCAGCCAAATTGCCTCCATCCCTTTGAACTGGTAGTGGTCTGTTGTGTTATGCAGATTGCCTGCCAGTCATCCTTTGACAGGACAACATTCATTTCCTTTTCCCATTTTGATTTAACATAAAGTGTATCATCCCCCATGTGGTTCTGTAAGCCATTGTATAGTTTGGATACGATTTTAGTGGGGGTATGTTTGTATGCATCTGTAAACACTTTCAAAACAGCATTTTCCCACTGTATGATCCCTCTTTTAATACCTTTCTCATAGAAATCTCTCAACTGGAAATATCTGAACCTGTCCTTGTTTTCCAGACCAAACTCTTGTTTCAGTCTTTCAAAGGTCTTAAAAGATCTCCCCTCTACAAGCGTAACCATGGCTGTCATACCTCTTTCTTTCCAACCTGCAAAGGTAATGTCAGTCCTACTAGGCCAGAACTTAGGGGACAAGGCGGGCCAAACAAGGAGCCTACATTCTCCTTCCATTTTGTGTTTTTTCACCAACCCGTACCATATCCTCAGTGATTCTTTTATAATGGGGTTATCTCTCTTTGGGTCTGGATTTTCCTTTTCACCTAGTCTTGTCTGAGGGCAGTTCTTACTCCAGTTTAGCTCGATGTGCTTCCATCTAGCCTGATAATCTGCTGAGCACCAGTAAACCAAGTATCTAATTTGGGCTGCATAGTAGTAGTTTTTGAAATTAGGCAGAGCTAGGCCTCCATTTTCCTTATTGAGCTGAAGTGTTTTAAATTTAACTCGAGGTCTTGCTCCAGCCCAAATAAATCTTGAAATCTGTTTATCCCATAATCTAAATTGAGTTTCAGGTATTCTAACTGGTAATGATAGAAATAAATATAAAAGTCTTGGCAGCAGATTCATTTTTACTGTGTCAATTCTTGCACCAAAATCTAAGACCAGCTTGGACCATTTTATCATGTCCTTTTGAATTTGATCATTTATCTTACTGTAATTAATCTTAAACATTGCATCCAGATCCCTGGAAATTATAACCCCCAAGTATTTAATTGATTGTGCTTCCCAGTTTAGTTGGAGTGTCTGTCTTATTATCTTATTTGGTTTATAGTTAAAGAGGAGAACCTGGGTTTTGGTGATATTGACTTTATAGCCTGAGATCGAACCAAATGCTTCCAAAGTAGTCATAAGTTGAGGGAGGGTAGAGTCTGGGTCCTGGAGAAAGATTATTACATCATCAGCAAAAAGTCCTATTATATGTTCTTCCTTTGAAATTGTGATTCCCTTCAGATCCTTGTTATGTCTTATAGCTTCAGCCAGTGGCTCTATATATAAAGCAAAGAGAGCTGGGGAGAGGCAGCACCCCTGACGTGTTCCTCTATATAACTTAATTCACAGTCCCTTTTAAGTGATTGTTTTTGTAGACTGACAGCATCATTACAAGCAACTTACAAAGGGTCAGAAATGAATTTAAGCTTTCTTCTGCTCAACATTACGTACGACTGTGTTCACATGCAAACCTCTCCTTGCCTCCTTCCTTCCTTCTCCTTCTCCTTCTCCTTCCTTGTGTCCTTCATCTCCCTGCGTGAGTTCATTAAGTCTCTCAGTGAGGAGGGACTGAGGCACTCAGGCAGAAACATGAAGAAGAAACCTCCTGCAGAGTCAGTAAACAGAGATGCAGAGTAAACATGGACAGTGTGAAGGCTGAAACAGATAAGGCTGCTTATGACGGGAGGATTTTAAACCACAGACCGGTGAAAACACTGGGCCTCGGTGACGTTATCTGTTTGGTTTCTGGAGAGACTTTTGAAAAATCTGTCTTTGGTAAACCGAGTAACACAAAAGTCTACTTCTTGTCCCAGCACTTGTACTGCCTAGAAAGAGTTGTTTAACCATCAGCTATTTTAGCTATTTTAACTTTTTGTTCTTTTATTTTACTCTATTTAACTAATTATTTCTCTAATATTCAACCATTTAACTCCCAGTTCAACTGCTTGGAAAAAGTCAGCACATCATGAATATTTTTAAATGTCTTAAAAAAACATAAACAAAACTGTAAACAAACCAAAAGAAGTGACATTTTCTTCATGTAGGATTTTAACCCTTTAAGATCCAAGATCGTAGATTATAGTCTGAAAATTCTAATTTTTTTGGAGATTAAATTTTATTTTATTTTCTGCAAAATATCAAAATGTCCATACAATTCAGCATATTGATTTTTCATATCTCATTTGATACATTAGGTGTTTTTGGCAACTCATAATCCATTTGAGGACATTTTTATCATTTATCTGATTTTATTAAGATGTTTTTTTTTTTTTTTTTGTAATATGTTGATCATATTGAGTAGATAGAGGTATTATAAAAGTATCCATCAAATGTTATACAATTGGCTTTATAGGGTTAAGGTTTAAAAAGCTAAAAGCTATTATTATCACCATCATTGTTATTTGTAATACTTTGCTTAACCGTTTACTGATGATGTATACATTATTTGTCTCTGCCTTTGTAAAAATCAGTATAGTATGATCTATTGCAAGATGTTTATGATTGCTACTTAATTTAAAAACATTTCTGCTCTTTCTAATTGATTTTGTAGATTTGTTTAATTTTAAAAGATGGGACAATACATGTTAATGAACATATAAATGTAAACATGTGAGATTATAGCCGTGTGGCTAATTTCCATCTCTAGTCCCATTGGCAGGTTGGTGTTGTAGGAAACATTTATACACAATAAAAACAAAGACAAAACAAAACAAAGACAAAGCGAAACAAACAATATGAAACAGTGCAAATATAGTTGATCATCAAAAAATATATATATTTAGGCCAAGGGGCTGGTTAAAGTGCAGAGTGCTAAAGTGTAAAGTGCATCATTGTGTTGCAAATCACCCTCCAAAAATATAAAGTGCTAATTTGATTGCCTAATGCTCAATTGCATATTACAATAATCAAATACCAGTGATGGTAATTTGTGGTAGTCAGAGTACCTAGGAAAATAAAGTGCTAGTTGCATTTCACATTGCTCAGTAAAAATTGGAGATGGAGCCCTTGACAAAATAGCTATAGATTTAGAGATAGATTTTATCTGAAATCTTTGTGTATTTTTATGCCGTAACAATCAACTGTTAGCTTTTTAAACCTTTAAATTCTGTACCAAGAGAACATGTCTTTTTTTTTTTTTTTTTCTCTGTTCCCTGAGGTGTTAATGGAATCAAACAATGGTTTGTTTTGTTCTGTTTTAAAACTTTAAATATCCCTGAATTTATCGATAACCTCTGCCAAACAGTTGAGCTGGTTGCTAAAGGGTTAAAAACTAGAATTGCAAATCTCTTTTAAGGCATTTCTAACATCGTTAAAGGGATACGCCAACATTTTTTTCGTGTCTTGCCTCACTCCCGAGTCCATGACACGCAGATAGACTCCATTCTTTTGACTCTGCAAGTAACAAGGGAGAGACTGGCAGAGCTCGCCCACTGCTAACTAGCTTCGCTCATACACTGGGAGGCAATGGGTATAGCTAGTAGGCCTGTGCTCAAAATATCAATATGGCAAAATATCATCATGCACTTCTTGGGGATACGTGTATCGATGCGGATTCTACAGAATCGATACGGCCTCAATGTTTGGACAGTTGTTGTAAGTACACTATGGGTAATATTAACATTGGCACAGTTCAAAGTAGAAGCTAGGGCCACATGATTAAATACATGTTCCAAATTTTAACTTAGGTCTTCGATCTTTGGGGACTTGCATTAAAGTTCTTACGTTGAAGAATTGTTTAAAGCTCATTCTTGTTCTTTTTCTTCTTGTAAGAAAAACAAAGTTGCTGGGAATTCTGTTAAAAGCATAGTCAATGTTTACAATTAATGGGTATCGGGATAATCATCCTATCGTGGCCTCAGTATCGTGATACGTATCGTATCGTGGGGTTGCTGGAAATACCCAGCTCTAATAACTAGCCTGCCTCTGCCTACAGTCATCAGGTAAATTCTCCAGCAACTCCAAACAGTCCTGTGTGCTTGTTGTGATTCATTCAAATAGGTGAGGTGGTGGATCTTCATCAGAACCCAAAGAAATCATCTTAATCTTCTTTCACAAAGTTGTCCATACCCAGATAGCATGCGGATGTGGGCCACTTCCAGCAACAGTCTGTCACTTTAGGTGTTCTTCTGGCCCGTATGAAACAGATATGAACCTAAGCCGGCCCATGTGCTACATGCTACATTTGGCCCAGATATCACAAAACAAATACGGCCCACCTTTGGCTGAAATATGGCAAACTTTACACCAGGTCATCCGGATGTGAGCCTCAAGTGGCCCATGTCCGGTTTGCTGGGTGCTTCTGGTTTATATCTGGAATTGTGATGGCTCGGTTGTGGCCCACTTCTTGCAAACAAGAGTGGACCGCCCAAGTGCAAACCTTAGTCTAAAAACGGATAACTTTACATAGTGTGGTATTAATACAAGTCACAACAAGCATACAGGACTGTTTAGAGTTGAGTTCATCTGATGTCTGCTAATTAGCGACGACCAATCTCTGCTCTAAAAGGAAAAAAACGTTGGCATAACAGTCCTGGATCCAGATTCATATCACCACCAGAATCCACTCACTTCTCTCTTTTTCCATAACCAACATTTCTTTAAAATTTGATCAAAATCCGTTGAGAATTTTTGGAGTTATTTTGCTCAAGACATAGACGTTAATGTTTAAAAATCATCGTTTGATTTTCTCCAACATTTCTGGTGCGTTTGTGTGTGTTTGTGTTTTCAGGGTGTTTCTGGACTGCCTGATTAACCCTCTCCAGGAGCAGATGGAGGAGTGGAAGAGAGTCGCCAACACTCTGGACAAAGACCACGCCAAAGGTTCACAACACACACACATGAACACACTGAAGCACAGATAAGGAATAAGGAGATATGGCTAATCGACAAACAGAAAACATATACGGACCTGATTGGATGGCATGAAGCGTGTTGTCTAAAGCATGTGGTGTGAGCAGTTTAGAGTCTCTGTCTACATATTTTGTGAACGGATATCCTAGAAATAGACAAACACAATGATAGTGAAAGCTATCTTAAAATTAATTTAAATTTAAACAATACATACTGACTTACCCTGCATCAGAACATTGTTGTTCTTGTTTTCAATGTGAAGTGTCAACATACGAGTCGTTTGACACTTGTGTTGAGATGTGTGTGCTTCCCGTCTGTTTTAATCTTCATTTGAACTGATGAGTTTGGTGAATGTATCTCTCAAAAGCTTCCTGAAGACTTTTCTGTCTGCTTCTTTCTGATATCTCTGAAGATTTTGTCCAGACATTTGCAGATATTTCCTTAGGAATATCACTCAGCAGTATCACCAAAAATTCCACATCTCTCATCTTGGTGGGAAAGATTGATAGGCGTAGCAACAGTAATCAAGGGGGCGGGGCATAGTGAAGGGTCAGTTAAGGAAAATGCCAGCTTTACACCTGACCTCTCCTCATTTTTAGATAAACACAGGACTGGGCACAAACAGGAGCGCATAATGGTTTGGTATTTAAAAAGCCTGACCACATGGCGCTTAAATGACACCTGTGTCAGGAGGAAATTAGGAAAGACACCTGCGCTACATGGCAAAACACTTTGGTGCAGTCATAAAAATATCCTAGCAATTTCCCAGCTAGGACTGACGTCTTGATTCGTTTGTGGGAATTTAAAAACTGGGATGACCTGTGATCCTGACGAAAAGCCTGAATTTGCCTTCAGGAAACCATATACTGTGGCATGAATAGACAACAAAGCTATACATCAGCAAAACCAACAAAAATTGACACGTTTCCATCCGATTTTCAGCCTGAAGAAAAACACTTCACTGTCTGAATTGGTGACACTGCTGACATCATCTTAACCCTTTAACTCCCAGTCCAGCTGTTTGGCAGAGGTCAATAAATGCAATAATGTTTAATTTATTAAAAAAAAAAAAACATAACATGTCATTGTTAGTTTCTGTCAATGATTTAGGATACAGAAAAAAAACTGCAGAAAAACCAACAGTACTGATATTTTCTATGTGTAGGAGTTAAAAAGCTAAAAGTTATGATCATCATCTTTATTATAACACTTACTAATATGATTATTTATATATATAATATGTCACTCATCAAAAACTTTTTTTCTTTGTCAAACTCAATATCATCTATTTTAAGTTATTGCTATTGTATTTACAAACATTTCTGCTTTTTATAACTGATATTGTCCCAAATTTTGTACATTTTGATGTCACCACGTAGTCAACCGTTGGCTTTTATAAACCCTTTAAATCCCACAACAAGAAAAAATCTGTTTTTGTTTTGGTTTGTTTGTAGTTTTTTCTTTTCTCTGCAGTGTTCACGGAATCAAACAAGGATTTGATTTTTTTCAGCTTTTTAAACATTCAATATCCCTGAATTCACAAACAAACAAAATTCTGCTAAACAGTTGAGCTGGTAGTTAAAGGGAAAAGACAAAGTTGAATAAATAATTAAAATCTTTTTTTGGGGTATTTTTCAGAATATAAAAAAGCTCGTCAGGAGATCAAGAAGAGATCATCGGACACTCTGAAGCTGCAGAAGAAAGCAAAGAAAGGTTTGACGTCTTCTGTTTGTTGTTGGCTTGTTAGCTGTGGAGTTCTGACGGCTTCTTTAAAAACCAGAATGATGAAGACGATCTTTAAAGAAGTTTAAACATTTATGACCAAACAGACTGAAGAGGGTCAGAATGTTCTGCAGCTGCTGAGTGATGATTAAAATGTTTCTGGTCTGGTAACAGCTTCTGAGTGAGAGCTGAATAAAGCCATGTTTAATGTTAAAGTCATGTTTCTTTCTTTTTCCACATGTCTGCTGCTCCCTTCGTGGTGTCCCATCATGCACTGCTCCATCCAGCTGATGTATTTGGTGAGTGTTCCCCGTCCTCCTCTGGTGGATTAAAAACATTGTCTTCATGTTTGTGTGACTCAGAAATACCAAGCACATTTTAAACAGCATTTTTATGAAACATGTCATCATGAAACCATCCAACCAACATCCGACCACATCTAAAAACAGAACAGCTGACACATCACAGCTTTTTACGACAACAGACCCTGAAGACAACAGACCCTGAAATAAAGCAAACAGAAAATTAAGAAGCCAGAAACATCTTACACCATCAGTGATTTATGAGCCTAAAGCTGGGGTTGGTTATTTGATTTAGATAAACTTTAGTTATACTGGTTAACGTGATCGTTATGTCCCGATGGAAGGGCTGTTCGTTACCAAATTTTCAGAAGTAGGGCGTTTCTTTAGTTTTCACCCCAAAAAAGTAGTTATGTTACTGTAACACACAACACTGTTTAAGAAGAGCTTAATCACACATCCTTGGTGCTGAGAAATCACTCAATGCCGTGTTAGCAGGTCTCAGCTTAGCATGTTAGCTTAAAAACTGCCTGACAGAGCTGCTGCTACAGTAAATCCTGATTTATTACCCTGTAGTCTCGCCCTTAAAGAAGTCTTATTATTAAAGAAAACACGAGCGCTGCCTCTGCAGACACAGAGTGGACTCGATGACTCTGAGTCTTTGGGATCACCAGGACCTGAGAGTGACCCCGGAGGAGCCTCGGCTGTGGTTAGACCGCTCTGAGGCTGTGATTACGGAACAAGAGGGAGAACTTGGCTTCAGCGAGACCGATCGGAGGGAAAAAGAGGAAGCCAGGAGGAAGACGTGGTGTTGGAGTGAAATGAGAGGAGGAGGAAACAAAAGAGAAACATCTGCTGAGCCGGAGAGGAACAGGAGGGACGGAGGAGGACAAGTTTAAGGCTTTAGGATTAAAGAGGAGAAGGTTACAGTTATGTTTAGATGTTTATTTGTTTGTGAGCAAGATTACTCAAAAACTACTTGACGAATTTTGCTGAAATTTTCAGGAGATGTTGGTGATGGCCCAACTTAAAAATGATCCATATAACTGCCATTAGCATACGACGGTTCTTACTTAAATCAGTCTATCTAATAATGACAGCAACATGATTCTGAGTGAGGTTTTCAGGGTCATGAATCATGTTATGACGGTAACTTTATCATAGAGCTATTTCACATAGATGTAACAACAGTATGTAAGCTATCTTGGCAGAGATTTGAGCCCTCTGAGTGCCTTGGAGTTAGAGCATGCTAATACTGTTCATCAATTGAAGTCTTCATCATATTACAATGATTCAGGGAAAAAAAACTGTCATGGGTACCATCACACTTGCACACACCACTGATTGGCTGTTGCCGCACAACCACACACGACATCGCCAGAGACTAGCGACTTGGTTGCCTTGAACGCTGCCAATGCGTTGCCGTAGGGTAAACCCCGCCCCATCGCGGCTGTACATTGACTGTACATGGAGCGTGGTTGTGGAGGACGCTCAAGTCTAGTTCGGTGTGTAGTAGGGCTGGGACGATTCACTTTTCTTCCGATTCGATTTATTGCGATTTTTTAGGTGCAGATTTAATTTTAATTGCGATTCTACGATATTGACGATTTTTGCAATCTTTAGTTAGCTTTTTTAACACCAGTCAAAAAGATGAACAATGATGATGCCTACAGACTATATCAGGAAAAATACACATCACATGTGAGTCTGTTTTAGGATTTATTCAGAAATATATTTTAACCCGCTGTTCATACTCTCTCTTCAAAAGCCTGGATTGCATACAAAAGTGGCTTATTAACCCTCTAGGCACCAGAGATTTTTCAAAAAAATATTAAATTTTGCTGTCAAGATTTAGAAAGGCTATAGTTTCAAAGTGATTAGTTACCCACCCATCATCACTGTAATTTACGGGCCGACCATGAACGCCTCTGCTGCCTTCACTGTGCTTTTTACCCCCGGCTTCTCCCTCGTCTGCCCAGAGCTCTGCGGTCTTTCTCAGTCTCGCTAACACCGTCACTTTTCACGGTGTTTTGAGCTTCCCTGCATCCCACACCACGTCCCCTCCTCGGCCACGGAGAGTCAAAGCATCGGCCTCGGTATGTGCTGCTCGGGGACTGTAATGGCGCGCAGACCCGCTTTCGCTGCGCGCACACGCACCGCCAGTTTGGTCCTCACTGGACATCAAATTCTGTCAACTCAGCAGTAGATGCAAAAATCAAATGTTGTTTTGTATGCAGACTTACACAAACATACAGTTGCTGCCTGTCTCCAGTTCGAAGTAGTTAGTAGTTGTACTCGCTGCAGTATACGGCGAACCGTAGCGGCATATTTTGCACATGGTTGTTGTTTTGTCATCAATCTTCTCACCGTTCTCTCGTCTTTTACATGTGAAGCCAAAATAGGTCCACACAACAGATTTATTTGACGAAGGAGCATCAGCTAATTCCTCGACCTCGTCTTCCTCCATATTGAAGCGAGTGTTTTGCTACGGTAGGCGGGGAGGGTAAAAAAATCACCAGTCTCAGCGGTGCGCGGCGGTCTTTTGCGTTTTTCATTTTGTGCGTCTTTGAATTTTATTTTTTCATTTTTTATTTTGCGAAATTTCGTGGCACGAAACTTCGTTACACCCCTAGTATCTATGCATATATGTGTGTCCATAGAATGAAGAGTTTTATGCTCTATGGTAAAGTGTCTTGAGATAACACTTGTTATAAATTGGCGCTATACAAATAAAGATTGATTGATTGGTTGATCTGTGTAGGGTCTGTAGTTTGTCCCAGCTTCAGTTATGTGAGTGTGTGACTTACTGCAGAAGCTGAGGAAATGAAAGAGAGGAGCAGGAGGAGAAAGAAGGATGAGATGGAGAGAGAAGAAAAAAACAAACAGAAAACGTGACGGGGTTTTATCCTTCTGGCACAGCGCTCGCTGAATTCTTTGGAAAAACCTGCGGCGACTTTCTCGTCTCTTGAAGAAACTTTATTTTTGTTATCGCTGAAGCGTCTGCCAGGAAAAGTTCTGTTAAAGTTTTACTCCAGACTTTCCTCTGTTTGACAACACAACCACAAAAACCAACCTGAGATCTCAGAGGAACGATGAAAACTTAAATTACATGTTGAGGAGCTGCTGCAGCATCGATTAGATCACCAAAAGCTCCCTTCAAAGTTTAGAAAAACCTCTTGACAACAATAAAGAGATCAGCTGTGAGGCTCAGAGGAATAAAGCAGCAAAACAAAACGGGTCAAACATTCAGTTTGTCCTGTGACTGATGATCTGGAGGTTAAAGGCTCATTAGAGGCTCTTTGTGTGATCACTCAAAAAGTTCTCAAAGAAGCCTGATGATTTATTTTTTTAAGAGAATCTTGCTCAAGGCACAAAGAAGAGGTGATCCGATTTGAGTGGTGATCCGAACAGGAATGTGGATCCAGGAATGTTTTATAGGATTTATTAAGATTGTGAGGAAGGACAGGTTTACACAGTTTAGGGAATAACTTGGCTAATGATGTCAGACATGACTTGCAAATTGTTGCAGAAATAAAATAAATCCATTCACACCAGGATAACCCTTAACGGGCAAGTCAACCAGCAGGTTGACACACAATTTTAACAAGAAATAATGTGCTCCAAATGTATTTCTTAGTTTGGAAGTTAAAGGGTGAAGATAAACTAATAAAATTTTATTTTATTCTATTTTTTCCGGTCAGGATGCTGAAATATAACAGTAATTAAAGAGGCGAGACACAACATAAGCAATTTATTATAGTCAATTTTTGTTTGTGTGCTTTTACACATTTTGGATCCCTCCTCTAAAAGTTCCTTTTTATTTTTATTTTTATGTTTTGTTTATCGTTCAGCCCTCCTGTTCGTTTTTCTTTAGGGGGGAGAGAGAGTTGTATTAGCTCATAATCAATACTTGTTTTTATTTGCTTTTTGCTTTTAAATGTGATTGTGACTATCTACTTGGGGGGGGGGTAAAAAAGGGAAAAAAGGGTGAAATGTTTCCTTACTGATTAAACTTGTATTTTGTCTTGGTGGAGGTTAAAAAAAAAAAAAAAGAAACTAAATAATTTTAGAGGCGTTTATCACTTTAGGTGTTTGTTCGGCTCATAAATGGAAAAAATCATCACAGACTGAAATAAAGAATCAATCTGAGGATTTTATCTAAACAGATTTATTTTTTAAATCTCTTAATTTGTGTTTTCTTGCTTCTGTTTTTGTCATTTCTTCAGAGACAGAACATTTCCTCACTGGAGTTATAACTGTGTGTATTTGTGTGTTTTGGTGTGTAGGTCGTGGGGACCTGCAGCCTCAGCTGGACAGCGCCATGCAGGACGTCAGCGATAAATACCTGCTGCTGGAGGAGACGGAGAAACAGGCGGTGAGGAAGGCGCTGGTGGAGGAGAGGAGTCGATTCTGCTGCTTCGTGTCCATGCTGAGGCCCGTGGTGGTGAGAGACAAAAACACTTTTACAGGTGCAGTGTGTAGAAACTGGCATTTAGCGACATCTAGTGTTCAGATGTTGGAATGAGCCCATCCGTTTATAAAACATCCCATCACTAATACACACTAATGTCACACTAAAATTAGCAGGTTAACCAGCTGTTTTTTTTCCTCTGGCGCATCCAGATGATGTCACCACGTCGATGACATCATCATCACGATTTTCTGTACTCTGTACTATTGCCCTTAAAAATGTCCAAACTGATGCTACAAAAGTCAGATGGAATTTGTTGCTGAGATGGTTAAAAGTTCCAAAAGTTAAAAACCTAGGGGGCGGGCGTGATATTATGCTATGGGGACGTTACACTGACGCCATCCGTACATTAGTGGGTTGACCGGGTTGTGATGTTCTCACTGAAGCCAATCGGAGGCTAGCTGATTAAAAACCCGTGTCGCTTGCAGGATCAGTCGACCCCAGTGTTAGGCACGTTACTTAAAAAAAGTAATTAGCTATATACTAGTTACTTTACCAAAGAGTAACTGAATTACTAACAGAATTACTCCTTCATAAATGTAATTAGTTACCAGGTAAAGTAACGGATGTGTTACTTTTTTGAAAAAGCTTTTTCTGCTTGAGCTGTGTGTCTCCGTCTCTTGTTGTTACCTGCTGCAGCAGCTCTGACATCATCAGCGGAGTTCTCGCTCTTTTTGGTCTCTAGATTTTAGATTTACTTCTTACCTTCTTGCTTGTTACTTTGCACCGATGTCAAGCAGCTGTTATCTGACCTGCCTCGCTCAGCCAGACACATACAGGAGTTGCACCGCGAACAGACAGACGAGAAAACAGAGTTGCCAGGTCTGCTTATTATAAGCAACTTTTGGCTTCTTCTTTTTCTAACTTGCATGTGTAAATGGGGAGTTGTAGGTTGCACTTTTTTGGGCTTGTTCCAATAGTGCAGCTTTTCATTTGGGCTTGTTGTGCCCACAAACCATCAATATAAACCCAATCCAGAAGTTATTAAAATGATTTTATCCCACCCTAACACAAATTTAAAATGACAGTAAAAGATGTTTCCACCTAACATAAATCCTTATAGCCAGAATTAAATTGAATTCTACTGTGGCCACTACTGTTTACACCATAATAAAGCTGTAGATGATGAAGATAAAACTCAGTTGAAAACCTGACATGTCTGTTTGGTTACAAAAATCAAAACAAAAATTAGACAGTTTAGCAGTATTGGAGTTATAAATAACAGCAGCCCCTCCCTTCACTTCTGTATAAAGAAAAGGATGTTCCACCTCCAAACAAAATGATGTTTAATAAGTAAATTTAGAGACAAAAAAGAAGAAATATCACTTTAAAATTGAAATGTAACATGGATAAAAATTAAAACACGCTTCATGTACGTTTCTCTCTTTAAAAATGCTTACTTCAATCTCATAATCTGGCAACACGGTTAGCTGCAGCAACAGTAAGTCCGGAGCATCTGTGGAGTTAAAACTGGAGTTTTCAGGATGGAAGTAAAAGAAGTAAAAGACAAGAACACACATGTGAAGTGTCCATTATGTCCTAAAGCAAAGTGTTTGTCTGTTGTTAGTAAATCTAAAATCTAGAGACCAAAAATACAGAGAACTCCGCTGATGATGTCAGAGCTGCTGCAGCAGGTAACAACAAGGAAGGAGACACACAGTTCAAGCAGAAAAAGATTTTTCAAAAAAGTAACACATCAATTACTCTCCCTGGTAACTAATTACTGTACATGTATGAAGGAGTAATTCTGTTAGTAATTGAATTACTTTTTTGGGAGAGTAACTGTTTACTTTTTTAAAGTAACGTGCCCAATACTGATGATTGTTCACCTATTTTGAAATAGAAACATTATATCCTTTATTCGCCATTTTTTGTTTAGCGAAATGCTGCCAACTTCTACACACTACACCTTTAAATCTTCAAACACACTGACAGAGAACAACAACAACAAACGACCATCTGAAGATTCCAAAATGGCCGCCAAAATCAACACTAGCATCAGGGCTGTAGTTGTGTAGTTAGTGTGTGTTTTGTGTGCTTGTGTATCAGGAGGAGGAGATGTCCATGTTAGGAGAGATCACTCACCTTCAGACTCTGACCGACGACCTGAAGACCCTGACCATGGACCCTCACAAACTGCCCGCCTCCAGTGAGCAGGTACGAGCAGCCGCTTCGAGTCGGCCATGTTTGTTGGGGCATGTGTCAGATTTTGGGTGACGTGGACCTAAAGTAAGATTTATGATGTTTTTAGACTGATTTTGACACATGATTACAATATCAGAATCATCATCATTAAAGGGACAGTTCACCATTTTTGTAGTGAGGCTTTATGAGGTTTGTAGCACCAACCTGAACACCAGCCACAGAGACAGAGATCAGCTCTGCATCTGTACAGAAAGAGCCGACAAGGAAGGGAGAGCTGTGTGTTGCTGCAGATGAGGCAGACTCCCTCTGTGTAATCGAAAAAATAAAATCCAATGAAAGCTAGAAGTGCAGAACTTCCAGCAAGACTTTTCCGAAGTTGTCATATTACAAACTGTTAACAAATCCTTAAAAAAAAAGAATCTTGGGTTCATGTCTGATTTGGATCAGCACCAAAATGGCTTCACTTCATCCTTGTGCCACGATTAACACTCCCTGGAAATGTCTTCAAAATCTGTTGAGAACAAAAAAAATGCAAAAAATGTGGAAATCATGTTTTTTTTTTCCTTTTGTTTTGCTTTTTGTTATGTTATTGCAGGTGTCTGTTTGTTTTTTGTTGGTTTGTTAACTCAAAAAGTTATGTACAGATTGGGACAAGGAACAAATGATTAGATTTTAGGAGTGATCTGGATCACCGTCTGGATCCACCATGATGAAAAATGTGATTTTTGTGAATAACTACTGAATTAAAATAGTTATCATTATGAATCCAATTGGTAATGGTATGTTGTCATGGTCAAGGAACCTAAATATTTAGATGAAATAAAGGTAGGACTAATATTTATGGTGAAAATCACAATATGCTTTTCTAGTTTAATATTTTGTTTAATTTATTTTATATTTTTACGTCATCAGAATTGTAAATGTTGATTTTCTCTAGTAGCAAAAGCTTATTTATGAGTACTTTAATTTTATTTAAATATCCCACATGAAATATTAGCGCAGTTTTGTGCTTACGTGGTTGGTTAACTTTTTGATTTTGTTGGCAAACATGATTCCTGTTATTCTTCTAAATCAAGTTTTCGCTTTTTAGTTTTATAATCTTCATTTTTGTGTCTCTTTCTAAAGTCCTTTTGTAAGAGAGTGTGCTTCTCAGTCGCTCATTTTTTCTTTTGGTTAAATAGTTTTAAAATTTTCTCTCTTCTCTTGGTTTAAAACATATATATATGTATATATTTATTTCCATTTTCCAAGTTTCCAGTTAAAAAGTCAAAAACATTGACAGGTAATGATGAAATTAGCTAAATGAGGATTTCCATAAATGATCATTTTACAGTTATTAATTATTGTAAAAATAAAATAGTCCAATAATAACTTCTGATGTGTCTAAGTTGGTGGTCAGAGGGATGTAGAGTCTTCTTTTTTTTCTGCCTCTCATGAACTAATGTTTAGAAAACAGATTTATCTTTAAAGTTGATATTTTTCCCGGCCTTAAGTCCGAAGCCTCAGAGCATGAGCTCGGATGTTGGTGTGTACTTCTGTCAGGAGCAGATTCGAGCTCAGTGGTGTGAAATAACAGCTCCCACATGAAAACACACTCGTCTTTATAAGTTACAGCTCTGATATTTGCTTTTCCAGGTGATTGTGGACCTGAAAGGCTCCGAGTGCACCTGGTCCTACCAGACCCCGCCCTCGTCTCCAAGCACCACTGTATCCAGGAAGTCCAGCATGTGCAGGTTGGTTACTGTTCATCTCAACAAACAAACTGATGGATCGTCTTCATTCTGCGTGTGTTCTACTGCCCCCCTGTGGTCCAAATCAGGAACTGCAGCTCAAAGATTTATTACTTAAAACTGGAGCACAACAGATTCTTTAAATCAGAGAAGTTTTGTTCCCCGTTGAAGACTTTTGAGGCCTGATACTGGAAAAAAGACTTGACGCAAAACCCTATTTTTCTTTACCAAAAGATCCACATCCAAACTCCAAAAGAAGTTGGGACTTTAAAATGTGTGCCTGTGTTTTTCAATCAATCAATCAATAAAACTTTATTTGTATAGAAATTTTCATACAGGACTTTGTAATACAAAGTGCTTTACATGGGAAAAAAATGAAATTCAATCTACATTCAATATACACACTTACTCAAACACACAAAGACATAAAAAGGAAATTCTGACAGAAAGCTACATAAGAGCTAAAATAGAGGACTGAGGAAACACTATCTTGAATTAAAAATTAGGAAACACTGGAGCTTAAACTAAAATAATAGTTAAAAATCCTAGAAAAATACTAGAGGGTAAGATAAGGGAATATGTAAATAAAATAATATAAAGTAAAAGTTAGATAAATAATATGGTAAAATGAGAAAGTGTGACATCAGGTGCATAATAAATCAGCTAAAATAGGATAATATAAGGAAAAGCATTTAACAAAGAATAAAATTCCAAATAAAAAAATCTGAACTGAAATGAAGAAAAAAACAGAATAAAGGGGTTAAAATAAGTTTGAAATTATAATAAATACAATCAGCTAAAAGCCAGATTAAAAAGGTAGGTCTTGAGTTTTCTCTAAAAGCAAAAGCATGCTTATAACCTCATCAGAATCAGAAATACTTTATTAATCCCCCAGTGGAATTTGGTTATTCCAGTTGCTCTATACTCAGTATAGCAGTTGGAAACATCAGATGAAGACATTAGAATAGATCGGAGCATTAATTTAACTAAAATAAAGTAAAAATAAAATAGAATAAATACAGCTAAAAATGAAATAAATGAAAAGAGCATGAAAATGAAGTAAGCAGGTTGCAACATGCAGAGCCTTTAGGCAATATCAATGTCCTTATGAAGGAAATTTAAGTAAAAATCAAGTGGAAATGAGACTCTGTAGTTTTAACGATTAACTATATTTACACTAAAAATATCCATGACTGCACCATTTGTCAAAGCTTACAGTAAGTAGTTTGTCAGTAAGGACGTTTTTTGGGAATTACATTTGTGTTTTTACTTATTAAGAAATTTCAGAGGATCAAAACAGTGAAAGATTATTCTTCAAACAGGTCTGAAAACATGAAATTGTTAAACTACTAACAATTTCATGTTAGTAGTATATCTAAAAGAAAAGATTGATCACCCCTGATTCAGTGCTCCCTCTTATTTTGGTTGAATTATGTTTTTTAATGATTGTTAATCTTGATTTTGTTGAATGCTAAGCTAACTAGCGGTCAGCAGGCTCTGTCGATTACACGCACAGCCAAAACAAAACAATTACTTAGCTCATACACTGGGAGTCAACAGGTATGTTAGCCTGCCTCTGCCTATAGTCATCAGATAAACTCTTCAGTAATGCTAAACGTAACATAATACAGTAAAAAAGGTTCACAACAAGCTAACAGGACTGTTTAGAGTTGTTGAAGACTTTATCTGATGACTGTAGAAAGAGGCTAACACTACCCACTGATTCCCAGTCTTTTTGCCAAGCTAACTAGCAGTCGGCGGGCTCTGTCGACTACATGCACAGCTAAAACAAAACAATTACTTAGCTCAAACACTGGGAGTCAATGGGTAGCATTAGCCTACCTCTGCCTACAGCAGTATGATAAACTATTCAGCAATGCTAAACGTAACATAATACGGTAAAAAAAAAAAAGAGTCACAACAAGCAACCAGAAACAGGACCGTTGTTGAAGAGTTTATCCAATGACTGTAGGCAGAGACAGGCTAACACTACCCATTGATTTCCAGTGTTTGTGCTAAGCTAATAAGGGGTGGGTGAGCTCTGCCTATCTGGTTGTTGTGGACTCAGGAGTTTGGAAAGACACAAAAACAACCAAAAAGAAAGGGTTTAATATCCCTTTAAGGCTCCTCTCCCCTCATGGGCTTAGTCTTCTCTGATTGGTGCACAAGTCTACTTTACAGTAGTCTCAGACAGAGAGGGAATAGAGGTGGATCAGGAGTATTCAGCATATCAAAATTAGCATTAGCATGTGTGGAGATACAGAACTCAAGCAGTCATTAAATTGAACAAATATTGATCCTTTAAAACTTCTCCTGTCCCGTGGAGTCCTTTTGAGTCACACTATCATCTTTCAGAGCTGTTTTTTGTTTCCTAAAGTCGCTCTTACTCTTCTCTGTGATCCGTTTCCTGTTCCTGCAGCAGCCTGAACAGCGTGAACAGCAGCGACTCTCGCTCCAGCGGCTCCCACTGTCACTCCCCCACCTCACATTTCCGTTATCGCGCCTCCTCCTCCTCGTCCTCCTCGGTGCTCCCGCAGCAGACGCCCGCCCGCCTCTCCTCCGTCTCCTCCCACGACTCCGGCTTCATCTCCCAGGATGCCTTTCAGTCCAAATCTCCGTCGCCCATGCCTCCTGAGACCTCGCAGGTAAGACCAGAAACAGTGAAGTGGACTTCAGAGGCTGTTTGGTGTCAGGGACGTAAAAACACTCAGAATGAAGTCAGACCAGGTGATCCAGACACAGACTCTCCTCCTTATAGTCTGACCCGGGTTTCTTCTGCCACCGAGGTCAGACGTCTCCGCAGGTTGCTAGGAAACTGAGCAGTCGTTAGTTAAACTGCTGTGTGTGCGTTTGCTGAGTCACCAAGAGGTTCATGAAGGTCTCACACAGCCAGACGACTCGCTCTGGATGTGGAGTTGATGTAAAAAATAAAAAAATAAACCCTTCAAGAACTCAATCGTGTCCTTTAAAGTTTAGCTTTTGTCCAACCAAAGTCTAAAACTAAAAGATCTGAACATTCAAACTGTACAAACTGAGGTGTAGGAGCTTTTGTACACAATTATTTACATCTGAGTATCACAGGAGGCCATAAAACTTTAAAATATGAAGTAACATGAAACATAAATCTGTAGAGTGATGACATATTTTTGTAGGCTAACCCAAAAGTTAGCATGGTGTTCCCTCAACAAGAAGTCTGGGATTTGTCAACAATCTTTTTTTTTTTATTTGCTGACAATAAGGTCTAAGGTGCAAAAAACTTAACTTAGTGGTTTTGTTGAGACTGTATTCTGCTTTTTTAGTTTTATCTTCCTTTTATGGCCCTTTTCCACTAGCACACCTTGGCCCTACTCTACTCGGCCCCACTCAATCTGCAGTGTGTTTCCACTAGCCTGGTACCTCCTAAAACAAGCTAGTTTTCGTACCTACTCCGCTCTGGTTCCGAGCGAGCTGAGTCGATACTGAAAGATGATGTCACCGACTGCCGGCTACTGATTGGTCAGACAATGTCGTCATCGATGAGTCATGAGCGCGACGACCTAGCATGCTAGCGGTAGCTACCATTAGCTTACCCTCACAGCAGCTGGATTGCTCTCGACCTCGGCTTCATTCTGTTGTATAGCTCCCAAAACTCTCCTGTGCTTCTCAAGGGGTATTTCTTCTTACCACCTGCAGCCTTCTTCTGCTTTCTTTTTTTACTCGGTTTGTGACAAAAAGCCACAGACTGTTGTGTCGCGCTCAAAATGACGTCACCGCAGAGCCGCTCACCCGTTGGGCAGGCGACTGGGGCTAATGGAAAAGCAGCACAAGGCGAGTAGAGTAGAGCCGGGTAGAGTAGAGTAGAGCTAATGGAAAAGGGCCATTAGTGTTTTTAACATGTCTCCTCTACATGAAGAAGACAAAAAGTCAGTGGCATTGAAACTTCTCTCCACTCCAAAATGCCCCCCTCCCAAAAAACCTACCACTGTGATGTTATACCGTTGTTAAATTGTAAATGAGCCAATTGGTTCACTGTAGCAAGTCTAGTGCAGAGTGTAGACCAGGGATGAGACGCATGCAGCCCTTCCTCTCTCTGTGTTAGTTTCAAATATCAATAACTTGATAAAAACAAATCAAATTTGCCACAAAAGTGTAATTATTAAAATATTTCCATAATGATCTTTTGTTGATCAGCTAACACTGGGTAAGAGGCAGTTTAACCTAAACCATCTGATCACAGGGCCAGATAGAGAGACATTTACTCTCACAGTCACACCTAAGAGCGATTCAGTCACCAGTCAACTTAATAAGCAGTTCTTAAGATTTCCTACAGTTGTTCACACTGCTAATAGACATTCACATTATTTCATTCATGGACCATTACATGATGAAATGTCTTGTTTTCAAGAGGCCTGCCACAGCGTGTCTGAACATTAAGCACTGAGGTGAAGCTAAATGCTACCCTAAAGCTGCATTCACATCGAAGGCGACTTGACAACCATAATCACATCGTTCATTCAAGTCACATCGTGTGTCCATACATGCCTCATTTTGGTAGCCATCTCCGTCGCTCAGGGACGTCACATCCACTCAAGTATTACCGGGATAATATCAGTTATCATATAATAGGATGTATAAGCGGACATTATTCCAACTGTATACTTTTCACTCACCTACCAACCACAAAACACTGCAGCTGATGCCCTGCAGCAGCATCATCTGTCAGTTCTCTGCGGTCTGTCTAGGCGGAACTAATGTCCGCACTGACTTATGTTTCCACATGGACATAGATTGTTACTCTGTTGTCCGGAATAAAAACTGTCTGTCACGGGTACCGTCTGCTGCACAACCACACACAACAGCACCTAAAAAGATGAACTTTTTCAACTTTGGCGACGGAGTGACAATCGACGTGGCCACCTTGATTGCAGCTGTTGGAGGGTCAACCCCGCTCATTCGCTGCTGTACATTGACTTTACATGGAGAGTGGCAGCCTTGGTCGCTCAAGTCGGTGTGTAGGCAGCTTGTATTTTAGCCGACAAAGTGGTTGTACCAATTTTGAACCAATAATATTGTGCATCTCTAGTGGCTGTAATGCTCGATCCTGTTGATCGCTAACCACCACAAACGTGAAGAATTCTGGACAGTTTTATGTTGTTAATGTTTAAATCTTGCATGCCTGTGTTCACCATGGATCTTACTTGATGTTTGCCCAAAAATCTGTTGAAAAATCCCCAAAACTTAAAGGGAAACTCCGGTATTTTGACACCTGGACCTTATTTTTAGGTTTGTGCATGCTCATATACTCACTCAGACAAACATCGTGCAGCTCGGAGTCCTTCAGAAGTTATTTAGATCCAACCGATGTAGCCGCACTTAGCGGGGTCCACGGCAACGGAGCTTCAGCGCGGGACATAATCTCTGCAAAATCGCTCGTCTCTACTACAGCCCGGTTTGTCATTGCAGAGAAATCCTCCAGAGTAGTCAGACATATATTCCTGGATAGATCCATACGCGTGTCAGCCGGTTTCAAGTCCCACTCTGAGCAGCAAACACACTCCTCTTCTGTTGCTATAGACGAACACTGTCCACAAGCGCACACCAGTTAGCATTGAGTCGTGGACGTGCTCCTGTTTGTTGTTCTCGAGCCAGCTGTTCGTCTCTCTCCCACTTCCATTCTTCTCTCATGGAGCTCCTCGTCCGTGTACTCAGACTCAAACCGGTCGTTGTAGTCTGACTCTTCAGCATCAGATAAATATTCTGCCATGTTGCTCAGCAATGCCGGCTAAAAGTAGCTGTACCTTTGTGTCGCGCGGCTATGACGTCATCAAAAGTTTGTTTACCAGGTCAGCTGACCCACCTGAAGAGGGTAGATGAGCTGACTTTATGATAACACTGGCAATGGATGAAAAAATATAGCCGAAATGAGCGATTTTGCAGAGATTATGTCCCGCGCTGAAGCTCCATTGCCGTGGACCCCGCTAAGTGCGGCTACATCGGTTGGATCTAAATAACTTCTGGAGGACTCCGAGCTGCACGATGTTTGTCTGAGTGAGTATATGAGCATGCACAAACCTAAAAATAAGGTCCAGGTGTCAAAATACCGGAGTTTCCCTTTAAGTAAAATGCAAACTCACCCCCTCGTTTAAGGTCCCATTCCTGCTTGATTCTGTGATGGAGATCATCAGCCTCTGAAACACAAATGTTTGTTGAACAGAATGGTTTTAATTTTATCACTCTGGCTCTGTGACAAAAATAAATATTCATTTATCATGTTCCGGCGTTCAGTGATATTTGGTCCATGTCAACATCTGGCTCCTCATCTGTCCAGCTTAACCTGCTTCTGCTTCATTAATACCTTCTTCTTCTTCTCATAGCTAATGCTAATGCTAATCAGTCTTCTGCTTGTTCTTAATGCTGCTGCTTTGACTCTGCTTAACTTCTGACCTGTTTGTCATGCTGCTTCTTCTTCTGTGGTTTCTTTAACCTGATGCTGTCACTAATGCTTCATTAATACCTCCTCTTCCTCTCATAGCTAATGCTAATGCTTCTGCGGCTTCTTTAAGCTAATGCTGTGCTTTATCACTAACTTTCTCTTCTGCTCCTGTTGCTGTTCCTCTGCTCTCTGTGTGATCTGTGCGTGTGCTCTGCATGGCTCTGCTGCAGTCCTGTGTGTCTCCTTTACCCTCTGAGTGTGTCAGTGAGAGCTCTTCCTCCTCCTCTTCCTCCTCACCCTCACACAGCGAGCCTCACAGCGGGCTGCTCCAGGTGAACGTCTGCACACATGAACGACTCACACAAACACATTTGATTAATCAGACAAAGACACACATGCATGTGCACGAACAGGCTCCTGAGCAGACTGACACATGACAAATGAGCTCATAAGACTTTTATGTTTTGCTACTTTAACAGTTGTTAGCATGAATTTTATTCCTATTCATGCATCATTATCTTTGTTTGATTATGGACTTAATCTATCAAATATATCTTTAGTTTGCTATCCATGCACCCAAATTAAAGTTTCCTATGCATCCAGCCCACATAAATAATCTGCATCTGTTTCCAAGTGTGTCTGAAGACGTCTGGCTCTTTTCCACTAGCACGCCGTGGCCCTACTCTATTTGCAGCGTCTTTCCACTAGCCTGGTACCTCCTAAAACAAGCTAGTTTTAGTACCTACTCCGCTCTGGTTCCAAGTGAGCTGAGTCGATACTAAAAGATGACGTCACCTACTGCCGGCTACTGATTGGTCAGACAATGTCGTCATTGATGAGTCATGAGCGTGACGACCTAGCATGCTAGCAGTAGCTACCATTAGCTTACCCTCATACGTCTTTTCTTTGCAGCTGGATTGCTCTCGTCCTCGGCTTCATTCTGTTGTTTAGCTTCCAAAACTCTCCTGTGCTTCTCAAGGGGTATTTCTTCTTGCCACCTGTAGCCTTCTTCTGCTTTCCTTTTTTACTCAGTTTGTGACAAAAAGCCACAGATTGTTGTGTTGCGCTCAAAATGACGTCACCGCAGAGCCGCTCAGCAATACTGCACCTCATTGGGCAGGCGACTGGGGCTAATGGAAAAGCAGCACAAGGCGAGTAGAGTAGGGCCGGGTAGAGTCGTGTGAAGTAGAGTAGGGCTAATGGAAAAGGGCCAAAAGTCACCAGGACCGAACTCAAAGAAGGGACTGAATTATTAACCTCTATATAAATGTAAACATCTATTTCAGGACGTATTTCTTAAGTATAAGATCACTAAACTCCTCCTGTTGTATGCAGCACCTCCACCTGTCTGTTACATTTTCACACCATGACCTCCATCTTTGATTTTTGACCAGTTGCTCTTCTTCTCCATCCTTCACTCACCTTTAGTTCTCCAATGGTTTTGATCATCACACTGCCCTCTGTCTGCACGGGGTGCTACTGCAGGCCCAGGACACCCACCTCCACCCTCCATACTTCTCCTCCTCCTCCTCCTCCCCCATCTCCTCGCCCTCCTATTCATCCGTGTCTCCCACGTGGCCTTGGTGTCGCTCAGGCTCCGGCCAATCAGAGGAGGTCTCGTCCCTCGGCCTGGTCCCATCATCCTGCGTCCCGTCCTGGAAGGTCTGATCATCAACCTGAACATCTCCTGCCTCTGTTCTGCTCCCTCATGATCCTTCTTGATCCTTTATCTCCATCTTTGTGTCTTTTTACGTCAAACATCCAAATTCTTTTGGGCTGACCTCGCTTTTCTTACAAAACCTCATTTCAAAAGAGTTGGGACACTGTGTCAAACCACAATGTTTTGATTTGCTGTTGGATCAGAAACAGCACCAAAAGTCCTTCAAATTAATCAAAACAAAGTCAGCTTAAAGGGATATGCCAACATTTTTTGTCATCCTGTCTTGCCTCACTCCTGAGTCCATGACAAGCAGATAAACTCCATTTTTTGGACTGTGTGCAGTTCCAAGGACAAGGTGGGCAGAGCTCAACGTCAACCTCAACTCCAAAAAGCAGCAAAAGAAAAAAAAAAAACAATACACAATTTTGACTGAAAAAGGCTCAGGCAGAAGCAAAGCTTATTAATGCATCTTAAGCTGCACAATTCATGGTGTCAAGTGAGAAAAGAGAAACCAAAAAAGAGATAACTAACAAAAAAAAAGAAAGAACAAGCATATAATATATCATATATTTACATGCATACATACATACTTATGCAAATACATAGCTCTTTTCCCTTTTTTTAACCCTTTAAAGCCCAAGACCATAGATTATAGCCAGAAAATTCTTATTTTTTGGAGCTGGAATGTTTGTTTCACTTTTTGCTAAAATACTAAAAATATTAAAATGTCCATAAAATTCAACATATAGATTTTTCGTATCTCATTTGATACATCGGGTCTTTTTGGCAACTGATAATCCATTTGAGGACATTTTTATCATTTATCTGATTGCCTTCAGATGTTTTTTTTGTAATTCGTTGATCATATTTAGTAGATAGAGGTATTATAAAAGTATGCATCAAATATGATACAATTTGCTTTATAGGGTTAATTATAGCCATAACTCCAAAAGATAAATCCATATATATCTATATCTATATCTATATCTATCTATCTATCTATCTATCTATCTATCTATCTATCTATCTATCTATCTATCTATCTATCTATCTATCTATCTATCTATCTATCTATCTATCTATCTATCTATCTATCTATCTATATATATATATATACATATATATGTATAATGTATATATACTGATTTTTTTAACATAATAAAGGAAGTACATTGCTTAAATTTGAAGCTGAACTCCTTTTACAGAAATACACTTTCTTTTAACTTCTTTTTTAGCCTTTGGTAACACAGATTTGCTTCCATCTCTCAATTCATATTTACTCTCAGACACTATGAAAAGCTTTTGCACGCTATCTGGTAGTGTTTTATTGTCTGTTTTAAACATGATTTGCATTGTTCTATAATAAACCAAGTCTCTAAACTTTAAAACATGAAGATTTTAAAATAATGGATTAGTATGATCATAATATCCGGCTGTGGTTTTAAACGTCGATCCTCATAATTCAGTGTGTTAAATAAGAAAGTATCAGTGAGCAGTGAATTAAATGTTAACTTATCCCATGATAAAACTGTTTTTATGCAGCAGGCATCAGCACACCACTACATGATAACACGTAAACATACAGGCATTTGGAAATCCTGAACTCATTGAAAAAAGATGGCACTTGAACCACAAAATGCCAAAAACTAAGAGTCCGGCAAATCCTTCTAAGTGCATTCACTCATCAAAGCGCTGTGCAGTAAATAAATAAACAGTAATTATGACCATACGGGGTAAAGCAGATAAAAAGAGATTCAATAAGAAGTAAATAAATATTCAAGGATAACAGCCTAAAAATCAGCAATCAGTTCAATCCACAAGATGCATGAAGCACAAGAAAAGAAAAACTGGTCAGGGCAAAGAATTAAGGCTGTCAATAGCAAATGGAATAAAAGAAGTTCACCCAAGTTTTGGTTCTTGGCATTTTGTAACATTGACCAGGAGGGAGAAGATCAAATTCAGCAAACAGAGGGTGATCAGGTCAGGTCAGAATTTGTTGAGCTCTGCTGTAGATATCCTGCAGCTGAGACTACTGCACTCTGATCACCCTGCACACTATTTTGACCAGATTAACAAGTCTGTTTTTACTCGATAAAGCAAGACAACCGAACCAAGCAACCATGCAATACGTGTCGAGTTAATTTTCACTTTTCCCGTCATTGTTGCCCACCCCTACTCACTCAGGGCCTGGAGACCAGCAGAGAACGCTGGACACAACTCAGCTTGCTTCATGTCTTCTTTTAATTGGTGACAACTTGGTAGAACCAACAGTATGAGTTGCAGTTGCGGGTTAATAAACTAAAAAAAAAATTGGGAAAGAATCAGGCTGTCATTAAACAGACTTAAATCAGTTTCCCCATTAAAGCCTATTTTAAATAAATTGTAAATGAAGGAATGAATTAAATATGTTTATAGATTATTATCAATCTTAATGATTAAAATTGTTTAAATCATTTTAACCTAAAATCAATAAGCTCTAAACAGCTTTAAACTTAAATTACACCCTCTCATTTTAATGCATCCTTTACACTTAAAGATGCTATGAGGAGTTTCTAAGTAATTACTAAAAATTCTCACTTTTAGATATATGCCTGATCAAAATACACACTTTAAGATGAGTTTTATAGCATCAAAATAGGTTATCTAGAAATGCTATTCCTTAGCTTTGCAGTTGGGTCGGACAGGGCTGGACTGGCCTGGATACTCAACTTCAGGAACAAGACGATTAAAACTAGAGTAAATTTATATCATTCAGACACGTCTTAGAGCACTGTAAGAGGCTGTAAGTAGCCATATATAGCCGGCTACAAAACTACGATACCAAGTTTTCCAAAAATCGCTTGTTGTCACACATCAAAAACTACCGCTACGTAACTAGAAAGAGATACATTACCTCGTCGCTTTGCATCCTGTAAGTTGTTGAAAAAAGAAGTTGTAAAACAATGCAGAGTTCTGAGGAAGGTCCGAGCTGCATTCATTAGCATCACAACAAACTCGCTTTAGCTTGGGTCACGTCTTTATGACAGTCGCCACGTGTGCTCATGGGTAGCAGAGTCTTTATGTCACCGGAAAAAGATTTTCCTCATAGCACCTTTAAGATTTAAACTAATTCATTATTTTAACTCAAACTAATATATTTGAACTGATTTTAACTGCTTTAATGATTGAAATGCATTCATAGTTAACGATCACAATTTCTAAATCAAATCAAACAATCTCAACTGAAATAAGATTACCTAAATGAGTTTACAAATGAAATGTGAACATTTAAGTCTAAATTTGAAATTAACAGGGCTTAAATCATCAATCAACACAAATTTTATCCTCTAAGTCACTAAATTGAGCTTATTCTTCTTTTTAAATGAGTTAAAATTAAAGTTTCCTATGACGTTAACAAAATGCATAAAGTGTTTTCGTTGTCTTAACAGTACGTGAGAGCACTTTCTATAAATCACTGATAAAAAAGAGAGATTAGAACCTCACACACCCTGAATGTGTTCATGTTTCTCAAGAAATAAAGTCTCTGCAGGACCTTATTACAGACAGCATCAGAGCTCGCTATCTCTAATTAGCTTAGCTCAAACAATGAGAATCAATAGGTACTGTTAGCCTGCCTCTGCCTACAGTCATCAGATAAACTCTTCAGCAGCTCTAAAAGGTTCTGTGTGCTTATGAATCTTTTCTTTGTCACTAAAATGGCAGAAATATGTTTTTTTTATTCCATCCCATGATAATTATGTTTTTTTTTTAATTGGGAAAATTTTGGACCTCATCTTCTGAAAATTTTAGCAAAATCTGTTCAGTAGTTTTTGCGTTTTCTTTCTAAAAAACAAACAAAAACAGTGAAACATAATCTCCTTAGGTTAGGTAATAAATGCCTGAGAAGGGGTTTCTAATTCAGTAAAAAAATGAGTTAGTTTGAGTAATTTTGTGTTTTATTTATTATAATATAGATGAAAACAATCTGAAAATTACCATATTCTGTGTTTTCTTCATGTTTTAAACCATTTCCCAAATCTTATTGAACTGGGGTTTTTAAGAAAATTGAATAAAAAAACTCAAAGTTTAAGAAAAACAAACCATCAGCTGTTATTGCTGATCTATTAATGCTCATGTTTGTGTGCAGGACTGGGCTAAACCAGGTCCGTATGAGCAGGGGATGGTGAACACGCTGAAGAGGAACAAAGACCGGAAAGAGACTACAGAACCCATCAGCCACCTGGGCTCCAACAGCTCCACACCTGGAGAGGAAGCTCCGGGTGTGAAAGGCAGCCCGTCTGTGGCATCAGCGAAGGTCAGAGCCTGTTCCTGTAAACTCATCATTAATTAACTCTTTAACTTCCTGCTCAACTGTTTGGAGGTCAATAAATGCAGGAATATTTCATTTGTTAAAAAACACAACACATCATTGCTTATTTCTGTAATTGATTTAGGAAACAGAAATAACTGCAAAAAACAAAATAACTAATAATTTGCATTGGTTAAAGTTATTTAAAAGTTATTTCCATCATTATTATTTAAGTACTTTTCTTAACCATTTACTAACATGATGTTTTTTATATAATCTGTTTTTGTGTTTCTCAAACTCAGTATCATCCATTTTGAGTGCTTTTTGCTACTTTATTTACAAACATTTCTGTCTTTTTGAATTTATTTTTTCCCAAATTTTTGCCCATTTTTATGTTATCACCTTATCAACTGTTAAATATTCAAACCTTTAAATCCCACACTGAGTAAATTTCTGTTTTTTGGGTTGTTTGCAGTTTTCTTAAGTGTTAGCAGAATCAAACAAGGATTTGATTTATTGTTTTTAAACATTAAATATCCCTGAATTTAATGATGACCAAACAGGTGAGCTGGTAGTTGAAGAGTTAACTGATCTAACTGACTCTGAAATGTTGGCAGGAGGACCGAGAGGTTCACGAGGAGCTGGCCCGAGTGTTGGCCCGGGGCCTCAGGTTGGACATCCACGGCTCCAGTAGAGACTCTCTGCAGGGCTCGAGCGGCTACAGCAGCCAGACCAACACACCGTGCTGCTCCGAGGACGCCATCCCGTCTCAAGGTGAACACAGCCCACATGGTCCTGTTCAAATAAGATTTTTCTAGAAGTGCAGCAACATGTTTTGATGGTAAAATACAGGTAGGGGAGAGTGGGGTAAATTCAGCCAGTGTGTAAGTTGACCCACCCCGTGTTTCTAGTAAACAACTCTTGTCATGTGGCCCTAAATTCAGTAAACCCTTATCATGTCTCCCTGCCTCTGGCATAAACGGTTAGTTCTTACATAAAACTCTTTTTGGAGTTCCAAAGTAAATTTTCTGCATGTCAGGTATTTTGAGCTTTGTATCAATTTCAGATTATTCAGGTCTACAATGGTGTATTTTACATAGGCTTGTCTTGATAATCAATAAATCAAGTAACCGCACGATAAATAAAATGTCCTCGGTAAGGTTGCCGGCCTCGACAAGTTGACACGAGCATTGTTTTCCTCCTCTCTTTCTACCAAACAGGCTGGATGAGAAGATGGTTCACTCTGTGCAACTTTCTCAACACCTGGGTGCGTTGGTTCTATAGCGGATTTAGCGGATTTATAGCGGAGTGAGCATCTGTCATTCATTCAATCTTTGTGGGGGAGACGGGGCCGCTCGGGCATAAACACACAGAGCTGAAGTGAGCATCGTGAGGAGTAACAAGGAAACAAACACTAATATGAATGACGGCACGAAAGCTACGGTTCTTAAGATGAATGTGTTTTAAACAGAATGAACAAGGAGTGAGCTCATGAACACTAACGAGCCGATAGGTCATATTTGTTTGAAAGTAGTGGTGATGGAGAAGGGGAGGTGCAGCGGAACCTTCGTCCTGACAGTCAGCACTTAATGAGTTGTTTGGTCTGCAAAGTAAATACAAATAAAGCAGCGCCAAATGGTGCGCTCATAAATAGTGTTGTTCGCTACACTGCAAAAGAAATGCAGCCCTTCAATACGGTTGAAGACCTACCAATATTACGAACATTTGACAGAAGATTGAATGAATGACAGATGCTCACTCTGCTAAATCGACTATAAAACCAACGCACCCCAGTGTTGAGATAGTTGCACAGAGCGACCCATCTTCTAATCCAGCCTGTTAATGCATCCAAACATGCATGAACAGGCAACGTGCCAATTTATTGAGGTTGGCAAACTTACCGAGGATGTTTTTATTTATGGTGCGGTTACTTGATTTATAGATTACCGTGACAGGCCTAATGAGATAACAAGTCTGCTCGGTCAAATGGTGCAGTTCACACCTTCCAATTAATACAACTCTTGGAATTTCTGGTTGAGCATACACAAACCTGTAGACAGGTTGGATATGGACTAACAAGGAACATTGACTTACAGTTATTGTTTAATATAAGTATGCAAGACATTTGAGAAAGTGTCAAAACAAAACAGCAAAAATATAGCATTTATTTTAATGTCCCTCCAAGAATTACTCTCTGAAATTTTACTGTTTATTGTCTCCCCCACATTGAAGAGGGATTTTCGCCTAGGGCTGGGCGATATTACCTAATCTCAATATGACGATTAATTGAAGGTCTTACCTCGATTACGATTAATGAACGATTATTTTATGTTATGCTGGAACAAATTAGTGGTGATACCGACGGTCATCAACATGGTACAGAATCCAAAATGTGCCCAAACAATGAAAACGGTATTTTTTTTGGCTACTAGGTTGTTTGATAGATTGCTGCTTGTCTCCTCCATGTTGGCAGCGAGTCCTCCTCCCTTGGTGAAAGTGAACGTAGACTATATGGCGGGAACACGATCACATGACCTACACAGGGAAAATAATCAAAATAATCGCCATGAGTAAAATTACTTCGATTAGAGGGTCTAAATGTCGATTTCGATTATTTTTCGATTAATTTCCAGCCCTATTTTCGCCCCTGCCCGGGTCATGACTTCAGAGGTTCAGGTGCTGACACTCTTCTCCTTCTTCTTCCTGCAGTTTCAGACTGTGATTATTACTCCGTGGGGGCGGATCAGGATGGCGAGCAGCAGCAGTCGTCAGACTTCGATAAATCCTGCACCATCCCGAGGAACAGTGACATCACCCAGTCCTACCGCCGCATGTTCCAGTCCAAACGGCCCGCCTCCACCGCCGGGCTGCCCCAAAACCCGTCTGCTGTCGTCACCCCGGGCGTCGCCACCATCAGACGGACGCCGTCCTCAAAACCCAACCTCCGTCGGCCTTCTGGGGGCCTCAACCTGGGCCCCATTCCCATCAAACCCCCAATGATCCCTGTGAAGACCCCAACCGTACCCGAGCACCCGGGTTTCCCCAGCAGGTCGGAGGACGGGAGCACGCCGCGAACGCCGCTCAGCCCGGTGTCCGCCCCGCTAACACCCGGCAGTAACGGGTCCCCGAAGTCCAGACTCTGGCTGCAGGGGGCCGAGGGGTCGGATCCTCCCACCCCTCCTCCGCAGCCCAGCGGCCGGGTGGAGTGGGACCGCGGGTACCTGCCGGAGCTGCTGGAGGAGACGGAGTACGGCGAGGTGGAGGACTATCTGGTGGCGATTCGACGAGGCGTCAGGCTGAAGAAGACGACGACTAACGACCGCTCGGCTCCGATCATTCACTGAGTGAGCGGAGCTTTGACTGGAGACACACCTGTCCACGGGAATGAAACACAAATGAGAACTACGGCAAAAAAGAGGAGCAGGAGGAGGCTGATGAGGATCAGTTTGAGTCAGGCCGACGGTGCAATGAGGTCTTCACATGATCGCCGAATTCAAACTGTAATGTAAGAACTGAAGCACCTTTACCTTTTGGCAAAATCAAAACCAGATGAAAACCGATCTTTGTGATGAAGAGGAGTCGCTAAAAAGAATAAAAAGTGAAATCGGGAGTGATTCAAACACAGATGTTCATTCCTGCACTGATGCAAAGTCAAAGTTTAAAGTATTTTCTTCAGAAAGTGGACAGAAGTTTCAGGTTGTGTTCAATAACCTGCTAAAGTCAAAGTGAAAATGCTGAGGCCACGACTTTCTCCACATTCTGTCCTAAAAGTGACAGCAGCACTTCTCTTCTCGAAGCTCCAGAGAGCTGCACGTTTCTGTTTTTAGTTCTGGTTCTGCTGAGGTCCTGATGATGGATCAGCGGATCGGTACATGAGAGAGAGAAGACGTTTCAGACAAAAGAGTCTCCTGAAGGACATGAGCAGAGAATTAAAGTCTGAAGTTTCTGGTGCACATAAGAATAAATCTGGACTCACAGAAGGCCACACTTTAAGGACACTTTGAGTCCAGACAAGAACTTTTTGGAGCTCACAATAAAGCTCTCCAAGTAGATAAGACAGTATGATGAGCTCACACACAATGGAGAAGATTTTGTGCCAATGAGAAGATTAGGAATAAATAACTAACTAAATAAATAAAATTAGAATTAAATTTAAAGAAAAGTGTTGCTTCAACCTCTGCTGGACTGACTTATGGTCATTATTTGGTGCTGCAAAAATAAAAAGTTTCAGAACTGCTAGTTACCATCATCATATGATTCATGACCACGAAAACACACACCTAGCTCTAGCTGGGTATTTCCAGCAACCTTCTGATACATATATGCATCCCGATGCACGTGAATTGTAACCATTCACTACACTTTAACAGAACTTCCCGTAGTTAGCCGTAGCAGCTAACTGTTGTTACTGGCTAACTCTTGTTTGCCCTTGTCAGCTGTTAGCCGATAGCTTAACTACCTTAAGACTATCGTTTCACATTAAATCATACCACACAGATGAATTATTTAACACATATATGACATGAACCTCTTCAAGGACAATCCTTACAAACTAAACTTATGAGGAGAGCAGATTTCACCAGGTATAACTGAGTAACCATGAAGACCACAGGCTAACTGACATTAGCCGCCATTATTTTTACGACAAGCAGTGAATTCACTTCCTGTCAAGTCACTTCCTGTTGTCGTTACGCCCGCAGCTCCCACCTCTCTTCCCTGATTGGGCCGTTTAGCATTTAGCCGAGTGAAACTGCTGGACAACGGAGGTCTGGCAAGACGGAGATGCATGATTTCAGAATCAGGCAGGTCCGTCTGCTCTGCAAGGCTACATTACCAACACCTCCCAAAAATGTCAGAAAAATCTGTGCAGTAGTTTTTGTGTCATTTTGTTAACAAACAAACAAACAAATCAACGGATCAAAAACAGAAGACTTCTTTGGCAGAGGAAAAAATCTCACATAAAGATCTGGATGATCATGAGAAACCTTCATGGGCTCTTTCTGTCTGATACTTACCTCCACCAGGAGGTTATGTTATTGCCAGAGTCTGTTTGTTTCTTTGTTACCAGCATAACTCAAAAAGTTAAAGGACAAGGAACAAATGATTAGACTTGGGAGTTTTTCGGATCAGCGTAAAACCGCCACAATGTCATTTTCATGAATAAATTTTGAACTAAAATAGATATCATTATGAATCCAATAGCTGATGGTATGTTTTCATGGTCAAGGAATCTAAATATTTACATAAAATAAAGGCAGGACTAATATTTATGGTGAAAATCACAATATGGGAGAGGACTGTGGCGCTGGTGGAGGTCTGCACCTGTGAAGATTTGACCTGGACGTGTGCACACCAGCCTTCTTGTTTAGTTAAAGAACCTGGAGCGATGCCAACGTGAAGACATCGTCTCAGAAACTTAAGGAGGGCCATCACTTCCTGTGTGCACCTGCAGTTCACTTCCTGCCCATGTCCTTCAGGAGCTTCTCGTAGCTGAATTAAATAATAAAAGAGGAAATGTAAATGTGTGCAGCTTAAAGGAAACGCAGTGAGGGAGACAAAGGTGGTAAAAGTGATGGAGTGTTTTCAAAAGATCATTTGTATGTATATATATTTATATTTTAATGTCTTCAAATGTTCGGTTCGCCACCCCCTCACAGTCTCTCATTTCTGTTCGTCGTGCCAAAAGCCTTCGTGCTGAACTTCTCTTGGACTTATTTTCATGTACAGACGTAGACTGAAGGTTTTCTGGAGCTTCTATATGAGCTGAGGGATTATTTGTAAATGTAGAGTAGCATTAAAGAATGTTGAAGATGACTTATTAAGCAGACGGTAGACTGACCTGCATGTTTCAAAGTGATAAATTAGATCAGTTTACTGAGCAGGCAGCACCAACAGTGTGGTGGATGGAGTCTGTTTTATTATTATAATAAATATTCTGTATGATTTTATCTGAAAGTATAAACACAGTGATGAAGCTATCATTGAATATGTGACAGACTCGTGTGTAACTCTGTCACAAACGTCCTGTTCAGTGTTAAAATGCTGCTGAATAACATCCGTGCATCGTGCTAGCAAACAGCTGATAGAGGCTAAAGTGTTGATCCTGTACATGTTGGAGTGATGTGAGTTTGTCAGCTCTTTCTGTCGGCACTGGGGCGAAGCTGTTTCTCCAGAGTCGGACTTTAGTTTGTTAAATTAAGAAAGAGAAAAGGTCGACTTGAAGTTTGGAGACCTCAGAATTTCCTCTCTGCTCTTTGCAGATGTTGTTCTGTTAGCTTCTTCAGCTGAGATGAGGGTAAGCAACTCCAAACCCAAGGCCGTGGGTCTCTGCTGGAAAATGTTGGGAAATCTTGGACTGCCCCCTGCAGGTGGGGAGTGAGTCCTTCTCCAAGTGACTGAGTTTAAGGCCCCATCCACACGAAGACAAACCGAGGTCTAAACGCATACTTTTTTTGCCGAATCTGCGTATCATCCATACGAAGGCGGTGTTTTGGGGGTCTGTAAACGATCATTTTTGAGACCAGGTTCCAGAGTGGAAAGATTTTGAAATGACGTATACGCAGCTCCGTGATTCCTGGCTCTCTGCAAGTTATCAGATACACTTACGTCATAGTTTCATATCTTCATTGACACGCATGCGCCACACGTGGCAACGACAACAACAATGGCGGCGTACGGTGTAGCATATGTGCTGATGAAGCTAGTGACCCTACTATCCCTGTTGCAGCAAAATCTCCTTCTTCTCAATCACCACAAGCAATTATCGAGGACAATCTCTGTTCACAACTTTTACCGCAAGTGCTCATGCCCACTGTTTCTTTGTCTGTTTCCGCTTGCGCCCCTAGAGGTCTGGCATGTGTCTTACAGTGTTTTCATGCCCATCCAGTGCATTCATGTAGACGACACATTTTCTGAGACGCCTTCTTCTTTATGACGATCATTTTTGAAACTGTTAAGCGTTTTGTCTTCGTGTGGATGGGGCCTGAGTGTCCCTGGTGAATGGATCGGTGCAGCAGCTGCAGCCGGACTGTTCTGGTAAAGAGGGAGTGAAGCTGTGAGGCTCAGTTCATCGCTCCGTCTTGGTTCCAGCTCTCATGAACTCTGGATAATGACTGAAAGGATGAGATATAAGCAGCTGAAATGGTTCCTGAGGGAAAGAGTGAGGAGCTCAGACATCCAGAGGAAAGTCAAATTAGAGCTGCTGTTAACCTGTTCAGCCCCAAGAACCCGATTTAAGAATGCCTGCATGCTCTCCAACAAAAACGTAAGAAAAAGTGAACCTTTCATGTAGAAATATAGTCATGCTGCACATCCAATTAAACAGAAAATTTTCAGCTACAAAACCATGTAAGCCATTTTTACACACACCAAGCAAAAGAATGATAAAATATCCAAATCTGTTTCACTTTGATTCAAACTCGGGTTGATTTGTATGGATTTATTTGAACAGGAAACTGTGTTGAGTTCTGCTTGATTTTTACAAGAAAGAAAACACATTGAATGAGAAGGTGTGTCCAAACTTTTGGTCTGTACTGTATATATTTATTTATTTTGTATTAAAAAAAACAGTCAAAACTGCCTCTGATAAGCAGAAAAGATAAAAACTGTTGTAACTGGATGTAATGAAAAATGACAAAAGTGAAATTTAAAGTTTGGTGTATCAGAAATGTCAAATGGGACTAATGGAGCCAAACTGCCACTCTGTAGTAAAACCTCTCTAACTCTGCTCTGCATCACTTTATCAGACTCAAACTTGGCAGAATTAATGTTCACATGTTTTATGATTCATTCATAGAGTTCTAAAGCTGCAGCGGCATCATTCCAAAGAGATATTCACAATAAAAACTTGTTTTGTTTTTAGGCGAGGATGACATTTTAAATGATTCTGACTTCTATCTTCATTTACTCTGTCCCAGTAACACACACACTGATAATTCCTGGACAAATCTCTTAAGTGTTAGTTTTATTACGACTCCAAAATAATTCAAACAGACCTTGTGGTTGCAGAGATGCACTCTTTTCTTTGTGAGGATGTCAAGGCTTAAAAAAGGGCTGAACAGGTTACGGTAACGATGATGGATAGACGTGATTAGTGATGTCAGCTTGTCTTTTACAGCCAAAAATAAACATCATTCTGTGTAATTGAGCAGCGAGAGCAGAAATCTGCAGCCTAAGAGCCTCTGTAGTGACGGTAAACTCTCTCTTAGCTTCACCTGAACCCTGCTGTGCAATAATATTCAGCTTTATCTGCATCAAATGTACGAGCCTGTGGTAGCTTATTATAACTAACTGTGAGATGAGCTCACGAGCGTGTGCTGGTAAATTAGCCAATGAGCTGAGATAGACTCCCCTGTTAATAGAGCGTCACATTTCTTCTGTTCTTTTCTTTCTTCACTCATTTCTCCGTCCTGTTGAGCGTTTTAAACATTAAGAAGTAAACCTGAATATGCATGTTGTTCCGTTTTTTAGTTGGACTAAAGATTTCGTAGTCGCTTTTTTCTACTGGAACTCCTTTTGGATGGGTCTGCCCCTCGCGGACCAGGACGTCTGTAGATGCTGCTCGTCATTGAATCTGTTGAATTAATGTTTCATATTTAGTGGGACAGCAGTTGATGACTGAAGCCTGTCTGTTTTATATAATTAATGTTCATTCTGTCTGTTTTATATCAATGTTCGATCCCTGAGCAGGCCTGAAGAACAAACTGGTGAAGCTGACGCCGTAAAAACGTGAATGAAGCTGAATGTTCGGCCTGTGAGGGGGAATAAATGTTTGTTTTTGAGGTCTGAGTGATGCTGAAACACACCGAGGACGGAAAGATGAATCAGGAAATAAAGATTACTCTGAATAAATCTGGACGATGAACCTGCAGCGAAGATCAAACCTCCCTTCAGTCCTCGGCGTGTTGACTTTTTGTCTCTGTTACAGCAGAAGTCTGTGTCTTTACTTTTATATTTAGCCTTTTTTTTAGACAAGTTGCCAAATTGAATACAGTTTATGCTGCCCTGGATTTTCTTTACTCTTTTTTTATTGTGTTATAATCCTCTGAGGTGTTATACTTCTGAAATAGTGCCAATAAATGCATTTCAAAGGTACGAGTGTGGCTAAAAGTGATCGTTATTTCACTGTGCACTTCATCTGCAGTATGAGAAATATCTTTACAGCAGCACCGAGATACCAAAGGGATTTTTAAAGGAATACACCAACATTTTTTTCTTTTCATGGCCTGCCTCACTGCTCAGTCCATGACAAGCAGATAGACCCATTCTTTAAGGTGTGTTCACACCGAATTTTACTTTTAAACCAAGATGGCGTCACAAACCCAAGTCCAGTCGCCTGAACTAAAATCATTTTGTCACCGTTTCGCAGTGATGTCATGAGTGCTTGTCAAGTTACTTCAAAAATATAATGCATTATTTATTACTTGTTACTGTCATTTCAAAGTAATTACAAAACCTTAAACCAGTGAAGTTGGCACGTTGTGTAAAACGTAAATAAAAACAGAATACAACGATTTGCAAATCCTTTTCAACTTATATTCAATTGAATACACTGCAAAGACAAGATACTAAATGTTCAAACTGAGAAACTTTATTTTCTTTTGCAAATAATCATCAACTTAGAATTTAATGGCAGCAACACATTGCAAAAAAGTTAGCACAGGGGCATTTTGGGAACTGAGGAGACCAATTTTTGTAGCTTTCGGGTGGAATTCTTTCCCATTCTTGCTTGATGTACAGCTTAAGTTGTTCAACAGTCCGGGGTCTCCGTTGTTGTATTTTATAATTTTTTATTTTATAACATTCATAATGCACCACACATTTTCAATGGGGGACAGGTCTGGACCACAGACAGGCCAGTCTAGTACCTGCACTCTTTTACTACGAAGCCACGCTGTTGTAACACGTGCAGAATGTGGCTTGGCATTGTCTTGCTGAAATAAGCAGGGGCGTCCATGAAAAAGACATTGCTTGGATGGCAACATATGTTGCTCCAAAACCTGTATGTACCTTTCAGCATTAATGGTGCCTTCACAGATGTGTAAGTTACCCATGCCTTGGGCACTATTACACCCCCATACCATCACAGATGCTGGCTTTTGAGCTTTGTGCCTATAACAGTCCAGCTGGTTCTTTTCCTCTTTGGTCCGGAGGACACGACGACCACAGTTTCCAAAAACAATTTGAAATGTGGACTGGTCAGACCACAGAACACTTTTCCACTTTGCATCAGTCCATCTTAGATGAGCTCGGGCCCAGTGAAGCCGGCGGCATTTCTGGGTGTTGTTGATAAATGGCTTTGGCTTTGCATAGTAGAGTTTTAACTTGCACTTACAGATGTAGACGAACTGTAGTTACTGACAGTGGTTTTCTGAAGTGTTCCTGAGCCCATGTGGTGATATCCTTTACACAGTGATGCCGGTTTTTGATGCACTACCACCTGAGGGATCGAAGGTCACTGGCAGTCAATGTTGGTTTTCAGCCTTGCCGCTTCCGTGCAGTAATTTCTCCAGATTCTCTGAACCTTTTGATGATATTACGGACCGTGGATGATGAAATCCCTAAATTCCTTGCAATAGCTGGTTGAGAAATGTTGTTCTTAAACTGTTGGACAACTTGCTCACGCATTTGTTCACAAAGTGGTGACCCTCGCCCCATCCTTGTTTGTGAATGACTGAGCATTTCAGGGAAGCTGCTTTTATACACAATCATGGCACCCACCTGTTCCCAATTAGCCTGTTCACCTGTGGGATGTTCCAAATAAGTGTTTGATGAGCATTCCTCAACTTTCTCAGTCTTTTATGCCACCTGTGCCAGCTTTTTTGAAACATGTTGCAGGCATCAAATTCCAAATGAGCTAATATTTGCAAAAAAATAAAGTTTACCAGTTTGAACGTTAAGTTTCTTGTCTTTGCTGTGTATTCATTGAATATAAGTTGAAGAGGATTTGCAAATCATTGTATTCTGTTTTTATTTATGATTTACACAACGTGCCAACTTCACTGGTTCTGTAGTTAAAATTATGATATTTCTGTATTTGAAATGTAAGACTTTATCTGATGACTGTAAGCAGTGACAGGCTAATGCTACCCATTGACTCGCAGTGTTTGAGCTAAGCTAATTAGCAGTAGGCCGTCTCTTCCTTGTGTCTATCTGCTTGTTATGGACTCAGGAGTGAGGCAAGACAGAAAAATGAAAAAGCGTTGGCATCTCTCTTTAAGTTGCACATGCCTCTTGTTTATCGATTTATTTATTTATTATTTAACCAGGAAGGTCCCACTGAGATCGAAAACCTCTTTTTCAAGGGAGTCCTGGTCAAGAGGCAGCAAAGTAGCCCAGTAAAATTACAGCAATTTACAATCAACAACAAATATTACAAAAAAAAAAATGTTACAATTTGAGGAGGCTAACTCGAGTGCTCTGTCTTGATTTAAATGCATTTATATAATTCTCTTTTAGTGCTATTATTTTACCTGGACTTCAGTTATTGTATCCCAAACTTAGTGAACGTATTTGCACTTGTGTATATGATTGATTTGTAGTATTGTGTCATGCATATACAACATGCCCAGACCAACAGGCTTACAAGACACCATTATTCAATCATCAGGTTCAGGGATCAGTTTTTAAAAAGAAGAAATAATCTCATAAAAATAAACTATCATGACGTTTTTTCCAGGCTCTGGGTACAAAAGAGGCCAACTTGTAAATATTATAACTGAACAACCATTTCAGTCTTTCATCATCAGTACACCAAAACATATCTGGACTTTTAACGGACATTTCATTCATCAGAGGAGCTCTCAACTCATCCTGAAAAGGACAGTACAGAAGAAAATGTGCTTCATTCTCGACTTCCCCTAATTAAATAAAAGTCTGTGTTCCTCCTGGATGTTTTTAAATCTGCCAACTTCAAGAGCAAGTGTAAGGATTCCTGTTCTCAACTGAACTGCTAAGGATCTTTGACTTCATGTTAAATTAGCTGTTATGTAAGATTCATGGCCATAATTGTGTTTAATTTGGATGTATGTTCTTAATTTTGTCTTTAACGAAATTTCATTCAACCTTTGCAACAAGCTTTTAATTTTGTTCACACTGCAAACAAGATTGCCTCGTTAGACACGCTGTAATTCTGCTTCCTCAAAAACAGAAAGGAGGTCTGTGTTTTACTAAAAATAAAAATCTTCTTATGCATTTGAAGATAACATTTGTTTGATATTATAATAAATCTAAAATCTGACCTTCAGCTCGGCTCTTAATGCAGTAAACCTCAGCTCCTTGTCTCTCCTCAGCTCTGATGGACGAATGAAAACACGGACAGCTTCATGCTGCAGACTCTCCTGTGGATGTAAACACTTCAGACTTTATTATCTTTGTTTAAAATGTACAATCAAACCTCTGACATCAATATTTCATTACAGGCATGTCTCGGTGCAGGACGGCTGCTGCTCACAGAGCGTCCACTAGAGGGCAGCACCACACAGTAAACAACATTATTAAGAGAGAACATTCATTCTGCAGCAGATCGACTCCAACAGTTCGTCTGTTTAACCCCAAAAAGAAACGAATAAAACAGAATAAGAAGAAAATAATGATCTGACTCACAGTCCTGGAGAAAAACCTTCATCCTCTGAGAAAGAAGCACAAACATGATCAAAATTTAATGTGCAGATCAGCCTTGGAAACACACACATAAAAAATAAAAATTAGGTTTATTTATTATGAACTAATGAATCTCTGCTAATGAGGGAAGAATATTCCCTCCATGCTTTTATATTTAATCCAAACATGAGCGGTTACAGCCGATTTAAGTTCCTATAGCTCTGCTCTGAAATCAGTTAAAATTCTGGATCAGTGCCTTTAGAGACCAAATCTGCTTAATCACCGTAACGTTTCCGTAAAAGTACAATCTGTTCCTCAGTTTTTTAACTTTTTAGAAACTTCCCTAAATCATAGCTCATTAACTTTTCTTTAACTTTAAGAAAATGTCCAGGACTGGTTGTGAATTCTTTTTTTTTTTGGCCAATTTGATGGCATTCCTTTCATCTGAACTCACGTCCACTCTGATTTTAGGATGATTGGAGGTCAATGGTCAGGGTCAATAGGTCTCATATTTATCCCTTAGTATTTAGAAAAATCACACTCCAAAAAAAACTGCTCCAGCTTTTCCTCTTGACCCCCCACTGAGCGCACGAGGAACATTAAAAATAGAGGAATATAAAGTGACATTGGACGATACAACCCAAAGGCCAATTTATTAGGTACACTCCATTCAACTAACTGCTTGTTGGTGCAAATAACTATCCAGTCAATCACATGGCTGGCGTGACATTGTAGTTGGTGCCACGAACATCTCAAGGGTTTACAGAGAATGGTCCAAAAAAATCCAAGTGTTGATGCCAGAGGTCAGAGGAGAATGGCTTGAGTGATTCAAGACGACAGGAAAGTAACAGAGACTCAGGCCCCATCCACACGAAGACAAAACGCTTAAAGGAGACATATCATGCTTGTTTCTCGTTTTCACTATGCCAGACTAGGATGCCTGTAAAGCATTTCTGCCCTCAGTACAAGTCATTTAGTTCCTTCATTGCCCCACAATTGCGTTCTCAAAATCCTCATTTTAGGCCATTATCAAGCTCTCGTTGAAACACGAGGATCTCAGGATGACCTATAGTAACCTCGCAACGTCACAGCCCTTTGTGCTCTGATTGGTCAGTTCTGTCAGAGCTGCCGAGAGGGTTGAGCCAGCCTGTCCTTCTTCTTCTACTGTATTTTCTGGCAGGCTCAAAGCAGCGACTACGTACTGAGTCCCCCTACAGGCCAGAGCTGGTAATGAGTGAATGTGAGCTAGGGAGCTATATACCCCTGCTGGTGGATGTGTTCCTCGGTGACGGTTTTGTGGCTAACGGACATCACAGAGGAGGAAGTGTTTTATCAGATTACTCCAATAAAAAGAAAGGTACCTCGTGTTGTCACGACGATATAAATCTCGCGGACATCTCGCAATGACCTATTTTCAGAGGCATCAAATCTCGTTCTAGGATATCAGGAAAAAATACAATATCTCATTTTTTGAAAATTAAGGGGGTGTAAGGTCTTGTTTTCAAATTTATTATATGTATTAAATCATGCATCAGCATGATATGTCTCCTTTAACAGTTTCAAAAACGATCAGCATGAAGATGAAGGCGTCTCAGAAAATGTGTGCGTCTATATGAATGCACTCGATACACATGAAAACGCTGTAAAACACATGCCAGACCTCTAGGGGCGCTGCAACGATATGACGGAAACAAGCGGAAACAGACGGAAAAACAGTGGGCAAGCGCACTTACTGCAAAAGTAAACAGAGATTGTGATAAAGTGATCATAAAGTGCTGTAATGTGTCCTCGATAATTCTTTGTTCAACTCGGTGGTGACTGAGAAGGAGATTTTGCTGCAACACGAACAGTAGGGTCACTAGCTTCATCAGCACATATGCTACACATATGCCGCCATTGTTGTTGTTGTTGCCGCGTGTGCCACATGCGTGTCAATGAAGATATGAAACTATGACGTAAGCGTATCTAAAAAGTTGAGGAGAGCCAGTAATCACGGAGCTGCGTATACGTCATTTCAAAATCTTTCCACTCTGGAACCTGGTTTCAAAAATGATTGTTTACAGACCCCCAAAACGCCGACTTCATATGGATGATATGCAGATTTGGCAAAAAATGTATGTGTTTAGACCTCGGTTTGACTTCATGTGGATGGGGCCTCAAACAATCTGGTAAAATCATGGTCTCAAGAAGTCCATCTCTGGACACACAACAAGTCGCAGCAGCAGAGGATCACTCCAGGTGCCACTCCTGTCGGCTGAGAACAGGAAACTGAGGCTACAAACCAGAACTGGACAACAGAAGGTTGTAAAACTGTCTGGATCTCTGCCCCACCCTCAGATAGTTGGCTCAGTCTATCCTGCTGCTGATGTGACATTTTCTCTGCACAGTTTGGGCGTCTGTCCCACACAAACTGTTTCTTCAACATGACGATGAGTTCACTTTACTCCATCAGAACTCAATCCAATGGAGCGCCTGTGGGATGTGGTGGAGCAGGAGATTCTCATCGTGCACGTGCAGCCGACAAACCTGCTGCAAAAAGAGCTCTCCTGTCAATGACGAATGAAATCTCAGGGATAATTAACCCTTTAACTCCCAGCTCAACTGTTTGGCAGAGATCATCAATAAAATCTGGAACATTTAATATCTTCAAAAATAGAAAAAATCAAATCATTGATATGATTCTGTCAACATTTTAGGGAACAGAGAAACTACAAACACCAGATATTTTCTTTGTGAGGGATCTAAAAGGTTTAAACAGTTAATATTTTATAATGTGATGACAAAAAAAATGCATCAGAAAAGGCCAAAACGTTTGTAAATAAAGTAGCAATTGAAAAAACTTAAAATAGACGATGATGTGTTTGACACACAAAAATGTTTCTGATGAATAAGTTTTTATGTAAACCCTTTCATGCATGAATTATTAAATCACAAAGGAAGACTTTTTCAATGTTTGTTTTTACTTTCAATCAAGTTAAAAATCATCATTTTTTTCTGGTTATATTTTGAGGCAGTTATGTATCTGTCAACTTCACCATGCATCGATGGTATATATAGTAATTTAGTGGAACTAAATATAGATCCAAACATTTATGAAGAGTAAATAAAAGTAAAAGAAGTGTCACAAAAGCATATGTATTATTGTTGTTTAATCAAACTATTCACTATTAAATAAAAAATACAAAATTATGCAAAATCTGAATACATGTATAACACCTTTGTTGGCCGTTTTAGGTTAATGATGCAATATCTCAATAAGGTAAAAAGTGCAAAGTTCATATTTTTATGAAACTTAAGATAAGTGTTCTGGAGTTCGCCACCTGGTGGTTGGGCATTGTACTGCAACCTAAAGGGTATAAAATATATTTTAAATATCTGTCTACTCTAGTGGACATCAATCATGAAAGGGTTAATAAATCATCGAACAGTAAGTGGGTCAGTATTTGAAATAATAATTATGGTAATTCTATTAAAAACTTTTAGCTTTTTGAACCTTTAAATTCCAAAAAAAGAGAATGTCTGTTGTTTTGTTTGCAGTTGTTTCTGTATCCTAAAAAAAGCAACAACTTATTTTTTTCATCATATTAGATATTCCTGAATTTATCGACCTGTCGAACAGCTGAGCTGGGGTTAACGAATAGCTGAAGGGGAGAGGGGACGGCACGGTGGCACAACGGGCAGTGCACGTGCTTCACAACAAGAAGGTTCGATCCCAGAGTCAGTTAGGATCTTTCTGTGGAGTCTGCATGTTTTCCCTGTGCAGGAGACCAAAAACCTGCTTGTTAGTTTTATTGGTGACTCAAAACTGGCCTTAGAGTTTAAGTGTGAATGATTGTCTCTCTATGTGGCCCTGTGATTGGCTGGGGGCTGGTTCAGGGTGTACCCAGCCTCTCGCCCAGACCAGTCAGCTGCATGGAGGGAAAAAGGGTCCAACCTTGTGCTAGCATACTGTACCTAATAAAGTGGCCTGTCAGTGTATACATGGCCAGTAAAGAGCCTTAAGCAAACCGTGTCAATAGAGTTGTGAACCCTTATTCTCATTATTTTACATATCTGCTACATTTTATTTCAGGATGTTTATTAAAGGTGTAGTCAGCGATCTTCTAATCTTCTAATCTAACGCACTATTTGTCAAAATCACCGTATTTCTCCTCTCCATCCACAAGATGTCACCGCTGACAGCATGTTGAAAAAAAAAGTCCGGTTTCAATACACAGCCTTGGCTCTGAATTTCAGCAGGTAAATACTGTGGCTCGAGCCGAGTCACCAAAACAGGGTACACCCCCCCACATCCAGGGGGCCATCATACTCATGCGCAGATCAGACAGGGGGGGAGGGGGAGTAGTAGGTCGCGTAGCGTGCGCAGTTAGCATAAGGTCAGAGGAGTGAAAAGTGAAAAAGAAGGGCTATGACCATGAAAGAGCGAAGACCCGGGTCAACATTGGTGTTGCTTTCTGATGGTGGGGGGAACTCCTTGAATTGAAAGACCTGAAAACGGACGCAGATGTCGCCGTCTTTCTGCTGGATAGGTAAGCAACATTAGCTTTGTGGTGCTTCACATAACAGTAACAGCCGTTGAGCATTCATCTTATTGTCTAATCTGCCAGAATGTACTGTTGTTGTGATGTTATCAATAATGGCAGTCGAGTTGTCTGACGAGTCAGAGTTACCTTAACTACGTTGGTCAGCTATGCAGTTTCTATGGCCGTTTCCATGACGATGCACGTCCATCAGCTTTCGGGGGTGCAGCCAGGGGTGAGGTATGAAGGGAGAGGCGGCTCTAAATTTGTTTATCAACAACCTCTCCACTCGTTTTCTCCAACATCACTGACTACACCTTTAAATAAAATATTATGACTTTAAAAAATAACAATAATGTTACATCAGAATGTCGTCACCGTGGAGACAGAGAGAATCAACCATGTGCTCCAGGGTAATGATGCAGCCATAAGCTGAAATGCTCGCCTCGCCAAATTGAGCAAAAATATATGAAAAATCAACTTTACTAACAAAAAGCCTCCTTGGACAGCTCCTAAAACCAGAGAGGGGAAAAAAGAAAAGCAGCTAAAACCACTGAAGCATCGTCTTCTGGTTTAAAGTGTCTCCTGTGCGGTTTGGTGAGGAAAATCCCGACCATCTGTAGCTTCAAATCCGAGGAAACGCGAGCTAAAAAACTAATTACACAGACTGCTGGACGCGAGTCAGGAGTCTGAGAGAGAGGAAGGAGTGAGAGGAGAATAAAGATGGTCCAGAAAAAAGAGAGAAAGATAAATAAACTTGTTCTGAGTTCATCAGTTTGAAAATAACAACAAAGCTCCAGATCCTAAACATTTCATTCATTAGTACAAACACGACGGAGCTCCATCGTTAAAAAGCTTCTGATGTAAATAAAGTCTAAAGAGCGACATCAGGTCTTCATGCAGAGCACAACACTCCCACAGAGGTAGCAGAGGACACAGACCTTTTACTTTATACACTTTTTTTTGTTGTTTTGTAAAAGATTAAAGATGCAAACAGCTTAAAGTTGTGCGTATCAACATTAAATCCACCACTGAAGTCGGTATCAACAAGCATTAAAGGGATAGTTCAGTGTTTTTGAAGTGAGGTTGTATGAGGCACAAAGCTTTAGCCACAGCGACGGAGAGCAGCTCTCAGTCTGCAGCTCTCGTCCTGCAGAGCCTCCCCGCGGTCATCAACATTTATTCTTGTACAGCCTGATTCACAGTTTTACAAACTATCAGGAAGAACCAGAGGAGGCGATCAAAAACAGTGTGAAACTGTTCAATGTCTTGGAAATAAACTGAGCTGGAATAACACTCTTTAACAGCATCACTGGCCACTGCTACATTATGTTTTTTAATTGGGAATTAATTTTTCAGAATTGAATTATTTGGAATTTAAGTTTTGTCCTTTGTGTTAACATGGAAATAATCATTCCAAAAAAAGGTTTACATGGAAAACATGTTCATTCACCTTCATATAAGGCCTCGGGGTTGGGAATGGTTCTGATTGGACAGGAGCGGATGTGATGTTTTTATTGTTTTCACCCAGAAGTCCATAAATTCCTCAGATTCAGTGGGAACAGCAGCAGCAATAGTGTGGCTAGTGTTTAGGCTAATGCTACGAGGCTAAAACAGACCCACTTCAAAAAATTCTGAACTATCCCTTTAGGAGAAATATGACCAGAGAACTATAAATTGGCTTTACCACAAAAGGACAAATAGTGTTTGTTTGTGGTGTCTGCTCTATGCACCTCATTCACACCTGCAGAAAAACCCTGAAATTACCCAGATTTGACCCTGGAGAGGCGTATGTGTGGATACAAACATGCTTTTCACTCTGACTTTACCCTGGTCATTTCCTCACACTCCTCTTTATCCATGTTAAATCTGAGTAAGCTGATGTCTGAACACTGCAGTGAATTATCAGAGTTGTTCACAGGAAAAGACAGACTCAAAAGGACGGATAAAAACAAACACTGCAGCAAGACAAGTTTATCAGACTGTAAATGGAGTGACAAAACTCAAATGTGTGTCTGGACATCAGAAGTGTTGTTTAACTAAACATCTAAGTTCTGTAGATCATCTGCACTAAATTTCTGGAGAATCCACAGAGCTGCTGTTGGATACGGAGCTGAAACACTGCAGCTTTCTTTCATATTCACTTTTGTAGCTTCAGTGGGACTCTCAGCTCTTTTGTACATGTAACACTGAAGTTAAGATATAAATGATCATATTACTTGTCGTATTATCAACATCAATATCTCTTCCTAACAAAGTACTTATTTTCCTGCAATTGATATATAATGTTTGCATATTTTTTTCAGCTTATTTGTTGCCACCAGTCTTATCTGTTATTATTCCACTTTAATTCATGTTTTTATTTCTCTCATTATTCAGTTTAACTTTTTCCTACTTATTTTCTTATTATTTGTTTCTTATTTGCTATTGTTAGTACACTTTAATCCTTGTTTTTATTCTTCTCGTAGATATTTTTTTTTTAACTTGTTTCTACTTATTTTTTTATTACTTGTTTCTTATCTGTTATTATTCCACTTTTATCCATGTTTTCTTCTTGTTATTTGGTTCTTTAACTTGTTTCTACGTATTACCTGTGCCAAGGAGGTTATGTTTTTGGGGGAGTCTGTCTGTCTGTCTGTCTGTCTGTCTGTGAACAAAACAACTAAAATACTTATGGATGGATTTGGATGAAATTTTCAGGAAATGTTCAGCATGGGAAAAGGAAGAACTGATTAGATTTTGGTGTTGATCGGGATCAGCGTCCGGCCGCCATGGCAAAAAATGTGATTTCCTTGAATAACTACTGAACTAAAATAGATATCATTATGAATCCAGTTGCTAATGGTATGTTTTCATGGTCAAGGAATCTAAAAATTTAGATGAAATAAAGGTAGGACTAATATTTATGGTGAAAATCACAATATGGCTAAGGTGTGGCACTGGCGGAGGTCTGCGCTCTCCGAGTGCTTTTCTAGTTCCACTTTTACTGATGTTTTCTTCTCATTATTTGTTTTTTTTTAACTACTTTCTACTTATTTGTACTGCTTATTGTAACGAGCTCTGCACTTTAACTTCCTTGTGCAATAACTACTGACCATGTCGGTCCCCAACCTCTTGCTTATGTTACTGTTTTATTTTGTCTAGTGTTTTGTTATTTATGTGTATCGTGCCCTTAACCTGTAGCACTTCTGTCTAAGACAAATTTACTGCAAGGAGGAATAAAGTTGATCTATCTATCTTTCATCTATCTATCTATAGCGGGATCCACATTCAAGTATTCCTACTGCAAAACTTTTTTTTTCTCTTTCAGCCATGATGGATTCATGTTGGGTTTTGGATTTGTGCAAATATTTGTATATATTATACATATATGTATCTACGTTTATCCATAAAATGAAGAGTTTGTCTTCAGCCTGCTCTGTTGTAAAGTGTCTTGCGATAACAGTTGACATTGAATTGATAACACGGACATCCGGTGTGGATATTTGATGTTGCGTGCTGCCTTCTCCCCCCGTCCAGCAGGACGTACTCTGGATGTTGTCCTGATAATGTCAGGGCTGCACGTGTGAAAGGGGCTATGCAGACTTCACCCTAAAATTAACCTACCCACCCCCCCACTCGTCCACTGACTGACATGCAAACTGAAGAGAAACCTCCTGCTGTGAAGGACAAGGGCGAAGTTTGAGTAACCATGTCCTTTAGAGTATCAGACGAGAGACAATTTCCCACTTCATTCATTGGACGCAGACAGGAGTAGATGCTGTCCTGTTTTTAGAGTCACTTTAGTTTCTACATACTTTTAAAGATATTCTAAAATCAGCCAAGTGTCCCTCTGTGGTAGACGTCTTTTGGGAAACTCCTTCAGAGAATCCTGCAGCAGCTTCTGTCACTTTCGATGACGACAGCTGCCGTTCGGCTTCAAATAAAACTGAGTAAAACGAGGTAAACTCGAGCTCCTGTTGCTTCTCTTATTTAATTAGTGAATCTAGACGAAACTTCCAATTTGAAGGACAAACTGGAGGAACAGACGGCTGAGCTGATGGAGCAGACAGAGTGGAAACATCACATCTCCTTTGAACGTGGAGCTGTGAGTCCTTAGTTTGGTTGTTTTGGGTCTGTAGTGGTTCATTTAGAGTCTGATTGTGAGTCACTGCAGGGTTGTGCTTCTGTCTCCTTCTCGTCTTCGTCACCCAGAAACAGCAGCGGGAACATCCCGAGAATGCAGCCGATGGAGACGCCGATGGCTTTCCCCTGCAGGACAGAAAAGAAAAGACGGGGATAAATAAAGGAGGAACAAAGGCTGCGGTCAAATAGTCGCCTCCTAAGCCCTTTCCTAACTACTTCTCCTTAACCCTGACGGAAAACGTCATGAGGTTAAGGAAAGGAGAAAGGAGGATTCAGAAGGACTTAGGAAAGGAAAACTGCTGTGCAGAGAGAATCCGACGACACTTTCACTACGCTACGTCATCATGTGACGGTGGATGGTACTGCTGTGGTAAAACTACAATTTTCAGAAGATGGACTACAAAAGGCTCATCTTGGACATAATAACCTGGTAAAAATGACGTCTGCATAACCGATGTTAAAGTGAGGATTTAAATAAATCTGTCCTCTCATTATCAACATGAACACCAATCAGTGCATGAAAATAAATGAACTGATTGAAAGAAAGGCAGAAACTGTTAAGCCCACAATCTAATGGTGTACACATTATTAATATTGAACCATGTTTAAAACATAATCAACATCAAATGTCTCATATCCTGCTCTCTTCAGAGAATCAGACTACTGGAAAGTTAAGGCAGGTTTTGGTAAACTTTACAAAGGATGAACAGCAGAGGGAACTCACATGGTCTGAGGGATTTGTTGTTATTATTGAGTTGAATTCAGAAGCAGTCGGATCATGCGCTGTTTATAAAAGCTGTTGCAGCAGAGAATTGTGGGACAGAATAATCTCCTCTCCTTTTGTAAAAGATGGTCCGGTGTATCCTATGCTAAAGGAGATAATAAAGGAAGCATTGAGCCACCTTTCCTATGCATTTAAACTATTCGAACAACTCTAATCACAAACTACTTTCGGTTCATTTCACTCCGTTAGGAACCTTCCTTAGTAAAAAGGACTATTCATCACGCTGATGACATCATCAGTGCGACAAAACACGTCCACGTAAGCAATAGAAAGGAGCGTAGAAGACGTTGACACGGTTTTCTGTACTTGGTACTTTTGTCCTTCTTTAAAAATGTACAAACTCGGCGATGATGTTACAAGGATTTGTTGCTGAGACGTCAAAGAGTCACACGATGTTATGCCATGGGCATGTTATGCTGATGCCATCTGTAAATTAGTGGGTTGACCTGGGTGCGATGTTCCCACTGAAGCCCATCGGAGGCAAGCCAATAAAAAACCCACATTCCTCACAGGGTCAGTCGACCTGGGTCAAAATGCCGATTAACCCTTTCAAACTGCCGACAGGAGACGTTTTTTATCGGGTTTAAACTGTTTTTTGGCCAGTCTGAAAGGAACTGAGCTCCTCTGACTGAGCGGTTAATGGAGTCCAAGTGAGCAGCAGAGGTGGGCTGAGCCGACAGCATGTCTACTAGGGCTTTTCCCTCAATTTGATTTTTTTACATTTTTTTAGGTGCCAATTCGATTTAAATTGTGATTCTATGATATAATCTTCAGTTAGTTTTTTTAACACAAGCGAAAAATGAACAATGATGATGCCTGCAGACTATATCAGGAAAAATGCACATCACATGTGAGTCTGTTTTTAGGATCAGTTATATATTTTAACCAGCTGTTTATACTCTCTCTTCAAAAGCCTGGATTGCATTTAAAAGTGGCTTATTAACACAGACTAAAATGAAGCATTAAAATTGAAAAAAAAAAAAAACAATTTTTGAACCCAAAAAAATCGTCAAACAAAAAACGTCTTACTCATGTGAATTGATTTATCTCCCACCCCTAATGTCTGCACACATCATGTTTTCTACTGATGTGATGTGGAGCTTTCAGACTCCAGTGAAGGTCCTCACCATGTGCGAGCTGACTCTGGTCTGCCACATGTCCACCTGTTTGGGCGTCAGATCAGGACCCTGCATCCCCAGTTTGGACGCCAGAGCTTCAACGTAGCCTGCAAGACTGAAACACGACAATCACAGGAGGTCAAGATAGATATTAACATTTATTTGACTCACTTTTCCAAAAGTAATTATGACTTTTCTGGCAGATGTTGTGATTTAAATTTGCTTTACAATTTTCTTCAATCAAGCTTCAGTGCAATATCCACTATGTTTACAGTGCAGACAACAGTAAGGAAATCAATGATCAAAACAACATAACACATTATTCAAAATCAAATATTGGTGATAAATAATCTGTTTTCATTATTCAAGAGATACTCCAGCTTCTACTTTTTAACAGAGGATTTATGTTGTTGACCTGCATACCAGCACTTCTATAAATGCAAACTGCCTGTCAGGAGCGCTGCAAGGCTTGTCACCATAATCAATAAATCAATTAACCGCTCGATAAATAAAAACGTCCTTGATAAGTTTGCTGGACTCGATATATTGACACATGCATGCGTGTTTGTTTTCCTCCTCTCTCTCTACCAAACAGGTTGGATAAGAAGATGGCTCACTCTGTCCATCTTTCTCAATGCAATGGCGCAATGTTTCTATAACAGAGTGAACAGAGTGAACCATCTGTCAGTCATTCAATCTTTGTGGGAGGAGGCGGAGCTGCTCATGCGTACACACACAGCTGCAAGTGAGCGTCAAGAGGAGTAACAGAAAGAAACACTAATATGAATGAAGGCACGGAACCAACTGTTTCTAAGCCAAATGCCACAGCCAAAGTGCAGGGATATTTTGGTTTTAAACAGAATGAACAAGGTGTGAGCCCATGAACACCAAAGAACCTATATGTCTTTTTTGTTTGAAAGTAGCGACTAAGAAAAAACTGCCCCTTGAGGAGCAGCGGAGCCTTCGTCTCGACAGTCAGCGCTTACTGAGGCATTTGGTCTGCAAAGTAAATATTTATTTTATTTTATTTTATTTATATAGCACTTTTCAAAACAAATGTTACGAAGTGCTTTACATAATAAAAGCAGGCAGAATAGGAGAAGACAATAAATAAGAATAAACAATAAATAAAAGAAGGAAATAGCATCTAGGAAATAAAAACAATAAAAACAATAAAAGAGTAAAACAATTAAGACAACAAGAGATAAAGGATTTAAGAAGCTGCCCATGACACTGTCGGAGTGAAAGCAGCATTTCAACAATTAAAACACGCTCAGCTAAAATCTCCAGTAAAAGCACATCTGTAAAAATGTGTCTTTAAAAGAGACTTAAAAGAGGACAAAGAGTCTGCCATTCTGATCTCCTCAGGCAGGCTGTTCCATAGGATGGGAGCTCTGACAGAGAAGGCCCGGTCACCTCTGGTCCTCAGCCTTGACCTCGGGACAGCGAGCAGGGTCTTGGCTGAGGACCTCAAGGTACGACCGGGCACATATGGCCTGAGGAGATCAGAAATGTAGTTAGGAGCAAGACCAGAGCATGCTTTAAAAGTCAACATTAAAATCTTGAAATCAATTCTAAAATGAATGGGGAGCCAGTGAAGAGAAGCTAAAACAGGAGTTATGTGCTCTCTCTTTTTTGTTCCTGTGAGGAGTCGTGCTGCTGCATTTTGGACTAGCTGCAACCTCTGCACACTGTGCTGGTTTAGGCATGTGTACAGAGAGTTGCAGTAGTCCAAACGAGAAGAAATAAAAGCATGAATGACAACCTCGAGATTTTTCCTAGATAAAAATGTCCTTAATTTCGATATTTTTCTGAGCTGCATGAAACAAGACTGTACAACTAGGTTGACATGCTGGTTCAGACTGAGGTTCTCATCAAAGATGACACCTAGGTTTTTACAGCTGGTAGTAAAATTATTAGAAAGTGACCCTAGATGTGTCTTAATTCCTTCTGAACCAGGGCCAACAATCAGAACCTCCGTCTTATTAAGGTTTAATTGGAGGAAATTCTGTGACATCCAGCATGTTATGACATTGATGCAGTTCCTCAGTGTGTCTAAATGGTTAAAATCATTTGGGTTAAAAGACAGATACAGTTGGGTATCATCCGCATAGAGGTGGAAACTTAGATTATGGCTGCGGATGATATGTCCCAGGGGTAGCATGTAAAGAGAAAAAAGGAGTGGTCCAAGGACCGACCCCTGGGGAACCCCACATGTCAGCCTTGCATGTGAGGACTGAGAGCTGCCTATTGCTACACTAAAAGATCTATCAAATAAATAAGAATAAAACCAATTTAAAACTGAACCAGACATGCCAACCCAGTTTTCCAGTCGGTCCAGTAAAATAAAATGATCGACAGTATCAAAGGCAGCACTCAAATCTAAAAGAACTAAAACAGAGGATTTTCCAGCATCAGAAGCAATGAGCAGGTCGTTAAAAACTTTGAGGAGGGCTGTCCCTGTGCTATGTCGGGCCCTAAAGCCAGACTGAAATTCCTCAAAGAGTTTATTTTGCTCTAAAAAAGTAATTACTTGTTCAGCCACAATTTTCTCAAGGACTTTAGACAGAAATGGCAGTTTCGAAATAGGTCTAAAATTATTAAGGCAGTCTGGGTCCAGAGAAGGCTTTTTGAGAAGAGGCTGAACAATAGCTTCTTAAATTGAGCCGGAACACAACCAGTTGTCAGCGATTTATTAATGATAGTGAGGATATATGAGCTGATTGGCTCAAATACCTCTTCTAGAAGCCTCACTGGCAAGATATCAAGAGCGCAGGAGGAGGGCTACATTTTTTTTATGACTTTGGTCAGTGTGTCCTTAGAAATCATGTTAAAAGACTCAAATATAGCAGTAGTTTTAAAACAAATGACTGCGTCTTGGGGAGGGGGGGTAAAATGCATTCTGATGCTGGAAACCTTGTTGATAAAAAAGTTTAAAAATTCCTCACATTTCTCAGGGGATGTGTCCTTTAAAACATTTGAAGGAGCCTCTGTGACACGGTTTATGACACTGAACAGAGTCCTTGAGTTGTGCCTGTTATCATCAATCAGATCAGAAAAATACTTTGCTTGAGCATTTTTTAAATATAAATAAAACAGCGCAAAATGGTGCGTTTTGCGTTGTTCATTACATTGCAAAAGAAATGCAGCCCTTCAATACGGATGAAAAGCCAGCATTTTGGGAAATGTTACAAACATTTACTATGAATTGACTGGGAGACTGTACTTGTCACAAACAATTCAGGAACTGTATAAACTCCATTTTATTTATTGTTTTTATTGTTGCGTGTTTTTATTGAAGTGTTGTTTTTTCTTTACAGAGACAGGGTCTATTTTTTAATTGTTTTTGGTTATGATAATGATTTTTATTTACTTGCATTTTTCCTTTAAGAGAGACCATTTCATTTTCATTGTTTTTTTTTTTTGTCTTTTTCTTTTGTTTAATTTATTTTATTGTTTGTTAAATTTATTTAATTAAGAAGCTCTTAACATTCCAATTACAGTTAAATACTGTTAAGAAATTAAAGTTTATTGCTTTTGTTTTGGTGTACTCACTTTGACATATAATTACATTAAAGAAAAAAACAATGTTTAAAAATAATGTGGACAATAATATCGTTTATCGGCAATAATTTTTCGGACAATTATCATCCAGCCAAATTTGTTACAGTGACAGGCCTACGCGCTGCCAAAAAAAATGCAGCTTTGGCGATCACATGATTGCTTGTCTGAAATTGTGATTTCTATCTGAAAACAATAAATCTAAGTTCTTTAAGACTGCTATTTAAAAATAGATATAAATGCTGCATTTTCATGTGTTCATGGCGATATAGTGGAAAGTCAGACTAAAAAGATTTATGCAGTTTTTTAAGGTTTAAAATAAACTGGTGGATCCATTTTGCCAAATCCTTATTAAACCCCTTTCTAGTCTCATTGTCTTTATGAAAATAAACCGTCAGACCTCAATTATGACCCTTAGAACAATGAAGAACTCCAAACAGATGCAGCCATTTTCTGCTCCACTTGTTTTCTAGTCCAATCAGGAGCAGCCAAAGGTCGACACCATAATTAATAAGGTCATGTGAGTTATATGCAGCAGCCTTTTACAACATTTGAGACTGAAGAGTGGCACTAATATCTCAGTGGAGTATCTTGAAGAATAACTGTAAATAAGTGATTCAGTTTGATGTGAGTTTCTTCTTACTTTTATATTTCTCTCATAAACGTGAAGGCTTGAGGGAACAGAATAGAAAAAGCTTGTTCATAATTTATCCGTATGCAATCTGAGTAAAGTTCTGTGAGATTTAAATTCTTATTTGGTTGTTTTATCTCTTTGGTCCCATAAGTTTTAAAGCATGAATTTGACATCTGCACAGCCTGAATATTTTAAAGCTGTCCTGAAATAAAAAAGATCTCTTCAGCTTGATTTTGCTCAACAGAAATGAGGTTTCCATTTTAATATGAGAAAAAAGTCCAGGTGGAAAAAAACAGAAAATAACTCAGAGTTAAGAGTTGTGAAGAGTTTTTGATTTAAAATTATAAAATCTGTTTGTTGTTCCGGGGACAGTGGAACACAGAAAACAAGAAAACACCCAAATTATCTTTAGTGTGCCAGGTGTGAAGAAAAAACTAAATGTGTAGAAATAAAAGAAGAAAATAGACAAAAAACTAAAGAAAAAAAAACTAAATGTGTAGCTATAAAAGAAGACATAAAACAAAAGGTGAAGCAATAAAAGAAGAGAAACAGACAAAACAAAAGTAAAGGTGTAGCAATTAAAGACGAAAAAAGAGGAAACAAAACAAAAGGTGTTGCAACAAAAGAAGATAACAGACAAAACTAAACCTGTTGCAATATATAAAGAAAACAGGAAATAAAACTAAAGGTGTAACAATAAATGAAGAAAACAGAGGAAACAAAACTAAGGGTGTAGCAATAAAAGAAGAACACAGACAAAACAAAAGTAAAGGTGTAAAAATAAATGAGGAAAAAAGAGGAAAAAAAGAAAAGGTGTAGCAACAAAAGAAGAAAACAGGGGAAACAAAACCAAAGGTGAAACAATACAAAAAGAAAACAGACAAAACTAAACTAAAGGTGTAGCAATAAGAGAAGAAAAAAGAGGAAAAAAAAGATAAGGTGTAGAAACGAAAAAGAAAAACAGACAAAACAAAAGTAAAGGTGTAACAATAAAAGAAGAAGAGATACAAAACAAAACAAAAGATGTAGCAACAGAAGAAAAAAGACAAAACAAAACAAAAGATGTAGCAATAAAAGAAAAAAGATACAAAACAAAACAAAAGATGTAGCAATAAAAGAAAAAAGATACAAAACAAAACAAAAGATGTAGCAATAAAAGAAGAAAAGATACAAAACAAAACAAAAAATGTAGCAACAGAAGAAGAAAACAGGCAAAACAAATCTAAAGGTGTAGTAATAAAAGAAAAAAACAGTGGAAACAAAACTAAAGGTGTAGCAATAAGAGAAGAAAACAGTGAAAAAACTAAAGGCCTTGTGCTTTCAAAATAAAAAATGAAAATACAGTCTAGTTTTAGAGGCACAGAGACATAAATGAATATTTAACAGAGCAGAACAAAGAGAAGCTTCTCCTCCTGCTTCTCCTTTATTCATTAAAAACAAAGAAAACAGGCCTTGTGTTATTTTTACCTGCAGCTCCTTTTATAAACTTCAATCATAAAACTTAAACCCCCGCTGAGGATTCAAATGCTTCTTACCCGAGACCTGCCAGATCCGAGACCAGGTTTCCCAGAGCAGCAGCTGCAGAGACAGAGACAGGAAGTCTGATTAGAGTTTCTCTGATGAAAACATGAGGACTGTTTCTGCAGTCACATGCACACTGATGTAAGTCTGATCATTTCTGCAGGACCAGCTTAAATCCAGAGGCTTCAATCTGGCATGTTTTGAAGTGGAAAACATTAAAAAGTGAAAGTCTCTCAGACTCTTCTCCAGAGATTCAATCAGAGCTCCAGACAGACGCTCTTCTGAGCCGTCAGCTGTCAGTCAGACAAATTTCCTCTGGGAGTTTTGGACCAATCCCTCTGAAGGTTTAACACTTTGGTGAGTCGACGACACATCAGACTGACGGGAGCTCACCGAGCATCAGGGAGGCGAGACTGAAGCCAAACACCTCCATTAAACTTCGATCCACAACCACAGAAGTGTTATCTTGTTGTTATGAAGCTGTCTCAAAAAAAGATCTTTTAATTCATGTAACATAATGGTTTAATCATCAGTTCTGTGTCAGAAGAAGAAAAAATAAGTTTAGAGTCCGTACGAGACACCACGGTCAGCACAGGTGAGTCACTGAGAGGCAACAAGCATATACCGACGATCAGAGAGAAGAAAACAGTCAAACACTTTGATGCAGAAGTTTTTAGTTGTTATTATTTATTAATATTCACCACAGACAGTTTCTGATGTTGTTGAAACCATAGACTGTAAAAAACATGGACATCATGTCGCTGGGCTCGAGTTGAAGTCGCCACAAAAACTGCTCCCCCTGGTGACTGGCTGCAGTATAGGTCAAATTTCCGTCACCCCATTCATCTGAACGGGCGGTAGTGAAACTTAAAAAAATTAATACACCTCATAGAAATATTTCTCCCATCCATATGCTGTGGTGATATGAAAGTATTATTGGGCTGCGTTTTTTCCAAGTCCTCTTTTTTCTGAAAAGTTTCTTTTTCATCAGTTATTAGAGTTTAAAAAATAACCGCGGTTTACGGTAGTTGCTGACAGCTGCCGTTCTTGCGTAAGATACATTGTGAACGTAGACTGTATTTAGAGTGGACAGCGCAAATGAATGTGATTGCTGGAGAGACACGAAGCCACTTTCTAAATTCAGTTTCTTGAGATATTTAACTTTGATAAGGCTATAAATTGTACTTACCCTTAGCTTTGTACAACTCGCAACTGAGCGGGAAGGGCGAAAGTTTATGTGCGTAGAGCAGCTACGTAAGGCTCCAGGACGGTACGACGGTACACTGCATGCTGCGGAGTTTTGCGACCGTTTACGACAGCTGCGTCCAGATATGGTCCAGATTCTCTACTGGCTGCACAATGGTGGCGCCCTGACAGGGGATATTCTAAGTTATAAAGCACAAAGATTGTGTCGGAGCTGAGTGTGACACTGTTTCACCGGTCAAGCACACCCCGTACGGTGGGATTGTTGGTTTCACACAGTCAAATTCAGTAAAAACCGTACAGATATCTAAATCAAATCAGCATCTAAAAAACTGAATTGGGAGAAAAGCGTATCGTCCCAACCCTATTAATTAACTAATTAACTGACAGCCCGCCACATAAATCGGACAAAAGCATTTCTAGCTTATAATCAGAGCTCATATTTATCTGACTTGTAGTTTTTGTCTGGTGCAGTGACATAGAAATCGAGGATTCTTCTTACTGTAACATCAGTTAAATCAATCTGTGAGACGGGTGCAGATCTAACAGGACTGTACTTATGCTGAAGCTCAAGAGAAAGCACCAACGCTCATTAATCGCATCTCTATGAGGAAAACGTCACAGAGCTCAAGGATGTGATTGGGGAGAGGTCTTTAAATCTTGATAGTCTACCCTGCTTCACCCTGGGGTGCCAAAAGCGTCTGGAAAAAGAAAAAGTTTAAACTTTAAGAGGAAGAATGAGGCTAGAGTTAAAGCTATAACCACTTGCTCAAAACTGCATCTCAACAACAATCAGAGAGGACCTCCACAAAGTCCTCAGCGCGGGGCGTCCCACATTCTTCACGTACACTCTGAAAAATGAGGAACAGAGCGAGAAATAAACAACAGATCAAAGCTGCAGCGAGCACACCGAGGAGAGACAGCGAGACGGCTTTACATTTCAAAGAGAAGCTTCAGAAACACTAAAACAGCCGTCAGCTCTGCTCACACCACACTTACAGTTAGGGCTGGGAAATACAGCCCTGTTCTGCTTTACAGACTTCATATCATATCGATTTAGGTCACAGTTCTCACCATTAACCATTTACTTAATAACATGCTGATTAGTCAGTCACTGCTAAAGGGACAGTTTGGCATTTTGAAGTGGAGCTGTATAAGCACATGGCATTAGCCTGAACACTGGCCACAGTGACTGAGATCAGCTCTGCATCTGTACAGAAAGAGCAGAGGCAGAGGCTAAAGCTGTACACTGCAGCTAAATCTGTCCAAGATCAAGCTAATTTAGGACCCTTTAAAATCTGTAGTCACAGAGTCTCAGTCAGAATCCTGGAATTGGACATTAAAAGCAGAATTCAAAATAATTAGGGAAAATCTGCAAATTGGCAGACTTTTTACGAAAAACACTTTTATTTCAGAATAAAAAGGAATGTAACTCTCAGGAAAATGCTCTGAAAGGTCACTAAGGCTTGGGACAATGACAGAAAAAATGTACCGATCTAGCAGGCTATTGTTAGCCGTTGTGTTAGCTGTTGTTAGCACACCCTGCATTATAGTTCACAAATACCACATGAAGAATGTCATAACACTATGGCTGCATTTCCAGAAACATAAGTTTAACAATACTGTGTATACGGCTGGTTTAGTTCCATAAAAAACAGTCAAAAGTGCGGATAAACAGAATATTACAGGAGCTTAATAACTGTTTACAATGGAGGCAGCAATCCTTGATTGTCAACTCACATTTGGAATGCACCACAATACATGCTTCACTTCACCTCCCCCTCTTCCTCCTCCTCCTCCCCTCATTAACAATGTAAACACGTTGAAGCGGCTGCCTGAGACACCAGCTAAGTTGGCAACGAAGCCACGAAACTCCAGACTTTCTCCAAAGTACAGGGCGGAGCGGTTTCCCAACGATTATCATGTGTCAGGCGATCAAATGTTCTGCAAATTTTGCCAACATACGGTTGACTGGACCCGTAAAGATATGTGGGGAATGACTGATTATATGAATGACTGATGATAATTTATTACTTCATACACTGTTTCTGAGTTAAATTTGTGTAAAATGCAGAGTGTCCATAAAGTCTCTTTACAATTTAAATAATTTATTACAAAGGCTGTTGATGAGATATCTTAACCAGATTGCACATCAGGCTTTTCCAGGCAATGACCAGCATCACTGTGAGTTATTGACACAGTGTGGTAATCAAACATGGTTTACCCGTAATTTAAACAAGAAACGGTAATACTACCCGTGGGAAATTTTACCACAGTTGAAATAGAGCACCAAAACAAAGGCCATGTTCCTGTTATTAGGCAGTATGAATCATCACCTGTGAAGGGCTTTTTGTTTTTCATTGGCCGGATTACTTTGTGATTTCAGGACAAACAGGAGGATAAAACTTTGGCAGTTTTGCGTACTGTCCAGGACTATAAAAAAATTAAAAGACAACATTGCAGTTAACTCTTCTTTCTCAGAGTTCATAGCATATACAACATCAGGAGAAGGCTCTGGTAATTTCACACATATGCACACTTAACCCCCTGCAGATGATCCAGAATGCAGCAGCACATCGGGCCTTTAAACCAGAACAGCACACTCCACTGTTCATCTGTCTTCAGTGGCTTATAATTAGTTCAATGACTACTGATTTAAGCTGACAACCAGTTAAACAGGTGTAACTCACAATGACAAAGAGGCTGGTGAGTATGTTGGTATGGTTTTGTCAGGGTTCAGGACTTTGTCTTCAAGTTCTGAGATTTAAAAATAAAAAATGCTGCTAAAGAGTGGCATCAAACAGGCTTCATTATTATTTTAATTTAAAGGTGCAATGAGGAGAATCTATCACCGGCGACATAAAGACTCTGCTACCCATGAGCACATGCGGCGACTATCGTAATGCTGCGTTCCAGTACCCTCGGAACAGGGAGTGACATCATCTCCGACTTATCGGCGTTCCAGTTGAAGTCAGAAAAAAACATGCTGATCTTCCAGGCTATTGTTAGCTGTTGTTAGCACGCCCTGCGTTGTTGTTCACAAATATCACATGAAGAATGTGATTATCACTATGGCAGCATTTTTGTAAATATAATTCTAACAATACTATGTATACAGCTGATCTAGAGCGACACACCCCAGTCAGAAGTGCAAATAAATTGATTATTACAGGAGCTAAATAACTGTTCACACTGGGGGCTGCCATCTTTGATCGTCAACTCGGGGGTGGCGAGGTTTCACTGAGTTCCCAGTAGGAAAATCCGAGTTCTGGGATCGTTCCAGTTGCAGTTTCCTACTCGGAACCCGAAAGTTCCTACGTTTGACTACAACTGGAACGCACTAAGAGACGTGACCCAAGCCAAAGCGTGTGTTTGTTGTGATAAATGCAGCTCGGACCTTCCTCAGAACTCTACATTGCTTTACAACTTCTTTTTTCAACAACTTACAGGATGCAAAGCGACGAGGTAATGTATCTCTTTCTAGTTACATAGCGGTAGTTTTTGATGTGTGACAACAAGCAATTTTTGGAAAACTTAGTATCGAAGTTTTGTAGCCGGCTATATATCGCTACTTACAGGCCGGTGCTCTAAGACTGAATAATGTAAATTCGCTCTAGTTTTAATTGTCTTGTTCCTGAAGTTGAGTATCCAGGCCAGTCCAGCCCTGTCCGACCCGACCGGAAGGCTAAGGAATAGCATTTATAGATAACCTATTATGATGCTATAAAACTCATCTTAAAGTGTGTATTTCAATCTGGCATATATCTAAAAGTGAAACTTTTTTGTAATTACTTAGAAACTCCTCACAGTCTCTTTAAACTATTTGTTTTTTCTTAACAGGGAAAAGATGCTAAGATTTAAATTTTGTGTCACCACAGAGCTGAAACATAGAGACGTGATTTTCAGTCCTTGTTTCCCGGCCCTGTTTCCATTTAATGTTGTTGATCTGCCAAGCTCAGCCGATATGAATTATTCACACTGTGGAAAAAGATTCTGACAGTTTGCTGCTGACAACGTGGTGGAGGATATATTTGTTCTCGGTCATTAAAACCTCAAACGTGCCAACGGTGCGCTTGTGTTTTCTCTGGAGGCTTTCAAAGCGACGATGTGAGGAGTTTCCTACGGGACAGAAACAGCAGATGGACAAGTTCGACTCTTCTGTGGTAACAAATCTTCAGGCAGTTTGACGCTCACTGACTGTGGCAGCCTCTTGATGTGGCATAAGTCAGAAAAAGCTGCAGAGGGTCTTCCCTGGTGTAAAAAAATAAAAATATAAAGTAAGTGAACCCCAAGCATCTGCGGCGGATGGATGATGATGAAACAAATCTAAAGCATGAGCAGCGCTATTGATCTCGGGCCCGACTCCAGCCTCTGATTTGCACTTTGCAGGGGAAATTGAAGCCAAGTATCCATGGAAACAGAATAATGTGGAGACAGAAAGAGGGAGGAGGAGAGCCGAGTGTCTTCATGGCGTTCACAGAGTCCAGCTCTCTAATAAAGACCTGGAGCGAGAGCGAGATCAGCCGCCGTGCTGACGGCAGACTGTGGCGAAATAAACCGAGACGACATGCAGGACGAGGGATGAGCCAAGAGTTTGAAGTTGTTTAAGAGGAGATTTACTCAGCTGGTGGTGTCTACGGGCTGTCGCCTGTGGTAAAGTAATAAAAGATCTCAAGGTGAAGTCTGGGGAAAGAGTTTAGAGAGTGAGTTAAGCCTCAAATAAACAAAAACACCTGAGGAACCAAGTCAGCAACTCAGTCTGGTTTGTCTGAAATGATGGCGCATTTAAAAGAAATACAATGAAAAGTTTCTTTGTTATTTTGTTGACAAAGTGGAGTCTGTCAGACAAGGCATCAGCAAATGTAATTTGAATCTTAATAAGGACTTACTTGTTTCTCCTACTCACTCTGCTTGGTTCAACCAGTTTGAGATGGTTTCTCTCTCCTATCTTAGTAACATTGTTAAATCCTTAAAGCCTACAAATTGCCCACTGGATATTGTCCCTCCCAAGGTGCTGAAAATGGTTTTTAATACTGTGGGGCCTAGTCTACTTTTTCTTATTAACAGTTGCCTTGGACTAGGAACCGTCCCAGCCTCTTTTAAACATGCTGTGGTCAGACCCCTTCTTAAAAAGCCTAATCTTGACCCCTCAGTGATGTCTAACTTTAGACCTATTTCTCATTTGCCCTTTCTGTCGAAGGTTTTAGAAAAAGTTGTTTTTAATCAATTGCAATCATTTCTGGAAAACAACTCAGTCCTCGAGAAGTTCCAGTCTGGATTTAGGTCTCGTCACAGCACTGAGTCTGCGTTGTTAAAAGTACACAATGATATAGCTCGGGCAATGGATACCAAATCTCCTGTTGTGCTGGTGTTGCTTGACCTCTCAGCTGCCTTTGACACGGTGGACCATTCAGTCCTCCTGTCACGCCTGTGTAATTATGTTGGCATTCGTGGTACAGCACTGGAGTGGTTTAGATCCTACTTATTTGGCAGAACTTTCTCTGTTATGGTTGGTGACTTGTCGTCCTCAAGTGCTCCTCTCTCCTGTGGGGTCCCACAGGGGTCTATTCTTGGCCCTATTCTTTTTTCTTTATATATGTTGCCTCTTGGGTCAATTATAGCGAGGAACAATCTCTCCTTTCACCTGTTATGCAGATGATCTACAAATTTATCTGCCAGTGAAGCCAAACAGCCAAAGTGCGCAGAGTTCTTTGCTTTCATGTATTGCTGAAATTAAGCAGTGGTTGGCCCAGAATTTTCTTCACCTTAATGATGATAAAACAGAGTGCATCTTGTTTGGGGACACAGGGATGGCTGGCTTTGGAACCTTGTTTCCAACTCTTAGTCAAACTGTCAGAAATCTGGGAGTGATTCTTGACTCAGACCTTAAAGCTATGGTCTACGATTTGGAAGCTTTGTACATATTAATAACACCGTTTATAAGGCTGTTATGGTCCTATGGTCCTATCTACACAGTATAAAGACCAAAAAGAACGAAAAAAATCCATTCGGTATATACGCTGAAAAGCTGCATACTAGCTGACCAATCAAACCTAAGAACCTGCGACTATTAATTGGTCCGTGAGTTGGTCTGTGAGTCCATCCAATCCTCGTCTCCCTCGCTACGTAGCGTCATGCCCATGGCCCCGCCTCCTCCCCTCTACCTCCGGTGAGCAGCTAGCAGCGTTAGCTACTGAACTATCATGGAGCCGGAAAAGCCTAGCGCCGAGACCGAAGCCGCCTCCCGCGGGGCCCAATGGAGCTCTGCCCGCGGGTTGAGGCCTGTTAGCGGGCTAACAGCTAACGGCTAACGAATAGCCTCAGCCGGCCGTCAGACCTTCAGCATCGACCGTTTTGCCCCTGGTTGATCAGGTAATGGCTTTGTTTACTACAGTGGGAGATGTCTGCTGAATAACTCTGGTTAGTTTGTGCCTGCACGGGCTTATAACTTGTAGGGGAGCGGGTTAGCCTGTTAGCCGCTAATCGTTTGCACTGTAAGCTGAGCTGGGTAGGACAGGCTGAGAAAGATAAATCCTCCCCCACACTCGGCTCCGCTCTGGCAGCGCCATACCCGCATTGCCGCCGGTCCAATTGAAATGGCTACTGCTGTGTGTTACAAGGGGGATGTCTGTCGTGTTTGATACTTTCAGTTGAGCTGAGCTGTTTTTGACTGAGTTTGCTGCTGATATATTGTGCTAGTCGCTCGTAGCTCTGTCCGAGGGGGCTTTATGAGGCGCCACGAGCTGGGGGCGGGATCTTGGAACACGGAGGGGAGAGGTGAGGGAAGGGGGGGCAGGCTGCGGTTTCAAATCGTAGACCCTAGCTTTAAATTCGACAAACAAATAAACAGTGTTGTCCAAACCAGTTTTTTCCAGTTTCGTCTCCTGGCCAAAGTCAAAATGTTTTTAAGTCACCACAACCTTGAAATGGCCATCCATGCTCTTCTAAGTTCTAGACTTGATTATTGTAATGCTCTTTATGTCGGTGTCTCCCAGGCTTCTCTTAGTCGCCTCCAGCTTGTGCAAAACTCTGCGGCCCGTCTTTTAACTAGCACTAAAAGACGAGAGCACATCACTCCTGTTCTTAAATCCCTTCACTGGCTTCCCGTCCAGTACAGGATTGATTTTAAAATTTTAATGTTTGTTTTTAAAGCTCTTCATGGTCTCGCCCCAGTGTACTTAACTGAGCTTTTAACTGTTCGAGAACCTGGTAGAGCGCTGAGGTCATCAAACCAACTTTTGCTGGAAGTGCCCAGGTCGAAATACAAACACTGGGGTGATCAAGCCTTTTCCGTCACTGCTCTCAGGCTTTGGAATAAGCTCCCTGTTGAAATGCGTCTCATTTCTGACCTGGGCCTTTTCAAATCCAGACTGAAGACATATTTATTTAGGATGGCTTTTAATACCCAGTAGTGTGGTGACACTTTTACTTTTACTCTGTTTTACTTTATTTTATTGTATTTTATTGCTTTTATTCTTTCCATTGCTTTTATTGTTTTTATTGTTGTTATTGTTTTTATTTATTTCTAATTGTTTTATTTATTGCTCTTTTTTGCACCTATTGTAAAGCACTTTGGTTCACCGAAAGGGTTGTTGTAAAGAGCTGTATAAATAAAGAACATTTACATTTATATTTACAATCCGCCATTATTTTCCACACTTATCACGTTTACATTCCCCTTCAATTCCAAATAAAACTTAAATCCAGACTAGATACTAGGGATGTAACGGTTACCAGTAAAAAGGTAAACTGCGGTAAAATGTCCGTTACCGTTATACCGTGTTTGATCACCACACTGTGTCTCTAACTCACACTGATGCTGCTCTTTGACTGGAAAAGCAGAAACTATGTGTCTCTGCTCCTTGATGAAGCCGTCTCTCGCAAACAGAGGCGTGCATGCGCAGTTTGCAATGATTGGCCTCAGCAGCTGGAGCCTCGCTCAGACTCTTACAGGTTTTCCCACTCAAAACGGACAAGGTCTAATGTCTGGTTGAAGTTTGGATTTAAAGGTGCAGTGTGTAGAATTTGGCAGCATTTCGCCAAACATAAACGGTGAATATAGGATATAATGTTTCTATTTGCATGTTAAGTCTGTCAAAATATGAGTACAATCATCCCCATTAAACGTTTCTTTTATTTTTATGAAGTTAGAAAAAGCTTTAAAAAATTACATTACCGCGGGCCGCTTTCATGCAGGCCGATGTAACGATCCGCAGTGTTGTCTACGGGTGGATTTTAAGGACAAAAAGATTGAAACGCGAATCAATCTGCTGGTTCTGAAATCTACCTGGAATGCAGGCGAAAAGAGGACAGAGGGCGGCGTTGGATGTATAGACGGTTGTTACTCTGCACTAGGGATTTAAACTGTTTGTATTTTACAGTTAAAGCTTTGTAAATGGAGGACCACATTTATTCAAAATCACTCGAGAGTCAAGAGTCCGATCAACTTCTTTCGAAACAAAGAAAGCATGACGAAAACAAGCGGAATCATGACAGAAAACGTCAAAAACAAGGATAAACATTGGGGTTGCTTTTACGAGGTGGAGAGCCTTGTTTATAAAGTTTTGTCTGAAGACTGACGCCGAAGTTACTTGTTTTCTGCTGGGAGAGATAAGGGTGCAATATGCAGTTTTATTACGTTTTGAAACAGTGTTTATAATTTTTAAATTGCATTGTTTATTGGAAAGAAACCCAATTTCAGCAACAGTACCAGCAGCTAAGAACTGACCTATAATCTATAAAAATAATGGTTACAAACCTTGTCACTTTAGTAAATGATGCCGTGTTCAGGATCCTCTTTGGTCTTCACAGGAATCCGTTGCTCAGCGACATGACGTCTTGGCTACGGTTAGGTTCATTCTAGAATCTGAACGCTAGATGTCGCTAAAATGCCAAATTCTACACACTGCACATTTAATGGATGTTGAGGAGAAACTGATTGACGACATTCACCCTTGCTAAGACACCAAGCTGCAGTGAAAGACAAAAATGTGCGTGATTAAAACTGCCGTAACTCTTCGAGTAAACGAGCAGAGAGAGAGAGGATTCAGAGAGCCATACCTGAGTGAATTATAGGTAGTTTATCAGGATTTCTGTGTAAATAATGTATAAAGGTTGTAAATAACAGCATTTGTATCATTCTGGAGTGTGTTCCTGCCGTTCTTTCGACGTTTATTTGCCGTATTTAGTCATAATAGATCATCTTTTTCCATCATAGTTCGTGTTTAATGGATTTAATCCATCGTAATTTGGAAATATTAAAGAAGGAGATGTGGAGGAGATCTGCCATGGAAAGGGGAGACTAGAGGAGAGTCATGAAGGGGGCTAACTGCTTCAGGGACTGTTGTTAGTGAAACAAAAAAACAAATAAATAAAAGGCCTGGACATGGTCTAATATAACGAGCTGTAACATGGACACTAATGCTGCAGGCAAACTAAAATGTGTGAGTGTATGTAAAACAGGTTACATTTATTTTTGGCCATCTAAAAACTTTGAACATGTTCATTTACAATTGTTTATGAGGAGAAATCTGTTTAAAGTACAAATAATTTTTTCTTTTCTTGTAATAACACACAGTTTAAGCATTTATAACATAATAATGACAAATACGAACTAGGGTTGTTTACTTTTATTTCTAATGAAAAAAGGTTAAACAAATTTACTTATAGGACATTTCCTGACAGTTATTGACAAAAAAGATGAGAGAACTGTTAAAATTATAATATTAAAGGGGTTAAATGATTTCAAGACTGTGTTACAGTAACGTAATAATAATGGTAACTGTGATAACTTAGGTCACAATAAGCGTGATATGAAATTTTCATACTGTTACATCCCTAATATATACAAATACAACAGAACAGTAGCGGAAAATAGAAAATAAGGACTCAAACTTTTTTAAATAAAAAATAAAGTAAAGTACTGAATAGGAATGGAATAAGTACAAGATAAACAAAGTGACAACAAGAAACAAAGGTCACAGGTGCATGTACAGTTGGATGATGATATGTGCAAGGTTACTGTACAAGCAAACGATGAAAAAGGAAATCACAGATTGGATGAAAAAAGCTTCATTACATTTGTTGAAAATTAACTGTGGGATTCGTGATTTACAGAAGCAGGATGAAAAATTGACAAAAGTTTAAAGTCGTGAAACTCAGACTACCATCTATTATCTACGACAATAAAAACAAAACTCTGTTTTTCATTAAAGCTTGATTTGTAGAATTTACTAATTTTTCTTATTCCCCGGAGGAAGCCCTTGAATCTTTAATACAAACTTTAGAAAAGTTTAAAATGTTACAATCAGATGAATTCTCTCCTGCCTTAAGGACCAATCAGGTGATGGACACTGAAAGCATCGTTAACCCACAAGTCTCAAGGCTCAAATCTTCTTAAACTAGTTTCTTCAACATGACAATGAGCTCAGAGTACTCCTATGGCCTCCAGTCACCAGATCTCAAGCTATTAGAACACCTTTGTGATGTGGTGGGATGGGTGATTTGCATCGGGGATGTACAGCCGACAAGTCAATATGGACCAAAATCTCTGAAGAGAGTTGAGCACCTTGTTTTAAGGCAGATCTGAATCCAAAACAGGAGCAAACAGAACTTGCAATGTGTACCTAATAAAGTGGCCAGTGAGGGGCTGTCCACACGTAGACAAATTCAGGGGTATCTGCTCAAGTCAAATCAATTAGGTGATGTATTCCCATGCATCATATCTTCTCTGGTTTTGGTATCTGTCTGCAGCAGTGTCACAGCTCCACCTACAGGCCTGGCAGATGTACTGCAGTGTTTTCAGTGTTTTTTGAGGGAGGACTCTTTCCTTGAAACTAAACCATCTCTACAGAGAATGTCTTAGTCTCCGGGTGGACGGGGTCTGAGTGTATGCTGAATGTTCTTACCGGCCATAGTGGAGATCCCCAGTGTGACTCCTATAGAGAGCTCAATCTGTGTACCCTGCAGGAAAAACAACAAAAGAACCAGATCGTTATTTCACTGAAATCACATCAAACTTCATCTCTGAGTGAGAGCTCACTTACAGCTGCGATCATGATGGCGTTATCCAGGAAACCAAATCCAATGAAGGGGATGGCGTTGTGGAACAAAACTGTAAAACAAACGTAAAATAGGTTTAGACAAATCAAATCGGACGGAGACATTTAAAGGTCCTGGTGTGTTTGACTGTTTACATCACGTCTGTGGTTTCTATCAATCCAGGATTTTATTTGAGTTGAATAAAAATCAACAAATTTCATCTTTGTAGTGGATCAGATGAAGCTCTTTGTCCCTCCCCTTTGGAAATGCTCAGATCTGAGAGGGCAGGAGGCTATTTTAATGAGCTCTGTGCTGACTGGCTTTCCAAACAATTATGGAAGGGGGCTAACAGGTGATGAAGACTTTCTGCAACAAGCAGAAAACACACGTGTAGAAAGTAAAAAAAAGTGTTTTGAGAGGTATTTCCTTTAAAGAGGCAGAGAGTAGGGGTGTCCTAATGCAACTTTTTCACTTCCGATATGATACCGATATTGCAGCCTTGAGTATTGGCTGATATTGATATCAATCCGATATGATATCAGCAGGAATTATGCAGACTTTTATTACTTATTTTGTAGTACGAACTGTAAGAAAAGGTTTGATCAAATGGGTTCAATAAATTTAACCTTAAACATAAGAATATACAACATTTAAATAAAATCAATGAAAAAAAATAAATTAGAAGACCCTGAAAAGTAACCTAAAAAAATCCAATAAAAACAAAAACCTATATTTTGAAATTGCAAAATAACCACTGTGTTTAACTTAAACATACGCATATTCTACAACTTGATTAAACAAATAAATAAATTAGAATGGACTACTTGGATCAGAGTGTTTATATCAGATATTTTAGATAAAAGCCAATATAATCTGATACTTTAAAACAAAGAAAATTGTTTTTGTAGGACATCACGTCTACTAAATCCTCTCATAAAGAGTTAGTTTGGGTTTTTAGAAGTGGGGTTGCTTCAGGCCCATGCCACTAGTTAATGAGAGATAAAGGAACTTTGTTGAGGAAAAGTTAAACACTGTAAATAATCTTTCTGTACTGTTAAGTCAAGCCAACATAGCTTTTGAGTTTTAACCTAAAAGTGGGCTCATTACGAGGCTTTTGGTGGCAGCATGAATGCTTTCTACCAGCTATCGTCCACCCGGAAATACACTATATTGCCAAAAGTATTCTCAACCCTGCCTTGACTCACATATGAACTTAAGTGACGTTCCATTCCTAACCCATAGGGTTCAATCTGACGTGGGTCCACCCTTTGAAGCTATAACAGCTTCAACTCTCCTGGGAAGGCTGTCTACAAGGTTTAGGAGTGTTTATGGGAATTTTTGAACATTCTTCCAGAAGAGCATTGGTGAGGTCACACACTGATGTTGGATGAGAAGGCCTGGCTCTCAGTCTCTGCTCTAATTCATCCCAAAGGTATTCTATCAGGTTGAGGTCAGGACTCTGTGCAGGCCAGTCAAATTCATCCACACCAGACTCTGTCATCCATGTCTTTACGGACCTGCTTTGTGCTCTGGTGTACAGTCATGTTGGAAGAGGAAGGGGTCAGCTCCAAACTGTTCCCACAAAGTTGGAGCATGGAATTGTCCAAAATGTCTTGGTGTGCTGAAGCATTCAGAGTTCCTCTTACTGGAACTAAGGGGCCAAGCCCAGCTCCTGAAAAACACCCCCACACCATAATCCTCCCTCCACCAAACTTTACACTTGGTACAATGCAGTCCCACAAGTATCGTTCTCCTGGCAACCTCCAAACCCAGACTGGTCCATCAGATTGTCAGATGGAGAAGCGTGATTGGTCACTCCAGTGAACGCGTCTCCACTGCTCTAGAGTCCAGTGGCGGCGTGCTTTACACCACTGCATCGACGCTTTGCATTGTACTTTGTGATGTGAGGCTTGGATGCAGCTGCTCGGCCATGGAAACCCATCCATGAAGCTCTCTGCGCTGTTCTTGAGCTAATCTGAAGGCCACATGAAGTTTGGAGGTCGGTAGCGACTGACTCTGCAGAAAGTTGGCGACCTCCTCTCACTATGCACCTCAGCATCCGCTGACCCCGCACCGTCAGTTTACGTGGCCTACCACTTGGTGGCTGAGTTGCTGTTGTTCCCAAACACTTCCACGTTCTTATAATCCAGCTGACAGCTGACTGTGGAATATTTAGGAGCGAGGAAATGTTTGTAAAAGCAGTCTGCATGCCTAGGTGCTTGATTTTATACACCTGTGGCCATGGAATTGACTGGAACACCTGATTCTGATTATTTGGATGGGTGAGCGAATACTTTTGGCATTATAGTGTATCTTCTTCCAGGGACAAAGCTCGTAGGTTCCTTTAGTAGCACTCACATAGCACCACGGGCCTTTAGCACTGCCACTTCAAAACACCCGAACTAACCCTTTAAAACTTTTATACTTAACAACCATCAAAAACAAAACAGAGGCTGCATCATTTACAGTGTCACTGAAAAATTGGCCATCTTTTTATGGACATGACTTTGATTTGAGCGACCAGTGAGAGCAGCCTCTGATGCTGTGGAGTGTGATTAAGAGGCTCAGTAATGGAGCTGAAGTCTCTCTGATGCTCCAGCTTCAAAGAGCAAAATTATATTTGAAGAGAAAAATCAACAAAGATAATGACGTCCGAAAACACAAGAATACATGCAGAGATTTCATTAAAGAAGTGCATCACTAAACGTGGACGTAGCTGATGATCACAAAAATATACATGTAGTTCATTATGACACTCCCCTCTTTACAAACTAAAGAGGATCAGTGTGTGAGAATAACTCACCATATCTGATCTGAGCTGCAGTCGGCGGTGAAGGCTCCAACGTCTCTGAGAAGAGAAAACAAATGAGAGGTTCATTCATCAACTGCTAAAAAACTGCAGAGACAAAGAAAACACACGAGTCCACTCATGCTGGAGCGTCTACTGCTGTCACCTCCTGTTTGTTTGTTAGCAGAGGTGATGATCAGCGTAACAACAGATGATGTTCAACGTGAATCTGCAGGAGTCTACAGGCTGTTGTGAAGTGTTCACCTGTCAATTAGAAATTAGAAGAACAAATGTTTCTCTATATTCTCCAAACTGGAACAGAAATGAGGAAACTATCATTCACAGGGCCTTAGAGACAAGAACTGTGAGAACAAATCTAAAATACAGCGGGGTGACTTTTGGAGAGCAGAGGTGAATCGAATTTTTGTGAAACTCTCTAGAGGTTCAGAAAAACTCTGAAACAAAAACTAAATTAAAAAATTTTCATGAGAACTTACTGGAACAAAAACTGGATTTTACAATTGCGATTCTACGATTTCGCAGATTTCGCCAATTTTTGCAATCTTTAGTTAGCTTTTTTAACACCAGTGAAAAAGATGAACAACTATCATGCCTACAGACTATATCAGGAAAAATACACATCACATGTGAGTCTGTTTTTAGGATTTATTCAGCAATATATCTTAACCAGCTGTTTATACTCTCTCTTCAAAAGACTGGACTGCAGTTAAAAGTGGCTTATTAACACAGACAAAAAAGAAGCATTTAAAGGTGCTATGAGGAGAATCTACCAGGCTATTGTTAGCTGTTGTTAGCACGCCCTGCGTTGTTGTTCACATTTACCACATGAAGAATGCGATTATCACTATGGCTGCATTTTTGTAAATATAAGTCTAACAATACTATGTATACAGCTGATCTAGAGCGACACACCCCAGTCAGAAGTGCAAATAAATTGATTATTACAGGAGCTAAATAACTGTTCACACTGGGGGCATCCATCTGTCAACTCGGGGGTGGCGAGGTTTCACCAAGTTCTCAGTAGGAAATTCAGACTTCGGGGAACGTTCCAGTTGCAGTTTCCTACTCGGAACTCGGAAATTCTGACTTCTTTGGAGCGCAAAAAAGACGTGACACAAGCCAAAGTGTGTGTTTGTTGTGATGCTAATGAATGCAGCTCGGACCTTCCTCAGAACTCTGCATTGCTTTACAACTTCTTTTTTCAACAACTTACAGGATGCAAAGCGACAAGGTAATGTATCTCTTTCTAGTTACGTAGCGGTAGTTTTTGATGTGTGACAACAAGCAATTTTTGGAAAACTTATTATTGTAGTTGTAGCCGGCTATATATCTCTACTTACAGCCCGGTGCTCTAAGACATGTAATATAAATAATAAAATAATATAAATTTGCTCTAGTTTTATTTGTCTTGTTCCTGAAGTTGAGTATCCAGGCCAGTCCAGCCCTGTCTGATCCGACCGCGAAGATAAGGAATAGCATTTATAGATAACCTATTTTGATTCTATAAAACTCATCTTAAAGTGTGTATTTGGACCAGGCATATATCTAAAAGTGAGACTTTTTTGTAATTACTTAGAAACTCCTCACAGTCCCTTTAAATTTGGAAAAAAACAAAAATATCGATTTGAAAATCATCAAACAAAAAATCTTGATATTGTCAATTTTTTCTCCCACCCTTAGTAAATGAAATAGTGAACTACACAGGAAAAGACCAGACAAGATTTTGTACACTACACTGAAATTTCCTAAACGTCATTGCAGCAGTAGATGCGTTGGATAGTCTGTGACGGAAGTGGATGCACCGAGAATCACGTAAACAAACCAGGGTCTAAGGAGGATAAGTGTCAAATTTTGCAGCAGTTTACAGCCATTAAAAGACGTAAAAAAGTTTTGCTATGCCGTGCTCTTCTTCTCTGGAAAAACATGACAGCATTGCATTGTGGTGTATGGGAGCACAATATAGGGACATCATATGTACACTCACATTTACTGTGCATTTTATAGTGAACCATATAGTAGGACTGGGTTTACAAAAAAAAACAACCTTATCCATTTCAATCAATTTCCCTCTAAATGGTTTGTAATCGATCCATAAAATCCAAAGATCGATCTTTTAACTTGGGTAGTTTTTTCTTCATTGGACGTGCAGAGAAGCAGCCTGTGGTATCAACCCTGCTAGCCTCGCGTGATCAGCGTTTAGCGCTGCTTTCCACGAAACAAGATCTCGAGAGATGTTACTGCAAGCAGTCAAACAAAGATGGAGGAAGTGAGTAGCACTATAAGGACACCACCGGAGAGTTTAACAGCTGATGTGTGGACGTATTTCAGATTTAACAAGCACGAAAAAAAAGACGAGTTGGACAAAAAAACAAGTCATATGCAGAACATGCATTAATGTATATGATTAATATATGATAAATGTAATTGCTTTGGGTTTAGTTCTTAATGTACAAACAGTTTTTAATAATGTACCAGGCTTTTTAAATTCACAGAATTATTTTAACTGAGATATCCCAGACTCAAATTTAGAATCAAATAGATTTGAGACCTTGTAATACTGAATCGAATTGATCAAGAAAATCTGAATTGATACCCAGCCCTACTATGTAGTGAATTAAATTAACTGCTGAGACTTCAAAAAACCCTACAAAATGGTTAACCCACTATACAGTGCACTATATCCGTGGCAGAGGATGATTCAAACACAGCCAGTGTCTACGGTTCAACCAGATCAAATATCACAGTGTGAACACAAACCCTGACCCTGCAGCTCAAAGAGCAGCATGTGGACCTCCCTCACAAATCATAAAGTAAAAAATAGTTATAAATATTTAAACACCTGTCTTAGGAATCACAGGGCCCCTCTGCGGCCGTGAAAAGTGCCTGTTAAGGTTTAGTCGCACACAAACACCCTAAAGGTACGAGAGGCACCCAAACAGCTGATGGATGGAACAGTGGAGGTCGTCATTTATCACTCTGATTTCAAACATTTTTGGTCGGCAAAGAAAAGGAGGACAGTGAATAAAATTTACACAGCTGACATGTTTCCTTCCTTTAACGTATTCAGAAACTTAAAGTCTGATCTTCGGATGTAAATACTAGTAATCACCATATTAAACAAGGCTCCAGACTAACTTTCTGCATTAGTTACGACAGTGCACCTAAACATTTATTTAAAGGTGCACAAGCACAAAATTTAGGTGCACCCAAATTTTTTAGTGTCACCTTTAATGCCATAAGGTCACCATTTTATCACTCTATATAACTTTTATATAATGTAAATGATTTTTAAACAGAAATAAAGAAAATACTTTACTTTATTCAAAGCAAAATTAAATATTAAAAGGAAAAACAGAGCTTTAAGAGCTTCAATTAGTGAAATTTACAAATTCAAACTAGACTTCACACACTGTAGTCAATATTTACAAAACGGAAACTAAGGTAAATGATAAAAAAAAAAAAAATCTCAAATTTACAAAATAATTACATTTAGGGCCAAATATTTTATGACTTTTTCTTTATTTTTTCTCTTTTTTTGGCTTTTTTTAATTTACAGCCCAGCTTTATGTTCAGTCGGTGTCTGTCAGTCTGGTTATTTGTCCTCAGTGGACGTGAAAACTCATCTCTGTGTCTGTGCGAGTAAAAACTCCCCTTTAACAGGAGAAAGGACAGAACAAATATATTTGTTTTAGTTAATGTTACTTTGTTTTACCCGTTATTCTTGTTAATTATTAATTATCTGACGGTCTCAAAGACGAATTTGGCTGCTTCTTCAGAGCTGCTGCTCCGTGTTGAAACCTGACACCACAGTCTGGGCTCATTTGTATAATAACAGCTGACTGGATGATTACAGAGGGCTGTCCATTTTTGGTCGATTTTCCGCTACTGCAGCTACTTTTGTCAACTTCAACAGGCTATATTACATTTGTAGGTATATTAAAATGTGCTTTCTCAACTTCTAAACGTTTGATTTGAGGAAGAGATGCTGGGCTTGCGACAGAAATCTATGTTTTCCCCCGAGGGGCACCAGGTGAACCGGCGACCAACAATAAATGTTAGGTGCACTCTTACAAATGGTTGCATTCTGGAGCCCTGTTATATTATCTTTATCCTATAGTATCTTATATTATATCATTTTCATCTGTAAAAACTAACCACAACTTGCACTATAAGTAGGCTACCCAGGCTATATTCAGCTATCCTGTGCAATACATTGTCATTCACTTTAGAAATACTGAGAACTATAAACAGAAGTATTTTCATTCTTAATATTTATTCTCTACCTCATATAGAGCTCCGACTGCACTGTACGGTAGGATTGTGTTTCATCTTGTATATCTGTACATTCAAAGTCTTCTTATAGTCTTTTTTCAGTTATACTACTGTTTTATAGGTTTAACTTAACTATCTATTGTAGGGCTGAATGATTTGAGAAAATAATCGAATTGCAATATTTTTCCCCAATATTGCGATTTACTCTGCGATTGTTTTAATGTTCCTCATCTTATGTATTCTTAAACTAACATAAGCAGTAGATTGTTTTATAGTAAAACCAATACGACATTAAATTAATCTAAGGATAAAAGATTTGAGAAAAAGTGGAGAAGTGAAGCAAAATAGGTATGAAATTGTAAAAACTGGGTAAAAAAAATGGTATGAAAGCGGAAAAAAAGTTAATAGGTGCAAAATAGGTATGAAATTGCAAAAAAATTGCAAAAAATTCAAATGTGACTGAGGAAACTTGATTATAGCAGCAAAATTGGGATTACATTTCAAAAAACATGTAAAAATTCCAAACATGTCCTGACAGTAGCCAAAAAAAAAAGATGAATGGGAGCAAGATAGGCACAAAGTTGTAAAAACTGGGTTAAAAAGGTTAAAATAGGCATGAAATTGCAAGAAACATCACAATGCCAAAATGTTCAACACATTTTGGGTTAAAAATATTGCACTGTCTGTGATTTGAAAATTGCAACAAGCCATACTACGATTTCATCTAATTTGCAATTAATTGTTCAGCGCTAATCTATTGCACTGAAAAGGAGAAGTTTTCCAATCTTTTTGTACATTCTGTATCAGACAATAAAGGAAAGCCTCAGCCTGGAGGTTCACAGAAGGACTGAGCAGAAGTGTGTCAGTGGAGCAGAGTTCATCCCACACCGGGTTAATTTTAGAGAAATGTTTATCTGCCACCTCGCTCTGTATGTATCGGCTTCTCTCACACGGGTTTGGAAACTTCTCTGCATCGTGTTGGAGCTCAGAGAGCAGGAGCTGAGCGTGTCCGTCAGCGGGCAGTCGCACCTTCTCTGCCCGACCGTCGCTGAGGAAAGGTCAGAGTTTATTTTGGGCCAGAGGAGCCAAAGGATCCTCACATGCTCACTCCCTCGCCTGAGATCAGCCAGACCTCTGAACAGGATCGCTCTTTAAACGTGATCAACAAACAGTTACATCTTCATGATTTTGTCTTGCATCAATCTTTGTTTATTCTTGTCTGATGTTATTAATACACAACGTGGGAGGAAATCATGTTTCAACAATAAAAGAAGACTCGTGCACAAACAGTACAAATAAATAATCAAAAATAGAATATGCATTTTTTTTACATAACATCTATTTTTCTATTTTTACACAGATACATGTCAAGCTGCTTCTGTATATTTTTTCCTTGTGGACTGTAATCAAATGTAATCAACACATGCTTGTAAAAGCACTGGAATTTTCAGGTCAGATGTACCCGAGGTCTTTCTTTTCCATTTGTTACCTTCTTTTAATTTTTCTTTTTAATTGCAATTAAATCATTGATGAAACAATAATAGAAAATGCAAAAGAGAAGAATAGATCCCTTTAACATGAATTTACAGCTAATTTCTGCTCTTTTTTAGGATCATAAAAGGATCTGCCTGTTGTTTATTAGACTGTTCAGTTAGTTTACCCTGTTTGGGCGTAATTAACATTTTTGTCGGTTGCTCTATAAATCTGTTAATTCATATAAAAGCAATAAATTAATATTTACACTAAGGGTGTCCCGATCTGATATTGATATCAGTAAATACAAATAAATATCGGATTATATCGGCCTGCATCTAAAATATCCAATAAAAGCACTCTGATATAAGTAGTCCATTCTAACTTATTTTTTTTATTTGTTTAATGTTGTTGTGGAATATGCTTATGTTTGAGTTAAACACAGTGGTTATTATGCAATTTAAAAAGATATGTTTTTGTTTTTACTGGATTTCCTGAGGTTACTTTTCAGGGTCTTCTAATTTATTTTTCATTTATTTTATTTTATTGTACTATATTCTTACATTTAAAGATGCTATGAGGAGAATCTATTACTGGTGAAATAAAGACTCTGCTACCCATGAACACGCGTGCCGACCGTCGTAATGCTGCGTTCCAGTAACCTCTGAACTGGGAGTGACATCATCTCCGACTTATCGGCGTTCCAGTTGAAGTCGGAAAAAAACATGCTGATCTACCAGGCTATTGTTTGCTGTTGTTAGCACGCCCTGCGTTGTTGTTCACAAATATCACATGTCGAATGTGATTATCACTATGGCAGCATTTTTATAAATATAAGTCTAACAATACTATGTATACAGCTGATCTAGAGCGACACACCCCAGTCAGAAGTGCAAATAAATTGATTATTACAGGAGCTAAATAACTGTTCACACTGGGGGCATCCATCTTTGATTATCAACTCAGGGGTGGCGAGGTTTCACCGAGTTCCCAGCCGAAAATTCAGACTTCGGTGGGCGTTCCAATTGCAGTTTCCTACTTGGAACTTGGAAATTCCTACTTCTGACTACAGCTGGAACGCATCAAAAGATGTGACACAAGCCAAAGCGTGTGTTTGTTGTGATGCTAATGAATGCAGCTCAGACCTTCCTCAGAACTCTGCATTGCTTTACAACTTCTTTTTTCAACAACTTGCAGGATGCAAAGCGACGAGGTAATGTATCTCTTTCTAGTTACGTAGCGGTAGTTTTTGATGTGTGACAACAAGCAATTTTTGGAAAACTTAGTATTGTAGTTTTGTAGTCTGCTGTCTGACCCGACCGCGAAGCTAAGGAAAAGCATTTATAGATAAACTATTTAGATGCTATAAAACTCATCTTAAAGTGTGCATTTCGACCAGGCATATATCTAAAAGTGACACTTTTTTGTAATTACATAGAAACTCCTCATAGCATCTTTTAAGGTTAAATTTATTGAACTCATTGGTTAATAACAAATAGGTCAGTTTTCCTCATTCCTTCTATTACTGACTACTGTTCTCTGTTTGAGTAATCTCACCTGATCAAGTCTTTTCTTACAGTCCATACTATAAAATAAGTCATAAAAGTCTGTTTGATTCCTGCTGATGTCGTATCAGATCAATATCAGTAGCAGCCAATAGTTGAATGGTGTTCATTATGGCTTCAAATTACATAGATAGGTTTTCTTTCTTTTATCTCAGACATGTGGATTTGGATTTAAGGTACGGGAAAAATCCACGTCTGACATAAAAGAAAGAAAACCTATCTAGTATCAGCCAGTACTCAAGGCTGCAATATTGGTAGCGTATCGGAGGGGAAAAAATTGTATCAGGTCACCCCTACTTTACACGGCGTTCGTTCACCTCTGTTGCAAAAGATGTTCAGAGCTTTTTGTTCTCCTCTTTTGAGCGAACACTTGACCAGCTGCTGTAAAAAAAAATGATCAGTGAAAGGACTCGGCCACAAAAAGCCCGATCAGGTCATCGACTTCTCAGCCAAACGCTCATCACGTCTCTTTCTCCCTCTCCAAAATCAGACTCTTCCTCCAGCTGCTGAAACCTCGAGGCTCCAAATCAAAGCTCATGTCGGAGCTCGATGATCACAGAGATCTGTCGTTTACACACGAGGATCTGACGCTCTCCTCCTTCCATCTCAATAAGCTCTGGTTTCCATGGCAACAAATCCAAGTGCACTCAGTGGAAGGATCTCTGATCATCCAGATTTATCAAGAAAGGGACTGGAAAGAAAACTTTTAGAGCTGAAGTTTGAGCATCTGTCCAATCCTGCAGCTCCAGATCAGTGAAGGGGTTCAATCACCATCGATCATGTTTATCACTTAATCTTCTTTATTGACAAAATGGCTGACTTTGTAATATGTCTGTGCTATTAACCCTTAGAGACCCGATCAAGCTGGTGGGATGAAAATATCACTTACTTTTAAATAAGTGGCATTTACAAACCATTTTTCCAATCCAGAGACGGAAAACACTGATGTAATAGTTGGATTTTCAAGTTTCAGAGGGTACATAAATGCATCATGAGTGATGTCTGCAACATATCGAAAATATTAAAGAAATCTAATTTCATGAGATTTCATCAACATGACTTTAATTCTCATGTCTTCTTTGAAATTTAGCTAGGCCTGATAACAAATTTTGCTGGACGATAATTGTCCAAAAAAACATTGCCGATAAACAATATTAATCTCAATATTCAATATAATAAACTTTAATTTCTTAAGAGTATTTGACTGTTATTGGAAGGTCAAGAGTGTTTTATTGAAATAAATTAAACAGCTGACTGTCAGGATGAAGGCCCCGCTGCACCTCCCCTTCTTCGTCGCCGCTACTTTCAAACAAATTCAACGTATCGGCTCGTCAGTGTTTATGAGCTCACACCTTGTTCATTCTGTTTAAAACCAAAATATTCCTGCACTGGGGCGGTGGTTCAGCTTAGGAACCGTAGAGTTTGTGTCATCATTCATGTTTGTGTTTGTTTCCTTGTTACTCCTCAGGACGCTAACTTTAGCTGTATGTGTGTGTACGCTCAAGCAACCCCGCCTCCCCCACAAAGATTGAATGAATGACAGATGCTCACTCCACTATAAATCCGCTATAGAACTGGCGCACCCAGGTGTTGAGAAACTTGCACAGAGTGAGCCATCTTCTCATCCAGCCTGTTTGGTAGGAAGAGAGAAGGAAAACAAACATGCATGCACGTGTCAGTTTATTGAGGCCGGTAAACTTACTTGGGACGTTATTATTTATCATTCAGTTAATTGATATATCAATTATCGTGACAGGCCCAAACCGGCCAGAAAATGAACCATTTTCTCCAGCTAAATTCTGTAAAGAACGGAAAAAACTACACTTCTTAATGCATTTAACAAGACCTAAATTATTCACATACTTCCTGAAGTCACAGTTCAAAAAATCTTTGATTTTTTTTCAATGGCGGTGTCTTGCAGGCTCATATTCCTGCTCCGAGCAGCTCAGCACTAATTCATGAAGAGGTGTTACGGGGCAAATTTTTCCCAACAGACGGCAGTTTTTACAACAGAAAGAGAGCTTTACAGATCGTCTCTGCAGTAAAGACTGTAAATTAATAATATTAATAAAAACAGTATTAATAACATCATAAATATTTTTAGTATTTTTTTTAAGATTTTCTTTTTGGAATGATTTTTAGTTGTAAATTTTGTTACACTGCATGCAGACATAATTGAGTTACATTAGCCAATAGCCATGGTTGGCCTGAATCTATAGAGGTGATGGACTTCATATTGCAGAAAAAATGAGACCACAGTGAGTGAAAATGTGAGAGAAAAAAAATACCAGAAACTGCTAGGGGTTGGAGGGGTCAATACAGAACAATGCAGCTATATAACATCTCAGTCTTCTTCTGATATGTGCATCTTTTTGATATTACAGAAGCAAAACTGCCCCAAATGTTCTGTTTTCTGTTGTAAATAGACTTCAGGTAATACCACCCACGGTGCAGCTAAAAAAAATGTAAGTAGAAGCCAAATTACACAATGTTGCCTTAATTTCAAAATTTTTTTAGTGTTTTCAGGATAAAAAAAAATCTGAAATCACAGAATTTTTAAATCGAAGGATAGTTCAAACCATGTCTGTCCTGTTTTTGTTTTAACAAAAAAATAATGTTGAGAATTTTATGAATGGCCCGGTCGACAATTTACACATCTTGGGATGAATGTAATATTTTCTATAAAGTGACATACAGTTTTCTCCTGTAGGGCAGGGCTGGATGAATTAAGTTAAAAAGACTGGTCAAAGAAACAGCAGTGAACTCCCTTCTTCTCAGAGGAATAAAACCCTAAACCGTTCTACCAATTTCAGACTGAGCAGCTTCAGGAGCCTTAAAAGGAGAAAATTGAACCAAATTAGAAATATTCCCTCCATTAGTGAGGAGGAATGTCCCCTGCTTATAGGAATGTAAAGTTGGAGATGGAGCTGCTGTTGACTTTATTACCTCAAAGGAGGAAAAACACTCATTTAAAAGACGCTGCAGAAACACCAGGACACTCAGGGGGAATAACCCATTTTCACACTTCCAGATTTTGACTTTCTAATGACTGTGGTGCGAGTACAAACACCGAGGCTCCTGGGAAATCGTGTCCAGGAATAGGTCTGACTGACGCAGGCAAAAATTAACATCAGTGGAACGAATGTGCCAGAAAGAGGAACAGCGGAGCTCGAGTCAGACGTGGAAAAGTTTGGGTTGAAGTGTCCGGGGGCTCAAATGAAGACTTTTGACGACAAGTTTAAGAAACAAACTTTTACAAGTGGCAGTAAATGCAAGGGTGGTTTGATTACATCTTTCCACACAATCATAATCAAAAATCAAAGGTAATGGGATTTTTTTTGTTTTCCAGAACCAGGGCTGACTTTATTGTTGTGTTCATGAAATGACTAATTATTAAGAAAAACACTCTGAATATTCTGTGACCCAGAGTTCAGTCCTCAAACAATTATAAGCAACAGACTAACGATTTAGACACTTTATATTTAGTCCAATATAATCCCACCAAGAGCATTTGCTAGGCATTTCCTTAGATGACCAAAAATAAATCTAACCTATTTTACAAACACTCTCACATTTTAGTTAGCCTGCAGCGTTAGTGTCCATGTTACAGCTCGTTATATTAGACCATGTCCAGGCCTTTTTATTCATTTATTTTATGTTTACTAACAATAGTCCCTGAAGCAGTTAGCCCCCATCATGGCTCTCCCCTGGTCTTCCCTTTCCATGGCAGATCCTTGACATCTCCTTTAATATTTACAAATTACGATTGATGAAATCCATAAAACACCAATTATGACGGAAAAAGACGATCTATTACGACAAAATACAACGAAATACAGCGAAAGAACGGCAAGACCACACTCCAGATTGATACTAATGCTGTTATTTACAACCTTTATACATTATCTACACAGAAAATCCTGATAAACAGCCTATAATTCACTCAAGTATGGCTCACTGAATCCTCTCTCTCTCTGTGCTCGTTTACTCGAGGAGTTACAGCAGTTTCAATCAAGCACATTTTTGTTTTCTACCACAGCTTCGTGTTTTAGACAGGGTGTCTGTCGTCAATCAGTTTCCCAATCCAAACTTCAACCAGACTTCAGTTGTTTCGAGTGGGAAAACTTGTTAAGAGTCTGAGCAAGGCTCCAACTGCTAAACATTGCACACTGCGCATGCGCACCTCCGTTTGTGAGACACGGCTGCTTCATCCATCATCGCGGGCAGACACATAGTTCTGGCTTTTCGGGGCAAAGAGCAGCATCACCGTGAGTTATCGACACAGTGTGGTGATCAGATGCGGTAATTCCGTAATTTTAATAGGACACGGTAATGATTACTGTGGGACATGTTACCATGGTTTACCATTTTACCGGTAACCGTTACATCCCTACTCACAATGTTAGCAAATCATTAAAAACAATCCTGGATCCAGATCTGGATTTCAATCTCCACCAAAATTGAATCACTTCCTCCTTGTACCATGACCAGCATTCCCTGAAAATGTCTTCAGAGTCCATTTCAAATTATCCTGCTCAGAAACAAACGAAAACAGTAAAACACAACCTCCTTATTGGGGGTAGTAACTAAACTCCTCCAATGGAAGTCCAGGATTTCCTGACACAGAAAATCACTCCCTTAAGTTGCAAGTAGGGATACACAATATTTATCAGACCGATATATAATATAGGCTGATTTTGGGGATAATTACGTCATTTTTTATCGACCTGATTCGAACATTTTACCCAATAGAAGGATCTGATAAATTATCGAAATTGGGGACATTGTTTGCAGGCTGAGTAGCCCCAAATCACTGGTTACATCATCCATCGTGTGTTACTAGAAGGACCCGAGCTTGTCCCCTCTCTGCCAGACCAAAAGTGAACATGGCTTCACAAGTGTGGTCGTTGTTTTCTGTGGCAGAGGATAGCTTTTCTGTTTGGTTAGAATTCCAGGAGGAGGAAAGAGGACTTCGACTTTTAACGCAACACTGTATTGAAAGAATACAAAGCAGCCGCGATAGCAGCTAGCCATGCTAAGGCTAATAACAACAACAGAGCATTGATGTCCCCATCCAACAGGTGTTTGAAAACTGTTGAAAACTTTCAAGAGAGTGAAAAGGTTCAAACCATTAATGGCAAAGTGATGGAGTTCATAGCGCTTGACGATCAGCCCTTTTCTGTTGTTGAGAGTTCGGGTTTTCGCCTGTTAGTGGTACATTTGGAGCCATGTGACACCCTCCCAAGCCGTCTCTTCTTCTTCTTGGATGTGTCCCTATACGCCCTCTAAGGTATTGTTGCCACACTCGTCCATAACTTGATAACATCACACAAAACAAGAGCAGACTACACGCAAGTTTATCGCAGACATATGGACAACAAATGTTCATCTGGTTAGCATGATTAGCTTAACAGCTCAGTGGTTGGATCAGGATTTTAACAAGCAAAAATATTACATAAAATATAAAACTATAAACTTATCTGTTACCAGTATCGGTTGAAATTTTTCATCACTAGTCCCAAAGATGCCTTCCCTATTCTCAGCTCTCAGTTTTCTTCCCCATGCCAACAAAGAAGTTTGTCTGTCCACAAGAAAACACTGAAAACACTGTAGTGCATGCAAAACAAGGCCTGCAAATACATAAACAGAATGTAATCAGACTCTGGCGTCTGCTGTCCTCTTGTTGCTCACAGTGATCTTAGATGAGCAGAAGATTTTGCTGTAAAAGCCAAAAACAAGCTCAGAAGCTCCTGCAGAGACAGTTTTCCACCATTGTTTCTGTTGTTGTCGGGGCCCAGCAAGCAGTTTTAGGGAGAGGCAGGGCTATGACATCTCAAGCTTTCTGTACTGACCACACAAGGCCGGCATTTCAGGTTTATCCACTCTACAAAAATGTGTGTTTTTGGGCATCTGAAGTGCCGTATTCATGTGAATGAAATGCCCTTGTGTGGTTACGCCTTAATTCATCACTGAAGAGGCCCTGCAGGGTAAAGTCTAGTCCACTGGTCCGATGAAGAGACAGAATCCTTGTTTTTTGAGGTTTCACAATCAGCCGTAGCCTCCTTAATGCTCATCAGTTTTTAATTACAGTACACTCTAAAATGTAATAACTATTCTTACTTAAATTACATTTGTGCACTTAACTTACATCTTAACAGCCTGTTGATTTAACTCAATCAATATGAGTAAGGAACCCATTTAGCTTGAAAAAATTATTCAGCTTAATTCCTTTTATCTTAGTGATTGAACACTGAGTTCAGTATTAAACATGAGCAGTAAAGCCAGGCTGGAGAGTACTCTGCAGATTAAATTTCTCTTAGTCTCAAGATGAGTTACTCAACACATCCTCATTAAGCTTCAACACGGCGACATTAAGCCACAGCTGAAGTGAAATGGCAACTTTTTTTGGTGTCTTGCCTCAGTCCTGAGTCCACGACAAGCTGATAGACTCCATTCTTTCAACAATGTTTTGACTGAACCGTATAATGGCTTTTTGAACTTCATTTGGTAAAAAATAAAGAATTAGTTCTTGTGTAGTGACCATCCTTTATTGTGCCTAATTTTATAGGAGGCGTAGGTGGTGCAGTTGGATTGTGGGCTTGGTTAGTAATCGGGAGGTTACAGGTTGGAGCCCAGGTCTGGCCAAAAGAGGCGATAAGTTCTTGGGCAAGACACATAACCCCAATTTGCTCCCACTGGTGTGTCAGTGGTGTGTAAACAGGCATGAAAAGGTGAATGTGTGAGTTGAAGCAGGTGGATAACCAAGAGACTTTGTGGGGTATGAGCTAAGTCAAGGTCCCAGGTTTTCCCTTCAAATCAATGCCCCCACTGTGTTTGTTGTAATAAGTTGCTCAAGTGCTGAGGTTTTTTTTCCAATCCCACACTGTGCTCCCCTGACAGGTGCCTAGATTGGAATTGATTTTTTCCCCTCTCCGCTCCTCCTGTTTTCTTTTCTGCAAGCACTTTGAGTTATTATGTTGTAGGAGAAGTGTTATATAAATAAATTTGATGGATTGATTGAACATTGACAGCTGAAATAACGTTCTTAAATCAAATTAAAATAACTAAGTACTAGGGGTGTAATGAAATTTCCTGCCACGAAGTTTTGCGAAATAAAGTTCAAAGACGCACGAAATTAAAGCACGAAATAAAAAACGCGAAAGGTGCGCCCGCACCTCTGAGATTTTTTACCCTCCTCGCCTACTGCAGCAAAACAATCGCTTCAAAATGGAGGAAGACGAGGTTGAGGAATTAGCTGACACTCCTTCGTCAAATAAAATCGGTCAGACAAAACAACAACCGTGTGCAAAATATGACGCTACAGTTTGCCGTATACTGCGGCGAGTACAACTACCAACTACTTTGAACTGGAGACAGGCAGCAACTGTATGTTTGAGTAAGTCTGCATAAAAAACGATATTTGATTTTTGCATCTGCTGTTGAGTTGACAGAATTTGATCATACTTGAAGATCAGAAGTATATGCACTGTTATAGGCTAAATATTATAGTTCACAGTTCAGACATTTATAGGTCTAAACTTCAGCTCTGAGGACTGCTATTTGTTTTCCTTTTCATTCAAGAATGTAGTTATCCTGATTGTTTCCACAACAAAGCACTTTTTATTGAGATTTTATGTTTGTATTTGCACTGTAGTCTAAATAAGGGGAAAAAATACTTTTTTTTTTCAAAAAGCATTTATTTTGTACTGATGCAGCAATATTTTTTGTATGTCTGCATTAGGAAGAAAATAAAGAAAATTCGATTTTTAGACAACTTCCTACTGTTGGGGATTTTATATAATCTTGATTTTGTATCGTGAGTCCTGTTTCATATTTCGTATCGTTTCGTGAGTTGAACATTTCATTACAAACCTACTAGGTACATACAACAGGTCTCCAAGTACACAAAACAAGTAAAAAATAAAGCAAATACAGTCTAAGACTATTAATCAAGTTTACTTTCCTTTTTTAAGGCAATCAGTTTCCACTATCTTTTTAAGTAAGGTCAACTTGTTAGATTTTAGATTGTACTTGGACAACCCTTTTGAATACAGCCAAATACTGACAGACCACAAACTGTCAAATAATAATTGTCAAACCTCTTCATTCTTTGGGACATACATCTTTGTTTAAAGTTTTAAACTGTGCCGCTTCTGCCTCCTCTCTCTCCCTGTATTTCCCCACCCTGTCGATCATCCTCTCCCTGTAATTGTCAGTTTGAAATGAGGACAGCATTTATCTCCATCTCCCACTATGCAGCTCCATTTCCGGCTCTGATGAAGGCGATATCACGCCGCTGTTGATCTGTCAGCCTCTCTAACCGCTTTAAGGAGGCAGCTCCAGATTTGAAGTGAGGGTTTAAATTTATGTGTCAATCAAACTGCACGTCTCCATTTAATCTCCACTAAAGCCTCAGGTGCTGCTGAACCTCCTCCTGCACAAACTGTTCATCTGTCAGCAGTCTCAGAGGAAATAACAGCTCCATTCACAGCAAAACTCATCCTCACATCCACCACACAGAGAGATTGACAACTTTCCGAGGCGCGTGTGAGAGAGCGAACACACAAGGATTTATTTTTGTTTTTATATGATGGGTAAATGTCTGAGCGTCTATCATAAGATTATGAAGACAAAAGAGCCTCAATCATCTCTATCAAGACTTTAGGCTTTAAATGAACAAGTAGAACTTCAGTTTGGGGCACATCACACTGCAAAACACATGCATTTGTTGGCAAACAGAGGGCAAGAAAACCAAAGATAATAACATTATGTTTGCAAAAAAAAGAAGATGCTACCTCATGTTTGTAATCCTCATCCGGGTGAGGGGAGGGAGCTTTCTCAGCTATTACACTTTAATAAACTCTATCATCCTGATTATAGATCACTGTTAAAACAGCACAATGTTTAGGAGGATAAACTAAACCACCAGGGCCATATCTTCTCTGAAAAGTAGGGGTGCAAAGCTATTGTGTTAATTCAGATTAATTAATTACAGTCATAATTAGTGTGCTATGTTTTTTAATTGCGTTAATCTAATTTTTAATCTAATTTCACTGTTCTGTAATTTTTAAAGGGGAGAACCTTAAATTACCAGGGCAGCTGATGATTGGTCGATCAGTCCGCTTGTTACACTCCTCACAGACCAATCATATTGAGCCACAGTATGACATAGCAGCTTGACCCTGTTGTTAGCTGTCAGCTTAAACTACGAGTACGTCAGTCCTTAGACTATCGTCTTATCTTACATTAATGATAACCATGACTTGAAGTAAAATAATCATATTTTTATGAATGTCACTGAACCTTTTCTTTAATAAATTATATTTTAAAGATCTCTTGCAATAATACCATGGGCCACTAGGGGTTCGTGAAGCCCTGGTTGACAAACACTGACCTAAAGAGTGTCCTTTGCAATGGGCTTGCTGCTCATTTTCATATCACTATGGCAAAGTTAGCGTGGTTCATCATTCAGCATGACTGGGAGTAGGCCTGTCACAATAATCAATAAATAAATTAACTGAACGATAAATAAAAACGTCCTCGGTAAGTTTGCCGGCCTCGATAAGCTGACACGCACATGCATGTTTGTTTTCCTCCTCTCTCTCTACCAAAGAGGCTAAATGAGAAGATTGCTCACTCTGTCCATCCTTCTTAACACCAGGGTGCATCTGTTCTATAGCAGATTTAGCGGGTTTATAGCAAAGTGAGCATCTGTAGGACATGCGATCTTTGGGGGGGAGGCGGGGCCGGTCGCGCATACACACACAGAGAGCTGATGCGAGCGTCGTGAGAAGTAACGAGGAAACAAACACTGATATGAATGATGGCACGAAAGATACGGTTCCTAAGCCGGCTGCCACAGCCCAAGTGTGGGAATATTTTGGTTTTAAACAGAATGAACAAGGCGTGAGCTCATGAACGCCGACGAGCTGATATGTCGCATTTTTTAAAGTAGTGGCAACGAAGAAGAAGAAGACAGTCAGCGCTGACTGAGGGGGTTTTGTCTGCCGGGCAAATATAAATAAAAGCGCAAAATAGTGCGCTTACAGACAGTGCCGTTTGCTATATTGCAAAAGGAAATGCAACCCTTCGATATGGTGGAAAAGCCAGCAATGTTAGAAACCTTTGACTGACAGTACGGATTGACTGATAGAACGTACATGTCACAAACAATTCCTGTATAAACTCCCTTTTATTTATTGTTTTTATTATTATTTATTGTTTCATTTTTTCTTTACAGAGACAGGGTCTATTTTTTATTGTTTTTGATTAGTATAATTATTTTTATTTACATGCAATTTTTCCTAAGAGAGTCCATTTCATTTTCATTGTTTTTTTTCTCTTTTTTTGTTTGTTAATTTTATTATTTAGTTTGTTTAATTTAACTTAATTTTAAAAGATCTTGACATTCCAATTACAGTTAAATACTTTTAAGAAATTAAAGTTTCTTGCTTTTGATATGGGGTACTCTCTTTATTATGATATATAGACCTATTATAGTTAAATAAATGAAAAAATTAAACAAAAAATTCAAGTAATATTGACAATAATATTGTTTATCATCAATAATTTTTTGGACAATTACCGTCCAGCAAAATTTGTTATCATGACAGGCCTAACTGGAAGCTATGCTCTCTGGGTTTTTAGCCCCTTGAAGGGTCTCCAAGTGCTAACCAAGGAGGGTCCAGATCAAGTGAAAGCCATAAATGGCCTCTATATGGTGACCTGGAAACGGGACTATGACACCATTTCTGGAGAGGAGCTCAACAGCGAGGTCCTGATGCTCTGATCACCGCAGAGCTTCAAACTAAAGTCCTACCTGCTTTAGAAAACTTCAAGTCTTCGTTAATTAAACAGCTAAATGACTGAGACCTATAACATGTTATTAAACCAACAAACATCATCGCTTCACCAAACTCCAGGATTTAGTCTGAAATATGGCGTCTTTAATGAAAACAGCTCAGTGAGATGAAAACACGCTCGCTGTGTTTGTGTTAGCTCACAGAGTGAAGCGTTCCCCTTAATTACCTCCCCACAGGTTTTTATTATTTGTTGAATTAATTGCGGGAGGCTCTCATTGCTGCTGGCTGGAGATTCTCCCCCCACAGAGACACAACAAAAATCTGAGGAGAGGACGTCCTACACACTAAAGCAGACACTCAAAACCGAGTTATTAAGAGTCAAACCATCATCATCACGTTAAAATGCACGCCACGTCTCCCTCGGCTGAAAATGAAAATGATCCTAAAACACATTTTGGGTCTTTGTGAATGAACACAGACAGTATGAACATTAAAAACCAAAAACAAGGCTGTCTTCTCCCTGCAGCACAGATACGCTGATGTGAGGGATATATTCAAATGAATTTTTTACATGCAGGTAACTAACAATTTATCTGCAAACAGAGGGACAGAATCATTCAGCTCTCTGCTGTGCAGCCGTTTGGAAAAATACATGACACCGAACAGAACAAAACTCTCTTTAAATACCTCAAATCTGCAGCAGCACTTTATGATTGGTGGTCAGTATTCTGTTAGCAATAAAAAGGCTAGTTTCAGTCCTGGCACACAGAGTTTCTGCACACTTTAAAGACCGTAAAGCAGAAGATGCCTTTAGACTTCATGACTTTCACCTTTGTCCTGTAACCTTCACAATGCAAATACTTTACCATTACACACAAGAGGACAAAGTCTGACCCAAATCTCTCAAACTGTTCTTGAGATATTCCTTTCAAAAGAAAACACAACCAATAAAAGTTTTTAGGTAGGCCTTTGACTTCGGACCACAGCTCAAACACAGCAGCACTGAAGCACTACAGTGAGGTTAAAACACAGCAGCACTGAAGCTTAACAGAGCAGTGAGGCTAAAACACAGCAGCATTGAGATCAACAGAGCAGCAAGGCTCTACTGACCAGTGAGGCTAAAACACAGCAGCACTGAAGCTCTATAATGCTGTGAGGCTGAAACACAACAGCACTGAAGCTTAACAGAGCAGAAAGGCTAACACACAGCAGCACTGAAGCACTACAGAGCAGTGAGGCTAAAAAACAGCAGCACTACAGAGCAGTGAGGCTAAAACACAGCAGCACTGAAGCTCAACAGAGCAGAAAGGCTAACACACAGCAGCACTGAAGAACTACAGAGCAGTGAGGCTAACACACAGCAGCACTGAAGCACAACAGAGCAGTGAGACTAAAACACAGCAGCACTGAAGCACTACAGAGCAGTGAGGCTAAGACACAACAGCACTGAAGCACTACAGAGCAGTGAGGCTTACACACTAAAGCATTGAAGTTCTACAGAGCAGTGAGGCTGAAACACAGAGAACATGCAAACACTACACAGAAAGGCCCTTACCAACCTGTGGTTTTAACTGGTGACCTTCTTGAGGCACACGCACAACCTGCTGTGTCACCTTATCAATAATTCTTGGATTTTATATATTCAGGAATTGTTAGATTTTTTATGAACTACAGGAAACACTGGTTCATCTGATTGAACAATTAACTTCAGACACAAAGTGTTGCCTCATACTTCAGATGGACTCAGTCAGAAAGTCTGTAAATCAAATGAAACTGAAAGACTGATTATAATTTCACATCATCTACATCAGAGAAATGGATTAATTGAGGTTCAGCCTGAGGGGTAGAAAGATTCACCGTACAACAGAAGTCTAAACTTTAAAATTTGACTGCCTTATTATTCTGCCTTAAGAAAACAAAATAAACCACAGAGCACCAAGTGAGGACCAGAAGGTATCTGATGGTTCTCTCTGTTCAGACAGTTTGGCAGAAATGGTCTCATAAAACTTTAATTCATTGTTAATGCTTCTGCAGATGGTGGTGGAGGTAAAGCAGAGTTAGCCAGCTGTAGCATCGCCTCTTAAAATGTTCTCAGGGAAAAGACAAATGAAGGTGTTGAGCAGATATCCAGATGTATACATTTGGGATAAACCAATGGGGGGAGCATGTTATAAAAACAGCAGAGAACATCTGACCTATCATTTAATAAGAAACAAATAAACAATGTTATAATATGAATGTATTTCAACAGAACCAACACCACGCTCAAGAGGAAGCATCAGATGATTTTATCATATCTAACAACATAAGGCCATTGTGAAAGTGCTAAGGCGTTAGACTGAAATCAGACAAGTGCACCAGAAATATGCAGCCAAGCAACAAAGAAGGAGGAACTGTGAGGACGGAGGGGAAGTGAAAGTTTCTGTGGACGCTTCGTGTTCTTCGACATCCTGATGCAGATGGTTAAAAAAATATTGATATGAAACATTACAGATCATAAAATCATAGAAATGGTAAATAGACCATTAAGAGGATCTTAGAGAGAATTGATTGATCTTTCGATTGTAATCCTTGAGTATTATTGAACCTCTTTTAATCTGCTTTACCTCGTATGTTCATCACTACTCTACTGCACAGCACTTTAATGACTGAATGCACTCTCTGGGTTTTGCCTAATTCTTAGTCTTTGGCATTTTGTGGTTAAAGTGTCGCCCTTTTTCACTTGTGCTCGGGATTTTTCCTGATTTTCCTAATTCCTGTATGTTTTATGTTTTGTACACTATATTTCCAAAAGTATTCACTCACCCATCCAAATAATCAGAATCAGGTGTTCCAGTCACTTCTGTGGCCACAGGTAGGGATGGGAATCGAAAACCAATTCCAGTTGAGAATCGTTAACAGCTCCATCACAGAATCGATATCATTCATCTTTTTGCTTATCAATTCCTTCCACTGACAGGGTTGAAGCATCAGAATTATGGCTTAATCTTTCACAAAATGCACCTGCTGCACAACCTTAAGGGAGTGAAAGCCCAAGCAACTTGCAGAAGCAGATATCTATGCTGTGACTTGTTTGACATTGTTGCCACTGAAAATAAGACCATTTGCCCACGTGCAAAATCTGCAGGAATCGTTAAAGAATTGAATCGATTAGCAGGATCATTAACAGCACTGGTATTGATAAAATCTTATCAATTCCCTCCCTAGTCACAGGTGTATAAAATCAAGCACCTAGGCATGCAGACTGCTTTTACAAACATTAGTGAAAGAATGGGTCGCTCTCAGGAGCTCAGTGAATTCCAGCGTGGAACTGTGATAGGATGCCACCTGTGCAACAAATCCAGTCGTGAAATTTCATCGCTTCTAAATATTCCACAGTCAACTGTCAGCTGGATTCTAAGAACATGGAAGTGTTTGGGAACGACAGCAACTCAGCCACCAAGTGGTAGGCTGACCGAGTGGGGTCAGTGGATGCTGAGGCGCATAGTGCGAAGAGGTTGCCAACTTTCTGCAGAGTCAATCTCTACAGAGCTCCAAACTTCATGTGGCCTTCAGATTAGCTCAAGAACAGTGCAGAGAGCTTCATGGATGGGTTTCCATGGCTGAGCAGCTGCATCCAAGCCTCACATCACCAAGTGCAATGCAAAGCGTGGATGCAGTGGTGTAAAGCATGCCGCCACTGGACTCTAGGGCAGTGGAGACATGTTCTCTGGAGTGACCAATCACGCTTCTCCATCGGACAATCTGATGGACCAGTCTGGGTTTGGCAGTTGCCAGGAGAACAATACTTGTGGGACTGCATTGTGCCAAGTGTAAAGTCTGGTGGAGGGGGGGATTATGGTGTGTGTGGGGGTGTTTTTCAGGAGCTGGGCTTGGCCCCTTAGTTCCAGTCAAAGGAACTCTGAATGCTTCAGCACACCAAGACATTTTGGACAATTCCATGCTCCAAATTTGTGGGAACAGTTTGGAGCTGGCCCCTTCCTCTTCCAACATGACTGTGCACCAGAGCACAAAGCAGGTCCATAAAGACCTGGATGACAGAGTCTGGTGTGGATGAACTTGACTGGCCTGCACAGAGTCCTGACCTCAACCCAATAGAACACCTTTGGAACGAATTAGAGACTGAGAGCCAGGCCTTCTCGACCAACATCAGTGTGTGAGCTCACAAATGCTTTTCTGGAAGAATGGTCAATAATTCCCATAAACACTCCTAAACCTTGTGGACAGCCTTCCCAGAAGAGTTGAAGCTGTTATAGCTGCAAAGGGTGGACCGACATCATATTGAACCCTATGGATTAGGAATGGGATGTTGTTTAAGTTCATATGCCAGCCAAGGCAGACAAGCAAATAGTTTTGGCAATATAGTGTATTTTGTCATGTACTGGTATGCTGATAACTGCTGGTGAAAAACAATTTTCCCACAGGATAATAATAAAGTTGAAGTTGAAGAGGACTAATCCATCCGTTGGATTAACAGTAGCTGATTGATACTCTTGTCGAGTGTAGCAGAGTGTGTGTTCTTCCTGCAGAGAGGATCTTTGGCGGCATGCAGGCACCAGCTGGCACTGAGCGCTTCATCAGGCAGAAGCCAATCAGTTACAGCGATAATTAATTCACTAAATCCATTAGTGACAGTTTGTGTGACCCGCAGCCAGGATCAGAGTCAGGTCTCAGAGTCACACTCTGGCTGTTTACAGGCCGTGATGAATGAAACTCACACCAGATTTCAGGGATGGGAATCAGCTGGTATGAGGAACTGATGTAATTTGCCTCAATGCTCATGTGTCACTTCCTCTCTTCTCAGTTCTGTGAGCCTTTAAAAACTATGATTTCTTTCAAGAGGCAGTCAGCGCAAACAACAACAAAGAAGTCAAAGAGGAATAAAGTCTCTGCATTTCTGTTTGTGGAGTCAAACTCTGAAACAGCCTGTCACTTTAAAATTGTGCAATAACATGCAAATATTTAAATTACACTATAGAAAAGTATGACTAAATTCATACAAGTAATTTAGCAATAACAAGGCATTAGACCAAAACAACTTGTTAGCATGCAAGTAATCTAAGGTATGTATATTAACTGCTTACCATTAACATATGTAATATCTGATAATCTTCATCAAGTCCCGTTACTATAAATTTTGGTTGGCGCTCTTGCTGGATTCAGACTGATCTGTTGTGGTCGGCCATGAGGACACACGACACGAAACAGAAACCTAGATTTTCATGTCTGACAGAATAACTGTCCAGTCAGGCCATAATTGTGCCTCATACCCTTTTCAGATTGGCCAAAAAACCTGTTTAAACCCGGTAACAATTGGCTCCTGTCAACAATTTGAAAGGGTTTAATTTGCGTTTTGTCCCAGGTCAACTGACCCTGCAAGCGACGTGTGTTTTTATCGGCTCGTCTCCGATCAGCTTTAGTGGAAAGATCGCTCTTTGCTGTCTCAGCAACAAATTCTATCCGCCTTTGTATCATCTAGGGATGTAACTGTTACCAGTAAAATGGCAAACCATGGTAAAATATCCCACGGTAATCATTTCCGTGTTCTATTAAAATTACCGTTATACCGTGTTTGATCACCACACTGCAGGAATAACTCACGGTGATGCTGCTCTTTGCCTCAAAAACCCTGAACTATGTGTGTCTGCTCCTCGGTGAAGCAGCTGTCTCTCACAGACGGAGGCGCAGTTTGTAATGTTTGGCCTCTGAAAGTCCAGCAGATGGAGCCTCGCTGAGACTCTTACAGGTTTTCACACTCGAAACGGACAAAGTCTAAAGTCTGGTCGAAGTTTGGATTTTACAATGATGTCGAGGGGAAACTGATTGACTACGGTCACCTTGTCTAAAACACCAAGCTGTGGTGAAAGACAAAAATGCGCGTGATTAAAACTACTGTAACTCCTCAAGTAAACGAGCAGAGAGAGAGGATTCAATGAGCCATACCTGAGTGAATTATAGGAGGTTTATCAGGATTTTCTGTGTAAATAATGTATAAAGGTTGTAAATAACAGCAATGGTATCTATCTGGAGTGTGTTCTTGCCGTTTATTCACTGTATTTTGTAGTAGATCATCTTTTCCGTCATAGTTCGTGTTTTCTGGATTTAGTCAATCGTAAATTGGAAATATTAAAGAAGGAGATGTGGAGGAGATCTGCCATGGAAAGGGGAGACCAGAGGAGAGTCATGAAGGGGGCTAACTGCTTCAGTGACTATCGTTAGTAAAACAAAAAATAATTTAAAAAAAAAGGCCTGGACGGGGTGCTGGTTTGGCAGAGTGGTTAGCAACCAGGTACCCCTTGTACATGCTTCTGCCGGTCCAGGTTCGAATCCCGCCTGTGACCAGTTTGCAGGGTGTCTTCCCCTACTCTCTCACCCCCTTTCACAAGCCTATCCACTGTCTCTCACCTATTAATAAAGGCACAATATGCTGAAAAAAAATACATAAAAAAAAAGGCCTGGACATGGTCTAATTTAGCAAGCTTTAACATGGACACTAATGCTGCAGTCAAACTAAAATGTGTGAGTGAATGTAAAATAGGTTACATTTATTTTTGGTTCATGTACAATTGTCTATAGAGAATCCTGCTAAAAGTTCAAATATGTTGTTTTCTTTTCTGTAATTACAGACAGTTTAAGCATTTTTGGCAATGATAATGACAAATACTTGTCAGAACTGTTTGCTTTTATTTCTCATTAAAAAAGTTTAAAGAGATTTACTTATAGGACATTTCCTGACACAGTTATTGACAAAAAAAGACTAAAGAACAGTTAAAATTATAATATCAAAGGGGTTAAATAATTTCAAGACTGTGTTAAAGTACTTTTTGAACATTTTGAGCACACTGCAGCAATATCGCAATAATAATGATAACTGTGATAATTTTGGTTACAATAACCGTGAGTTTGTACAATTTTAAAGAGGAACAAAAGTATAAAGTACAGAAAACATGTCCACAGCCTCTTTGCTCCTTTTCATTGTTTACATGGACGTGTTTTGGCGCTGATGATGTCATCAACGCGATGACATCCACCCAGCCCCTTTGAGTATGATAACTGTTGGAGATCCTCCATTAATCTATGTAAAAAAACTCTGTTTTTAACTCAAAGCTTGAACATTTAATCCTGAGCTCTCACTTCCAGATGTTGAGTTTCCTGACTGAAGGTCTTGAGTTCAGGCCGAGTTAACGGTGTGAAGCGCTGTTGTGATGTGTTAATGAGCCGGTGGCTCAGATAACCGTCAGAGCTGAAAATGTTTGACTAAAACTAAAACTCCCTCTCTGCTGCTCCGTGGTGTTTAGCTCATTAGCAGTAAAGAGACGGAGGCAGCTCTGAGCCGCAGACATGCGCTTATTAGTGAGAATATTCAGAGCCAGACTCACCCTGAGCTGTTTAATGAACACACCAAACAGTCCGAGCTCACACACTTTAACTCTGATTATTTACTGTACACACACACACAGAGATCACGTTTGGGCTGCTGGCATGTTCAGCACCAGTCAACCTGTAACCATGAGGTCTGATTTGTCTTATTGTTCTGATTCGAGCCCTTAATGTCAAAAAATATCTACTTCATCAGAGCAGATTCTAAAGAGTTTACATATAGGGATGCACAACATTGGATTTTTCCGATATCCAATAATTTTTAAAATTATTATCACCGATACCGATACCAGTATTTCAGGTCAAGAGCCCAAGCTTTGTGCTAATAAAAAAGGGACATGTTTCCTTCAGTGTTACAGCATAACAGATGTAAAACAAGAAAAACAGCTGTTAACTCTTGGAAAAATGAAACCCTCAATATTTAAATGAACCCATGCAGTGATACTTCAGCCGATATATGACCGATATGTGTGGTCAATATATCAGCTGTAAATATCTACAAAAATTTCAGTATCAGCTGATAAAGATACCTAACTTTTTAGAGTCGTATCAGCCAATACCAATATCAAACCGATAATATCGTGCATCCCTAGTTTCGTGTCTTGCCTAACTCATGAGTCCAAGACAAGAAGATCCTCAACATTCTTTACTGTGCGTGAAGTAACGAGGAAGAGACGGACAGAACCCACCCACTGTTAATTAGCTTAGCTCAAACACTGGGAGTCAATGGGTAGGGTTAGCCTAAACTCTTCAGCAGCTCTAAACAGCCCTCTGTGCTTGTTGTGACTGATTTTTTTTTTTACCATGTAATGAAACTTTATCCTTTTTCAATCAAAGAATAGCTCTAAGAAATACATACAAAAGCAAATTGCAGGGTGCATGTGCAAACCACCACAGATGTGCTTGTAAGCAGGTCAACAAAACAAAGCTTCTGTTTACAACTGGAACAAGATAATAAAATTATAGCAGGAGATAACATAACATAATGTGGTAAAAAATGTGTCACAACAAGCATACAGGACCATTTATGGCCCTTTTCCACTAGCACGCCTTGGCCCTACTCTACTTGTGTTTCCACTAGCCTGGTACCTCCTAAAACAAGCTAGTTTTAGTACCTACTCCGCTCTGGTTCCAAGCGAGCTGAGTCGATACTAAAAGATGACGTCACCGACTGCCGGCTACTGATTGGTCAGACAATGTCGTCATCGGTGAGTCATGAGTGTGACGACCTAGCATGCTTACGGTAGCTACCGATAGCTTACCCTCATACGTCTTTTCTTTGCAGCTCGATTGCTCTCGTCCTCGGCTTCACTCTGTTGTATAGCTTCCAAAACTCTCCTGTGCTTCTCAAGGGGTATTTCTTCTTACCACCTGCAGCCTTCTTCTGCTTTCCTTTTTTACTCGCTTTGTGACAAAAAGCCACAGATTGTTGTGTCGCGCTCAATGATGTCGTGGCAGTGCCGCTCAGCTGTTTACAGTGACACTGCGCGCCATTGGGCAGGCGACTGGGGCTAATGGAAAAGCAGCACAAGGGGAGTAGAGTAGGGCTAGTGGAAAAGGGCCATAAGAGTTTCTGAAGAGCTGATGACTGTTGACAACAGAAGGCTAATACTTCCCATTGACTCCCAGTGTTGTAGCGAAGCGAATTAGCGGTGGGCTTGTCATGGACTTGGGAATGAGGCAAACCCAAAAAGAATATAAAAAGTTGCTGTGTCCCTTTAATAATCATGTCTTGAGGAAATATGCCTCCTAAGTGGAGGTGGCAGGATCGTCCTCTCCTGCCTCCTGGTGAAGGATTCTGGATTCATCATCATTCTCAAACTTCTGTGACTTCGATGAGCTGCTGAGCTCCTCGTGTCCTCTGCAGAGACCACAGAGGACACATTCCGGCAGAAAACCTATTACACAACCCTCTCCTGTGAAGAAGTGTTTGTCAGACTGGGCGTGGACCACAGCAGCATTTTTTTCATTCTTATGTTTCCTATAAACTACAGGTGTGTGTACTCCTGCGGTTATTTCACGGTAACCTGGTTATCAGGCAGAAAAAAGAGAAACTGTCTCATAAGTCGTCTCATATCTCAGAAAGAGAGGAAACAGCTCAGGTTCAGAGTGTTAATGAGAGTCTTACACAACAGAGCGATGAGGAGTTTCTCTCTGAGCGCAGTGTCAGTGGGCTCAGAGCAGACAGCAGGGGGGCAGTGAACGCACCACCACAGTGTGCACACAAACACCTCATTTATTCATTCACTGCTAACGCTGCACCTTTAAATATCACTTTAATCCTCTCTTATAGACCTTATGCTGGATGTAAACAGCTACCTCTCCAAAAGCTCTCCAGTTTATTAGCTCTTTTTAAAGTTTTTACTCCAATTTTAAACAATTTTATACAGTTTTTAGCCTTTTCCTATCTTCTTTTACCTTTCTGCTCTTCTTATGAAGACATTTCTTTTGTTTTATGTATATCTCATTGATAATTTTGAATAGCAATGCTACCAGGAGGCAGTTCCAAAGCTACCAGCAGACTTTTTTTTTTTAAAAATGCTACCAAGAGAAAGTTTGGTGTCCTGCTGGACATTTTGGATGATGCCTGCCACCACCTACATGCGGTTATCGCGACCAGGACTGCAGCCCTGGTGTTGGGCCAGCAGACTGGGGGACTCTTTTATCCCCCTGTGAGGCTCCTCACTTTGGAAAGGAGGAGTGGCAGGGGGATGGAGGATGGGAAGGAGCATTGGCTGGTAGCCATTAGGCACATTTCATCTCATTTCATTGTTTTATTTTATTTTATTTTGTCTTATTGTATTTTACTATGTTTTAATTTGTTTAGTTTTTGTTTTGTTTTTTCATTTAATTTAATTGTGTTTTTTTTTTTTTTTTTGGTCTTATTTTATTTTATTTTAATTTTGAGGTGCTATGAGGAGAATCTATTTCCGGCGTCATACAAACTCTGCTACCCATGAGCACACACGGTGACAGTCGTAAAGATGTGACCCGATTTAAAGCATGTGTTTGTTGTGATGCTAAAGAATGCAGCTCAGACCTTCCTCAGAACTCTGCATTGCTTTACAACTTCCTTTTTCAACAACTTACAGGATGCAAAGTGACCAGGTAATGTATCTCTTTCTAGTTACGTAGCGGTAGTTTTTGATGTGTGACAACAAGCAATTTTTGGAAAACTTATTATCGTAGTTTTGTAGCCGGCTATATATCTCTACTTACAGCCCGGTGCTCTAAGACGTGTCTGAATAATATAAATTTGCTCTAGTTTCAATTGTCTTGTTCCTGAAGTTGAATATCCAGGCTAGTCCAGCCCTGTCCGACCTGACCGCGAAGCTAAGGAGTAGCATCTATAGATAACCTATTTTGATGCTATAAACTCATCTTAAAGTGTGTATTTCGACCAGGCATATATCTAAAAGTGAGACTTTTTTTGTAATTACTTAGAAACTCCTCACAACATCAGTGTTTTAGTGTTCTTTTTTAAAGACAAAAAAGGTATGGTTACCTTGACATGTTTCCACGTTACTCTGCCGTCTTTCAGTAACTTACGCGGAAGATATCCTCACAGCATCTTTATTCTAAATATTTTTTATTTCTTTTTAAGTTTGTTTTGTTTATATCTGTTTTTATTCATATTTATCTTTTTCATGCATCTTTCTATCCACTTTTTGTAACTGCTATTGGAATTCTAACTTCCCTGAGGAGTTTTCCTAAGGCATTCATACAGTAAAATCTAATCTGATCTATTTCTGCTCTTTCCATCACGTCCTCACTGTTTCTACACCTTCAGCTCGATAGCCTCAGTGTTTTTGCTTTATCATTTCTTTTCTTGATTGTTCTTTATTCTGTGTGTAGGTGGAACGACAGGTGTGTAAAAATGTCTCAGACCAGTAAAGCCCTCAGAGGTCTGGTCTGGCTGAACTGGGACAAAGTGAGCGGTCCAGTAAAGACCCCTGATCCATGTGAAGCTCCTCTGAGCCGAGGACTGAGAGGGAACCACAGACAGTTCTTCTTCTCCTCTGCAGCTGATTTCAATATTCTGTCTTCACTGAGTCACTCTGCTTTGGATTATTAGTGAGGAGAATTTTCCTCCATTCAAGCAAACAGAAAAACCCTCTGATGAGTCAAAACAGTAAATACACACTAACTCACAGCCACTGAGCACACAAACACAAACACAATGCAGTGAAACTGCTCCCATTGAAAGATGGTGAATTAGAATTACTTAAAAGTAAGCCAAAACACAGGGATGCACTAATTTACTAAACCACCAACAAATGAAAGGTCCAAGCTACAGCTGCACCAAATGAACAGAGTTAATTACCTAAATCATTTTTATGTTTCTGTAATGGTAAATACAGCTGTATGTAAAAGCTCTTCAACTGAAATGATATTTTGAATACTAAATAGTATTGTTACTGTTATCCATGAGTTTTCAAATTTAACATTACACAAAAAAGCACATTATTATTTCTTCATTTGGAGTTTCAATTTAAAAAAAATCTTGCATTCCTGCACAGAAAAATCAGCTATATTGGATGAAAGTTATGATTGATTAATTCTTTAATTCAAATTTCGGTATAAAAAGGTTAAAGCATTCCTGTAAAAAATGTTCTATAACAAAATCATTTAAAGTTTTAGTGTTTTTAAAAGATTTCTGAAGTATTTATTAGGTTTTAACCTGTGTTTATGATTTATTTTACGGGGAATAGAAGGCAATAATTGAGTTCTTATTATGATAAGAAAATATCTGCCAATGAAATAAGCAGAGCTTTCAGAGCTGGGAAATAAATTAAGTCGATTCATTCAAAGTATTTTATGCACAAGATTTTAAATGTAAAAGTTAAGATTTCTTTTTCTTGACTTACTCCATTTTAAGTTGTTGCAACATTAAAATATAAATACTGAAAACATACAGCGTTCATGGTCATAGGCCCTGGCAGGTTTACCACAGGCACTTCCACGGGCATGTATTTGTGTTTTAAATGAGATTTTATTTTGTTTCATGTTATTTTACTGTGAAAACACCACAACTAAAGTGTTAATGTAGACAAACCTGCCTACAAGTGAATCACATAATCAACATTTTATCACACACTTTAACTTTAAGAGGGAAATTCTGTTTAGTTTGGAGTTTACTTTGACATCATAAAGGTAAAAGTTGATTTGTGTCATTTTGTGTTACTTGTTTGTTTATTTTGAGACAAAGAGAAGAAATGGCTTGTTGTTGTTGAAGTAATCCAGGATTTTATTTTAAGGCCACATCACCCAGGACATCCTTCAACTTAAACTTAGATCATCCCGGTTAATTATTTCCAGCATCTCTCCAAACATAACCAAAGTTAATTTAAGCTTCTTTAAATGCAATAAAAGTATGACTGTTTTGACTGTTTACCAGAGTTTAAAGCACAAATTTGTTAGCGTAACCATTATTTCAAAGTATTGTTTTAACTAACACAATAAATTATATTTTAATACATCATAAAAGCTATTTGTAGATACAATCATAGCAATTTAAAGTTAACAGAAATACTTTATCACCTGTCCTTAGCTGTACTGTATGCATTGCTGGTTACTCATGATGAATCGTATTTAGAAGTTATATTTGCTCCATAATTCCTATTTGGGTTTTGATTTTGGGAATGATTGGAGGGCCACGTCGAGTGAAGTAAAGGGCCGCATGTGGCCCTAAGGCTGCCAGCTGCTCACCCCATGATAAAGCCTAAAGTCAAAAACTCTGAACTATCACTTTAACCCTTTCATGCCTGGTGTCCACAACAGTAGACAGTAGGTCTGAACAATTAATTGCAAATTAGATTAAATCGCAATATGGCTTATTGCAATTTTCAAATCACAGACAGTGCAATATTTTTAACCCAAAATGTGTTGAACATTTTGGCATTGTGATGGAGTTTCTTGTATTTTAATGCGTTATTTTAACCTTTATTAACCCAGTTTTTACAACTTTATGCCTATAATGCTCCCATTCGTCTTTATTTATTTATTTATTTTTGGCCACTGTCGACCATGTTTGGAATTTTTACATGGTTTTTGAAATTTAATCCCAATTTTGCTGCTATAATCAATTTTCCTTAGTGACTTTTGAATTTTTTTGCCTTTTTTTTTGTAATTTCATACCTATTTTGCACCTATTAACTTTTTTCCACTTTCGTACCATTTTTTTTACCCAGTTTTTACAGGTTCATACCTATTTTGCTTCTGTTCTTCATTTCTCCACTTTATCTCAAATCTTTTATCTTTAGATTAATTTAATGTCATATTGGTTTTACTATAAAAAGATCTACTGCTTCTGTTTGTTTAAGAATAAGATTAGGAACATTAAAGCAATCGCAGAGTAAATCACAATATTGGGGAAAAAATCACAATTAGATTATTTTCTCAAATTGTTCAGCCCTGGTAGACAGATATTTGGAATAAACTTTACACCCTGTATGTTGTAGTACCATGCCCAACTCCCAAACCCTTGTCTCAAGTTTCAAATGTTGTCTTTACACATTTTTACCATATCGAGATATTGCATCCAAAATTCAGAACAGCGGATGAACGGCAAATTTAGTATTTGCTACTTAGATTTTTGTATGCTTTAGTTTAAATTTTGTTGTAATTCACAAGTGAATTGCAACAAAACTCTAGTTATAAATGTTTGTCAACGATGTGTTTGTGGATCTTTATTTACTTCCACAAAATTACTATGATGATGCACGCTGAAGTGGACAATGTAAGACTACTTCAAAATATCACATTGAAAAAAAAAAAAGACCGTTTTTTAACTTGTTTGAAAGTAAAAAGAAGCATTAAACAGTATTCCTTAGTGATTTAGTAATCCATTAAAGTTGATTTGAACAGCAGTTTTGCATCAGTGATTTGGGGTTAGTATCTCCTGTGGGTGATCTGGTTTCAGGAGGGCCACGCCCCCCTTGCCCACGCACCTGGACCCACCTGGCCCCGCCCCTGCAGGTGTTTTGTTTTGTCCTTACAGTCATGATAACAGAGGTCAGAAGGTCAAAAAAAGTCCCTTTATCACCCACTTTAGAGTAAGGTCAGGTGCCTGACTTGTACCTGTAACTTCTCATTGAGAGTTGTTGCGTCACCTTTGCTCCTGACAGGTGTGTATTACCTTTTGGTCTCGTGCCACTGAGGCTAAGGTCTGCCTACCTTGAGCTATAGCGATGGACTCGAAGCTCTGCAGCTGCTGCAGCACACACGTCCTCTCCCGGGGCGTGAGCCGGTAGATGAACTCCTTCGCTCTCTTCGGGGAGTTCAGCGGCTCGCGCGGCTCGTTCCTCCCGTGGGTGCCCAGCCAGCAGCTCGGCGCGTGCCGCCCCGGCCCCGCGAGCCTCCCCGCTGAAGCTGGGTGCTTCACACCCGGCGGGAACTTCTGGAGAGCCGGCCGGAGAGCTCTCCGGAGACTCAGCGTAAACATTTCAGTGAGATAAAAGCAAATCCTTAAAGTCTGTAAAGTCTCAAACCGGCTTCTTCTACGCTCCCGAGTCCTCCAACGTGTAACGCCCGCGGACAAGTTGTTTCTTCTTCGGTGTTTTTCCGCTGACGGCTCGGTCAAACAGAAACAAACCGACGGTCTGTGCCGGATTTGTCCCTCAAACTCGGTTCAACTTCAGTGTGAAAACTCATTTCTTCTCCTACTGCCGTCCCGGAGTGTCTCATGGTCGGTAAAGCAGAGCTGGTCAGGAGTTAAGCACATGAAGTTCAGCCCAGAGACGAAGAAGGCAAGACAAGTCAAAGCACCTGGAAATAACATGGACACTTCCGGTATGCGCTTTCAAAATAAAACACTCTAGCAGCCTTACTTCCTGTCCAAACAACGTGATATATATATATTTTTTTAATCGAAAATGTTTGTGGACTAATGTGTTTTACCCATTGCCCTCCTTTTGATCTATGCAGCTATATATATTTAGGGTCTTAGATACAGACCCAGTTTGTAATAATTCAGTGTAATAAGCCAGTTGTTTTCTGAAAATAAGCTAAGAATCAATTCAGTGTAATAATTTCTCTGTTTTTTTTTCTGGTTGCTGTTTTCAGTTTTATATTATGATCACCTGTATATTTGTGATGTCTGTTCAGGGTTTTTTTTGTCCTTTTTTTAAAGATTTATTTTTATATTTTATTTTTATACCAGCCATTGGCAGCGAAATGTCGTTCATGTGTGCACGTGTGTAAATTTTGAATGACAATAAATAATTCTATCACCTATCTAGAGATAAGTATGGTGACCCTAAAGGTCAACCACCTTGAAATGTTAATAACACAGAATATTATTTATTTGATGTATAATTATTTAATAAAATGCAAAAAATATGTGTGCCATGAGGGTTTTTATATTTTTGTGAATGTTTTTATGTGTTAGAAAATGTTTTAAGGTTACACAAATGATTTTTTTTATTTCTTTTTTTTTTTTTTGCATCACACAAAGTGTTTTCGACAAAAACATTAAACAAAAATAAATGCAAAAGTATTTTTGCCAAATCAATGGACATTTCATATCACACAAACCATATAATAATACAGGACATATTGTAATTGATATATAAGAAAATCAAATAAATTAATTGAGCATATACACATTTAATGGAACCCGTCCCTTATCCCTTTCGGGGACCGCAGGGGGTTCGAGCCTATCCCAGCAGATATCGGTTTAGAGGCAGGGACCAGTAACAAGCCAATTATATGACCACATAGAGAGACAAACAACCATTCATTGACTTACTCAAACATGTTTATGGTCAGCTGAAGGAAACAGGAGCACCTGGAGAAAGAAATGTTACTCGGAGAGAATGGATTGTTGTTCTGTTTTTACATTTTATTTAAAATTGGTTTATTTTGATGTCTGTAATTGGAAAATAGAATCACTTTAGGGAAATATCAGGGAAGAAAATATATTGAAACCTGAACATAAAGCTTTAAGAGAAGAAAAACATGTCAAATGCAAACAAAAATGAACTTAAGAAACTCTCCCCTCTGTCCTGTTCATTTCTTTTTGCTCAACACTGCCAGCATTATTTAGCTTTTTATGATCACTGAACAGACATATTTAGCCAATGTTGGCTGTGCGAGGGGTTTGTTTTGCTCCTTTGGCATCCAAATACTAATATAATCAGATTTTTAATTTAATCAAGTCAAATTCTGGTATTTTATAAAACTTTATACAGCTTTGAGAGGCTTTTTATATTTTGAAAAATTAAAAACTAAATTGCAAACTTTATTTCTAAAATCATCCACAGACGGAGTTCACTCAAAATGTTGAAATGACGCCACCTAGTGGCCAAAGCTCAACCTCGGTCCTCCAGGCAGAAACAGTCAGGTGGTGTAAAATATAAAACATGCTAAAATGTTCATAATATAATAATATGATCTGTACAGTAAATGAGAGGAGAGAGAGTTTCAACACTGCTCGGCAGAGCTTCTTCAGGAGCAGATAGCCATCGCTCTGACGTCTCTGCATTAAAGCATGATCGTGTTTGTTCATGTGTATTTCATGCATCTCAAGGACTTCTTAAAGAATTGAATTTCCCCATGAAAGTCCAAAAAAGTTTGTCTTCTTTTCTGCTTCTTCTAACAAAATATCTTGATTGTAATTCTTGCATATTGATATCTGAATGTACTCATTCTGTTTTATATTTTTTATTTTCCTTCATTTACATTTGAAACTTCATTAACTGTTAATAACAGAAGACATTTAGACTGTAATTCAGGTATAAATTAACACTTTATTAAGTATAAATAGTACATTTACTACTATTATCAATGTAAACTTTATATTTAAAAGTTAAATTGATTTAAAATAAAAGGATATTGATCATAAATAAGCATAAAAAAAAAGATGTTAAGTTTTGCTAATGTGAAGTACAACCAAGAAGGAGCTCCCTGCCAGAGGTCCCTGTTATTCGGGGTCTTTGTGGTGATGAAGAGAGGAAAACCTGATCTTAAATGAAGAAGTACACCTGGACTGCAGCTCCATGGCTCCTGCAGAGGTGGTCCAGTTTAATAAATTCAAAAAAAGAATCTCTGTAACGAATCAGATGATGCTCTTTTCCCCTCCCCTTTGGAAACACTCTGATCTAAGGGGGCGGGGCTACAGGTTCCTGGGCAGACTCTCAATACAGTCATGGCCAGGGGCGTATTTAGTCATATGGGGGCCCAGGGCAGTCCCAGTCATTGGGGCTCTTCATATCCCTGAACTGTGCTGATTAAAGTTTCATCAATATATTAATCTTGTACCAGGTAACATAACAAAACTAAAAGCATTTTTTCAATTCCCCTTGTCCTGCTATTGAAATCTATTAGGTATCCGACAGCTTAAGTTAGTACTTACATATCCAAGTTTATATGTCTAATATGTCAAGGAATAATATTTATGACCAAAAAAGATGTTAAATATTAATATTTATCATTACGAAGCCCCTGACATTGGCAATCATAAATATGAACTTTATTATGCACATGCAAGACTATCCTGTGTAGGGGCCTTATGCTTTTTATACTGAGTGTCATACAGTTTGAAAAGTTACAAATTAAAGTATTTTACAGGATATTATGATTGAAAATAATCCAATGGCATCATATGTGTGAGGTCTACTGACAAAATGATCATAAACTATGGATGTTGATCTCCTCTACTTCACACTACAGCGTGTGGATTAAGACTAAAATATTACTAACTGCTTTGAATAGAAGAAAACTTTATTAATACATTATTATGAGATGTTTGGGGGCCCAGTCTATTGTCTGCGTTTGCCTGATGGTAAGTACGCCCGTGGTCATGGCTTCTGCCTGTGATGATGGAAAACACGTGTGTGTGGGTGGAGGCTGTATATCTATGACATCATAAACCACAGGAAGTAAAAACAGAGCATTTTCTTAAAGAGGTGAACAGTATTTCTATGTGAGTTCAGTAAAAGGCGTCTTTAGAGCTGGATGTTCCTGAGATTAAAGATGGAGGCTGTGCTCGTATCAAATCTGATTTTATTTACATAAATCTCTTTTTAAAACAAAAGGCAAAATAAACAAGCTTTCACCTTTTCAAAAGCTTTCTGAACAAACTCAGAGTCCTTCATGGCCATCAAACAGCTTCAGATTCATTTTAATACATCTTTTTAAGATCAATAACAGATTTGATATGAAACCACCACGAGACGAGCGTGATTTCACATCCTTTAAATACGATCAGGCTGGAAGTCTTGACAGGATTATTTCAGAGTTGTGCTTCAAAGATTTTTAATATAATAATTCTAAATAAAGCTCTGGAGTCACTGAGAGGTGTATGAGTCTGGGTAATCACTGATTAAAGGTGTTTGGGTCGGTGTTCAGTCGGGAGAGCAGGTTCTTAAAATCTGAAATATGGAAGGGCAGAAGGGACAAAATGGAAAAGCATCTGCAATGTTTGATGCAAAAATTAAATGGAGATGGAGCGTGAAAGTGCAGCGGTGGGTCGTGAAGTTTTAGAGAAGAGGGGCCGAACACGAGGAGCTCGAAGCCTAAATGTCATCAGTTCATTCTTAGTCAAGAGTGGAGATTAGTGCACATACTGAACCGTGTCAGAGGAACAAAGGGTCTGACGTCGGCTTCAGTCAGAGTGGACATTTGTGCAAAGTCGCTGCCGTGATGTTGGGTGAACAAACTCCCTCCAGGGATCAAGATCTGTCATCTTTATGCTCATCAATTCCTTCTGTTGTTCTGCATGCCTTAAAAATCAAGGAGGTTACAAATTATAGCTGAAACATTAAAGATCTGAAGCAAAGAAATCCTGATTCAAAGTTTGTTGCACCAAGACAATCTCCCATAGGTAGAGCTGGGCAAAAAAAACGATTAAATCTATTAATTCGAATTATTGTCTGCAGAAGATTAAAAAAAAATAAAAACCAAGATTTTTTTTCTTGCCTTAGTCAAATGGTACGTAGTTGCAATTTTGAAAAAAAAAAAAAATACAATTTTCATGATGATCAGCCTTGTAGGGTTAGCACAAGCACTTTTATGGGCTTGTATTTGTAATTTAAGTAGATTAAATATTGATCAGAGCGTTTCATGCTAATACTGTAAAAATACCTCAGCCTTCTAGTGTTTATGTAGACAAACCTGCCTACGTTTATACTACATAATCAACCCTTTATGACCCAGACTTTGACTTTAAAAAGGAAACATTTTGACAACATAAAGGCAAAACTTGATCTGTTTCATTTTTATGTCACTGGGTGGTTTGTTTCTTTTAGGGAGGGAAAAATCAGGGATTTTATTTCTAGGCCATATCGCCCAGCCCTACCCATAGGTGTCTTTGTTTTTACATATTTTTAACTATGATCACTTTTGTCTTCAGACTGTAGCATTGTTGGCCATCATCGATTCAGCTTATTGATCCATTTTCTTATTCTTTGAGAACAAATACTGGTCTTCATAAATTTTCAGCAGCAACAAAGTCAAACGTACGTTACTCCTGAAATTCAGAGCTCAACAGGATGCTCTACGTAGTGTGGTGAACGTCTTTTAGTCCAAATTAACTCAGTTTGGATCACTGGTGAGCTCTATCCACCGTGATAACATTCTGCTGATGTTCTTGAGTTACATTCATGAACAGTGGAAGGGATCGATAAGACAATTGATTAGTCAAAAGACTGAACAATCGGCAGATAAATGTGATTCATAATGCTGATCGTGATCATGCTTTCTGCTGTAATTGAGACGCTAACTGCACAAAACCCAACGCTTGATTTCATCTAAGCCTGCAGCTCGTCACTGAAGATCTGGAGTGTGTTTAGGGATCAAAATATCCATACAGCAAAATATCATCACGCCCTCCTTTGGGATACGTGTATCGATACGGCCTAAATATTTTGACAGTTGTTGTCAATACACTTTGGCTAATGCTAACAGTGGCACAGTTCAAGGTAGAAGACGAGCCACATAATGAAGCATATGTTCTAAATTTGAATTTAGGTCTACTGAATTTATGTCTCTGAAGTTACAGAACCACTTAAAACTCATCCTCGGTCTTTTCCTTCTTATAAGAATAAACTAAATTAGCAGAGAATTTTGTTTAAAGCGTAGTCATTGTTCACAGTTTACGTGTATCGGCATACGAATCGTATCGAGGGGTTGCTGGAAATACCCAGCCATATTAGGGATGGACATCGTTATATTTTATTGATCATAAATGAATCAATTCTCTTATTAAGTCATGTGGATTTTCTGAGTCAACAGGTTTTCAGTGTCAACAACACCGAACACATCAGTCCTGATGTTTAAAGTTCTGCTGCCAAACCAAAACAAAACCGTCACAGATAAACATTTTTAAAGCCCCGTCTCCCGTCTGGCATGATCAAACCTTTCACCTTTTTGTTGTCGTTCGTGCTGACTGCCTCAGATTGGAACATGGCAGCTTTGATTTGTAAGGCATGCAGGACAAAGTGGTAGGAACTGATGCGGGAGTTATTCAGCGAGTCATTATCATACTCAAGTGGGACTGAATTGGATGTTCTTGACCCTGAAAACCGGTGCAGGAAGACTTTTCATGTCTGGCTAAGCTCCAATCTACGACGACTGTGAGCAGCCCAAAGTGGGACGGCCCAATCAGAGTCGTTTAAAGCAGGAAGAGGTGGAGCTACGAGAGAGACGACAGAAGGAATTGACAGTTGTAGAAGGATTAGCATAGATGCTAACAGCTTCAGCAGCATGTTTATCAGAGATAGACCCCACATCTTAATTAAATGTAAAACAAACACTGACAGCACTTTTGAGGGAATGTTTTAGCTCTACTTCTGAGACGGTTTGGCGAGTTTGTTGCTTATGTTTCGTGTTTTATACCGCAGTAGTACCGATGGAACGATCGTCCAATCACCTGCTTTGAAAGGCTCTGTCCACCTCCAAACTGTTTCTATGGGCTCTTTCCCAGCTGGACTAGAGGAACATAATGAACTGTCCACCTGGTGTGTCGGTGTTAAACACAGCTGATCAGATCAGGATTCTGTAGACCCTTTTCAGACCCAGACACGAAAAAATGTCAATTACTGAACATTTCAGATTTCACGAGGAACGTTACATCTTTGATTCAAAAATTCAAAGTGTTTTTGCAGATTTTTCAAGAAGCTTTTTAACTTTTTCATACAGTACAGGCCAAAAGTTTGGAAACACCTGCTCATTCAATGTGTTTTCTTTATTTTCATCACTATATATACATTGTAGATTCTCACTGAAGGTATCAAAACTATGAATGAACACATGTGGAATTATGTACTTAACAAAAAAGTGTGAAATAAATGAAAACATGTCTTAAATTCTAGACTTTTGTTATTCTCTTTATGAGCTTCAACAGGTAGTCACCTGAAATGGTTTTCTCTTCTCAGGTGTGCCTTTCCAGGATTAATTAAAGGGAGGAGACATTAAGACTCTGCTACCCATGAGCACGCGCGGCGACTGTTGTAATGCTGCGTTCCAGTAACCTCGGAACTGGGAGTGACATCATCTCCGACTTATCGGCGTTCCAGTTGAAGTCGGAAAATAACATGCCGATCTACCAGGCTATTGTTAACTGTTGTTAGCACAACCTGCGTTGTTGTTTACAAATACCACATGAAGAATGTGATTATCACTATGGCAGCATTTTTGTAAATATAAGTCTAACAATACTATGTATACAGCTGATCTAGAGCGACACACCCCAGTCAGAAGTGCAAATAAATTGATTATTAGAGGAGCTAAATAACTGTTCACACTGGGGGCATCCATCTTCGATTGTCAACTCGGGGGTGGCGAGGTTTCACCGAGTTCCCAGTAGGAAATTCAGACTTCAGGGGACGTTCCAGCTGCAGTTTCCTACTCGGAACTTGGAAATTCCTACTTCTGACTACAACTGGAACACACCAAAAGACATGACCCAAGTCAAAGCGTGTGCTTGTTGTGATGCTAATGAATGCAGCTCGGACCTTCCTCAGAACTCTGCATTGCTTTACAACTTCTTTTTTCAACAACTTACAGGATGCAAAGCGACGAGGTAATGTATCTCTTTCTAGTTATGTAGCGGTAGTTTTTGATGTGTGACAAGCAAGTTTTGGAAAACTTAGTATTGTAGTTTTGTAGCCGGCTATATATCTCTACTTACAGCCCGGTGCTCTAAGACGTGTCTGAATAATATAAATTTGCTCTAGTTTTAATTGTCTTGTTCCCAAAGTTGAGTATCCAGGCCAGTCCAGCCCTGTCTGACCCGACCAAGAAGCTAAGGAATAGCATTTATAGATAACTTATTTTGATGCTATAAAACTCATCTTAAAGTGTGTATTTTAATCAGGCATATATCTAAAAGTGAGACTTCTTTGTAATTATGTAGAAACTCCTCACAGTCCCTTTAATGGAATTTCTTGCCTTTTTAATGGGGTTCGACCATCATTTGTGTTGTTCAGAAGTCAGACTGATGCACAGCCGACAGCCCTATTAGACAACTGTTAGAATTAATATTATGGCAAGAACCAATCAGCTAAGTTAAGATAAACGAGGGGCCATCATTACTTCAGAGAGAATCTACAATGGAATTAGTGATAAAATAAAGAAAACACATTGAATGAGAAGGTGTGTCAAACTTTTGGCCTGTGCTGTACATTAAAGCTGAATTTTCCTGCACACAGTGATGATACAGCTGCTGTGATTTCTAAGAATCAATGAAGTTAAAGGAAGCCAACAAGAAAGAAAAAAACATGCAGATCAAACAGGAAGTGAACAAAGATATGATGTTTTCAGACACTTTAACAACCTGCTACAGGTGAAAAGAAGATTTTAGGACACGTCCTGCTGTCCCTCTGTCTTCATTCTTTCACTGAGGACACATTCATAAAGTAGTTTAACTCCGTTCAGATGATTTTCAGGTTTTAAACGATGAGGAGAGTCAGTCGAACTTATTAGCAGGGCTAAATAAACGGGATTTGCTTCCGTTACATTTAAACTGCACGTTGGTTAAGTTCACGATAATCGTTACAAACTGAACCTCGGCTGTTTTTACTGAATCTGTGTTTGTGGTAAAGCTCTTTAACCTCGTTACATCGCAGCTCCAGAACAATCCGATCACGTCCCCAAACTGAACACTGATTTACTGAATTAACCCCTTAAAGTCAAAGAAACTCTCTGCTGTCCTAAAGGAGGAAGTGTGCATGTTTGTGTCTATTATATGTACAATAATGTACACAAATGTAAGCAAGGTCACACAAGAGACCAGTAGTAAGTCATGATCGAGGTATTTCAGTGATTACAGTAGCACGTCATCGTTTTTTTTAAATCACACGCACCTCTCGCTTTGCCGCCGCTCGGCACGGAGTCGACAGAAAAACAAAACTGCTTCACTCTCCGCTTTCATCCACAAACACAAATCTGTACGTTTAAGACAAAAAGGTTCGACTCGTGAGCTCAGATGGATCTGCAGGTCAGGATTAAAGAGAGAAGACCGACTTTTGTTCCTGCTCTTTTAATCAATTTATCAACATCAGTTTTATTTTGACCACACAAATATTTAAATAAATCTGCTGTAATATTAGAATACACAAATGCTCCACTATGTTTGGCCTCATCTTCACTGAATATCCCTTTCATGAATCCAAAGTTTAATTTATTTAAGAACAAAATAGTTGTTTTTCTCAACTTACATCTGTTTTTAACACAAACTGGGGTAACACTTTACTTTAGAGGTCCGCAAATTTGGTCGCACTTAGGTAATAATTAGACCTTTTTTCTTTGAAATTACTCTGAAATCTTATGAGAATTTGGTGAAAATGAGCACATAACTTCTTTAAAATAATGTCCAAATTTAATGTTGCAAGTCACAATTGGTGGGTTCCTGTTTTTTCCAGTTTCTTTGAAATTTACTCCAAATTGCAAAGTAAAAAGGTGACGATTAGCAAATAATTTATTTGAAATTAAATCACGGCCTATGTTTATAGTCCTAATCATAAAGGTATATCATTCTTCTCTATTTAGCATGTGATCTCAATTATTCATCTCAACAAACTGGGTACTAAAGAACTTGGTGAAATTAAATTACAAATAGCTAACTATCGACTGCTTATTGGGAAATTTAATTATTCATTTAACATTTCAAAGCTACTTATCCTAAGAAACAATGAACCTAACTTCTGTATTTAAGAACTAAGCAGCTATTTATCACCTGCTTCTCTGGAAATAGCAGAAATGTTGGGATACTTCTAAAAACATCTTTTTTAAATTTAAAATTTTAACCAAATTCTCATGAAATTTCAGAGTAATTTCAAAGAAAAAAGAAAAAACTTTGTCTAATTATTACCTAAGTGCAATGAAATTTGTGGACCTCTAAAGTAAAGTGTTACCCAAACTAGGTTAACCTTAGTTAAAGGAGGCTTTGTGAGAAGACTACGAGTTGGGAAATATCGACAAAAATCCATCATGGTGCATCCCTCGTTTGTATCAAGTGTTACCAAACGTTAAAAAAAAATGACTTCTTTTTGTTATAGTTTGATGAAAACTGAGAAAAAGTGTAAACTGCATAAACACGGTCAACGCAGCAAACTGGAGGCTCTTCTTCAGGATTGATTTCAGCAGCTACTTAAAAATATAAAAATATAAATCAGTTTAAGTCACTTTTAAGCCGCTTTAGCCCACCAGTCAGTTCAGAGAATAAGAGAATATATTTATATCAATAAAATGTGACACATGAAAACATTAAAAACAGAAAAGTTTCTAAGAAAGTAGAGCTTTAAATGTTTCTGTGAAACTCCATTTTTGCATTACTAAATAAATTGTTGGTAAAATACTTAAATAATCAGTAAATGCTGAGAAAGTTAGAAGTTTAACATTAAGATTCTTCAGTCTACCACTAAAGAAAGTGATGCTCCAGGTTCATTGATGCTCAGAAGTTTTGGTCGATTTAAGTTAATATGATAAAATATTTTAGATTAATTCTCCTTAAGTTTGTTTTACACTAGTGTGTTTTCTGTCTGTAAAGTACATGTGTCAAGCGTTTCAATCAAGTTTAAACACTTTCAATAATTCAAATAATTCAGAATGAGCTACTTTCTATTAACAGCCTCAAGGAAACCCTATAATGAAGGTGCTTAGAGATACAAACACAAATTAAGATGTTTATTAGAGAAAGTGAGATGATGGAAAAAGTCCTACTTCTCCTTAAGAGAACTAATAAATCAGGATGATCATCTAACAGCTCGACTCTGACACGTACGTCCAACCTCATTTGATTACTAAGAAAATACTTTGTTCAAGTTTATCAAAGATTTGAGTTTTTTTCTCTATTTTGTGGTGAAAGATTAAGTCCCAAACCTTTTTTTCCTACAGACACTGAGAGGCAAAGGCAGTCAGTGTGACGATATCAGTCAAACTTTGATTTAGAAGAAAGTTTTTGGTGATTTGAGTCCAACCTCTTTTACTGTCCTCTACCTTTTGACGTTTAATTTAAAGGTGCTATGAGGAGAATCTATTCCCAGCGACATAAAGACTCTGTTACCCATGAGCACACGCGGCGACTGTCGTAAAGACGTGACCCAAGCCAAAGCGTGTGTTTGTTGTGATGCTAATGAATGCAGCTCGGACCTTCATCAGAACTCTGCATTGCTTTACAACTTCTTTTTTCAACAACTTACAGGATGCAAAGTGACGAGGTAATGTATCTCTTTCTAGTTACATAGCGGTAGTTTTTGATGTGTGACAACAAGCAATTTTTGGAAAACTTAGTATCGTAGTTTTGTAGCCGGCTATATATCGCTACTTACAGCCCGGTGCTCTAAGACGTGTCCGAATAATATAAATTTGCTCTAGTTTAATTGTCTTGTTCCTGAAGTTGAGTATCCAGGCCAGTCCAGCCCTGTCCAACCCGACCGCGAAGCGAAGGAATAGCATTTATAGATAACCTATTTTGATGCTATAAAACATTATATTAATATTTTTACCACTAATAAATATTATAATTCAACTAATCTGACTACTTTTTGGCTGGATACGGAAGTTATTTTGGCATTTTATTCACTAATCAAAGTGTGCCTGTCATTTTAGACATAAAATTAAAGATTATTAATCATCATCAGGGCTTCATCCTGCGACTCAGGCTAATAAAGCTGCTTTTAAACTTAACCGCAAGGCTCCAGAAGTTGTTTTGTACCAGCATAGAATCTACATTTCTTGCTGTGAACATCCTTAAGAAAAATAAAAGCTGCTGGAAATGACTGAAAAGACTGAACTTTTAATGTGAATCAAACATTCCTCTGCACACTGTCTCTTCTTTTACTCTCCAGATGAGAGCTGATCATGTTTTGTGTAATGTAGGCAGTGATGGTCTAATTATGTTAAAACTATCAATCATTAGGGTTTCAATATTTTACAGGTCTCATCAGTGATGCACAATATTGGATTTTTGCCCATACTGATACTTTTCGGACAGAATAAGCAGACTTAACCGAGCTTTTTTGCTTTAAAACATTGGAACAGAATAAAAAATCTCAAAAAACAAAAATGTTGGTGTCTTACTGTAGATATAAAGAGAAGCTTTCTGTTAGATTAGGATGTTCTGATGATATTTCAGCTGATATAAAGGATAAATACGCTCGATATGTTTGACCCACATAGAAATCAACAGTTTTAATTTCTGCAGATGACAATATTGACATTTTTAAGCTATTATCTGCAGATACTGATTTCAAACCAATAATACTGAGCATCCCTGCCTCTCAGATCTTGTGTTTTGGATACTTTAGTCTCGTTCCTCCACTGTAACCTCCTTTTCCCAGAGACTGGAGCTGCTTCATGAAAGTTCAACAGCATGAAGGGAGCAATCTGATGTTTAAGAAATAAAAGAAATAATTTATCAAACAGCCAGTGACTAGATTTGTTTTTATGATGGTGTGGTCTTAAGGATGAACTGATATTCTTTGGTTACATCATGTGAAATAAGCTGAGTTTTTAAGCTTTAAACTGTCATTTTAATATTATTAATGTTTAAAATAACAGAGGATTCATCATTATTTTAAAGTGATATATGAAAAGTACCAAACTTCAGATGAGAAGTGCAGTCTGAAAAGTACAAAACTGTTGTTAAATGATAAACTATCCAGCATTAATATGATTGAGACGTGTGCAGGAGCTTGCAAATGTGGATGTCCTGATACTTTATATGTTCTACTTTATCAGAATAATCTCAAAGTTTTTCATCCTGGTATCTTAACAAACTTTTAATGTGCAAAAAGCAAAGATCTGAATCTTTAAATACAATCATTTAAGTGTCTTAATCCTGACGTGTTGGTCCATAAAAGCTCAGATTTGTTAACCTGCTCGATGGCTTCGTTGTCAACAAACAGCAAACTCAAGCGTGTCCCCGCAGCGCACGGCGAGGGAGCAAATCTGCGGCTTAAAGACGCCATCGGCACATTACAGGTCGGCAAACACACACACACACACACACACACACACACACTCATTCACACACAAACACTTCACAGGCTGAAGAAGTGACGTTACAGCTTCATGTTTGGCATGATTTAGACGGGATATTTATCTCAAAGTTTGTTAAAAGTTGATTTTAAACACAGTGGCAAATAAATGAAGAGAATGTTCAGAACAAAGTCCAACCTTACGATCTTTAGCAGAACATGTGAGCTCTGAGGCTTTTAGATTTTGTGTGCATTGTTAATATTGTGCAAAAAATACAGAAATTTACCTGCAATATCTGAAAATGTAAAATATTAAAATATAAAAAACAGGCGCCTAAGATTCTGTTTTAATGTCCTGTCGTGTTCTTTACTCACATGGAGAGCTCTGTCTCTGTCTGTTCTGTTTCGGGGTAAAAATATAGGAAGGATTTTTATCTGAAACACGGTAAATGTTGACAGCCTTATCTCTCAAACACACACGCACTCACATGCACACAGAGCGAGAGCAGCAGTTACTCGTCGACGAGCCCTTAAGAGTGAAAACGAAACTGAAAATCAAACTAAGGAGAAGAAACAGAAAGACATCCCTGACATTTTCCAGAACAAATTCAGAAGCTGAACGTTTAGATTCTCTTTTTAACTTAAATAAAGATAAATGTTTATTTCTTATTCTAGCTCCCTCAGTCCTCGGTGGAGTCTGTGTCGTCGTTGATATAGTCTTCTTCTATTGGCGTGCTGCCGTTCTGAGTCCCCCACTCGTCCTCGTCGTACTCGATGCTGTCGTTGTCCTCCAGCAGCTCGTTCTCCAGCTCTCCGGCTCCTCCCACGGCCTGCACTCCGCCACCTGCCGCTCCGTCCTCGGGGGGCTCGGCGTCCCGCTGTCCGTGCTGGTGCTCCCCCGGGGCAGGCGGAGCGGCGGCAGCGGCGTCCTGCGGCGCTGCATAGCCTCCGTTGTTGTTGGAGAAGGCGGCTCTGTCCCGGCTCTCCTCCTCCACGTAGACTCTCTGGTGGCACATGGGGCACGTGTCCTGGATGTAGAGCCACTTCCTCAGGCACAGGGCGTGGAAGTAGTGGTGGCACGGCGTGATGCGGGCCGACGTGGAGAACTCCTGGTAGCAGATGGCGCACACGTCCTCGATGTCCCTCAGCTGGTCGCCGCGCACCTCGGGCAGCGAGTTGATCTTCTTGACGGCCGTGCGGCGGTTGATGAAGGTCTTCCAGCCGTTCTTGGCCTGCAGGTAGATGTTGAAGTAGGCGTGCAGGCACATCATGCAGGCGCGGATCTTGCTGCCGGACTCAAACATCATGGTGTAGGCGCCGTTTCCAAACATGATGACGCCGAACAGGAACTCGATGATGTTTCCCGTGGAGCGGACGTAGTAGACGTAATCGTCCAGCTTCTCCCACAGGACGTTAGAGAATCCGTCCGCCATGAAGAGGCCGTACACGGTCAGAGACACCACCACCTGGAGGAGCAGCAGGGAAACCAGTCAGTCATGTTGTTTACGAAGAGGGAATCAGATGAACGCCCTTTTTCTAGCCAAGATTAACCGCCTACACCTAGGCCTGACATGATAACAAATTTTGCTGGATGATAACTGTCCACAAAATTTTTGACAATAAATGATACTATTGTCATTACTATTTTGAAACATCATTTTTTCATTAATGTAATTATGTGTTGTAATATAGTGAGTACACCGTATCAAAAGCAATGAATATTAATTTCTTAAGAGTATTAACTTTAATTGGAAGATCAAGAGCTGTTAAATAAAGTAAACAAATAATATAATAAATTAAACAAAAAAAAAGAAAAAAAATGAAAATGAAATGGACTCTTTTTCTAGGAAAAATGCATGTAAATTAAAATTATTACATTAATCAAAAACAATAAAAAATAGACCCTGTCTCGGTAAAAAAAAAAAAAAAAAAACTCCAATAAAAACACACACAGCAATAAAAACAATAAATAAAATGGAGTTTATACAGTTCCGGAATTGTTTGTAACATGTACTTTCTCCCAGTCAATTTGTACTGTCTGTCAAATGTTTGTAACATTGCAGGCTTTTCAGCCGTATTTAAGGGCTGCATTTCTTTTGCAATGTAGCGAAAAACACTGTGAGCGTGCACTATTTATATTCACTTTGCCGACTAAATGCCTCAGTAAGCGCTGACTGTCAAAGACGGAGGCTCCGCTGCACCACCCCTTCTTCTTCTTCTTCGTAGCCACTACTTTCAAACAAATATGACATATCAGCTCGTCGGTGTTCATGAGCTATCACCTTGCTTATTCTGTTTAAAACCAAAATATTCCCACACTGGGGCTGTGGCATTCAGCTTAGGAACCGTAGCTTTTGTGCCATCATTCATATCAGTGTTTGTTTCCTCATTACTCCTCCGGACGCTCACTTCAGCTCTGTGTGTGTGTACGAGCGAGCGGCCCCGCCTCCCCCCACATAGATTGAATGACTGACAGATGATCACTCCGCTATAAATCCGCTAAAGAACCAACACATCCCGGTGTTGAGAAAGTTGCACAGAGTGAACCATCTTCTCATCCAGCTTGTTTGGTAGAAAGAGAGGAGGGAAACTAACATGCATGCGCGTGTCAACTTATCAAGGCTGGCAAACTTATGGCCCTTTTCCATTAGCCCTACTCGACTCTACTCGACTCTACCTGAGTAGAGTTCCATTTTCCATTAGCCCCAGTCGTCTGCCCAACGGGGTGCAGTGTCGCTGTAAACAGCAGAGCGGGTCTGTGGTGACGTCATTTTGAGCGCAACACAACAATCTGTGGCTTTTTGTCACAAACCGAGTAAAAAAGGAAAGCAGAAGAAGGCTGCACGTGGTAAGAAGAAATACTCCTTGAGAAGCACAGGAATGAAGCCGAGGACGAGAGCAATCGAGCTGCAAAGAAAAGACATGCATGCTAGGTTGTCGCGCTCATGACTCATCGATGATGACATTGTCTGACCAATCAGTAGCCGACAGTTGGTGACGTCATCTCACCATCTCTCAAGTATTGACTCAGCTCGCTTGGAACCAGAGCGGAGTAGATACTAAAACTAGCTTGTTTTAGTGGAAACACGCTGCAAATCGAGTAGGGCCAAGGCGTGCTAGTGGAAAAGGGCCATACTGAGGACGTTTTTATTAATCGTGCGGTTAATTGACTGATTGATTATCCCTATCAAGTTCACCCAAAAACATGGCGACTTCTCGTCTGGGGTAAGAAATGCTGTAAAAACTGAGACAAACTTTATAACTCCGGTATCATCCTTCAGTGTCGCAGCACTGAACAGAAACACTAGGTCACCTTGAGGCAGAGCTCCACACAGAAGGCGGTGACGGCGAACAGCCAGGTGTTGAGGGCGTAGTGGTGCCAGAGGGCGTAGCTGAGCACCACGGGGAGCACGAAGAGCGCCGTGGACACCAGCAGGACGGGGAAATGGCGTCTGAAGGAGGAGACGTGGGAGGCGCTGAGGGACATGAGGACGGGGTCGGTCATGCCGTGGATGAAGTGTAGGATGGCGGTGAGGAGAAGGCACATGTTGCGGCTGAGGCGGACCTGCGGGGCAGAGAAAGCAGACGTCACTGTGAGGTGAACAGCATGAATGGAGATGGTTTGTGTTCTGTTGGATCATTACAGCAGGTTTACGTTTGGCACTGACCCTGCCTGCTGTTTAGACATGATACAGAGAGAGCAGGCAGTCCATGAGCTTTGGCCAATCACGCTTCACTGTCCAGCAACCTGATGGACGAGTCTGGGTTTGGCAGCTGCCAGGAGAGCGGTGCCTGCCTGACTGCACTATGTCAAGGGTAAAGTTTGGTGGAGGGGTGCTGAGGAAACCTTAGAGAGCAGATGGACCTGCCTGACTCACTGTCTGAAATCACGCAGATCCATCTTTACAAGCTTCAACCTCCTACGACTTCACTCCGCTAAAATCTGAACGACTCAATCAGGGGAAAGAGGCGGAAACTGAAGACGTGATGCCAGCAGGAAGTGACTGCATGTTTCAAAACAAAAGCGGTGTATAGCCTTGTCACGATAACATATTTTACTGGACGATAATTGTCCAGCAAAATTATTGTCAATAAATGATATTGTCAATATTATTTTTAAACCCCATTTTTTAATTAATGTAATTATGATTTTTGTCATAATAAAGTCAGTAAACTATATCAAAAGCAATAAACTTAAATTTCTTAAGAGCATTTAACTGCAATTGTAAGGTCAAGAGCTTTTAAATAATATAAATTAAACAAACAATATAATAAATTTAACAAACACAAAAGAGGAAAAAAAAACAATGACAATGAAAGGGACTCTCTTTAAGGAAAAATGGCATGTAACAAAAAATAATTATACTAATCAAAAACAATAAAAAATAGACCCTGTCTCAGTAAAGAAAAGACAAAACTCCCATAAAAAAACGCATAACAATAAAAACAATAAATAAAATGGAGTTTATACAGTTCATGATTTGTTTGTGGCATGTACGTTCCCCCAGTCAATTCGTACTGTCCGTCAAACGTTTGTAACGTTTCCTGAAGTGGTGGCTTTTCAACTGTAATGAAGGGCTGCATTTCTTTTGCGTGGCAATGACACTGTGAGCATGCACCATTTTTTCACTGTTTTATTTATATTTACTTTGCCGACCAAACGCCTCAGTAGGTGCGGACTGTCAGGACGAAGGCTCCACTGCACCTCCCCTTCTCCATTGCCACTACTTTCAAACAAATACGACATATCGGCTCGTCGGTGTTCATGAGCTCACACCTTCTTCATTCTGTTTAAAACCAAAATATTCCCACACTTGGGCTGTGGCAGCCGGCTTAAGAACCGTATCTTTCGTGCCATCATGTTAGTGTTTGTTTTCCTCGTGACTGCTTAGGACCCTCAAATTAGCTCTCTGGGTGTGTACGCGCGAGCAGCCCCGCCTCCCACTCAAGGATTGCATGAATGACAGATGCTCACTCCACTAAATCCACTATAGAACCAACGCACCCAGGTGTTGAGGAAGATAGACAGAGTGAGCCACCTTCTCATTCAGCCTCTTTGGTAGAGAGAGAGGAGGAAAACAAACATGCATGCACGTCAATTTATCAAGGCCGGCAAACCTACCGAGGACATTTTCATTTATCGTGGGGTTAATTGATTTATTGATTATCGTGACAGGCCAAGCAGTGTATGGCCTAACAGGGGTCTCCATGGACAAGAAAGAGAGAGATACACTTTTATTAGTCCCACAGTTGAAAATTCCAGATTTACAGCAGCAGGATACAAGAGAAACATCAGAAAGAGACTTACAAATGAAGAATAAGTAATTAAAATAAAAATAAAAATAGCATAAATACATCTAAAATAAAAATAAATAAAAAAGAGCATGAAAACTAGAGTGAACCGGTTGCAACATGCAGAGCCTTGAGGCAATATCAACTTCGTCATGAAGGAAATAAGTAACTATCAAATATGACATGGAGGTATACACAGTATAAACTGTTAACAATATATGAATGTGGCAATATCTGCAGTTTTATAGGACTTGATGTCTTCTTTAAAAGATGAGCAAAGAACATCATTTGTGCTGCATTCAAGTTGTGCTGGGAAGTTGGGATTTCCGAGTTCTGAGTGGGAAATTTCAACTGGAATGCCCCTAAGGTCAGAATTGATGTCAGGATATGATCATTTAAGATATTAATACTGAAAACACAACAATATAAACGTTGTAGATTTTCCCTGCGGTCGCCCTGCATGTACAGCTTTGGCAGTCACAACAAATTTCATTTTTATGATTGCCCTTGAATGCACCGCTTGGTTTTATACTGTATTAATATCGAGACATCTGGCACTAATATCAAGATAAGAACTTCCATGAAACAGCTATGGAGCACCAAGAGTTGTGTGCATATCAAACCTACCAGGCGTTCTTCAGGGTCGAGGCTGCTGAGGCCGGTCTGAAGAGCCAGAATGAAAAATAGGACAGGGGCTACAAAACCCAAACGCTTGTCCTCCTCCTCCGTGGAGCCTGAAGAATCAAAGAGAAGAAGAAAACTCGACTTCACAATCGTTCTTTTAGCAGCTTTTTTTTAAGAACAACAGACTCGCTCAGCATTACCGATGAAGGCCAGGATGCTGAGGCCGAGGTAGTGCGCCACGGAGGAGATGACGGCGCTCATGCCGAGCACGGTGAGGGTGGAGTCACAGCCCGAGATGATCAGGTTACTCGTCAGATCCCAGAAAACATCCCAGCTCAGCAGGTAGCCCTGAAAACGAGACAGTCGCAAGAAAAGTCAGTTTGAAATGCGACTGTTTCGTGTTTGAAATAAAAGAAGAGGAGGAAGCCATCAAAACCAAATATGTTATTTTATTTATTTTAATTTAAGGAGATACAGCAGGAAAACATCTGACTGCATGTTTATGTCAGCAATATAACATGAAATTAGTGTGTTGATGAACTAGTTTGTTTTTTAACTCAAAAAGGCTTCAGTATTAATCTGAAGAAGGGCTGAAAGATTTATAGTTTTTATATTGAAATCACAATTTCAGACAAAGCAATCATGTGATCGCATAAAACTGCACTTTTTTGTAGCGCTCCTGACTTACCCAGGATCTGTTGTCAACTATTTTACAAATTTGCAGCAATTTGCATTGCAACAACACAAAGCCTTTGTTTAGAAGGAGAAGCTGAAGTAACCCTTAAAGGATAACTTCGGTTCCTGCAGCTTTTACATTGTTTATAGAATGAAGAACAACAATATACTCACCCAGAAGGCTTTCCTGATGCAAACGGTGCTTCGGGAGATATTTAGATCCAAAATCGAGCAGCGGACACCGATATAATGGTAGCCCGTAGGGCATAGATCGCCGCTCCTAAAAACTGCATTAATCGTCCAAAAACTCATGTTTTTCACCAATATTCCATCATGATTCGCGCCGAATGGACGGCCATTGCAGCCTGTGTCTCTCCACACAGCGCTGTGTGGCTGAACCAACGAGTTTGTTTACATGCTCTTCGCGCATGCGCAGTGCGGCTCATTGTTTCAGGGCAGCTACAAATCGACTTTCTTCTTCCAGTTTTGTGCAAAATGGACGAATATCTATGGGATGAAGATGTTGTGGAGGAGGACTTTGAATATGATGGACGTCCTTACAGTTTGGAGCCAGATTATACAGATAAGGAGCTCATAGAAATGAGGAAGCGATCTCAACGCTCCAGAGAGTACTGCGCATGCGCGAAGGGCATGCAAACAGACTCGTCTGTTTAGAGGTTAGTTCAGCCACACAGCGCTGTGTGGAGAGACACAGGCTGCAATGGCCGTCCATTCGGCGCGAATCATGATGGAATATTGGTGAAAAACATGAGTTTTTGGACGATTAATGCAGTTTTTAGGAGCGGCGATCTATGCCCTACGGGCTACCATTATATCGGTGTCCGCTGCTCGATTTTGGATCTAAATATCTCCCGAAGCACCGTTTGCATCAGGAAAGCCTTCTGGGTGAGTATATTGTTGTTCTTCATTCTATAAACAATGTAAAAGCTGCAGGAACCGAAGTTATCCTTTAAATAATGAAAACAGATTATTCATCATTAATATTGGATGTTGAATGATGTGTAATGTGCTTTTGATCATTCATTTCCTTACTGTTGTCTAAACTGTAAACATAATGAAAGTTGCACTGAAGTGTGCTTTGAAGGAAATTAAATTAAAATCCAAATTTCTGCCAGAAAAAAGCACAATTAGATCTTTTCCTAAAGTCGTTCAGCTCTAACCTGAAGGATGTTCTTTAGAATCTGATCTACTGAATGATAATCAACAGAGGCTACATCAATCATGATTTAATCTTTAAGCATTCAAAAGTATTTCTGCTTGTTAAAGGTGACAGATGACTTTACTGCTGTCATAAAACAGCAGACGTCACGACTACTGTACTGAGACAGAGACAGAAAGGCAGATAAAGTCATATCTCGCCCTCCAGTGCACCTGATCAGGGTTCATTTACTTTTTCAAAGGTCAAATTTGAGCTCTTTCACTGTTATTAAACATTTTCCAGCACCTTAAAGCTGTTCTAAAGAGTGATATCTAATGACGGCTTTAAAGCAAGGTTTCATTTTTGAAACCCTATCCTCTGTATGAAGACTAAATCCACACGTGTGTGAATAGAAAATCAGTTTATATCCTGTTTGAGGATGAGGATCAAAAACCCAGTCCAGCTCAGAGTCCATAAAACCAGCTGTAGGCACTGAAATCATTCGTCTTTACGTTCACACTGCAGACAGATTTTTTTGGCTCAAAAGTGTCCTGTATCTGATTTGTTTCTGACAGTGTGAACAGCACAACTCACTTTGAATCGGACATTTTGAATCAGATTCAGGCCACTTTCAAATGTGGAGCTGAATCTGATACGTATCTGACTGTTTTGATTGTGACCAACAGCAGGTTTCATTCAATCCACTCTGAGGTCTTTCCAAAGCAGCAGTTTACCTCAGGACAAGTGTTTTCAGTCACTTCATGGACAAAACATAATCAGAAGTTAAGATAAAGGCATGATTATTAAAAAGTTTATACGTTTTTTTCTTAATAATGAGTTAAGTTGATTTTCCATCTACAAGCATTAAACTAGAAAAGCACTCGTAGATTGCAGACCTTCCTGAAAATTTCATCAAATCCCATCCGTAACTTTTTGAGTTATTTTGTTCACAGACAGACAGACAAACAAACTCTCCCAAAAACATAACCTCCTTGGCGGAGGTAAAAATGCAAAAGAGAGGAGTGACGAGAGAAAGAGAGAGAGTGCTGGGGCGATCGACTGGTGTCTCCATTACCCGCACAACAAGTGATAAAAGCGAAAAAATCATACGTTTGTATTATGATACCTGATAAACTTAGTTTGCTAACACAGCACCAACTTTTTGCACAGATTTATCAGGCTGAAATAACAGTTTACAGGACATAGAGACACTGATGAGCGACTGAAGTCCGTCTCATCCGTGCACTGCTGTATGTTTGCACGAGACAGCATCAGTCAGTGAGCAGTCTGCTCCTGTCTGATCTGCTCTCAGACAAACTAAGAAGCATCAGAACAGATGATTAAACTAAGTTTTCGCCTCTTTGTTCACCTGTTCAGCGCGCTATGGCTCTGAGCTGTTTTGCTCTCCAGTAGTGAAATGTCATCTGCAGGAAAGAGTGTCTGCTTTAAGGCTCATAAGAAATACAACTAGGGGTGTCCCGATATAACTTTTTCACCTCCAATACCATACTGCTATTGCAGCTTTGAGTATTGGCCGATACTGATATTGGTCTGATACGATATCAGCAGGACAGACTTTTATTATTTATTTTGTAGTCTGGACTGTAAGAAAAGGCTTGATCAAGTGAAATTGCTCAAACAGAGAACAGTAGTCAGCAACAGTCAGTATGAATGACCCATTTGTTATTAACCAATGGGTTCAATAAATTTTAACCTTAAACATAAGAATGTAGTACAATTAAATAAAATAAATTAGAAGACCCTCAATAAATCCAATAAAAACAAAATTTATATTTTTAAATAGCAAAATAACCACTGTGTTTAACTTAACCATAAGCATATTCTACAACTTAATTAAATAAATAAAAAATACATTAGAATGGACTGCTTGAATCAAAGAGATTGTATCGGAGATTTTAGATGCAGGCCGATATAATTTGATATTTGTTTTTTTGCCGATATCTGACTGATATCTGCTGTCAATATCGCACCGGGCAACCCTAGATAAAATATACCTATAATTACTTTAATAACAGCTCACTGAAGGTGAGCTGCTGTAACATCAGGTTCTGTGTTATGGGAACAAACTTCTCCATCATTGTGAAGCTCAGTTTTGGTCTGTTTGTTGCTCCTCATCACTGTTCTGTGCATGATGTCATTAATGTTAAACTGAGCATGTGTGTCACTTCTGAAGCCTGAGCTGTTCACACCACATTTACAGGAGTAATCTTAACAGCCAAACAAAAAAATAGGATTTGAGCAATAAATCAAATTGAGCATTGAGGGCTGCAGCTCTGTCCACTTTGTCCTTAATCCACCATCTTTAAATTTAAATGATATCCTGATCTCACCTGAGAGTCCGAGCTCCCGTCCGTGGCTCCTCCTGTAGCGTCCCCGCTCTCCCTCCTCACCGCTCGCACCACATAGACCAGGATCAGAGCCTGCGCCGTCACCCTGGTCAGCCAGAACACCCGCAGCACATCGGGGAAGCGGATCCTCTTCCAGGTGTCCTCCAGCAGCAGCTGCAGCCCGTAGATCCGGTACATGTGCCGCACCAGCAGGTAGACATAGCGGCACGAGTAGTAGAACCACTTGAGCCTCATGGCGAGGCACACGGCCGTGTTCAGGGCCAACGCCAGCCCCGAGAACACGGCCACCATCTGCCGCACGTCCGCGGGCAGCTCGATCATCAGCCCCCACAGAGGGATCATGATGTCCAGGACCACCAGAGCGGCGAACAGCGACTGGAGGTTGAGGAGGAACACGTAGCCGATGCCGAACACCAGCTGGACGGCGGCCATGCCCAGCCACAGCGTGGGGCCGTTCCTCGGCAGCAGCCTGAAGCCCAGCGCCGCTTTGTAGTAGGCGCTGTAGAAGTCTATGTGGGAGGTGGCATAGTAGTTAAAGAGCGCCGCCGCCATGCCGAGGAGGACGGCGAAGAAGAGGGTGTAGAACTTAAACAAGGCCTTCTGGGAGAGCAGCAGCACCACGCTGGAGATGAGGACACCTGAGGAGAAAAAGGTAACAATGAGGAAAAGTTCTGATCACAGGAAACCACAAGATCATATCAGGATGGCAAATATAAAACTTTATTTCCATATTTCCCTCAGATATTTCAGCCTAGATTTTACTTTTTAATACTTTATTTTTGTTTATTTATTTAACAAGAATCAGAATGCTCTTTATCGTAGGGCTGGGCGATATTTGCTAATCCCAAAATCATGATTAACTGAAGGTCTTACCTTGATTACGATTAATGAACGATTATTTTATGCTATGCTGGAACACATTAGTTGTGTTACCAATGATCTTCTAAATGGTCTTCCTGCAGTATTTACACTTCACTTCTTTCTGCTTGATGTCCTCTGCACAGAATCCAAAATGTGCCAAAACAATGGAGACGGCATTTTTCTTGGTTACAAGGTCCTCTGATAGATTGGCGCTTCTCTCCTCTATGTTGGTAGTGCACTCTTCGCTCTTGGCGAATGTGAACGCAGACTGTATGGAGGGGGCGTGGTCACGTGACTTACACAAGGAAAATAATCAAAATAATCGACATGAACAAAATAACTTCGATTAGAGGGACTAAATGTCAATTTCGATTATTTTTCGATTAATTGTCCAGACCTACTTTATTGCCATCATACAAAATGGAGAGAGATTCTCCTTTTTCAATGCAATAGATGGTCACGTAAAAAAAAAAAAAAAGTATAAAACAGTTAAAAGTATTAGGATGATTTGATATTACAAGGTCTCAAATTGATTTTCTTTGATATTTATTCAGTCTGGGATATCTCAGTCAAAATATTTCTCTTAATTTACAAAATGACTTTTTCACCTGGTACATTATTATTTTTTTTTTACATTAAGAGCTGAACCCAAAGCAGTTACGTTAATCACATATTAATCATATACATTAATGTATATTTCTCATATTACTTGTTTTTTGTCCAACTCATCTTTTCCTTCATGTTTGTTAAATCTGAAATACGTCCAAACATCAGCTTTAAACTCTCCGGTGGTGCCCCTATAGTGCTGCTCACTTCCTCCATGTTTGTTTGACTGCTGCAGTGACATCTCTCGAGATCTTGTCCAGTCTAAAGCAGCGCTAAACGCTGATAACGCGAGGCTAGCAGGATTTATACCACAGGCTGCTTATCTACACATGGATCGATTACGAACCATTTAAAGGGAAATCGATTAAAATCAATTAAAATGATTTTTAAAACACAGCTCTTATAAGTATAAATTAGTTGTTAAAAGTATAGGTACAAAATATATACAAGACAAAATCCTACTGGTCGGTGCAACGTGAAACTCTACAAACAAATATAAGATGGGAAGGATTAATGTTAAATACTTATAAATCACACAGTGGTTAATACTTACATAGGATTATATGTCATGTACGACTGTATCGCACCATTGTGTCAGCACATAATAAAACATAAAATAGAATAAAAATTACTCTTAAAAAAATTAAAATAAGGTTCACAAATCAGTATTTCCTTGGTCTTCTTAAGTCAAAAAGTTTCCTGTTACTCCAGAACAAATTTCACAAAGGACAAGGACTTAACTCCAGGTTACATTATGATCTCCAGTTTTTCTGTATTTTCTTTTTTTAGTAGCACACTGCAGAGATGATGTCAGTTGTTTCATTTTATAAATGTCCTGTATCATTTCCTTCCAGCCGGTGATCGATGGAGGTTCCTTACTCAACCATTTCCTGGTAATTACCTTTCTACTACTAGCTATAAAATTTTGTAATGTTTCACAAGTTTTATAGTTTTAAGTTTATGTTTTTTAAGTCCAGTTGGAACATTTCCCAATAAAGAGCACTGAAAGAAAGATTAAGCTCAGAGCTGATCAGAGACCTAACTGCAGTCATAATATCCACCAGATTTTTGAGTTTTATGCATATTATTCTTTTAATCGAGAGTATGGCACCAAAAATAAGCTGGGTTTTCTTTCTCAGGTGAGTAAATCAGGGTTTTAGCTTTCAAAGGGTCATGGACATCAGAGTGATCTTAAACTACTTTCAGTTATTTCTAAACATCTGTATCTATATGGTTTGAAAATCAACATCTTGTCTAACACTGTGCATCCATTTTTCTGATACTACATCCTAATGCCTGTCTTGTGCTCGACATGTCCTTGAATGTTTGCGTGGTGAACTTTGGAAATGCACTGGTTCATTATTGTCAACAGCAGCAACAGCAGCATGAGCGCCACACGGAGCAGAAATACTCCCAACACTTCTGTGTTTGTGGCTGTAGAGTATACCTGAGCTTTTACGCTTCAGCATTAAGTTTGTGGAGTTAATAAAAATGTATTTCTTATATTTCTGTATAAATTGGCAAATCAGATATTCGCAAAAAAAATCAAAAACTGTGCATCTAGGCCTGTCATGATAATCAATAAATCAATTAACCGCACAATAAATAAAAACGTAATCGATAAGTTTGGCGGCCTCAATAAATTGACACGTGCATTCATGTTTTTTTTCTCTCCTGTCTTTCTATCAAACAGGCCGGATGAGGAGATGGTTCACTCTGTGCAACTGTCTTAACACCAGGTGCGTTGGTTCTTTAGCGAATTTATAGTGGAGTGAGCATCTGTCAGTCATTCAATCTTTGTGGGGGGAGGCGGGTTTAAACAGAATGAACAAGGTGTGAGCTCATGAACACCGACAAGCTGATATATCGTATTTGTTTGAAAGTAGTGGCAAAGAAGAAGGGGAGGTGCACGAAGCCTTCGTCCTGACAGTCAACGCTTACTGAGGTGTTTGGTCGGCAAAGTAAATATAAATAAAACAGCGCAAAATGGTGCGCCATCACAGACAGTGTCATTTGCTACATTGCAAAAGAAATTCAACCCTTCAATACGGTTGAAAAACTAGCATTTCAGGAAATGTTACAAATGTTTGACGGACAGTACGAATTGATTGGGAGAACATACATGCCACAAACAATTCAGGAACTGTATAAACTCCATTTTATTTATTTTTTTTGTTGTGTGTGTTTTTATTGGGGTTTTTTTTCTTTACAGAGACACAGCCTTTTTTTAATTGTTTTTGATTAGTTTAATTATTTTTATTTACATGCAGTTTTCCCAAAAGAGAGTCCATTTAATTTTTATTGGGTTTTCTTCCTCTCTTTTTGGTTTAATTTATGATATTGTTTGTTCAATTGATTTTATTCAAAAGCTCTTGACCTTCCAATGACAGTTAAATACTCTTTAAGAAATTAAAGTTTATTGCTTTGATACAGTGTACTCACTTTATTATGACGTTTATTATAATTGCATTAATGACAAAAAGATGTTTAAAAGTAATATTGACAATAATATTGGCAATCATTTTTTGGACAATTATCATCCAGCAAAATGTGTGATCGTGACAAAACTGTCCATTTAGCTCTGCGTTTAAATGTGTGCATCACAAATTATTAATTCAGCAGTTTAAGGGTTCAGTCAAAGCTCAGGCTTTAGTGTGTTTTCATCACTGTGGAAAACAATAAGTTTAAAGGTGCAGTGTGCAGAACGTGGCATTTTAGCAACATCTAGCGTTCAAATTCTAGAATGAACCTAACCTAACCTATCCGTAAAAAGGATCCTGAACACAGCACACAATTTATGTTGTGTGTATGTTTATACTGTGTGTACACAGTTTGAATCCCTGGAACAGAGTAACAACTTTCTATGCATCCAACGCCATCCTCTCCTCTTCTTTGCCTGCACTCCAGGTAGATTCAGAACCGGCGGACAGGTTCGTGTTTCGTTCTTTTTGTTCCTAAAAACCACCCGTAGACAACACGGATGATCAATATATATCGGCCTACACCAGGGGTGGGCAACTGCCAGCCCAGGGGCCATATGTGGCCCTTCACCTCGCTCAAGCTGCCCACCAGTCATTTCCACAAAAAAAAAAAAAAATAAAGGAAAAATGAAAAAATAAAACAACAGATGCTAAATACGATTCATCATGAGTAACCAGCACCATGTAATGCATAAATTTGGATAGATGATTAAATATTTTTACTCACCTTAGATTGTTGGTACATGCTTTGTTTTTTTACAAGTCATTAAACTTCTCACTTAGCTATGATTGTGTCTCTAAAAATATTTCGTGATGCATTAAAATATAACTTACATCACTGGTAAAAAACCATATTTGGAAACAATGGTAATGGTAATATATTTGAGCTCTGAAAACTGGTAAACATTCTTTTTTTATTGCATTAAAAAGAAGCTTAAATTATCTTTAAATATGTGTCTTGCTCATTTTGATCATTTTTAATTTTTAATTGTGTAAAGTTAGAATATTTAAGTTTTGGTATAATCCTTGTTTAAGCTTTATCTTTTAATTATTTGTGTATATATATATTTTCTTTGTTGGCAGTGCAAACAATGTAACAATGTGGCCCTCAGGCATTTAAGAAAAATTAATGTGGCCCCTTGGTATTGATAGTTGCCCTCCCCTGGCCTACACGAAACAGCGGCCCGCGGTTATGTAATTTTTTTATAAAGATTTTTCTAACTAAATAAAAATAAAACAAACGTTTTATAGGGATGATTGTACTCCTATTTTGACGGACTTTACATACAAATAGAAACATATGTCTCCTATATTCACCGTTTCTGTTTGGCGAAATGCGGTGGATGTATAAAATGCTACATTCTACACACTGCACCTTTAAGTCTGAGCTGCAGGGCCTCCTCATGCTCCAGCTTCTTCTTCTCCTCCAAACTTTGAACATGTTTGAGAAGTTTAGACTGTTCTAGTTAAAATATAAGATCTGCCGGTGTGTTCTGATATAATATACTCACTGAAATAATCACCACCTGCATGTCAGTGTCTGAAACCTAAGCTGTTCACAAGTCAATGAGTTCATCCTTCTGTTCGGCGTGTCTGTATTTTCTGTGCTGTGTGTCTTAGCGTAACATTAAACTGTTGGCTGACCCACTTAAAGCACCTCATTTGGCCCCCGGTCCGTCTGAAACACTGAGCTGTTTCCTCACATGGAGAGAACTTTCATCTGACCGGGTCGAAGGTCTTTGAACTGAGGTTTACGTAACCGTGCCGTTGTTCTCCTGCATGAACTTTCCTTTGAATAACTCGACCGCTTAGAACTCGCTTTAATTGGACTGTTCGGTGTGAGCAGACTGAAAACAGCAGGGACTCATGAAGACGGGTTAACTGCTCTAAAAATGTACTGAACAATCTCAGCAACTGTCTTGAAATAAAAATGAGACGGCAAAATCTGAACAACTGTTTCTCCTAAAATTCAAATCAAAATAATTTGAACACCTGAATTTTCCATCACCTGAGAGGAACTTCAGGCACCGAGCCGCAAGAAAATCAGACAGCAAAGAGAGGAAGTGAGCAGCTAAACTCTTAAATTCAGCAGAAAAGTATTTTTGATCATTTTTGATAACAATCACGGACAGATTTGATCATGGGTCAGAAAACAGCACCCCCCATTTTATGTATGCTAGGGCCAGGTATATATGGTCTAAAAAATAAAAAACAATTCCCACTACAATCATTTTACAGTACAATTTATATCAATTTTTAACAATTTTTCTAACTCTCTCTCAAAGAAAAAAAACTCCAAATCACACAAAAACAACATGATTCACGTTTTGCCTTTGTGTTGTCAGAATATATCCCCAAACCAAACAGAATTTCCCTCCTAAAATTGCAGTGTGTGTCATAATAGGTTGATTATGAAGTTCAAACATAGGCAGACTTGCCTACATAAACACTTAATTCTGAGCTATTTTCACAGAAAATTAACATGAAACTCTTTGATCAATATTAATATCACTTTAAAAACAAATACAAGCCTATAGAAGTGCTTGTTTGAAACCTGACAGGTCCTACCATCATGAAACTGAACATTTTCAGTATTTTTCAAACACTGAAACAACTTACAATTGCAGTAAGTCAAGAAAAAAAATCTTTATTTTTCATTTTTAAATCTTCTGCCTGGCACTTTATACATATTTACTATGTTTTCTTAAAGGTGCTTTGAGGAGAATCTATTTCCTGCGACATAAAGACTCTGCTACCCATGAGCACGCGCGTTTGTTGTTGTGATGCTAATGAATGCAGCTCTGACCTTCCTCAGAACTCTGCATTGCTTTACAACTTCTTTTTTCAACAACTTACAGGATGCAAAGCGACGAGGTAATGTATCTCTTTTTAGTTACGTAGCGGTAGTTTTTGATGTGTGACAACAAGCAATTTGTGGAAAACTTATTATCGTAGTTTTGTAGCCGGCTATATATCGCTACTTACAGCCCGGTGATCTAAGACAGTGGTTCCCAATCTTTGTTGTCTTGTGTACCCCCTGAGCCTTTTGTCATACCAAGAGTACCCCTTCACTCATACGTGTTCATGACTCTTCTAAAGCAGAACGTAACACAGCTGATTAATAAATGAAAATGTTTTATCTCCTTAAAGGGACTGTGAGGAGTTTCTAAGTTATTACAAAAAAGTCTCACTTTTAGATATATGCCTGATCGAAATACACACTTTAAGATGAGTTTTATAGCATCAAAATAGGTTATCTATAAATGCTATTCCTTAGCCTTCCGGTTGGGTCGGACAAGGCTGGACTGGTCTGGATACTCAACTTTGGGAACAAGACAATTAAAACTAGAGCAAATTTATATTATTCAGACACGTCTTAGAGCACCGGGCTGTAAGTAGTGATATATAGCCGGCTACAAAACTACGATACTAAGTTTTCCAAAAACTGCTTGTTGTCACACATCAAAAACTACCGCTACGTAACTAGAAAGAGATACATTACCTCGTCACTTTGCATCCTGTAAGTTGTTGAAAAAAGAAGTTGTAAAGCAATGCAGAGTTCTGAGGAAGGTCCGAGCTGCTTCACAACAAACACGCTTTGGATAGCACACGTCTTGTGGTGCGTTCCAGTTGTAGTAAGAAGTAGGAATTTTGAGTTTCAAGTAGGAAACTGCAACTGGAATGTCCCCCAAAGTCGGAATTTCCTCCTGGGAACGCGGTGAAACCTCGCCACCCCCGAGTTGACAATCGAAGATGGATGCCCCCAGTGTGAACAGTTATTTAGCTCCTGTAATAATCCATTTATTTGCTCCTCTGACTGGGGTGTGTCGCTCTAGATCAGCTGTATACATAGTATTGTTAGACTTATATTTACAAAAATGCTGCCATAGTGATAATCACATTCTTCACGTGATATTTGTGAATAACAACGCAGGGCGTGCTAACAACAGCTAACAATAGCCTGGTAGATCGGCATGTTTCTTTCAGACTTCAACTGGAACGCCTGATAACTCCGCGCGTGCTCATGGGTAGCAAAGTCTTTCGCGTTGCCGGTAATAGATTCTCCTCACAGTCCCTTTAATTTGAACATTTAGTTCTCAGAAATTTTCTCCTTTTAACTCAAATTAAAAAATAATAATATAAACAATTTTGTCTTGAAAATAAATATGTAATTTAAATAAACAGAGACAAAACCTAAATAATCAGCCTGCCTTTGTTGTATAAAACTGTTGTAATGTTTACCACAAAACACTGGTGCTCCTTTGAATAGGACCCCTTTAAACAGGCTTTTAAACTTTAAAAATCTGGAACAAAACACTCAAAATAGTTTCTCTGCAGGCTTCTCCTAACCCTCTCCTGAATCCAGAGCAACTGGATGTTTCAGCTGCAGGTTAGCAGCTGGTTTCATTTTAGCTCGGCTCTGGTTATTGGGAAAACTAGCTGTAGTACACACATAAAATTCTATTGACAGGCTTAACTCAGTACTTCCAAGCTGAAAATAATTTTTCTGCGTACCCCTTAGGGTACACGACCCCTGGTTGAGAATCACTGCTCTAACACGTGTCTGAATAATATAAATTTGCTCTAGTTTTAATTGTCTTGTTCCTGAAGTTGAGTATCCAGGCCAGTCCAGCCCTGTCCAACCACGAAGCAAAGGAATAGCATTTATAGATAACCTATTTTGATGCTATAAAACTCATCTTAAAGTGTGTATTTCGATCAGGCATATATCTAAAAGTGAGACTTTTTTGTAATTACTTACAAACTCCCCATAGCGTCTTTAATGAACAGAACTTTGTAACAGGCAAACACCTCAGGCATGGCCTCCCTATGAAGCTGACATCTCCACACCAGACTGATGACACTGAGAGGGACGAAGACTTTTATTTCTGCTGATATAAGATTATTTTCTCAGTTACAGTCTGCATCCGTGGTTAGAGTTAGAAAGCGGACATGATGAGGGCAAAAATATTGGAGAAAAATATCAAAAGCAGGTTTCATAACTGCTGATATCTTACTGAAAACATTATGTAAATAAAATGACACTTCGGCCCCATCCACACGAAGACAAACCGAGGTCTGAACGCATACATTTTTCACCGAATCTGCGTATCATCCATACGAAGACAGGATTTTGGGGGTCTGTAAACGATCATTTTTTAAACCAGGTTCCAGAGTGGAAAGACTTTGAAATTCTGTATACGCAGCTCCGTGATTACTGGCTCTCTGCAACTTTTCAGATACGTTTACGTCATAGTTTCATATCTTCATTGACACGCATGCGCCACATGCAGCAACAACAACAACAACGGCAGCGTACTGTGTCGTATATGTGCTGATAAGGCTAGTGACCCTACTATCCCTGTTGCAGCAAAATCTCCTTCTTTTCAATCACCACCGAGTTGAACAAACAATTATCGAGGACACACTACGGTGGTCTCTGTTTACAACTTTTGCCGCAAGTGCACATGCCCACTGTTTTTTCATCTGTTTCAGCTTGTTTCCGTCACATCGTTACAGAGCCCCTAGAGGTCTGGCATGTGTTTTACAGCGTTTTCATGTGTATTGAGTGCATTCATTTAGACGCACACATTTTCTGAGACGCCTTCATCTTAATGACGATCGTTTTGGAAACTGTTAAGCGTTTTGTCTTTGTGTGGATGGGGCCTTAAAGTAGGGATCTCCCGATCCGATTTGATATCGGATATCGATCTGATATCAGCAAAAAAACAAATATCAGATTATATCAGCCTGCATCTAAAATATCCAATATAAACACTCCAATATAAGTAGTCCAATTTAACTTATTTTTTATTCATTTAATTTAGTTTTACAATATGTTTATGTTCAAGTTAAACACTGTGGTTATTTTGCAATTTAAAAATACATGTTTTTGTTTTTATTGGATTAATTGAGGTTCCTTTGATTTCCTTCTAATTTATTTTTTATTTTATTTTATTCTACTATATTCTTATGTTTAAGGTTAAATGTATGGAACCCATTGGTTAATAACAAATGGGTCAGTGTTTCTCATACCTACTATTGCTGACTACTGTTCTCTGTTCTCACCTGATCAAGCCTTTTCTTACAGTCCAGACTACAAAATAAGTAACAAGTCTCTATGATTCCTGCTGATAACATATCGGATCGATATCTGTATTGGCCAATTCTCAAGGCTGCAATATCGGCATCGTATTGGAGGTGAAAAAGTTGTATCGGGACACCCCTATCACCCAGCACTACCTCCCACATCATGGCCCGGTTATGGTCAAAGTGACATACTGTTTCCAACAAATAACTTGATCACATCAAATGAATAAAAAAAATACAAACTTGAAAAATACATGAAATAATAATGACAATTACAGAAAACGAATAAGAAAACAATCAAACTATCAGAGTAATCTCCCAGAACAACAATAACCCTAATAATAATTATAATACTCTAAGTACTGTCCCAAAGTAAATTAACTTAAGCTAGCAAGATGGTGATATAGTCATCTGAACAGAAGTAAAAATCTCAAGTACTTATATTTTCAAACACTTATGATTGGAGTAAAAGTAAGTTTAGAAAATAAAATCAACATTTTTAATTTCTTCATCTTCTGCAGAAATATTCGACTTGGTAAATATATTATCCAGGCCTTGGTAACATTTCCGTGGACCTCTGTAAAGCCGGTGTGGCTCATACCTGCTTCAGGTGTGGTTCAGCGGAGGGTCACCAGTCAACACGGCCGCACACCAAACCATAACACCGGCAGATGACACCTAAGGGTGCTTACACTCACGATAGCTGTTGTTACCGGACAGGTGACGTGAATAAACCCGGGAGCAGGTGTAATGTAGCTGCTTGATGCCGTGTTGATACCGGTGCTGCTCGGTTAATCGGCTTTGGTGTCTGACAGGTGACATAACTCCAGGTGAACGTCACGGCTAACGGCTAAGCTAGCTGTCAGTCTGATAACAGGTGATTAAAGACATTAATTCAACTTTACCAACACTCACCCATGACTCTGACCAGCACCTTCCCCACAGCCCCGGCCCAGCCCGAGCCCGGGTCGTAGTAGGAGTTAAAGATGGCATCGATGATGAAGATACAGGGCACTCTCAGGGCGACGTCCAGCACCGCCAGGGCCTGCTGGCCTACCCGGGCCTGAGTGGACGCCATGCGGCTTCAGAGGAGACGCTACAGTCCTGGAGGGTCCGCGTTATCCATGAAACACGAACACGAGTCCCACTCCTCCAGCGACGGCCGCTTTTCTTTGGTATCGCTTCGCTCGGGGTTTATCTGAGAGCGGCGAACCTGCCGAGGTCCGCCATGTTCCCCAAACCTCCTGTTGCTTCTTCTTCTACGGCTTCATTTCAGGCTGCGTCCTCCACCCGGAACTCCGCCAACACCACCCGCCACTCATCAAAACAACCACAACATGTCTTTAATTAACAACATAGGGAGTTTAAATCATTACAGACTGTCTTATTTATACAGAGGGAACAAAAATAAAGATTTAGGACGCCTTCTTTTTGTTTAAACCACCGGAACTTTATTTAAACCAAATTAATTTTATTTTCATGCTTAGGCTATCAAGCACTTTAATGATTATTTGCTGGAAGACAGATACAGTAAGCCTGGAGAAAGGTGGAAGCTAAGTACCAGCAACATGACAACAGCAGCTCATTATTATTATTATTATTGTTGTTATTATCACTATTTTAACGTGTTTTTTCTTTTTATTTGTTTAGGCTATTTAAATAAAGGACAGTGCACATTAATAGACACTGGCATGTAAATGTGTCAGATTATATCTACAGGCTAATTTCCATCTTTATTCCCGGCAGGTTGATGGAAAGCATTTGTACAAGTAGGCTATGCACAATCATAAAATACATAAAGTACATAAAACAACGATAACAGGCAGCAACAAGATGGCAAACACAACATGGAACATTTACAGGACAAACAAACAACATCATAAATGATATGCTCAAGACAAACCATGGCAAAGAGACCCCCTGGGTTAAAATGCGTGGTGCTAAAGTGCAGGTATATTGCACATTATAATAAAAGTGCTAAAGTATGATTGCACACTTGCCCACAACCGTTGTACTGCACATGTTGTGCAAAGGTAGACCAGTTTATGTATAGTATTGCACATGGTTGGCATGCACGGATGTGGAAAATTGCACTTAAATTACCCATAAAAATGACATTTTTCACATTAACCTCTGATGTTTGTTAAGATCTATTAATAAGCAAACACAAAACCCAGTGTGATACACCCAGTCTCAAATGTAGTTTTTTGTCACACAGTGCTGTCATGTTTATATTAATATAGTAAATATTGTTTATGTAAATAGTTTAAATTCATTGGCCTTATTCACGGTCACACTTTAATTAATTTTTTTTTTCTTCATATGGAAGTTGATACATCTGAATGATTCTACAATTTGCCACCTGCTTAATTAATTTCTTACTGAACTTTTAACTGAAACAACTGAATTTGAGCTTGAGAATTAGAGTATTTTTGAATCAGATTTTGCATTGTCATTATTGCACACAGCCAATACTTTCCTTCATCTTGCGCTGGATTGTTCTTTAGTTTCTCTTCTATTTCTAATATAAATTTTCTGTTGAATCTTTCCAATTTGCCTTTTTTTATTTGTCACTGTGCAGTTCTGCTCCTGTAAGTTTGTGCATTAACAAACCTGATTTCCTTATCTATTTACTTACATATATTTTGAATAAAACATGTTTGATCAGAAACATAAATCATTTTCCTTTATGATGGAGGTAATGAAACAGCTGCGTAATGTCCTAAAGTATGTTTTAATGTGTTTGTCCTGTAATAAAGGCACTTCAGTAATTTTCTGACATCTATAATCTTGTTTTGTGGGTAAACAGCCTGATAAACATCCCAACACTGATGAAAAACACAAAACAAGCTCATAAAGCGTCTTATTAATAACATGAGGCCTCATTGGTTCACTTTGCCCCTGTCTCCCCTGATCTGAAATCATCTCCTCCTCGTCTCTCTCTGTTTAGATCACACTGGCAATTGTAAGCTGCTAATTTATAGATCGTTTTATGATTAATTTCACGAATCCTCTGCCTGCCTTTCCTCTCCTGTCCTCCCATGTTATTTCCTCATCCTTAAACGTTCTGGACTGTAACAGAGTTCTGCTCCTGCTGATCCCTCTCTGATCAGGGAGACGTGGAGTTTGTTTAGTCATTATTTTAATTCCTCATCAATAAAAAAACGACTGAAAAGCTGACTTAGAAAACACATTTGTTACCACAAAGCTACTGGAAAATGTAAATAAGCCACTGACACTGATCTTTGTAGTGACATTACTGCCCAGCGTTGATTATTGTTACGTTGAGATGATGTATCAGTCCTTCATATTTGCCGTATATATCCCAAATATTGTCATTAATATCAGCAAAAACATATTGCTTCACCTCATCAGCACTGCAAGGGTCCATTTAAAATCAATGTACTACATTTCTTTTTTTAAGAGTTAATTATTTTAAATTTCACGCCTGTTCCTTTTGCAAACTCTCACTTTTAAATCAACTTGACAAACTGCTGGACAGCTTGGTCAGACTCTGCACAGCGGCATCAGTACCCAGAGGAGCCTGTTCAGCTCCTTCAAGGGTCGGAACAAACAGACAAGAAACTATTTTGTCCCTCGGGCCATCAGACTGTACAACTCCTCACTGGGGGGAGGAGGAGTAACAGGAAGACTGAGGATGGGAAGGAGCAGTAGCAGTAGCAGCCATATTATATTTTATTGTTTTTATACCTGTGTGTGTGCTATACGATGACACAGGAATCTTAATTTCGCTAAAAGAGTCTTCCCAAGGGAAAACTAAAGTTCTATCTTATCTAAACTAATCTAATAAACAAGTCAGTTTTCATAAAAGTACTAATAGTAGTAGTTTATTTTGAACATGCAAGAAATAAATGTTATATATTACATTTATACAAATGTGGCAAAATACCAATACAAAAGTAATCAAAGTCCCCTCAGTTGAAAAATTACACCGATTGATTTCACCTACATGCTCGAAAAGGAGTGGGAAGAAGTACAAACTTATTTAATCCCACCCCTTCTCCATTAGGTATCAAAAGTCAATTATTCCATGTCCTGTTTGATATTAATGCAACTACTAAATCTCATACAAAGTAATCAACAACCATATATGCCTTATTACTATTTATTATTACTACTTATTATTACTAATTCCTGTGTGCAATTAATGTGCAATTAATGTGCAATCCTCTAACAATGTGCAATTACAGTGCAGAAGTATAACCATGTACAATCACTTATCCTATGTGCAATTACTCAGAAAATGTGTATATAATCTTTACAGGATTTGCTTTTAGTTTTGTTTCCAAGCCCCTTATATATATTTTATATTTTCTATATTTCATGTCTTATAGAGGTAGAGTAATGTACATGTTGCTATTTTTTATTCTTGTCTATTTTTCATTCTATTAATGCTGTCCACTTTGCTGCTGTAACACTGTAAATTTCCCCACGTGGGACAAATAAAGGTTACTTCTATTCTATGCTTGTGAATATATATGTATGCATATACACATACATATACATGCATAAATTCTTACATACACACACATACATACCACCAGCAAAAAATCATATATACAAAAATAAATACATAACAATACAAATAAAAACTAAACACCTGGTGAATGTCACACCTTATTCCCCCCTGTATCTTGTCCATAAATTCTTTGTATCTTTTCTTGAACTGATGGATGTTTGGACATTCCTTAAGCTCCACATTCAGACTGTTCCACAGTTTCTAAACCACAGACAGAAATACAAAAACTTTTCCTTTTTGTATGCACCATTGTGACTTTAAAATTAGATTTACCCCTCATATTGTGTGCCCCTTCCCTTTTCGTGAATAATTTTTGGACATTTAGAGGCAGTAGTTTGTTTTTTTGCTTTATGTAGGATTTGGACTGTCTAAAATTCCACCATGTCTTTAACTTTTAATAACTTTGACTGTATGAATTAAGGGTTTGTGTGGTCCCTGTATCCCACCCTGTGAATGATCCATATTGCTTTCTTTTGCAGAATGAATAGTGGATGTAAAGTTGCATTTTAGTTTTTGGCCCAGACTTCTGCACAGTAACTGAGATATGGAAGAACTATTGAACAGTAAAGATCCAGGATCCAGGACCTGCTTTGCTCTATTAAATATTGCTATGCTTTTTGAAACTTTGGTTTGTTTAATATGAGATTTCCAGCTGATCTGATCATGTATTGTGACCCCTCGGAATATGATTTCATTGACCTTTTCAATTTCAACCCCAGCCAGCCTAATCTGCAGCTCCCAAATAACATTAATTTTGTTTTTCCCAAGTTGAGAGATAATTTATTATTTTCAAACCATAGTTTCATTTTGCTCAATTCAATATTGATCTTCTGAATTAAAACTTTCAGTTCTTGACAAAAATATTTGTACTGCTGATCCGAATGGAAATATCAGCGAATGAGGAGCAGGTTTGGTGGAGTGGTTTCTCTCATTCTCCTTTAAAAACCTTTTTCGTTGTTTGTCTCCGACCAATAAAGGCAAAAATGCCCAAACTCTACACTTAAAGAAAGAGAGAGAAAATTATCAGCATATGGAATAGCTGTAAAAATCCAACATGGTGCATCCTCATATTTTTAAAAACTTTAACTGATTTGCAGATATTCTTGAACTCCTGGTCGCGTCCTTGTCTTTATTAATTCTATGTGGACAATAAAGATTAAAAACACATTCATTTATTAAAGGTTCAGTCATATAACCTTTATGAAGCCTTTGATGGGACAGCTTTACAATGACACATCCTCATGTCTCTCCAGAGCCTAAATGAGTCCTCATCAAACTCGTCCTTCATCAGCTGGAGCTGAAAAACACTTTGATGGTGTTGTTGTAGATCCTGCTGCTCAGCTCCAGCGGGTCCTCGTCCCTCGCTGCTGCCATCACCTCCAGAACTTGTCTGAAATAAACAAGAAGACTTATTAAAGCGTCCATCCTCACAGACTGTAAGAGATGAATCCACCCAGACGGGACTCACATGATGTGACAGGGCTCGTTTCTGTCCTTCAGGCAGTGTCCCGCCTCCCATTTCTTCTTTGTGGGAAAAGTGGTTTTAACAGACTTGGAGCCTGCGTGAGTGTTTTTCACTCCACACCACGGAGCGTCTGCGGAGAAGCAGGAAGGAGGGAGTGAGTCAACATGTTCAAACTGTTCTGATTTAATAAAGAACCAAAAAGCACTCGGAGAGCACAGACCTCCGCCAGCGCCACAGTCCTCAGCCATATTGTCATTTTGACCATAAATATTAGTCCTACCTTTATTTCATCAAAATATTTAGATTCCTTAACCATGAAAACATACCATTAGCAATTGAATTCATAATGATATCTATTTTAGTTCAGTAGTTATTCACAGAAATCACATTTTTCGCCATGGCGGCCAGACGCTGATCGGGATCAACACCAAAATCCAATCAGTTCTTCCTTTTCCCATGCTGAACATTTCCTGAAAATTTCATCCAAATCCATCCATTACTTTTTGAGTTATTTCGCTGACGGATGGACGGACGGACAAACTCTCCTGAAAACATAACCTCCTTGGCGGAGGTAAAAATGGAGGGTGTGTCATTCATGAAGGAGAGAAAATAACCTGTGATGAATTTAAAAGCATGAGAAACTTCACTCTGGATTCTTCAATGTTTACGATTTTGAAAACTTCCCCCCACATTGAAGGAGTGGTTTGAAATAATTTTTGAGATATACAAAATGGAAAAATGGACTTACTGCCTGAGAATTCAAAAAGTTAAATTTGACCAAATTTGGGCAAAATTGATTGAATTTGTTTCCCTGACACAAAAATTAATATAGTAACTGTAGCTAGGGGTGTGCGATATGACGATATTAAATCGTTAAGGATTATAACGTGGGGATGATCTCATAAAGCAGAAAGATCATCAGATCGTCTGTGTGGGCGCAGAAACTTTGACGCACACCCGACTATCCAGTCGTAGCACATTAAGGGCAGTGCATGGTGGATCTCCTGTTTGGTTATGCAGCATGAAGCCATGGAGGAAAGAGAAAAGGAGATAAAAGCTTGAAGATGTTTGAACAAAAATCTGTTCTAAAGCAGCTGTATTATTCACTCAGATTATAGACATTACAGTTAGAAAACATTTGTTTAGAATTGTTGCACTTTAAGAGATAATGTTGATATTGTTGTTCATTACCTTTTATGTTTACATTTATTGCACATTTTTATAAAAACTGCACTATTTAACTTAAAACCTGTTCAGAAAGTTTCTTTGGCTTTAATTGTCTTTTTTTTCTTTTAGGGTTTTACATGTTTTATATGTTAAACACTGGGAAAAAATGGTCCAACATGCAAATTAGTGCACAAATTCAAAACATCTTACCACCTACAACCCTCATATCAATCAGCTTTTGGAGGCAAAATACCTCATACGGCAATGCTAGCTTCGGTTAGCATGTAGATGGGATTTCCCATTATGTGTTGGCAAAATCAACGATAAAAAAAATAGTGATAAAATCGTGATTGTGATTTTATTTTTAAAAAATCGTGATACGATGTTTTTGCCATATCGCCCACCCCTAACTGTAGCTAATCTTATTATTAACTTTATTTTATTATAATGTTTTTTTGGTTCATGAGTTTTCATGTCTATTCATAAAAAAAGGGGAAAAGAGGAAACTGATTGTAAAATAATGTTGAAAAGGTTGTATATATACACACATATATCTGTATGCTTCATTTCTCTACTAAAAAGATAAATTAAAAAAAAGATTTTAAAACTTACTTACTGAAAGACACAAAAAATGAAGAAACTGCCAGTTATTAGACTACAGGAGGGGAGAGAAATGGATCCATTCAAAGTTTCTGTGTGAAAACTTTCTACACTTCAATTTTTACTGATACTGTGTTTGTAAAATCATGTACTGTCCATCATTTTAAAGACTGATTTAACAAAAAAACAGCAGAGCGCAGTCTAAGCTGTAAAAATCTGATATCAACATTAAGAAAAGACAAAGAAGCAGAAAAGAGCAAAGATCTTCTGCTCCTTGTCCAAACATCACCATCATACCTGATGTAGAAAATCTATTTTATTTTATTTATATTTATGATTATTTTATTTCTTTATTTATTTTGACAGTATTGAAAATGTAAGTCTTCATTAATTCGAGTCAAAGTCTGACGTCAGGCACCACGATGACCCTGAAAGGCTCTAAAGCAGCTCAGTATGTGTTTATGTTTACAGAACGTTCCAGGAACAAGAGAATTTAGGAAACATAAGAGATTAAGACGTGGTGTGTTAGAGGAGGCAGAAACATGTGGAGAAAAATGTTCAGAAAAATATAAAAACAAAAATGCAGAGTTGTTTTCTCGTCATGGATTGAAGGAAAGAGGTGCAGCTGAAAAAATACATAAGCAATCTGAGGCACTGTGATGTGGGAACAACAGGGATGAGTCATGTTGATGCATTCTGACTCATCAGAACATCAAAATTTGAAATTAAAATTGGCAATAATGGGGGAATAAAAATGAGAAAATTTGTATTCTTCATTTTTAGAAATCCCAAAATATTATTTTTAAGCATCAAGACCTCTGTTGTTGAACAATATAACCTACTGTGGCTACTTTGATCATAGTTTCTCTTTTTTTCATAGAGTGTAGTCTCTGTTTTTGACTTTTTATTAATTTGTAGATAAAAAGAGCTTCATATTCTGTCTCTGAGGATTTAAACTCACCAGTTTCTATCATGAGCCTCTCTGTTGGGATGGACTTCATGGCTTCAATATTGGCTTCAGTTTTCAATGAACTGGAGAAAAAAAAACAAATAAGACTTCAAAACACTGTTGTTGAATCATATCCTGTAATTAATGAGAACAAGTGAGACTGGGAGGAAATATTTAATAATTTAAATCACCTTTTTTAATACTTAAGAGATTACTGAGGAGTAAAACTGATTCACAACGACACTGAGACATTACAGACAGTTTCAGGTTTTATAAAAAGTGTCTCTGAGTTTCTAAAACAATCCATAACTAAAAAGTATCACACAGTATTAAACTGACATCTGTTCATCCAACATCAGTTGCAGATAAACAGTCTTTGTAAAAAGGGTCGATGACGTCCATTTAATGACAATAAATGACCGAGTATTTGGTGTCTAGAAGGTTAAATTTGGCTGTAGACTTAATAAACAGGTTTCTACATCAATTTGTTTTTTTCCAAACTAATAAAGTAAAAATTCTGTAACAATCATAAAGTTAATGGTGATTTCTGATAATACATTTAATTTTGTTTGCTTAAATCTTTAACAACAGGAGATAATCGTCTCACCATCCGTTTATTCCGATGTAAAGGTCGAGGTCGATGAGCGCAGCTGCGTCCTCCGCCGTCCCGTCAAAGGAGTGAACCTGAAATTAAATTAGTTAATAGCACAAGTCAAACTGAGAGCGTGCATAAATCTAATGTTAGTCTATTTTGTATTGCTATAAAACAGGCATTTAAAAGTCATATTATGATAGTGACAGCAAAGCTAGAGGCTGGACGCCTCAAAAATAATGTTATATTGAAATATATAAAAAAAACATGCATGTTTCATGGAGTTGCAAAAACAAATAATCAATCTTTTGTTCTCTAATTCAGCCGCGGGCATCTGGTAGCCACAGGGGAGTCTTTGAGGTGCCCACTGTCCTGTTAACACCACAGAGCTTAAAAAAGTCCATTTTAATTTGAATTTCATGCTCACATCAATACAAAACACATCATTTTAAGGTGTGTCACATTTTAAAACCATCGATTTTCTATTCCACATTGACAAGCTGGAGCTCTTACAGACTGTCTAAATATCAGTTAAGTTTAACAGATAAATTATTTAAGATGCATTTAAGTAAAATGCTCTTATATCAGCTATTAATCAATTCTAATAATTACTGTGAGAAATATTAAAAGTAAAGTGCAAACATGCAGCTCATATTTAACCTATTACATGTTTAATATTAAATATTTTAAGGTAAACTATAAAAACAAACACTATTAATAAACATTAAATCAAATAAATAGCCTCTCATGATACTCTCCACCTTTTTGGTAGCTCTCCAGCTCAGAAATGTGACTCCTGCTCCAACTGAAACTCACCTTACTGCCTGTTACTGTTATTTCTGATGTTAAAATAACCTGATATTTATGAAATTATCTCCTAAATCTGAGTGATAAACCAAAAGACTGAACTCCAGCTGAGTCACCACCTCTAAAGGGGTCGAGCAGTCCTGAAAGTCTGATCCTAAAATCGTCCTCAGCTCCTGTAGCATCTTTGAAAAGCTTCATCTGAAGGTTTATTGAGTTATATCCAAAATATTTGCACCAGTTTACACTTAGAATAAACAATCGATGTTCAATATCTTCTTATATTTTCTCTAAACAGAATCAAAGTGATGTGAATAACGTCCTCACCACTCCTCCGACACATCTGTCTCTGTTTCTCTTCATGATCTCTTTAAAAACAGACAAACACAGTGGTTATTAAATAATCTATAAATATTATTTTAACATTCCCGTCATGAAGCAGAGCTGCTGTTGGGTGCAGACGTACCGATGAACTCCTGATGGGAGTTTCTGCAGTGCAGGAACATCGGGAGTTTGGTTTCTTCTGCCAGATCAAACTGCCTCTCAAAATATCTTTTTTTACGACAGGGCACAAATAAAGAGAATTTAATGTGTTAAAGAGTCACAAAAACAGAATAACATTCAGGTTACTTAAGCTTTTGTTCTTAAAATGTTCATTTCTCTTACTTGAGTTGAGTCTCTTTTGGGCAAAACTCCAACCTGTCAAAATCTGGACCAAGAAGAAGAGATTTAACACAAAACACATAAACTGTTTATCATTATTGTTTAAAGCACACACTGAGGTGCATTCACAGAAGCTTTATGGACAACACTTGACATTAGGGCTGGGCGATATGGCCTAAAAATAAAATCCGAATTCTTTCCCCACGAAACTCAATTTACGATTTTAATTGATTTTTTTTCCTTTCACAGCAAAAAAACTCCCAAGTGACACAAAAGTGACATGAATCAAGTTCTAACTTTGTGTTGTTAAAATATATTCCTAAATCATCAGAATTTTTAAAATTAAATTGTGCATCATACAATGTTGATAATGTAGATCCAACGCAGGCAGGTTTGCCTACATAAACACTGAAAGCTGAGGGATTTTCACAGCTTGTTAACATGTTTTTCTCTGATCCATATTTAATGTAATTAAAGCTGCAAGCAGTGTTGGACGGGTCCTCGCTCTGTCGCAGGTCCCTCATGCCCCATTGACCTCCATTTTGAGGGTTTCATCCCTTTTCATCCTTTTAAACTGCTCTAAGTTAGACTGATATGTGTTTCTGCAGCTCTGTCCTTAGCCTCAGTCTTTATGATGGCTGTGTATGAGACTTCTATTGCTCCTCCTTTAGTCACATGATCAGCTGTGGACATCAAGACAGAGAAGGGACGTCATCCAGGATGACCGCCTGCACTCAACTGTCAGTCAGGCAGAGACATCATCCCAACTGGCCTCGGCAGCAGAGCAACAATAACTCTGAAACATTTTCTCAGATGCCCCAATTTTGACCCAATCTCTCTAAAAATGAGAACGTTTTATGTAAAATTTTGTCAGGAATCCAACCGTGTCATTTTTAAAGCTGTATGAGTTATTGTTTTGTCTGTAGAGGCCTAACTGACACAGGATGTCTGATTCTGAGTTTTCCTCTCCCATTCATTTGAATGGAAGGAGAGCGAGGCCTGTTTCAGGCATGACTAACTTCGAGGGCTTGTCATTTGAAAACCGTTTGAGAAACAACAAATCCCTTCAAAAATTTAGTTCATCAATGTCTCCTCTCTGATCTGTCCAACTTTCAAGCTGATACAATTTAAGGTGTAGGAGGAGATCATTTTTCAGTCTGGCATATTTTTCCCTGAAATTTTATTTTGAAGGGCAATTTGCTGGCTTCCTGTTTGAGATAGGTCAGGAGTGTCAGCACGAGATTTGTGGGTGTTGATGAAACCTGCATTTTGGTTTTGGTTTGATCTTGCTACCATCCCTTTAAGTGTTTCCAGGTGGCGCTAGAGAGCACATTTTGGAATGTTGGGGGTTAATTTTTCCATTTTATAAAATTTTTTGGTGCTCCTGAGGTGTGTGCCAGTTTTGGTGAGTTTTTGAGCATGTTTAGGGGGTCAAATTGAGGTTTCAAGACCCAAGGGAACAATAATATGAAAGAAACTAAGCAAAAACAATAGGGTTCTTGACCTCTTCTGGCTCTAGCTAGAAGAGGTCCTTCCTCTGTGGGCGAGGACCCTAATTAAAAAAAAAAGTACAAGCCTATACAAGTGCTTGTGCAAACCTGACAGGACCACCATCATGAAAACTGTAAAATTTCAGTATTTATGATTTTTCAAACTTTGCAACTATTACAATTTAACTAAGTGAATGAAAAAAATCTTGTTTATTTTTAAATCTTCTGCAGAAAATAATTTGAATAATCGAGATAATCAATATATTGATCAGCTCTACTTGATACCCAGCTGCACAGACTCAGTGCTGATTGTGTTCTGATGTCAGGATGAACGATGACTACACACCGAGTCCACACTCTCCGATGGCCACCACCTTCCCTCGGTGCTCGGTGGCGAGCTCCCTCAGCCCTGACAGATACTCGGCTTCATTCTGCTCAAACTCACTGCAGCGCGTCGGGTGGCAGCCGACCGTGCAGAAGAACTCGTCTGTGATAGATAAGACATTTTAAAATCTTCATTCACACATTCATCTCATCATGGTCAGGGCGATTACCTCTGGTCTCAGCCAGTTTCAGAGCCTCTCTGCTGTCGTCCAGGTTTCCTCCTGTGATCATAAACTGAGGAAACAAAGAGTGAAGACAAAATTCAGAGCCGTCACATTTAAAGGCTGAAACTAAATCTCTGCATACTCTTCAAACATTTGCTGTGGGGAACTTTATGGATATCTTTGTGCAGGGTTTAGATCACAGTCCATATTTCTTATTCAAGCAGAAACACGAAGACTGAAGCTGCCCAGGATTATTTGATTATTAAAGTCGCCACATGGATTTAACTAAGCAAACAGGTACGAGCCTCCTATAGGATAATTACTGCATGGGTGATTATCTTTCATCTGGAAACAAGTTATTTAACTCCAGCTGATGCAACGAGTAGCTTCTTATTTCTTGAACAACCATGTCAAAGACACATCCTGTGGTCGTGGAAAAGATGTTAGTCTGTTTAAGAAGGGTCAAATCATTGGCATCAAGCAGAGAAAACATCTAAGGAGATTGAAGAAACTACTAAAACTGGGTTAAGAACTGTCCAACACATTATTAAAAACTGGAAGGATAGTGAGGAACCATCGTCTTCAGGGAAGAAATGTGATTGGAAAAAAATTGGGGTGTATTTAATAGTAAAAGTAAGAGCATTTCCACACACACAATGTGAAGGGAACTCAAGGGATTGGGACTGAACAGCTGTGTAGCCTTAAGAAAACCACTAATCAGTAAGGCTAACCAGAAAAAAGGCTTCAGTTTGCTCGGGAGCATAAAGATTGGACTGTGGAGGACTGGAAGAAGGTCATGTGGTCTGATGAGTCCAGATTGAGCCTGTTCCAGAGTGATGGGAGCATCAGGGTAAGAAGAGAGGCGGGTGAAGTGATGCACCCATCATGCCTAGTGCTTACTGTCCAAGCCTGTGGGGGCAGTGCTGTGATCTGGGACAAATCTGGGACACTGCAGAAGCTTATTGAAACAATGACACAGAGAATGTGACTGTAATCAAAGCTTAAGTCCAGCGAAATATTAAGTGTGTGACCTTGTTTTAGGTGCTGACTATTTTTTGGCGAGGCAGTGTATAAAATACACGTAAACATATATATACAAATATATACATCCAACAGCCAACATGAATCCATATAGCCAATCATGAATCCCTCCATCATGGCTCAAGAAAGTGTTGGTGTGTGGGCGAGGGAAGAGTAATATCTTGTCTGTGTGGTGTATTTAGTTTATTAAGGTCAAAGAGGATCTTCAAATCACTGTATTTTGTTTGTATTGCTGATTTACACAACGTTCCGACTTCACTGTATCTGTGTCTTGTGTCTACAGTTAAACATCATGAAAATAAATCTACAAACATGCACCTTTATTAACGTGATAAAACACAGCTCACCTTTTCAACCCCAGTTTTCAGAGCTCTGTTGATGACTTGATCGAAGTCGTCTGTCAGAAAAACAGTTCAGGATCAGTTTTGATAAAGTAAAAAAAAAAAAAAACTTAATCAATAAAAAAGTAAAAATTTAAAAAGTCTGACCGTCGTGCTTCTGCTTCCCTCTGTAGAGTCCTCTGAACATCGGATCTGTGAGGTTCACACCGATATCTGCAGACAAACAGGATGAAGTTAAAGTCTTTAAACACAACATTTTTTAAATCATAATTTATAGTGGTTTCATCAATACTGACGCATCAAGAGATTTACCTCACTTTAGGTAATGTTATTCATCATTCATTTTAATGAATTAAACATTTTAGTTGTGTTTGCTTTGTTATGATGGGCTACATGTGGATATTTTTTTCAAACCTCTAATTTTTTGAAATATATTTATAAATCTATTTTATTATTCCCATCTAATTTTATTTGTTTACAGTTTTACATACAATATATATTTTATTTTTGTATGAGTTATTAGCATCAATGTTTTCTTACTATAGCGTAATTCTTTCTCTGACTTTAGTGTTTTTGATTAGTTTGAATTTTTATTAAACATGATTTTAACATGCCCACAGACAATATAAAATATGTAACTAAAGAAGGAAATCAATAAAATAACAGTAATCAAATAAAGTTAAACTTCCAAGAGTCTAAGATGTGTTTACATATGCAGACCAGAAAGAACGCAGCAGTCAATCTCTTTGTTTTCCAGACATACTGAGAAAAAAAATGGTCCCATGACTTCTAAAACTCATCACATTAATCATTAATTCTGGCCAGCATTTGTTTATATGATATTATTTCTAATATAGAATGATGGCATCATTACAGCTGAAAATGAACCTTTTTGATCAGAGCATGGTTGGAAAATACCTGATAATGTGAACTATTTGGGTTGTTGAGGTTGTTCTTTAAGATAATGGAAATGGGCCCTGAAATGAAGTGAATAGTTTATTTATCTGGACATTATTATTATGATTACTGTATTTTTATGTTCTTTATTTATTCTACTTTATTATTATGTTCTTTTTTTTTCTCTTTTTTGGTATGTAATATAATGTATATTTGACTTACGTTTGCATTATAGACAGAAATATTTATGTATGCAATATGGTTTGTACCCTTTGTTTTACACCTCTGACCTTGTCTCAGATGTTCTATGTTTAACTGGAAAAAAAATCTAAATAAAAAGTTTTTAAAAAACCATCAGGATTTGGTATTTTGCGCAGTTCTAGTTTTATTTTTCAACATCATCTCAAGTGTTTTATCATTATGAGTTCACTCCCTTAGTTCTGTTCAGTCCACAACTTTAGTAAAACTATTTTTCTGTCTTGAATGTTCTTTTGTTGTTATTTATTTCTTTCTATGTAAATCACTTTGTGCTACATTTTTATGTGGACAGTGAAACTCAAATAAAGCCTGATTGACGGATTGATTGATGGTTATTTATGAATTTATTCAACACTTGGAAATCTGCTCCACACTCCTTTAATGCAGCAAAATGATTAAACACTGTTTTAAATCCATCTAATTTAGAAAAAAGGGAATTTTACTAAGAAAATACTTCGTTATTGTCACTTTTACCCTCCTATCACCACTTCACCTCTCACCTCAGTGTGTAATATGCTACATTTAGACCCATCCATCTATTATTTCATAGTTAATAACACTAATATTTAACTCTGGAGGCTCCCAGCCCCCATCTCCTCTCACTAAACCTGCTTGAGCTGCTGTTTTGTCATTTTAGCATGGCTAACCCACAGCATGCTAACTAAACAGGCAGACTTCCTGTTTGCTACAAAAATAACAAAAACAATCTGAAGGAAGTTCTGCTCCAACCAATATTTAGCACTAATGCCGCTGATAATCAGATAAATAAAGATATTTACCTATGAATTTGTGCTGAGCCATGGCTGTCAGAGAGACCCCTCTGCAGAGAGACACACATGCAGCTCTGACCAGTCCCATAGTGCCACACTACCGTAAGTATCCTAATAGACACGTGTAACGTCAAGGAAACCTGCAGGAAGAGAACTGCACAAATACTAAGATTCAAAAGTCAAATTTAAAGACCTGTTAGGGTAATCAAAATGATACAATGAGAAATCAAACAATAGATTATAATGTACAAAAAATGGCTGTGAAAACGATTTTTTTTTTTAATTAAATGACTTATTTGAATCATAGCAGCAGTTACTTTTCATCGGCCTGCAGCAAGGTCCAAAAATAAATGCTTTACTTATGAATAAAGACAAGTATTACAGCATTTTGATATTCTCTGTTTTGCCTTTCTGTGTTCTACTTCTCAAAGTCTGATTTACAGAATGTAGTCCTCCTCCTCACTCAAAGCAGCTTGCCACTTAATATTCAATTTCCAAAAACTGCAAAGTTAAATACATAAAAAAACAAAATAATGGCAATTTTAAATATTTAAAGAAGATTATAAATAATTGACTTTTGTTAATACTTTGCAAAAATGGATATAATTGGTATCAGCTTCATTAAAGGTCTTCTATGAAGTGTTTTATGTGCTTCTGGGAAGAAAAATAAGCCAAAAACATTTAAATAACCAATGATAAAGAAGATGTTTGTGACTACTGTTTTGGAAAGGTTACTTCTGTGAAACTTTTTTTTCATTTTTATTGAAGATACTGGTAAATTAAAAGTCAAATTTATCATTATATTTTAATGCCTTGAAATTGATCTTTAAGTTCTTCAATTCGATCATGTAAACTCTGACGTAGAGCTTGAGAATATTACTATAAACCCTTCATATTTATTGTTGTGTTAAGGTACAGAATAAATGTATTTAATTATTGACAGTAGTCTTTAGTTTGCAACAGCGTTGCCCTATGGTACTGAGAATGACATTAATGTGGCGCTCATGGTCACTAAAGTTTCAATCCTTGACCTAGAGAAAAAATAGTAACAAAAAGACAAACAGCCCTTGCGCATTTCTGGGTCTTTACGGTAGTACAGCTCCTTCGCCACAAAGTCCCAGCATGCTCCGCGGCTGTGAGGGAGAGGAAGGTGACAGGGGACGCAGAAATGGCCTCTGCTTACCTGACCCACCAGCAGAAAGTTCTGCGGCTTTACAAGAAATCTCTGCGACACCTGGAGTCCTGGTGTATTTTCAGGTGAGGGAGGGATATTCTGGATCAAACCGGTTTGTGAAAATTAAAATATAAACAACAACAAAGTCTGAACGAAGGATTTTCTGATGCTAAGCTAATGACAGCTAAGCTAAGAGCTAGCTGCGGTTAGCCGGGTCATTTCGTCCCAAATCAGGAAATTTCACCCCCAAATGTTTTTAATGATCATTTTAATAACTCTCTACAAATACACAAATGCCCCAGTTAAGCTTATCTTCTGATTTCTGATCGCTAATGTGGGATAGTTTTGGTTACGGTGGCTTTACGTGCTGCACTTGACAGGCGCCGAGCAGACTCTGAGGTAAACATGAGGATAGAGCTCAGAAAAATCACTATTTAACTTCTTTAAATAACTGTTTTTGTTTTTTTTTTCTCTTTGATCTCCTGCTATGTATTTGTGATATTATTATTTATTTAATTAACAGAGGAAAATGAAATTTAACCACCTCCTGACACTTATTTCATTATTTAAACTTAAACGAAGACTCATTATAAACTGCAGTAAATGTATCTCAGTCTTATTGTTTTGGTCTTTTTTTTTAGTATTTTGTTTTTATTTTCCCTTTACGTTTTAGTAGACACATTTGATTAATTTAATCTAATTTTATATATCCAGTGCATTAAAAAGGCCTTAAGGATGGAAGTGTGAGTTTTTTGTATTATTGCACAAATTTAATCCGGCAAAATCATTGTTTATTAATTTAATTGTTTGAAGGATATTCCCTTCAGATGAGTAATCTTATTTTCAAGGGAGTCCTTAACACACATACAGAAACAAAGCAAAAAAAACCCCAAAACAATTAGAGCAGTATGGCATTACTTTTACAAACTAAACATAAACAAAACAACATTACAACAGAACAACACATTACAAAACAACATCTGCACAATACACAATTGGCCCAACTGTTCCATATCTATCCATCGTACCTTCTACATTCACAGATGTGAGTGGTAATATATACACATCATAATATGTCCATCTTCATAAATAATACATAAAGTCCCAGTGTTGCTGCTGATCATTGAATATCCCAGACTGATTATACCTGCACAAAAAATCCAATTTACTTTCAAAAAGTAAAATTTTTGTTTGTTACAAAAGTGGCATTTTGTAAATAAACTGAAAGTAAGCGGGCTAACTATATGGAAATACATTTTTGTTTGCCGTTGTTTACCTGTTTAATATTTTGATGTGTATCCAGTATTCTGAAAGGGCTTTTAGAGCAAAGAGTGTTTTTGTAAAGAAGAGCCTGAGTGTGGAAAGGAAAAAGGATTCATGACACCTTATCCTGACACATGCAGTTAAAACTGCTTCATACAGTCATTTAACTAAACTTTGAAACAAGTCTTTGAAATTGCTGTTGACGCATTATTAATCTTTTGATTCATGCAGATTCTTAAGCTAAATATGGCTGAAATAAAGAGGGTAAAAAGCCTGTTTCCACAGCTTAGAAATGGAAATGTGTTTTTTGTGCCTTTATTGATAGGAGAGAGACAGTGGATAGGCTTGTGAAAGAGGGTACGAGAGTAGGGGGAGACACTCTGCAAACTGGTCACAGGTGGGATTCGAACGTGGACCACCAGAAGCAAGTACATCATGGGATGTGTATGGTTGCTAACCACTCTGCCAAACCAGCACCCCAAATGGAAATGTGTTTGCTTTGAATTCGACTGAACAGTCAATCAAATGTCTATAAAATGGCTTCATGACCGGAAGGTATTTTTCAGATTTGTGCGAGGTGCAATATTTCTCTGAGGCCAACTTATTTTAGCCGATATTGTGAAACTCTTTTATGCACATAATGACAACAGAATCATCAAATAACTAAAGCTGACCTGTTCTCTTCATAGTAACAGACTATTTGTCTCAGAAACAGAAGTGAAGAACATTTTGTTATTTATAATTGATTATTTTGATTCATAAAAGTGGGCATTGCAGTATGATGAGGTAAAAAAAAATATGGTACATTCTCCAATATTACAGCCGATAAATTGGATGTTCATGAACAATTTGTTGGACAGCATATTGGAAAAAATATTCATTTCTGCTGATACTGACAATTGGATTTTTAGGCAAATATTTGACATCGTCAACTGTCTTTTCCTCAAAAACGAAAATCCTTGAAGGAAATTCTGGATCTGGATCTGCATCCGGATCACCACCGTAATCTACTCACTTAATCCTCGAGGCATGAGCGACTCTCCCTGAGAATTTCTTTAAATCCTTTCTGAACTTTTCGAGTTATCCCGCTCACAAATGTGGATGGATAAACAAACAAACTAACCTTTTCTTCTTTAAAGTCACATGTTTCTGCTCTGTTTCTATCAGGTAGAAATCCCTGCGTGCGCTGCAGTTTTAGTGATTAAAGCAGAAAAGTAAATAAATAATCAGGTTTCTGTTTTTCCCCCTCAGAGATAAATACCGCTTCTATGCCTGCATGCTGCGAGCTCGCTTCGATGAGAACAAGAGTGAGAAGGACATGGTGAAGGCCACCATGATGCTGAAGGCGGGAGAGGAAGAGTTCTGGTCCAATCAGCATCCTCAGCCCTACATCTTCCCCGACTCTCCTGGAGGGACCTCGTATGAGAGATACGAGTGCTACAAGGTGACGACTCATCTGAGGAACATTTCAGTATTTTATACTGGATAAAATCCTCTCTCTCTTTTAATATTCACAGAAAACACAATTGATTTGTTTATTTGGGACTTTTTCGAGCAGCTCATTCTTCTTTACTATTTTTTTCCTTGGTTTTATTTGATTTTCCTTTTATATCTGATCATTTCTGACTGGATTAAACAGAGATGCTGTGCTGGAGAGAAAACAAAAGTACAGCTCAGCATGGGCATCGTAATTTATTTGTGGATTTATTTCATCTGAAATTGACAACGTTAACACTTAAACCAACAGAACACATTAAAGTTAGAACAGAATTATTATTTCAGCCTTTTTGACTTTAAATTTAGGTCAGAAATTGCTTTTTACTTTCATTTGCTTGTTAAAATGTGTATTTTTTATTTTTAAATCAAGTGTAAGAACAGATGCAGTCACTGTTATTTTAATGATCTGTGGTATCAAATAGCCATAAAAAACAAAAATAAATCATTTAGATTAGTGATGGTCTGGTTGTGAAAATCGGATGCCAATGTGAATGTTTGAAATAATTTTAGCCAACACAGTGTTTTTTTATTTACTTCTTTAGACATGATTCACCTACTGTGTCAATATTTTCTCACATTTGTTCATAAAAACACATCACAGTTTTTCTCACAGTATTTTTTTTACCGCCCTGAATAAAAAATCTTTTCTAAATCAGCAGTTAGGTCTGCAGCATGTTAGCATTAAAGTTATCTGACACAACAAATAAACATCTGAAATATATTTGTTCACTCCACATTAACACTTTGACTTCCACACAAAGAAGTACAGTTGCAAAAAAAACAAGTCAACCATGTGGTCACAATGCCAGTTTAAGGGTTTATTTGCCATTAGCCAATGTTTGTGGCTTACATCAAACAAATAAAACTTTCATCCTTTTCACCACCAACGAGGCAATAAATCTGAAGTCCTGAATAAAAAGTTTTTTAAACTAACAACAATCACAGAATTTGCACAAACACATTGATGACATTTTGAAAACTTCACGGGCTTCACCTTCTCTGAACACTGACTGTGTTTTGTGTAGTTTGGAAAGTGCTCTCTCTGTTTTTACTGTTAATTCAGTCATTTAAACCTGAATAAAGTGAATTCCCAAATGTTTTAAAGCAACTACGATGAGATGTTGGATTTTTTAAAGAACTAAAAATAAGGGATGTGCCAGAATTAGGTTGCTTGACTCCCTTTTTGCTGAATAGTATTGAGCAGACATTAATGCTTGAATTTTACTTAACTAAAGTTTATAACTCTGGGTGTAAAGGTCCCGCCTCTGTGTGCGTCAGTAAAGCTCCAGCTCTCTTTCAGATCCCCGAGTGGCTGCTGGATCACTGGCATCCCTCTGAGAAGGCCATGTATCCGGATTACTTCTCCAAGAGAGAGCAGTGGAAGAAGCTGAGGGAGCAGAGCTGGGACAAAGAGGTGAGCTGCTGTGTAAAAACACCCAATCCTGCCACTTATTTATGAATGAGTGGCATTTACAAACCGTTTGGTGCTCTCCAGAAACGGGAAACGCTGGTGTGATTGTTTGACTTTTGAGTTTCTGAGGGCACCTGAATGTGTCGCAAATAACATCAGCAACATAAAAAAACAAAAAAAACTGGGTGAATTTCATGAGACTTCATCGACGTCGCTTTAATTCTGAAGTCTTCTTCGAAATTTTGTAGAAAATGAAATGCTTTCTGGGTTTTGGAGCTGTTTGATCAGGTTTTTTTGTATGTCGTGGTTTATTTTAATTTGGAAGTAATTCAAAGTGTTAGTTGTTAGATTTAGCTACATTTTCCTTTCTTATAATAAATTTAAGTTTAGATTTTTGGGGTTGAATATATAAATATGTATATATTTGCTAGTCATTTGTTTACTATAATTAGGTGTTTTGTATATTATTAGTTTTGTTTGTCTGATAATGACAAACTGTGGGCACCGGATGTTATTTAGGTCGGTAGGTGACAGACGGCCGATGGTTTTTACCAGCGTAAGAGAGGCAGCAGGAGCCGTGACCTCCTTTGTTTTTTTGTTTGCTTGCTTGTCAAAAAATAAACCATTGGAAATTGCAGAACTTCTGGACATTGGACTTCTCTTGCCTGCGTAAATCACATCCTCATGGTGCATCAGTGATCCATTAAGTTTGGTTAAAGTTTCAGTTTGATATTTCGATTTTTTTCAACAAATGGTCACTACACCGGGTAAATTTTGTAAAAAAAATTGTATACCTCTTTCCGCATTCAACAACACCTGAATGATTCAAATATTTCCTGAATTTACCTTTCAAAAAATCTTTGAATCTTCGTCCCAGGGCAGAGTCTTACAGGCTCATATTCCTGCTCAGAGCCGTTCAGCTCTAATAAGCACTGAGCAGCAGCACCTGCTGTCAGAGCCTTGAAGACGTGTTACAGGGCAAATTTTCCCAGCAAACTGTCATTTTTACAACGGAAAGAGGCTTTACTGATTGCCTCTGCAGTGTAGACTGTAAATTAATAATGTAAATATAATTTATAGTGATAATATAATAAATATTAATAAATACTTGGAACATTTCTTGTTTCATTTTTCTTTTTTCTAATAGTTTGTACATTTTGTTAGACTGCATGTAGACATAATGGAGTTACATCAGTCAATAGCCATGATTGTTCTGATTCTATAGAGGTGCTGGACTTTGTATTGTAGAGAAAAATTAGACCGCAGTGAGTAAAAATATGAGAGAAGCAAAAAACGAGCAGAAACTGCTTGAGATTTAAAGGGTTACAGTAGAGCTGGGCAAAAAAACGATTAAATCGATTAATTCAAATTATTTTCTGCAGAAGATTTTAAAAATTAAAAATCGAGATTTTTTTTCTTGCCTTAGTCCAGTTGTAAGTATTTGTAATTTTTGAAAAAAAAATACAATTTTCATGATGGTCGGCCTTGTTTTTTGCACAAGCAGTTTTATAGGCTTGTATTTGTTATTTAAGTAGATTAAATATTGATCAGAGAGTTTCATGTTAATACTGTAAAAATACCTCAGCCTCTTAGTGTTTATGTAGACAAACCTGCCTATGTTTATTCTACATAATCAACCTTTTATGACCCAGACTTTGACTTTAAGAGGGAAACATTTAGACAACATAAATGCAAAACTTGATCTGTTTCATTTTTATGTCACTGGGAGTTTTGTTTCTTTTAGGGAGGGAAAAATCGATTAAAATCGTAAATCGAGTGTTGTGGAAAAAATCGGGAATTTTATTTCTAGGCCATATCACCCAACCCTAGGTTAAAGTGAGAAAGTTCCTCGTGTGCTGCCTCACTCTGTACTTCAGGACTCAAAACCACAACATGAAGCTCCGTTAGTTTTTATTTTGATGACGTCTCTTCTGTTTTGTTCCTCCAGGTCGCCCAGCTGGAGGCCGAGAGCCCGATGGGCAGCATCAAGTCTGAAGCTCTTCCTCCGGCCCGTAAGGAGGGCGACCTCCCCCCTCTGTGGTGGCAGTATGTCACCCGCCCCAGGGAGCGCCCCTCCTAAATGAGGGGAGGCGCCCAGCTCTCTGACCTCCATCTGATGGACCAGCGGTGTGTTCCGGATGTTTGGAGTCCCATGTGAAGACTTTCAGTCGTACAGTCACAACCAGCCGGACTTCGCCGTTACGTTTGATGTGGTCAGATACTTTTGAGATCCTGTACATGTTTCACTGAATAGATGTTCAAATAAATAAATATATGACTAAAAACTGAGTGTTCTGATCAGTTTAAAGGGGAATAAAGCTGCAGTTAAACCAGTAATTAAACGTACTTTAGTACAGAAGTGTATTGGATTCACTTGAAGAAAAAAAAATCTGTTTTTTCAGAATAATTAATTTTTGTTTGTTTTATGGTAATTATTTTTGCTTTTCTGAGTAATTTATTTTCAGTTTTTAGACTAGTTTTTCCTGGTTTTCAGAGTAATTTATTAAAAATAAAACATTAAAAGCGTGTCATATCCTGTGTGTGACTAATAACAGCATTACCTTATTGATCCAGTACGGTAAAAGTTAAAGACAAGGCATTTATGTAACGACAGGGACTCTGATCTCTCTGAAAGTGATCTGGAAAAAGTATTTAAAATAAAAATCCCTTTTAATTTTGTCACTCTGTACCTAGGCCTAAAACCTGAGACAACTGTGGGTCTTCCAAACAAATATCTGTTAAATGTAATGTTAGCAAGTAAAAAAAAGGTCTTACAAGAAAATGGATGTCAGTAGCCTTACCAACAGTTTAAAATTGGTTTGATGTGATTTATGACATTTTCATAATGGAGAAACTTACATTCAGGCTTAAACTAGAACAAGAGAAGCTTGAAAGTTGTTGGACACCTTGGACAAGATATATCTATATATTATTACTTTTATTGTTAATAATAGTAATATTGTGTGTTACACATCCTCTTAGGCTCAGCCTTTTTATATTTGTATGTGTGTGTGTGTCTATATCTATCTATCTATATATATATATATATATATATATGTATATATATATGTGTATATATATATATATATGTATATATAATAAAAATATATATTTTTAAATATTTTTTACAGACACATGGTATATGTGTGTGTGTGTCTATATCTATATATATATATGTATATATATATATATATATATATAATTTATATACATATATATATACATTTTTTAATAATATATATTATAAAAATATATATTTTTATATATATTTTTTTACAGACATGGTATATGTGTGTGTGTGTGTGTCTACATCTATATATATATATATATATATATATATATATATATATATATAGATAGATAGATAGATAGATAGATAGATAGATAGATAGATAGATATAGATATATATACATACATATATTCTTTCATTTTAATTTATTTACTTATTTGTTATTTATGTTATTTTATTTTTTGTTTATTTTAGTTTGGGAATAAAGAACAGGAAGTCTTTATAAAGATGTCTTATGGAATGTCCTGAAAATGCAGAATTAAAAAAAAAAAAACTAAATTAATAAATCAGGCGAAAATTAATGGAAACGTGAACCAATACAAGCTCTAAAAATGAAGCAAACATGATTTATTTGTGTTCCTGTTTTTATTTTTGTTCTTTGGTGTTTTATTTGACTGTACTAACTTTTATTTCTGACAGTGATTATTAACTTTGTCCTTTAATCGTCTGAACTTCCCCCCTCAGACTTTGAGTCTCTTAAACATATTTTAGTTAAAAACAGGATTAAAGTGCATCTTCTGGTTCTGGTTTTAGCAGCAGATGAAAACATTTGCACAGTTTGTTTTTCTTCTTCAGCGTCTCCTTCAGCCTCTTCGACCCTCTCCATCATAACAGTGATTACAGCTCCATCTCTACGGCGACCGGCTCGATCTGAAGCTGCTGGGCCGGATCATCATGGTGACCGCCTTCAGGGAGTAAAAGTCGGACTCTTTCCAGGAGAACCACACGATACCGTCCGGTCCCAGAAGGTTCTGGGTCTTCAGGGAGTAGTGCCCCCCCTGGTGGAGGAACAGAGCATGAGAATGAAATCAAAGTTTTGTCTTTAACTACCAGCTCAATTCTTTGGCAGAGGTCGTCAATAAATTAAACAATACCTTATGTTTTATAAAGCAGAGAAAATCAAATAGTTATTTGATACTGTTAACATTTCAGGGAACAAAGAAAGCTACAAACAAACCAGAAAAAAATGATATTTTCTTGGTGTGGGACTTAAAGGTTTTAACAGCTAACAGTTGATTATGTGATGACATAAGAATGCACAAATGTTTTGGACAAAATCATTAAAAAGGTAGAAATGTTTGTGAAAAAACAGCAAAAAATATTTTAAAAATAAATTATATAAAAATACAAAAAACATTTTTAATGAATGTATCATATTGGTAAATGGTGAAGTATTTAAAATAATAATGATGGTAAGAATATAATTTTTTTTAGCTTTTTAAATCCTACACCAGGAAAATATCAGTTATTTTGATTTGTTTGCAGTTTTTTTTAGCCATGCAGAGCAGACAGATCTGCCTGATTTCTGAAATCGTGCATCTCCGTCTTGCCAGCCTCCATTGTCCAACAGTTTCACTCAGCTAAATGCTTAAAGGCCCAATCAGGGAAGAGAGGCGGGATCAGCAAGAGCTGCGGGTGTGACTACAACAGGAAGTGACTTGACAGGAAGTGAAGCCACTTCCTGTTGTACAAATAATGGCGGCTAATGTCGGTTAGCCTGTAGTCATCATGGTTACTCAGTTATACTTGGCAAAATATGCTCTCCATATAAGTTCACTTTATAGGGATTGTCTTTGATGAGGTTCATGTCAGATAGTCTTAAGGTAGTTAAGCTATCGGCTAATGGCTGTTCACTACAGCTAACGGCTAACAAGGGCAAACAACAGTTTACAGCCATTAGCCGTAGGCCACCATTGTTAGCTGGCCATTAATGCTGTGTTCCATTAAGCTCAGAAGTGGGAGTGATGTCATCTCCGACTTATCAGTGTTCCGGTTACATAGTCAGAAAAACATGCCGATCTTCCAGGCTATTGCTAGCCGTTGTTAGCACGCCCTGCGTTGTTGTTCACAAATATCACATGAAGAATGTAAATATCACTATTGCAGCATTTTTGTAAATATAAGTCGAACAATACTACAATATTGTATGTATACAGCTGATTTAGAGCGACACACCCCAGTCAGAAGTGCAAATAAATTGATTATTACAGGAGCTAAATAACTGTTCACACTGGGGGCAGCCATCTTCGAATTGTCAACTCGGGGGTGGCGAGGTTCCCCAAAGATCCCAGTAGGAAATTCCAACCTCAGGGGATGTTCCAGTTGCAACTACAACTGGAATGCACCACAACTGTAGTATGCCCTTGTAAGCCGTAGCGGCTACTGGTTACCTGCCACGTTTAGCCCCTACATATGCTACATCACAGCAGCGCTGCTTGATATGGATTGGTCTGTGATGAGTGTGATGAGCCAAACGATCGTCCAATCACAGACTCCGATATGGAGCTGTCCATTTGGCATGTCAGGTTAAGTTTTTTCTGTATCTTAAAACATTGGCGGAAAGAAACACATTTTTTTAACACATTAAATATTCTTGAATATATTGACTTCTGCCAGACAGTTGAGCTGGGAGTTAAAAGGTTAATGTTTAATGTCTTAAAGTAACCTAAGGAAAAACATGAATACAGCCAAAATGATTATTTTTAATTATTAATTAGAAGAAACGAAGGACAAAAACACAGGATAGAGGAACCTCAGCTAAAACTCTGGTGTTCAGCCATTCTTAAAATTCCTCACTGATATCTTTAGGCCTCGTCGCCTCGCCCTACCTTGTAGTAGACGCCGTTGAGGTTGGCGTAGAAACACTGATGGTACCACCAGCCGGCGTGGCTGATCTCAGCGCAGATGTTCCCGGTGTCCGGTGTGCTGAAGCTCTGCTGGTCGTGGTACCATCCAAACGAATCCTTTACTGTCCCGCTGAAGCCGGACACGTGGAGGCGATAGTGGTTCTCCTCGTCCTCGACCCTGCAGGAGGCGAGCAGAACACACGATTAAAACAACCTTCAGTTTACATTTGTCTTGTCTTATTGGAAGATTATTTCACTCATTATATTAAGGGCTGAAGATATATCATTGTTATTGTATCTATATCTATATCTTGAATATATGAAAATTCAAGATATTACTATCGAAAAAGCAATGACAGAAATGATAGGTTCCCCCCGCGCTCACCCTGCATGTACAGCTCTGGAAGTCACAATAAATTTCATTTTTACGATTGCCCTTGAATGCACCACTTGGTGTTCACTGAACCCGTAGACATATCATATCGATATCGAGATAGACTATATTGCCAAAAGTATTCGCTCACCTGCCTCATATGAACTTAAGTGCCATCCCATTCCTAACCCATAGGGTTAGAAATGAAGTCGGTCCACCCTTTGCAGCTATAACAGCTTCAAATCTTCTCTGAAGGCTGTCCACAAGGTTTAGGAGTGTTTATGGGAATTTTTGACCATTCTTCCAGAAGAGCATTTGTGAGGTCACAAACGAGAAGGCCTGGCTCTTAGTCTCCGCTCTAATTCATCCCAAAGGTGTTCTGTTGGGTTGAGGTTGGGACTCTGTGCAGGCCAGCCAAGTTCTTCCACACCAGACTCTGTCATCCATGTCTTTATGGACCTGCTTTGTGCTCTGGTGCACAGTCATGTTGGAAGAGGAAGGGGTCCACTCCAAACTGTTCCCACAAAGTTGGAGCATGGAATTGTCCAAAATGTCTTGGTGTGCTGAAGCATTCAGAGTTCCTTTGACTGAAACTAAGGGGCCAAGCCCAACTCCTGAAAAACACCCCCACACCATAATCCCTCCTCCACCAAACTTCAAACTAGGCACAATGCAGTCAGACAAGTATCGTTCTCCTGGCAACCTCCAAACCAGACTGGTCCATCAGATTGTCAGATGGAGAAGCGTGATTGGTCACTCCAGAGAATGTGTCTCCACTGCTCTAGAGTCCAGTGGCGGCGTGCTTTACACCACTGCATCGACGCTTTGCATTGCTCTTGGTGATGTGAGGCTTGGATGCAGCTGCTCAGCCATGGAAACCCATCCATGAAGCTCTCTGCTCTGTTCTTGAGCTAATCTGAAGGCCACATGAAGTTTGGAGGTCTGTAGAGATTGACTCTGCAGAAAGTTGGCAACCTCTTCTCACTATGCGCCTCAGCATCCGCTGACCCCGCTCCGTCAGTTTACGTGGCCTACCACTTGGTGGCTGAGTTACTGTCGTTCCCAAACACTTCCATGTTCTTATAATCCAGCTGAAAGTTGACTGTGGAATATTTAGGAGTGAGGAAATGTCACGACTGGATTTGTTGCACAGGTGGCATCCTATCAGAGTTCCACGCTGGAATTCACTGAGCTCCTGAGAGCGACGCATTCTTTCACAAATGTTTGTTAAAGCATTCTGCACGCCTCGGTGTTTGATTTTATACACCGGTGTTCATGGAAGTGACTGGAACACCTGATTCTGATGCTTTTGGCAATATAGTGTATCAGGCATTAATATCAAGATAAGAAATTTCGTCCACATCGTTCAGCCCTACAAGCAACCATGACGTGATCACTGGTGCGCTCTCTACCTGAAGGTGTGGTAGTGGGCGTGTCTGTGGGCGTTGCTCCAGTCCTGCAGGTCAATGCGGAGGCTGTAGTGTCCCTGATTGGTCAGCAGGTGGAGCTGTTGGTTCCCCAGCCAGTGTTCTCCTCGAGGCTCTCCGAAGCCTTCGCGGTACTCCGACCAGCCGCGGTTGAAGCTCACCGAACCATCGCGCCGCCGCTGCAGGACCGTCCACCCTCCACCTGAGGTAGGAGAAACAAAGATGGCGTCAGAGTCCTAAGTGAACTCATTTATTTAAGTGAGAGCAGAGATAGATAGATAGATAGATAGATAGATAGATAGATAGATAGATAGATAGATAGATAGATAGATAGATAGATAGATAGATAGATAGATAGATAGATAGATAGATAGATAGATAGATAGATAGATAGATAGATACGGGAAAATAAGCAGAGAGTTAAAATGTACATGTTCTTTATTTAAACAGCCCTTTACAACAACCCTTTGGGTGAACCTTTACTGCTTTACAACAGATAGTAAGTAAAACACAATTAATAAAAACAATTAAAACTTGAAAAGCACTCGGAGAGCACAGACCTCCGCCAGCACCACAGTCCTCACCCATATTGTGATTTTCACCATAAATATTAGTCCTACCTTTATTTCATCTAAATATTTAGATTCCTTGACTATAAAAACACACCATTAGCAACTGAATTCATAATTATATCTATTTTAGTTCAGTAGTTATTCACGAGAATCGCATTTTTCATCATGGTAGATCCACATGGTAATCCAGATCACTCCTAAAATCTAATCATTTCTTCCTTGTCCCAATGCGGACATACTGTATCTGCTAACAGAGAAACAAACAAACAAACTAACAAAAAAAACAAATGCTGGCAATAACATAACCTCCTGGTGAAGGTTACAAATAAAATCAATAAGAGCAATAAAATATAATAAAATAAAGTAAAATAAGGTAAAAGTATGACCACACTACAGAGTATTAAAAGACATCCTAAATAAATAAGTTTTCAGTTTAGATTTGAAAAGTCCCAGGTCAGAAATTAAACACATTTCGGAGGGGAGCTTATGCCAGAGCTTTGGAGCAGGAATTGAAAAGTTTCGGTCACTCCAGTGTCTGTATTTCGAGCTGGGCACTTCCAGCAAAAGGTGATTTGACCAGGCCTCCGAACACTTAAAAGCTCAGTTAAATTCATTGGGACAAGACCATTAATAGACTAAGACAATGGTTCTATAATGATAATAATAATTAATAAATTAAATAAAGCAGGATAACAATAACAGATAAGAGATTTGTGGCAGTAAAACATGTTAAAAATATATAAAATAATATATAACACTGCAGGAGATTAACTACATTGACTGGTTGTTGTAAGAGATATCGATGTTGGGAGAAAAAAGAGCCTACAGCCCCTGTGGAAAGATTTCTGTGGATGATTAAACGAAATTAATCAGTGAATCTGACAGCACCAGCACATTTTGTCAGTACAGGTATGTTTCAGGTTCGGTCTCTGCCAGAATTAAACATCAATAATAATATGGATCCCTCCTCCTCCAGCTGTTGTGTCTCACCCTCGGTCTCCATGTCACAGTAGACGGGCAGAGAGGAACCAGGTGAGACCACGATGCTGTAAACACCAGAGCGCCGGACGCCGTTGTGAAACAGAGAGGAGCAGTCTGATGGGCAGAGAGAGAGGTGGGCTCCATCTGAGGGGACAAGACCCACAACAACGTCAAACTGTGATGCACCAACAGCTGTTCAGCCTTCAGTATTTCTGCAGGTAAAAACTCCTGAATTAAAATAAGACATCATCACCAACAGCCCAAAACAAGTAGACTAAACCACTCTACTAGTACTGATAGAAGAAGTACTAGTAAAAAAAAGACTTTGTTTACTAGTAAAGATTTTTGGTGCACTAGAGTGTAAGTTGACCTCACTAGGAAAGCAAAATCGCTTCCTGAATTTTGTGTTAATAGTAGTTAAGGGTGTCCCGATACAACTTTTTCACCTCTGATACGGTATCGATATTGCAGCCTTGAGTATTGGCCGCTAAGGATATTGATCTGATACGATATCAGCAGGAATCATACAGACTTTTATTACTTATTTTGTCGTTTGGACTGTAAGAAAAGGCCTAACTCAAACAGAGATCAGTAGTCAGTAATAGTAGGTATGAGAAAAACTGACCCCTTTGTTCAATACATTTAACCTTAAACATAGGAATATAGTACAGTTAAATAAAATAAAATAAAATCAATTTTAAGACCGTGAAAAGAAACCTCAAGAAATCCAATAAAAACAATAACATATATTTTTAAATAGCAAAATAACCACTGTGTTTAACTTGAACATGAGCATATTCTGCAACTGAATTAAATAAATAAAAAATAAATTAGAATGGACTGCTTGTATAGGAGTGCTTATTTCTGAGATTTTAGAAGCAGGACAATATAATCCGATATTTATTTTTTGCTGATATCAGACCATATCCGATATCAATATCGGATAAGGGCACCCCTACTAGTAGTACGACTAGACTTTAAAATGTTACTGATCAAAACTCAAAGCTTCTCTAGTAGTACTAGCAAAGCCAAAAGACTTACTATAAATACTAGTAGACCTAAAGTGAATGAAGTAGAAGGGATAATAACCAAGTCCAGCAGCCTGATCGATTGTTAAATTTTCAAAAGGAAATGGAAAGCCTGAATTTACTTTTCCCTACCCAATTATTAGCTTATAAGGCTGTACTAGTAGTAGTAGTTACCTTTTTGCATCACTAGTAAAGTCTACGGAGCCCCTAAAGGGACATTTGCAGAAAAAAAATTAAGTATGAGTATCTGGTGCGCACTAGCAAGTTTCAATTTATTTTTTTCTGTTCATTTCCCTTTAGGGGCTCCGTAAAAGTCTACGCAAGCACTTGTTCACCTAAAAAGTACCCCAGTTTGAGTACTCGTAGAAGGGATTACAGTTAATATGACCCATGTCATATTTGGGCTCATTTGGCTTCCCCACCTGGAGGCATCATGTCCCTCATGCTGAGCATGGACGAGGTCCTGATGACGTTGATCTTGCAGCCTGTGTTCAGGTTGATTCGCTGCACGGTGGCTGAAAGGTTACGGAGCTGAGTCTGCAGCTCGTGCAGCAGCGTGGCGTGCACGTGCAGGAGCGTGTCCGTCTTGGCCTGACTGAACTCCAGGGAATCCAGCCGCTGGTCAAAAGTTTGGTTTGGAGAAACAGTTTCATCACTCTGAGAGAGAAAAAGACAGAGGGTTAACCTCAATCTGTTTGAGTTTCTCTGGTTAAAGACATACCGGCCTACGAAGATGATCCTCTGAATGAATAAAAGTGAAGTTCAGGAACCAAACGGTAGTGTTGTGCTCAAGACCACTCTATCCTAGACCGAGACAAGACCAAGACTTTTGGGAATCGACACCAAGTCCAGACCGAGACAAGGCCAAGACCATCAAAATCAGTCACAACAATGTCATCACAGGGGAAATAACAAATGAACTGAAGCTTTTTGTTGTTTTACCAAGTGTTCCTCCTTAATCAAATTAATGAAGTTGAAGAACAGCAGATCAGTGCTGGTCTTGATCGGTTTGACGGAAAATTCCCAGTCCGGCCAGTCAGAGACCGAGACAAGACCGTGTAAAAAGGCTCTCGAGTCCAAGAGAAGACCAAGATCTCCAAGACAAGCCATAAGACCGGTCTTGAATAACACAACACTACCAAACGATCTGTTCATCTTTAATTTCTTCAAGAATTCTCACTGTCATTTCATAAAAGTGAAGATACTTTCAGTTATGCAAAATCACTGAATCACGTTATAACAAAGTTAAAGGGATGGTTCAGGATATTTGTAGCGTGACTGTGGTTCATGGTACTAGCATGAACATTAGCAACAGTGAAAAGCCTCGTTTCCACTAGAGGGTTCAATTCGGTTCAGATCGGTGCGGCTCGCTTTTTGTGGCATTTCCATAGCCTAAAACTGGGACAGAACTCCTTACAAGCAAACCGTACAGTCCTACTTTTTGGGACCCTTCTGTTGGGGTGCCAAGCATACCGATCCGACCCCAGAAGGTGGAGCTAGAAACACTGCAGTCCTTAGATTGGTAGAAAGGGGACGTCACTTCCTGTGCGACAGCGGAACAACATATAACCCCGCCATGTTTAAATCTCCACTCGTCTTCATGAAGATAACTCTCGCGGCACACAGCCTTCTCTGAAACAAAGCTTCGTTGCGCTTCATAACAAAAAGCCACATGCTGATCACAAAAAGAAGAATTGCTGGATGCCTTCCATCGTTGCTCTTTGTTTACTGTGTCCCGTTTTCTTCTTCATTGTTTTAATAGCCGGGTACACTGTCGCGCTGCTATGACGTCATGCTATCGGCATCTTGCTTATGCACTGCCTACCAAGTAGGGTTCGGTTGGCTGTGGAAACGCAACAGGATCAGGCTTTACCAGTCCGGCCTGAGCCAAACTGTGCCGTTCCATACCGGACCACTTTGGGAAACAGGGGGACAGAGATCTGCTCAGCGTCTGTACAGAAAGAGTTGGCATTGAAGCTCAGTATTTAACATGCTGCAATCTTACTTAAATTACAATTAATGCAGTTACTTAAATTCAGCTTCATGTTGAGATTTCTTAGCAGTTTATATTTGTCCATTGCAGACATTTGAATTTGACAGTTTGCCTCAGATGGGGTCCCTCTCCATCCTTCCACCAGCTGATTATTGAAGCCTTAAGCAAGAACACTCACTCCTGTCTACCATTCCTCTACAAGGGAAGCATGAGGCAGGGAGAGAAGCAGAAAAATCCCCCACAAGCAAGCATCAATGGCCCCGTTTACATGGGTAGTTTTCCTCAATCTGATTGAAATCGATCGGATTAAGTGAATCTGATTCAATCTGTATACATGAACTTTGAGTAAAGAGATCCACGTTCAATCCGCGTTGGCATGGCCCCAGCTGAATCCGATGTATTTTTTTTTGACATGCGCAGAAGGTCACTCTGCCACTACCTGCAAATGTGTAAGAGAAGAAGAGGTGCACTTCCTGCTTCCTGTTAACCTCTAGAAAGATGGATCTATGTTGTGTTTTGTTGGGGTTTCTATTAAAAAGTTTGTTTCCTTCACTGTCCAGTTCTTCTGTTTGATTGGGCACGCTCTCGATCGTCACTACGTGCCTCTTACGTACTACGGAGCACCTGCGCAGACCGAACAATCCTCTCTATCAACCCAATCCACTCCACTCAGCCATTTACATGAAGCATGGAGCGGATTATCAATTGGCGAAGACTACCTCTTACAATCAGATCCGGGTGAATCAGATTGGCTAAGGTGTTTACATGAGACATTTCTAATCTGATTGACCTATCAATCTGATTGTAAATAGGATTTTTTGACCCATGTAAACTGGGCCAATGACAACGAGACGGTGATTGAGTCAGAAAATGGTTTACGAAGGAGCTGGGGTCGAGGAGGGCTGAAAAGCGGCTTGCAGAGGGAGCAGGTAAGAGTAGGTGGGAGAATAGCACTTTTAACTTAGTTTTTGTTACACTCTTTTGCCTAAATTATCTTAGCTCTATTCATAACCTAGTCATCTAAATTGGTTTAATTTTAGTTTAGCTTTAGTTGCTGAAATCTCACATCTTAGTCGACAAAAGCTACTGTAAATTTGGTCGACTAAAATATGAAGTGTTAAATGTAAGGCATTTTTTATGTTTCCTTGACTTTCTGAAGTCATGTTTTACACTTGGATAAAATGAAACATCTAATAACCCTTTATTAAATGCTAGTAAAGTCTGAATGTCTAAATGAACAGAAACAAATGTTCCTTTTGTGTGAAATGCGGTCTCCTTTATTTAGGCTACCTGGCAGAGCATCTCAGTTACAATACCAGAACTGACAACAAACAGTGAACCTGCTCTACATGAATATATCAATTCATAAAGAGAGCAGCTCTGATTGGATCGCTCCACAACTTATCCCACCACCACCAAGCTGAGGCAGCTGTGATTGGATGTCCCTCTGAACTCATTCAACTTTTAACACAACCAAATCAGCTGTGATTGGATAGATTCCTAACTTGTCTCTACTTTTAAATGACCAAATTAGGTCTGATTGGATTAAGTCTGTCAAACATTTTAGTCTAGTTTTAGTTTGTTGATGAAAATGTCAGTTAATTCAGTTTGAGTTTTTGTCCATGTGCCATTGTTTTTATTAGTTACTTTTTAGTTTTTGTCAGGGGAGTCAGTTAAGGAGGGTTTGAAAGAGTTTTTTTTTTATCATGTAGGCGTTTCATCCAAACATATTTGTTGTTATGGAAGCCTGAAACACACATTTTTGACTCCACTCTAAATTACAAAAGCATGATGTGATAGTTGGTTACTGATAATCAGAGTGCAGCACATTAAGCCTTTCAGTGTGGGGAGTTTTGGCTTTTATTTAACCGAAACAACGCAAACACAAAAACATCTCCTCCTGCAAAATTTAGTCTACAGTGAATCTTCTCAGACAGGTTAATGACAAGCCTTCCAGCAGCCATTAACCTGTCTGATTTCAGAAACAGAGAGTCAGAAGTCCTGCAGTCTGTGACAGCTTTAAGTGGATTTGGAGCGCGGGCGGCTCCGGGACACTGCAGCCCAGAAACGAGCTCTGTGGGTCAGCCAAAACGTTTGCAGCTAATCCTGTTAGTGTTCAGGGTTAAGGAGGAATTAGTGGGTGTCGACTCAGAGAGATAAAGAGAAACATTGAGATGAAGGTGCACTGTTCATAATGACTTTTTAAACTCATTGCAGCCACGCTTTGTCATGAAAATGGAGAGAAACGTCCCTGCATAAACTGAACAGTCAGGAGAAAAGAACAGATTTAAAGGAGTTAGATTTAATGCTCTGTTTGTTTTTATATGAACTGAATCTGAAGCTCTCTGTCGTGTCAGGCCAAAGATCACAACAGAGAGAGACTGAAAAGAGATGAGCTGGATCCACAGAACTCACATACAGAAAGACAAAGAGCTCTGCTCACAAAAAAATATTTATTTAACAGCTTGGAGCAACATGACTCTTTCTCAAAATTATTTTTATCTTAGTTTAAAGCTTGAATTTCCCCTTTTTCTCCTTTTTTACTCCTTTTTTTATTTCTTTAAAGGGACTGTGAGGAGAATCTATTACTGGTGAAATAAAGACTCTGCTACCCATGAGCACGCGCGGCGACTGTCGCAATGGTGCGTTCCAGTAACCTCGGAACTGGGAGTGACATCATCTCTGACTCATCGGCGTTCCAGTTGAAGTCTGAAAAAAACATGTCAGTCTACCAGGCTAATGTTAGCTGTTGTTAGCACGCCCTGCATTTTTGTTCACAAATATCACATGAAGAATGTGATTATCACTATGGCAGCATTTTTGTAAATATAAGTCTAACAATACTATGTATACAGCTGATCTAGAGCAACACACCCCAGTCAGAGGTGCTAATAAATTGATTATTACAGGAGCTAAATAACTGTTCACACTGGAGGGACGTTCCAGTTGCAGTTTCCTACTCGGAACTCGGAAATTCCTACTTTTGACTATAACTGGAACGCACCAAAAGACGTGACCCAAGCCAAAGCGTGTATTTGTTGTGATGCTAATGAATGCAGCTCAGACCTTCCTCAGAACTCTGCATTGCTTTACAACTTCTTTATTCAACAACTTACAGGATGCAAAGCGACGAGTTAATGTATCTCTTTCTAGTTACGTAGCGGTAGTTTTTGATGTGTGACAACAAGCAATTTTCGGAAAACTTAGCATCGTAGTTTTGTAGCCGGCTATATATCTCTACTTACAGCCCGGTGCTCTAAGACGTGTCTGAATAATATAAATTTGCTCTAGTTTTAATTGTCTTGTTCCTGAAGTTGAGTATCCAGGCCAGTCCAGCCCTGTCCAACCCGACCGCGAAGCTAAGGAATAACATTTATAGATAATCTATTTTGATGCTGTAAAAATCATCTTAAAGTGTGTATTTGCATCAGGCATATATCTAAAAGTGGACCTTTTTGTAATTACTTAGAAACTCCTCACAGTCCCTTTAATTGATTTTTGTAAATTTGACATATCTAATTTTATATTTGTCTTGGATTGCTCTTGTATGCTTAATTTTTTGTATTTTCTGCCCCATGTAGATGTTCTTTTATTACAACCTCATTGGTAGCAGCTGCTTGATGTATTGAACTGAGTGTAACCGGTACATGCACATATTTAAGATATATAACATTGTTATGTACATTCAAGATCATATTTTGGAGAACAAACTGTTTCTGTGTGCTATGTATGAAGGGTTTAGGTGAGGACGTATTTGTTGTGGCTAAAGTTTACTTTTTGTATGCTGCAGTGTGTTTTTGTTTGTTAAAATTGAAAAGTTAATACAAATTATTGTACAAAAAAATGTATTTATTTGCAAATATTTAAAAGATAAGTCAAAGAAAACAGTTAATAAGATTAAGTCACACAAGATGAGGTAGAAATCTTGTGTGGGCTTATTTGTGAAAGAGTAATACAGATAAAAATATCAGGAAAAAAAAACATTGAAGCATAAAAATAATGTAAAAACAACACGCAATCAAATTCTAACACAGGTTTTGCCAAAATGAGAGAATAAGCCAACATGGAAATAGAATTTAACAAAAGAAAATGGAACATAAACTGTATTTCCTCAAGCAGAATTAAAACTGTATTATTACACAGATCATAATGAAGAAAAAGTCTCTGACATAAAAACAGTTTTTAGTCTCAACCTGGATCTGGACAGGAACACAGACTCTGCCAGTAAATATAAAAAATTGTTCCATAATTGGATGTTGTGGTTTTTGATTGAACATTGACCTTGAGATGTTTGGAACAGTAGTGGGTGCAGGTTATTGGTCACTCTTGTTGAATAAAAGTTCCAGTACTAGAAGGACAACACAAGAATAAGAAGGTTAATGGTTTGGTCTTTAGTTAGTTTGTTCTGTTGAACTGCTCTGCCTGATCTTACCTCTGCTCTTTAATCAGATTTAATGAAATTATCTATGATAGAATTAGAGTTGCTTCTTATAGATTGTATTACATGACAGCTCCTCAGCCTGATTCCTTTTTTAGGAGAACTGACTGTTAAGAGTAGATTTTGTCTTTGGATGCTAATAACATGACCAGAGTCTTCATGTGAATCACATGACAGAAGATGATTTCTACAGACTTTATTGTATTGTGCATGACGGTTCATGGCATTAAACCCCTCAGGAAGTATCTTAATGTTCAAAATAACAATGTGATGCAACTCATTTTTAGATTAAGAATGAACATAATCATTGGGGTTCTCCTTGTTCAGCCATTCATTCAATCAAACTTTATTTGTGTAGCACTTTTCATACAGGATTTTGTAATAAAAAGTGCTTAACATGGGACATATAATAATATTATAAATAACAATAAGTGAAATAATAAGTAGAAAATTGCATAATTCCCCAAATTAAAAACATAAGACCCTCCCCAATCCACATTCAAAACACACACTCACTTACTCAGACACACAGAGACATGAAATGGAAACTCTGACAGAAAACAGAATTAGAGGACTGAGGAAACGCTATATTGAATTAAAAATGAGGAAACACAGGAGGTAAAACTAAAATAATACTTAATAATCATGCTAAGACATACGATAGAAATACTATAGGGTTAAATAAGTATATATGTGAATAAATAAAGTAATCTAATAATAATACAAAATAAGATTTATCACCGGGGTGGTGGTTCCTCTTTTCAAGAAGGGGGACTGGAGGGTGTGCTCCAACTACAGGGGGATCACACTCCTCAGCCTCCCCGGTAAGGTCTATTCAGGGGTACTGAAGAAGAGGGTCCACCGGATTGTTGAACCTCGGATCCAGGAGGAGCTATGTGGTTTTCGTCCTGGTCGTGGAACTGTGGACCAGCTCTATACTCTCCATAGGGTGCTCGAGGGTGCATGGGAGTTTGCCCAACCAGTCCACATGTGCTTTGTGGACTTGGAGAAGGCATTCGACCATGTTCCTCGTGGGGTCCTGTGGGAGGTGCTCCGGGAGTATGGGGTAGTGGACCCCCTGATACTGGCCGTCCGTTCCCTGTATGACTGGTGTCAGAGTCTGGTTCGCATTGCCGGCAGTACGTCTGAATCCTTCCCGGTGAGGGTTGGACTCCACCAGGGCTGCCCTTTGTCACCGATTCTGTTCATTACTTTTATGGACAGAATTTCTAGGCGCAGCCAGGGCGTTGAGGAGCTCCGGTTTGGTGACTTCAGGATTGGGTCTCTGCTTTTTGCAGATGATGTGGTCCTGTTGGCTTCGTCGGACCAGGACCTCCAGCCCTCACTGGATCGGTTCGCAGCTGAGTGTTGAGCAGCTGGGATGAGAATCAGCACCTCCAAATCCATGTCCATGGTCCTCGCCCGGAAGAGGGTGGAGTGCACTCTCCAGGTTGGGGAGAAGATTCTACCCCAAGTGGAGGAGTTTAAGTACCTCAGGGTCTTGTTCACGAGTGGAGGAAGGGTGGATCGGGAGATCGATAGGCGGATTGGTGTGGTGTCGGCAGTGATGCGGGCTCTGCACCGGTCTGTCGTGGTAAAAAGGGAACTGAGCCGAAAGGCGAAGCTCTCGATTTACCGGTCGATCTTCACCCCTATCCTCCTATACGGTCACGAGCTGTGGGTCATGACCGAGAAAACAAGATCTCGAGTACAAGCGGCCAAAATGGGCTTCCTTCGCAGGGTGGCTGGGCTCTCCCTTAGAGATAGGGTGAGAAGTTTGGTCATTCGGGAGGAGCTCGGAGTAGAGCCGCTGCTCCTTCGCGTTGAGAGGAGCCAGATGAGGTGGCTCAGGCATCTGGTCAGGATGCCTCTTGGACGCCTCCCTGGTGAGGTGTTCCGGGCACGTCCCACCGGTAGGCGGCCCCGTGGAAGACCCAGGACACGCTGGAGAAACTATGTCTCTCAGCTGGCCTGGGAACGCCTCGGGATCCCCTGGGAAGAGCTGGATGAGGTGCCCGGGGAAGTCTGGGCTTCCCTGCTTAGGCTGCTGCCCCCGCGACCCGACCACGGATAAGCGGGAGAAGACGTGAGATGTGAGACACGGGAGATGAATAATGTGGTAAAATGAGAAAGCCTAACACCAGGTGCAAAATAAAATTAGCCAAAATAAGATAGTAAAAAAGAAAGCATTTAACAAAGAACAGAATTCCAAATAAAAATCTGAACTGAAATATAGAAATAAAACAGAATAAGAGGGTTAAAATAAGTTGAAAAATAATGACAAATAATAATAATAAATATAATCAGCCTAAAGGCAGATTAAAAGGTAGGTCTTGAGTTTGCCTTTAAAAATACTGCTTAAAAGAAGTTTTGGTCAATCAATTCTCTACTTTAATAAAACTGTATTGTATATACTTTTTCACTGAAAAGCCCGATTTGCCAATTTTACAACAAGGTAAAACTTTTAAGTATCGTGCATCTAAATATGTGGGCAGCACCTCCAGTCCATCTGGGAAACAGCCCATAGAAAGTGTTTGGGGTGGGCAGAACCTTTCAGAAGCAGATCTGACACATTATTGGGGGATTGTTCTGTCAATCACATTTATTACAAGCCAATCAGATCATTTAATAGGCGAAAGCTACTGTAATACAGAACATGAGACATTTTGTAAAACAAGCAAGACCACGTCTCATACCTGCACCTCCAGGGCCTGGACTCTGTGTTTGTGGTTCCTCAGCTCCTCCTGCAGCTCGGACATGGTCTCCTTCAGCTCGTCCAGCTGATCCTTCCTGTTCTGGTTCTCGTGGAGCCAGTATGAGATGTCGTCCGTGCAGCGGAACATGTCTGGGCAGCGTTTCTGGGACGTCCCCACAGGAGGCAGCATGGCCGTGAGCCGGCATTGACCGTTGGCCGTCAGCTGGCTGCTGTACTCCCCACACTGATCCGACACGCTCTGGCTCGGGCTCTCTACAGCACCGAGGTCCATGCTGCGGATCACAGGAGGGACATCGGGCCGCAGGTCCAGGTGTGTTCCTCTGAGAGTGGGCGGGGGGTGCCAGTCGGCGTCCTCGTAGTTGTCCTCGTTGGTGTCTGGTAGGTCCCAGATGGAGCCGAAGTTCATGTCGGCTGCATCTCTGATCATTTGATTGTTTCTGTCCGGTGGGTCAGTTTCTGGGAGAGTGTTTGAGAAGAAGTCCTCATCAGCACAAATGAGCTGGAAGCACCACCCGGTCAGGAGAGAAGAAGTCAGGAAAACAAACGTCCACTTCATCGTCCAGTTTCACCAACTCTCCGTTTGATGATGTTCATCCATGACAGCTCTGAGGGAAGTCCAAAGAAGAACCTCAATCAGACATCACAGCAGGAGGAGGTCCAAAGTCAAGAGATCTCAGAGACACCAACACCAGTGGGACTCCATCAGCCTCTGAATCGTCCCTGATGATGGACTTCATCTGCTCCAGTCAGTCAGATCAGCTCAGGACAGCAGAGAGCATCAGGATCCCTCTTGGCCTTGTAAACATGACGATCGTGTTCCTGTGAGAGCAGGACTGCAGAGGAGCAAGATTCTTCTAGATCATCTTCAGTTTAGAGGAGAAGACCTCCTGCTCACATCCTGCTGTTGGAGGCGAGCTGCCAAAGAGGAGAGAGAAGGTTCAGGTTCATTTCTGCACATTTGAAGTCTATCATGCTCCTGCTATTGTTGTCTTGTTAGTCACCTAGGCTGAGGTCGAATAGTCACCTCCTAAGCCCTTTCCTATCCACTTTTCCTTAACCCCAATGGAAAACGTCATGAGGTTAAGGAAAGGAGAAAAGAGAAAGGAGAATTCAGAAGGACTTAGGAAAGGAAAACTGCCGTGCAGAGAGAACCCAAAACACTTTCACTACGCAACGTCATCATGTGACAGTGGATGTTACTGCAGTGGTGAAACTACGATTTTCTGAAGATGGACTACATAAGGCTCATCTTAGAAGAGCTCGTGTGTCATGACAGTGTAAGACAATTTGAACATTAACAACCCGGTAAAATTACATCTCCATAACCGATGTTGAAGTGAGGATTTACATTTTTTTTCCCTCTCATTATCAACATGAACACCAATCAGTGCATGAAAATATATGAACTGAATGAAAGAAAGGCAGAAACTGTTCAGACCACAATTTAATGGTGTACACATTATTAATATTGAACCATGTTTAAAATATAATCAACATCAAATGTCTCATATCCTGCTCTCTTCAGAGAATCAGACTACTGGAAAGTTAAAGCAGGTTTTGGTAAACTTCAGAAAGGATGAACAGCAGTGGTAACTCACATGGTCTGTGTGATTTGTTCGTCATTATCAAGTTGAATTCAGAAAATGTCTGAATACTTCAGTTGCAGTTTCCTACTCAGAACTCGGAATTTCCTACTTCTGACTATAACTGGAACGCACCACAAGACGTGACAATTTTTGGAAAACTTAGTATCGATATATGAGTATAATATGACAGCACTATGACTGGGTACTGCACTGGATATTATGTTTTCTTATTAACAGACATCAGAGGTGAAAACAGTGATAAAAGATTTATTCTCCAGGACCTGATGAAGCTTGTTGTTAAAGTCTAGTGAGACAAACTTTGAGCCTCACTGTTGGTCACATTGATTTAGCTGGTAAACCAGCAGTTAGACAAATTATCTACTAATGTTTTAACTTTCAGAGCTTATTAGTAAAAGAGAAACGGCAATAGATCTATTAAGCTTCTGCTGTTGATGAAATAAAAGAAGCTTTTAATACCTGCTCCCCGGTGCCGCACCTCCTGCTCGCCGGTCTTCTGAATCCTCTGAGTGGAAAAGTGTGAGGACGGCCAGCTCACTGTTTGGATGTGTGTGTGTGCGCTCAGCACCGGGTATGACATCTTATCTTGATAATCCTCTAACGGGATTGGCAGACGCTGGCTGGAAGAGAATAGATGACATATAACAGGATTAGAGTAATGTCACTATAAGTAACAGTAACAGACACAAATAAGAGACAGACGGGTGGGGACAGGGCAGATAAATCAAACGCCCCTCTAACTGTGAACGCTCTGCTCCTCCGAAGGGCCGTTCATTCAGACGCTCACATGTTCTTGGTCCATCCTGAGCTTCTCAAAACACCTGATGGAGAAGTCCTAATCAGTTTCAAACCTCCTCTCCTGGCTCTGGTCCACGCTGAGGAGGAGCGGCTTTACTCTGATCTTCCTCCGGATGTCTGATCTCTTTACATCATCACTGAGCACCTCCTTTAGGCCCATCTCAGATTTCAGGGACCGCTCCGGCACAGCTTCAGTCAGCTCAAAGATATTACTACCACTGTGACATCATAAAGAAAACAACAGAAGATGGGAAATAAGAATGGACGCAGCAAACAGGGAGCAGGTGTCTGATGAACTTAAAGATGAATTTCATTCTTTAAAGGATAAGTTTGGTTTCTACAGCTTTCACATTGTTTATAGAATGAAGTAGAACAATATACTCACCCAGAAGACTTTCCTGATCCAAACAGTGCTTCGGGAGATGTTTAGATCCAAAATCGAGCTGCGAACATCCGTATAATGGTAGCACACGGGGCATGTATAGCGCCGCTACTAAAACTGCATTAATCATCCAAAAACATTCGTTTCTCCAATATTTCATCATGGTCAATATTTCATCACGCTACTCCTCGTAGACAGTCTGTGTCGCTCCAGACATGTTTTTGTAACTGCGCTGACCTCTGAACTGAAAACTGCTCTCTGGTCAGCTGTTCTTCTCTTTGCCTCTGCGTCCTCCTTTCGATGAGCTCCTCATCTGTAAACTCTGGCTCGAAACTGTAAGGACACCCATCATATTCAAACTTCTCGTCCACAACATCTTCATCCGATAGATATTCATCCATTTTGCACAAAACTGGAAGAAAATGGTTGTTGTGTAGCCGGCGGTCTTCCCCTGAAACAATGAGCCGTACTGCGCATGGTATCCGGAAACAGACTTTTCAGTTAAGAGGTCGGCACAGTCACAAAACATTTCTGGAGCAACACAGACTGTCTTGGAGGAGTAGCCCGAGCGGACCATGATGAAATATTGGTGAAACTAATGAGTTTTTGGACGATTAATGCAGTTTTAGGAGCGGCACTATACATGCCCCGTGTGCTACCATTATGCGGATGTCCGCCGCTCGATTTTGGATCTAAATATCTCCCAAAGCACTGTTTGGATCAGGAAAGCCTTCTGGGTGAGTATATTGTTCTACTTCATTCTATAAACAATGTGAAAGCTGTAGAAACCGAACTTATCCTTTGACGGCCCTGCAGGCTCACACAGGTGGTTTTTATCTCTCTGGTAGATCAGAGCAGGGAGAGGGGCTACGGGGATTTTGGGCCTGTTCGCACAACAACACCGTCACCAGAAACATAAATGTTTTTCCTTTGTGTTTTCCAAAGCACTTTATTTCGTGATTGAAAGTGGGAGTGGAGGAGTTTGTTGATTTATGCTGCATTCCAGGCAGGGGTGTAGAATTGGGTAGGAATGCTAGGGACACATCCCTACCCAATATTATATCACTAACGCATGATTCCTAACATAAAACATAAGCACTGTATATCACGTAATAACTAAAAAAGCTTAAATGTAACGCCAAAGAGATACACGTTTTAGTTATTTTATTTATCATCCATGTATTATTTGTGTATTGGAAGGCAGCAACCGTTTAAGACCAACAATAAAGTTTGTAGTGAAAACACTAAAAAAAAACTTGGATTACAAAAAGGACTTTATACATTCACATAGCTACAGCTAACTGCTAACAGCCTTTAACTGTTGTTTGTCCTTGTTAGCCATTAGCCGTAGCGACTAACGCCCGATAGCCGATAGCTTAAACTACCTCAACACTATTGTTTCACATTAAATTATACCACACAGATGTTTCATTAAACACTTACATGTGACATGAACCTCGTCAAAGACAATCTCTTCGAAGTAAACTTATAAAGAGAGCAGATTTCACCAAGTATCGCTGAGTAACCATCATGACCACAGGCATTATAATTATTAGCCACCATTATTTGTTCAACAAATAATGGCGTCATGCCCGTAGCTCCCGCTGCTTCCACCTCTCTTCCCTGATTGGGCCATTAAGCATTTAGCTGAGTGAAACCGTTGGACAATGGAGGCTGGCAAGACGGAGATACAGGATTTCAGAATCAGGCAGGTCCGTCTGCTCTGCAAGGCTAACAGTTTGGACACCCCTGTTATAATCTGTTTAGTGACAAGTGTAAATCATTTCTCTTGTGAACAAATGTTGAAAGTGATCCTGGATCTGCTTTTGTTTGGACCATGTGGCTCTTTGGAAGCTTTAAGTCACTCTGAAAGAGAAACCATTTTGCTGCTCTACGTGTGAGAACCATCCTGATGATCTTCTACTCAGGCAGAGATGATTTTAAGAAACAGAGAAACCATTAGGCTGCTGTGAGTGTGTTAAAATGTTAAGCAGGGATCTGATGCACACACTCCTCCCATGCAGGATGAAACTTCCAATATGCAGTAATTTGGCTTTTCTGGCACCTGTGGGTGTCACCAGGCTCTTTAGGACAAACTCAACACTGAGAGAAGTTTGTGGATGAAGTTCCTGGAGCTCAGTTTGACTTCATGACTGTTTGATGGATTGTGCGTCCCCTTCTGAACACAGCAGAGAGGAGTGTGTGTGCGTGTGTGTGTGATCGTCAGTAATGGACTGAGTGGAGGTTGAAGGCCGCAGTGACCCTCTAATGGGTTTTTATTTACCCGTTTGATCCATTAGGAGAGACCAGAGAAAGCAAACTACTCAAAGATAAAGCTTTTGGACGGACAGATGGACAGAGAGGAATCCTGGTTCTTTCTCTTTCAGGTTTGAACCCATTAGCAGTGAAATGTTCCAGCAGGAGGTTCAGAGAGCTGACGGGCAAAACGAGAGCAGAGATTTAAGACAAAGTTTTCAGTGAGAGCTGAAAACTTTTCTGAACAGAGTCGCTCGGCTGCAAGGGAGAGGATCAGAGGCAGAGATCATTACTGAACAACTAGGGGTGTGCGATATGACGATATTAAATCATTGAGGATTATAATGTGGGGATTATCTCATGAAGCAGAAAGATCGTCAGATCGTCTGTTTTGGCGCAGAGACTTTGACGCGTACCGGACTAGCAAATCGTAGCACATTACGCGCAGTGCATGGTGGGATCTCTTATGTAGCGTGAAGCCATGGCGGAAAGAAAAAAGGAGATAAAAGCTTGAAGATGTCTGAACAAAAATCTGTTCTAAAGCAGCTGTATTATTCACTCAGATTATAGACATTGCAGTTAGATAACATTTTTTTTAAATTGTTGCACTTTAAGAGATAACCAGTTACTAAGTTTGCATTTATATTTGACCCTTTTCAATAAACTATTTGGTGTGTTAGTTTTTATGTTACAAAAGTGAACTTTATTGTTGTTCACTACCTTTTATGTTTACATTTATTGCAAATTTTTATAAAAAACTGCACTATTTAAATTGAAACCTGTTCAGAAGGTTTCTTTTGCCAAAATTGGCTTTTTTTTCTTTTAGGGTTTTACATGTTTTATATGTTAAACATAGGACAAAAATGGTCAAACATGCAAATTAGTCTAGAAAAATCAACGTAAATATGAATCATGGTAAAATCGTGATCGTGGTTTTATTTTTAAAAAATCGCGATATGATATTTTTGCCATATCGCCCACCCCTATGAACAACTGAACAGGACTTTCAGTTGTTTCTGTTGCTCTTGTGCTTCATAGCAGAGAGAATATGAAGATTATAACTACATTCTTCAATGATGAAGTCAAGTTGTTACATAGTTCCGCTTTGATATTGATATCAGTCCAATATCAGCAAAAAAAAACAAATATCGGGTTATATCGGCCTGCGTCTAAAACATCCGATATAAGCACTCCGATACAAGCAGCCCATTCTAATTTATTTGTTATTTATTTAATTCAGTTGTAGAATATGCGTATGTTTAAAGGTGCTATGAGGAGAATCTATTTCCGGTGACATAAAGACTCTGCTACCCATGAGCATGTGCAGCGACTGTCGTAAAGACGTGACCCAAGCCAAAGCGTGTGTTTGTTGTGATGCTAATGAATGCAGCTCGGACCTTCCTCAGAACTCTGCATTGCTTTAAAACTTCTTTTTTCAACAACTTACAGGATGCAAAGTGACGAGGTAATGTGTCTCTTTCTAGTTTTTGATGTGTGACAACAAACAATTGTTAGCTTCGTAGTTTTGTAACTGGCTATATATCACTACTTACAGCCCGGTGCTCTAAGACGTGTCTGAATAATATAAATTTGCTCTGGTTTTAATTGTCTTGTTCTTGAAGTTGAGTATCCAGGCCAGTTCAGCCCTGTCCGACTCGACCGGAAGACTAAGGGATAGCATTTATAGATAACCTTTTTTGATGCTATAAAACTTATCTTAAAGTGTGTATTTCCATCAGGCATATATCTAAAAGTGAGACTCTTTTGTAATTACTTAGAAACTCCTCATAGCATCTTTAAGTTTAACACAGTGGTTATTTCACAATTCAAAGATATATGGTTTTGTTTTTACTGGATTTCTTGAGGTTACTTTTCAGGGTCATAAAATTTATTTTTCATTTATTTTACTTAATTGTTCTTGTTATGGCCTCTGGAGCATAAAAATAACAATCAATCACCAATTTAAGTTATAAACCACACATAACTGTACTTTATTCTTATGTTTAAAGTTAAAATGTATTGAACCCACTGGTTAATAACAAATGGGTCAGTTTTTCTCATACCTACTATACTACACCATACCATACTACAAAATAAGTCATAAAAGTCTGTTTGATTCCTGCTGATATCGGATCAGATTGATATCGGTATTGGCCAAGGCTCAAGGCTGCAATATCGGTATCGTATCAGAGGTGGAAAAGTTGTATCGGGACACCCCTAGTTGTTTTACACACAAACTCTTCTCTGTGTGAGTGACAGGAGCCCTGACAGAGCTTTTCAGGCATCGAGAATAGAGCCCTTAGTTACCTCCGCCAAGGAGGTTATGTTTTCGGGAGAGTCTGTCTGTGAACAAAATAACTCAAAAAGTTATGGATGGATTTTGATGAAATTTTCAGGAAATGTTCAGCATGGGAAAAGGAAGAACTGATTCAATTTTGGTGTTGATCCGCCATGACAAAAAATGTGATTTCTGTGAATAACTACTGAACTAAAATAGATATCATTATGAATCCAGTTGCTAATGGTATGTTTTCATGGTCAAGGAATCTAAATATTTAGATGAAATAAAGGTAGGACTAATATTTATGGTAAAAATCACAATATGGGAGAGGACTGTGGCGCTGGCGGAGGTCTGCGCTCTCCGAGTGCTATTCTAGTTCATCATAAATTGGACAGTGAAACATAAAATGAATCTCATTCTCAGTTTCTCCAACATTACACAACAAACACACTCTTCTTCCTCTGTTTTAGCATTAAACCTGCCAGTTTCTATGGCTAAGAGTAAATCTCCTGATCACAGCCAATGATCTCCGTCTCCTGGTGAGATTATACTTCACTTAAGACTCTGCATCGTAACTATTCTTGACAATATATTCTTAGTTTTGGTTTACACCAGTCCTATTCAATAAGCGGCCCGTGGGCCACATGCGGCCCGAAAGCAACCCTCAAGTGGCCTGACATCAACGTAATTGGGGCTTAGGTCCGACGAGAAAAATAGAAAAACTTTTGCAAACATTCTAAAAATTCCGGGGTGCTGGTTTGGCACAGTGGTTAGCAACTGGCACCCCATGTACTTGCTTCTGCTGGTCCAGGTTCGAATCCCACCTGTGACCAGTTTGCAGAGTGTCTTCCCCTACTCTCTCACCCCCTTTCACAAGCCTATCCACTGTCTCTCTCCCATCAATTAAGGCACAAAATGCCCAAAAAATACATTAAAAAAAAAAAAAACATTCTAAAAATTCCAACATCATTATAGACAATGAATGCAACACGTTCTGAAAAGTTAGTGTTGAGCAAGTTACTGTTAATGCACTTTCAAATGTGACCAAAAGATGTTTTTAATCTGCACTTTTTTATGCTCATACGCACCTTAATATGTGCTTGTATTTACCTGTCATAATGTGTTAAAGTTATCTGTTTGATGTGTAAAATTTGAAGAAACAATATTTCAGCAGAAGTTTAGTTTAGTGCTGCTCTTTATTGAGTTTATGCCCTTTTGGATGTGGCAATACATTAATCAACATTCAACTTGTTTGTTATCTATTTGTGTTCATCTTAAGTGGTTAACTTTGCTCACTGTCTGCCAAAAATGTCCGGCCAAGCTCATGTCCTAAGTCTGAAAATCTGGCCCAACGGAATTTCCTAATTGAATAGTTTTGGTTTACAAAAATGAAAATGTAGGCGTTTGATTATGAGAATTTTTGTTAAAAGTGATGAGGAGGAAGAGTGGGAGGCTTCAGGTAATGACGTGTGTGCATGTGTGTGTGTGCGTGTGTGTGTGTGTGTGTGTGTGTGTGTGTGTGTGTGTGTGTGTGTGTGTGTGTCATTGCCTGAGGCTATAAAATGCTTCAGTTTGTCCATCAGAGGGACAAAGAGGAGAAACAATCACACATTCTGCTCAAGATTAGAACAACAAGAAAGAGAAAAAAAGAAACAGGACAGCAGTGAGTATTTTTTTTATATATAAATATTTTAGAAATTATGATTTTATCAGAAGATTTTCAAGTATTTTTTTCATCATGACAGTTTAAGGATTTAAATGTAATTTTTCTAAAATAAAGATACATTAAAAAAGATAATATATGTGAAAAGATTAAATAGTTAGTATAACATGTTTTCGTGTCTGTTCATAATTTTGCTAATTAAATCTTTTTTTGAGAAATTAAAACTTAATTGTTTTACATCTGTCTGTCAAGGCAGCAAAAATAATTGTTTAATTTAACTTGTGGTTTCAGAAAGAATATGTTAACTTGTGATTTAGGACAGTTTTTTAGGACAGAAAAGTTTGGTGGTCTAGTTAAAAGTTTTTTTCCATTGCTGAGTATTTTGATACTAGACTTGGTGTCAGCTGATTGAATAATTTGGATTTGTTTTGCTTTCATTCTCCTTTTAATCAATATTCAGGTGTAATAATAGCAAATTAAATTAAGTAGAATCCATCCCATCAAACATCAGCGAGTAGAAGTGAAAGTATTAAAAAAACATGTTCACAGAAATGCTTCACATTTACAAACTGAGTGAATTTAATCAGTAATTTGGTTCAAAAACTGACCAAACTGAGTGAAAAAACCCTTGTGCAGATTTATTTATATTGAATATGGCATACAAAATAAAATTATTTGATATGTAAGTTTCTTTGTTTTAACATTTTTTAAAGTCTTCTCTCCCCTCCTGTTGTCACAGATTTAAGTTTAGAATATGACGACAGATTTATTTATGCCTGTTTATTTTTAGGTTTTTTTTATGTGTTTGTTTTATCTTTTTGTTTAAGTGTATTTATTTTTACTTGACTGTTTATTTCCTTGTCCTTTGATTTTTTTTGTCCTTTTGTTTAGCTGTTTGTCTGTCTGTTCATTTGTTTATCTGTTTATGTGTTAGTCTGTTTTTTTTGTCCATTTATTTGTTCATCTGTTTATTTGTTGGTCTGTCAGATGTTGTTGTTGTTGTTGATGTCTCGGAGCAGAAGTGATCAGATTCAGACTTGTGATCCAAACAGACGCTGGTCGATGAATTTTTTAAGGGTTTGTTTACACTGTGATTTAGTTCAGTTTTCTGCATTTTAACTAATGCATCCAAACAAAATAAAAAAACAAATTAGAAAAAACACAGTAGACATAAAAATAAATGGCAAATAATAATAATAACAATAATAATAATAATAAAAATAGCAATAGTAATACAATAATAATAATGATGAAATAATAATAATAATAATAATAATAATAATAATAATAATAATAATAATAATAATAATAATAATAATAATAAAAATAGTAATAACAAAAATGGTAATAATAATAAAATAATAAAATAATAAAATAATAATAATAATAATAATAATAATTATAATTAAAATGCAGATAATGATACTAAATAAATAGTTTGGACCCTTTTTAATCAGCATTTTTTCCTTGACTGTTTGAGTGGTTAACCACAGATTTTAGTTAAAGTTCTTTTAATATTTCTGGTTCAGTGTTAAGGGGAGAAAAAGACAAATATCTTCACAAGTTTTAATCAGTTTTTTTTTTTTTTTTTTACCAAGCTCTGGAACAATTTAAAGTAAAATAAGTCTCTTTTTAACACAAACTAAATCTAATGTTGATATAAAAGTCCCTCATGCATGCTCTTCTGTGATTGGTCATCAGGAGAATGTGTCCTGTGTGGTTATTGGTGGCTGTGGCGATGGTGGGCGTGGCCAGAGGAGCGGTCAGTAAGTGTTTGGAGCATCGGAGCTGTCAGGAGGTCAAATCTGAGAGCAGCATCATGGTAACTAACTAACACACACTTTTTATTAAACTTTTCTAACAGACCATCTCATTGGTGTTTAATTATTTTAATTATTTTAATTATTCCTTGTGATGCCGAAATGAAATTCAAAATGAGTTAACTTCATCATTTTATCACACTGGATGTTAAATATTTGTCTTTGTAGAGTATATAACTATAAATCTAAATGTATGTTTGCACACTGGTGTCTCAGGTTAATGCTAAGCTCCGCCCTCAGTCTCAGGCTCCGCCCACATTTACTCTCCTCTCCTGCAGGACTGTCTCCAGCTCTGTCACTCCGACCTCACGGCTGAGACACCCGTCATCCCCGGTGAAGCTCACCTCAGACCTCCTCCTCCATCCGACCCCCAGGCCCTGCTCCCCCCTTTGGCCTCCCCCGCCTCCCCTCAGGCCAAGCGCTCCTACTCCATGGAGCACTTCCGCTGGGGGAAGCCCGTCGGCCGGAAGCGCCGCCCCATCAAAATCTACACCTCCAATGGCGTGGACGAGGAGTCGGCCGAGGGCTTCCCTGCCGAGATGAAGAGGAGGGAGCTCGCCGGCAAGATGAGAGCAGAGGAAGAGGAGGAGGAGAAGGAGGAGGATGAGGAGGAAGGGGAAGGGCCTGATGAAGCCAATGAGAAGAAAGAGGAGTACAAGATAAAGCACTTCCGCTGGGGGAGCCCGCCGGCGAGCAAACGCTACGGAGGCTTCATGAGGAGCTGGGACGAGCGCAGCCAGAGGCCGCTGCTCACGCTGTTCAAGAACGTCATCAGTAAAGACATACAGCAGCCAGAGGAGTGAGGGGAGGAGTGAGGAGGAGAGAAAAGAGAGGATGAAGAAAGAGGAGGAGAAAGAGGAGGACATGTGGAGGAGAGAGGAGAGAGAGGATGAGCAACTTTGGGCTTCATTATTTGAAAAGTTGCTTGTAAATATCTGCCGATTGTTTTTGTTTGGGCTCGATCCAAAAGTGCAGTCACGGTGAAACTTCAACCACTACTAAACAAAAAAGAGACTAAAATGCTTAAAAGTAAAACTGAGGAATCTGGAGATGTTCCGATACCGATACTTGTGCTGTGGGTATCAGCCGATATAGAGAACCAATCCTTCACCAGTATGTTAAAGAAAAAAAAAAGATTATATTACACCTGCTTGACTGAGATATGATTATCATCGTGGTAAAGCCTGACTCTGGTTAAACTCTTTGTAAAACATGAATAAACACAGCGATTGATGCAGCATGATCGTGCTAGTTAGCTTAGCCCCTAGCCTCGCGTCAACCGGCTCTGACACAAGTGTGTCTGTTGTGTCATATGTAGTGTGCTCAAGACCACACTATCTGAGACCAAGACTTGCCTGAGTCCAGAATGCACCGAGACCAAGACAAGTCCAAGATCATCAAAATCAATTTTAAAAACCATGACAAAGTTGAACAGTTTAGGGGGGTGTCCCTGAGACCAGGAAGGTTGCCGTCATTACAGGGGAAATAGCACATACTTTTTGTTATTTTATCAAGTGTTCCTCCTTATTCACATTAGTGAAGTTGAAGATCAGCAGATCAGTGCCGGTCTTGATCGGTCTTGACAGAAAATCCTAAAATCCTGAGTCCAGCCAGTCCGAGACCGAGAAAAGACCAAATAAAATTGCTCTGGAGTCCGAGACAAGACCAAGACTTTCCAAATGTGGTCTCAAGACCGGTCTTGAGTAACACGCTAGTCACATGATCAATCAATCTTTATTTGTATAGCACCAATTTATAACAAGTGTTATCTCAAGACACTACAATAGAGCATAACACTCTTCATTTTATGGATACACATATACAAATATATACATCAAACACCCAACGTGACCCCATATAGCCAATCATGAATCCCTCCATCATGGCTCAAGAAAAAACCTTCTGTTAAAAATGTTATGAAGAGTTTCTAAGTAATTACAAAAAAGTCTCACTTTAGATATATGCCTGATGGAAATACACACTTTAAGATGAGTTTTATAGCATCAAAATAGGTTATCTATAAACGCTATTCCTTAGCTTCGCGGTCGGGTCGGACAGGGCTGGACTGGCTTGGACACTCAACTTCAGGAACAAGACAATTAAAACTCGAGCAAATTTATATTATTCAGACACGTCTTAGAGCACCGGGCTGTAAGTAGTGATATATGGCCGGCTACAAAACACGATACTTAGTTTTCCAAAAATTGCTTGTTGTCACACATCAAAAAACTACTGCTACGTACCTTGGGTCACGTCTTTTGGTGCGTTCCAGTTGTTGTCAGAAGTAGGAATTTCTAAGTTCCGAGTAGGAAACTGCAACTGGAACGTCCCCCGAAGTCAGAATTTCCTACTTGGAACTCGGTGAAACCTCGCCACTCCCAAGTTGACAATAGAAGATAGATGCCCCCAGTGTGAACAGTTATTTAGCTCCTGTAATAATCAATTTATTTGCACTTCTGACTGGGATGTGTTGCTCTCGATCAGCTGTATACATAGTAGTGTTAGACTTATATTTACAAAAAATGCTGCCATAGTGATAATCACATTCTTCATGTGATATTTGTGAATAACAACGCAGGGCGTGCTAACAACAGCTAACAATAGCCTGGTAGATCGGCATGTTTTTTTTCCAACTTCAACTGGAACGCCGATAAGTCGGAGATAATGTCACTCCCAGTTCCGAGGTTACTGGAACGCAGCATTACGACAGTCGCCGCGCGTGCTCATGGGTAGCAGAGTCTTAATGTTGCTGGAAACAGATTCTCCTCGTAGCACAAGTGGACTTAAGTAAATACTAAAGTTAGAGACAGATCTATGAACCATAGACCTGTCGTCTGATTTATTAGAGGTTAGCCTCTTGAGACGCTACATCTCGTTTTCAGGAGAGTCCTCATGTCTGAATGGTTGTGGTGATCATTTTATAGGAGTATGATCAATTCCTCCCGGTCCCTGCAGGTGACAGCACTGTGCCACTGTTTTAAGAGCGGCGAAGAAGAACTGTACCAGAGTTTAACAGTGCTAAACGGTAAATGGATTACTGATTTAGTCAAGTATGTCATGTGGAATGGTGCCTGGACTCCAGTACTCGCCGATACTGATACCAGCATTTTCTGCAGTATCAGAACATTCTCCAAAACTGGTATCGGAATCAACAACTAATGATGAATCAGAGTTTTTGGTGCTTGTTTGGCTAGCAAATGAACCGTGAATAAGTAAGGGATAATGCCCTCCGAGGTGTCCATTATCAGAAATTAATGGACGACGCGGAGGTATGACCCGTCTGACGCGAGCTTCCGCGAAGTCCATTAATTTCTGATAATGGACACCACGGAGGGCATTATCCCGCTTCTACCATGGTCACTTATGAAAAAAATACATATTTAATCAATTATTAACACGTTCATGTTGTTTTTATACCGTTAAAATCATTCCTTTTAAACAAGAGGCGGCTGAGCGGACTATTTAATATCGCTCGTTGTGACACGTTGCTAAGGTAACCTCCTGTGGCCACAGAACCTGCAGCTCGGTCGGCCACAGTTGTTGTATTAGGCCTAATCAGTGGAGGGATTAGGGTGTAGCTTTCAAAGCTGATATCCATGTTTTTCTGAGGTAGGAAGTCTCTTAATGTTTTAACTGCCCATTTCGTGGTTTTCTTTGTGTTCACCTCGTCTTTGTCCTCCTGTAAATTGTTCAATTCCTCCGGTGTCACCTCCTCGTGTCGCATCTCCTTATTCTCATATTCTTTTCTCTTCTCTTCTTCTTCTTCTGCTGCATCCCAGTCTTCAAAATTATCGAATTCACCAAACAGGTTGAAGGAAACCATGAAATCGTTCATTTTGTCTACTGTCTATGAGCTGGGCGATGTTAAGAGTTTCCGTTGCCACGGTAACCAACTACTGTTTGATCCAGCGCAGTAATTTAGAACCATCAGGCTATTTGACCGGAGTATTCAACCAGACCATGGTATAAGGAAAAATACTTCAGTGTAACACTTAGGCTCATCCACACGAAGACAAACCGAGGTCTAAACTCATACGATTTTTTGCGAATCTGCGTATCATCCATACAAAGACGGCGTTTTGGGGGTCTGTTAACAATCATTTTTGAAACCAGGAAAGATTTTGAAATGCCGTATATGCTGCTCAGTGATTACTGGCTCTCTGCAAGTTTTCAGATATGCTAACGTCATAGTTTCATATCGTCATTGACACGCAATGCGCCACACGCGGCAACGACAACAACTTTTGCTGCAAGTGTGCATGCCCACTGTTTTTTCGTCTGTTTTCGTTTGTTCATTTTCTGAGACGCCTTCGTCTTTATGACGATCGTTTTTGAAACTGTTAAGCGTTTTGTCCTCATTTGGATGGGGCCTTAGACTTCCCTCACTTCGTCACATTACAACACACAAAGTCATGAGACTATCAGATCCTGACAGCCGTGCAGCCAATCACAGGGCCTGCAGTTTCACTTAAACACAGTTACATTTTTGGGGAGGTGCATGTCATGGTACAAGCGTGGTCTCCTGCATTAGTCCAGATTATTGCAGACTTGGAGTATAGAAGGGTAAATCCGCCTTAACACTGAAGCTCAGATCATCACAGGAGGCCGTGTGACAAACACCAAACAGGTTATGTCACCTCTCTGTGGCTGATCAACATTATTCTGAATAGTTTTTCTGTTTTATTAAAGAGATGAATTAATGAAGGCTCTTTATGAGTGCTTGACAGCAGAAGTCCAGATCATAAAAAAGTCTTGAAACGCTGATAAATCAGAAAGTTAAACTCACCATTAACCCTGAAGCTCCTGCGGTCCAGCTCACACCTGCAGAATCATTTTCTCATCCATGGAGTCTAATTAAAAGTTGACAGACGAAGAAGTTTACGATCCTGAGTCTGCAGTCTGTGCTGGACTCTGAAGTGGATAAACAGACTGAAAACAGACCCAACATGGCGCCCTGGCAAACCGGCGTGGAGTGATGCTGCATGCAGAAGTGGCTTCAGCATGAACTGCAGAAACTGGCTGACTGGAATGAGGGAGAACAGAAAGCTGCAGCTTTGACCTGGAAAACGAAGCACAAAAGATGAACATCGAATGTTAAACTTAGACAGATGTTGGGTTTATGCTTGACTTTGGTAATAACTCAAGCTGGACGGAGAGTTTTCAGGACTTCCTGCTAAAAAGTTCTCGCCGATTAAAGCAGCGACTGAAAGAAAAGTTCTCCTTCAACATTAGGGTTTAAACATTCTTATTATGTGTCATTTGCATCATTAGTTTATTGTATAATGTCTAAAAACAAAGCAGAGCTGCCTCTTGTTCAAGTGAAACTTTTATTGTCCAGGGCTGCAAAATGAGGCCAGTGCAGCAGTGCCATAAACTGGGGCTGCTCGTAACAAACTAGGTTTGATTGTAAATGATTTAAGGACAATTTACAGCTAAAATAAACGTCTTACAGCCTGGCTCAACAAACAGCTTCAGTCTAAAAAATTAATGAACCAAAGGCTCAATTTTTGAATTCTGCCCAGAAAAACAAAGACCAGAATCAAACCAGCATCAGTTCAGCATTTTCAGGGATGATGATGAAACATGCAGGTAAAGAAAGTTCCATAATCAATCACACACGTCACAGAGACTTTGCTCACTTCTTTCTACCATCAGTAGACCAGGAACAGTTTGGTAACAACAGTAATTACAGTTTGGTAACAGCAGTAATTACAGTTTGGTAACAACAGTAATTACAGTTTGGTAACAGCTCTCTGTGACTACTGAACTCAGACCTTAATCCTCTGAGTAAATTTAAGACAGCATCGACCCCAACTGAGCCGCAGAGACAGAAGCAGCCTGCCGTTGTAGCTGCAGGTCACTTACATGGATGATGACCAGGATCGTTCTGAGCATGTGCAGAAAGTTTCCGTCCTGAGGAGCTGCAGATCGCCGATGTACGCCGTGACAGAGAGAAGACAACAGCTGACAGACAAGACGGAGACACAGTTGGGATGTGAAGAGATGGAGACTGAATGTTTTCTACACCGATAACTGTAAATATCTGAAAATGACAAAAATACAAAGTTATATGCAAGTAAATCAGTCCAACATGCTTCTTTATTTCACCATCTATCTACCTACCTGTCCATCTACCAATGAATCAATCAGTCTGTCTATCAATGAATCAATGTCTTTTTGTTTATCAATCAATGAATCAGTCTATTTATGGATTTAATGAATCGGTCTAACTTTTAATTTATCTTACTCTGTCTGTCATCAGGACATTAATCTGTCAAAAATCAAAGCTAAGGGGACCACAGTTAGAGACCTCCTACAGGACTGATCAGAAACCATCAAACATAATCATCGTAGAAGCATTCTGCAGATTTTAAAAACCTTTAGATGTTTGATGATGGCCATCTAATCACCAATCAAACTTTATTTATATAGCACTTTTCATACAAAAATTTGTAGCACAAAGTGCTTGAAATAGAAATAAAAACCTAAACATTTATTTTTAAATTGCATAATAACCACTGTGTTTATCTTAAACATAAGCATATTCTACAACTGAGTTAAAGAAGTAAAAAATAAATTGGAATGGACTGCTTGTATCGGAGTGCTTATATTGGAGATTTTAGATGCAGGCTGATATAATCCAATATTTGTTTGTTTTGCTGATATTGGACTGATACCAATATCGGATTGGAACTATGTAAGAACTTGACTCCATTATTTAAGAATCTAGTTATAACTGAACATTTAACGATGAATTCAAATGACAAGGTGGCAACATTCTCCTACGTCAGCTCCTCTCTCTTTGGATTGGTTCTGATGATTGTCTGAAGTCTCACCCTCCCCACACGCATGTCTCTTCAGGGAGTTTATACCATGAAAACTTTTGGTCACAAACTCTGCAGATGTAGGGTTTCTCTCCTCTGTGATGTGCCAAGTGAAATCTCAGACTTGATTTGTGGCTAAAGCTTTTCCTACACCAGGAGCAGTGGAAGGGTTTTCCCTCTTGTGTGAGATCAGCTTGTCTTTACAATTGAATACTTTTCTATTTTTCTTCTTTTTCTGTGTGTGTAAGGAGATGTCTGGTGAGATTTCCTTTGTGGTATAATCTTTTACCACACTCGGAGCAGCTGAGGGGTTTCTCCCCGGTGTGATGAGCCATGTGAAGCTTCGGGTCGGACTGCTGTGCAAACCTCTTGTCACAAAAAGAGCAGCGATACGTTTTTTCTCCACTGTGAACCAGGTTGTGTCTGATCAGATTCCTTTTGTGGTTAAAAGTTTAAGCACACTTGGAGCAATGAAAGGGTTTCTCTCCATTATGAATCCACATGCGCAAGGATAAACAGCCTTTTTGTTTGAAGTTTTTAATGCGCTCAGAGCAGCTGAACGGTTTCTCTTCTGTGCGAATTGACATGAGTGATCAGCTAATACATCCATGTAAAAGTTTTGCCACATTGACAGCAGATGTGTGATTTCTCTTGGATCTGATGTTCCATGTTTTTGTCAGAGTAAACCCCTGACCCCCACTCTGACTTGATCGAATGAGGGGGAGTGCTGGCGGATGGATACGTCGCCCAAAATAGATCAAAACACCAGAGGAAAAGTTACCGAAATACTACTGTAGTATATTAACGAGGGAATGCAGTTTTTGAGTAGTTTTAACCAATAAGTGGGACTGCTATGTACCAGCTACTATCTGCTTGGATATTTACCCCCACGAACAAAGCTCACAAGTTCCTTTATTGGCACTTATATTTACTACAGCCATGAAGAACTTGGACTAACCTTTTAACTTAAAAATATAGCCATTAGTTGCAATACAGAAAAACATTTCATTGGCAGAATTAATAACACAACTGTTGCTTCATCGACTTTAACTCAACATCTTTTGGTCATTTTGCACCTTACCGCACCGTCACTATCCTCTGCTTTCCCGCGGTCGGGTGGTGGGAGCAGCAGCAGTCCAGACTTCCCTCTGCCCGTCCATGAAGTCCCTCCAGCATGTCCTGTCCTGGGTCTTCCCCCAGGGTCTCCTACCGATGGGACATGTCCTGAAGTCAATGAGGAGGAGCAGAGGCTCTAGTCTGACCCCTCCTAGATGACTGAGCTTCTCGTCCTGTCTCTAAGGGAGTCCAGAAACTCGTTTTCGATTCTCGATTTTCTTCAACTCAAGCTTCAGCGCAATATTCACCATGTTTACAGTATAGACAACAGTAAGGAAATCAATGACCAAAAACACATAACACATTATCCATCATCTAATACTGATGATAAATAATCTGTTTTCATTCTTCTTCTTCTTTTTTTTCTTCTTTTCTTCTCCTTGTCTGTATTATCTTTTCAGCTGAGCACTGTGTCCAGTGGCAGCGTTGGAAAGAGCAATGCATTTTTTTCTAGCAGTGAGAGATATGTAAATATGATTCACTGCTACAGTGACCATCACCAGCCCTCCCTGTAGGCTACTTCATCAAATCAAACTTTATTTAACCTCTGATGTGAGCTGAAGGGGAGGGCTGTGCCACACCACACCACAGTGTGAAAGAAGGGGAAACAGTGACAGACAGGACGAGACAAGACAACAGGAAGAAGGACAAACAGGTAGTGCAAATATTTTGAGATAGCAGTCCAAGTGCTGTGCTGATTTTAGTCCATACCGGAAGTAAAGGCTGCAAGAAACCAGGGACACCAGAAATGTGGGACTTGATAGTAGGGGGTGGACCCACAGGGGAGTGATATGGAGGGGCATGCATCACAAGACATGACAAGATATGTAGGAGTGCCCAACTCAGCATATTCTGATGGGACTGATTATTTCTTTATAGTTAGTATCAACAGGAGCTTGACTTATGGCGCGTACCCACCGAAAGCGTTGAAAGCAAGTGTATTCACGCATCAAGTGATTTCGCGTTGCGCTAGACGCTTGAGTTTAGACGCTGGTACAAATATGCAAAAAAACGCTCAGCGCTCGCTGCGGCATCGTCCGCCATTATCATTTCATCATATAATTTCATCGTCGAACATGGCTCCGATTACCACCATTGCTGCTCTGTACCTGCTGTGGAGAAGTCAGCTGCGGGCAAGGCGCCGACGTCGGTACTGGATGCATGCTACCCTACGGAGGCGGTGTGAGCTCGGCGAGTTCCACCGTCTCTTGCAGGAGCTGCGTCTGGACGACGGCCGGTTCCAGCGGTACTTCAGGCTGACTGTTGCCCAGTTTGAAGACCTGCTAGCCAGGGTTGGTGCCAGGATCTCCCGCCTGGATACCAACTACAGGCGCTCCATTCCAGCTGCGGAGCGCCTTTCCATCTGTCTCCAGTTTAGCAGTTTGTCTAGCAGTTTGTCAGATTAGCAAGACTCCGAATCCCAGAATGCCCTGCGTCAGTGACGATCTCCACGCTGATAGGCTGTCCCGGCGCGTCAAGACGCTCGCTCGCTCGAAAAGTTCAATTATTTCAACTCGAGCGTCAAGCGTTGAGCGGTGAGCAGCGAGCGTTTTTTCACTCGAAACGCTCGCCGCTCAACGCTTGATGTCGCTCTATGCTCGCCCCGATGCAGCGTCAATTCGCGTCTTTACATTGACTTTGTATGTAATATCAACGCGCGAAAAAATCGCGACGCTTTTGGTGGGAATACGCCATTAGTTAGTTAGTCTCAATCAGCTTAACTTCTCCTAAACAGAGGCTTTGTGTTGTTGACCTGCTTACCAGCACTTCTGTAAATGCAAACTGCTGCAAATTTGTAAAACAGTTGACACCACAGATCCTGGAAAAGTCAGGAATGCTGCAAAAAATTGCTGTTTCGGTGACCACAAGATTGCGTTGTCTGAAATTGGGATTTCAATCAGAAAATGACAAATCATTCAGCCCTACCGGACCCCTGCGGAGGAAACTCAATACAGCAGCTTGTACCAGCGATCCTGTTCTCTTGGTCACTTCCCACAGCGCGTGACCACAAGTGAGAGTTGGAATGAAGATCGAGTGGTACAATGGAGAGCTTCACCTTTTTGCTCAGCTCCTTCTTCACCATAACAGACCCGGTGCAAAGTCCACATCACTGCCGGCACAGCACTCATCTTCCTCTCCACTCAGGAACAAGATCCCAGGAGACTTGAACTCCTCCACTTGGGGCAGAATCTCATCCCTTACCCAGAGGGCTTACTCCAGCCTTTTCCTGTTGAGGACCATGGACTCAGATTTGGAGGTGCTGATTCTCCTCCCAGATGCTGTGAACTGATCCAGCGAGAGCTGCAGGTCACATTAATGCTCATCAAGCAGACAAAACAGGAGCTCAGAGTAGTGGCCTTTAGCCTGAATTCTGAACAGAGCAGCGGGAGAAAGAAGCAGACGTGAAGTGTGAACCATTTACAGGCCTTAAATATTTCATAGCTCATTTAATCATAACATAACTTCATAAAGTTTACATTTTAATTCAGAATCAGAAATACTTGAATCCCCAGGTTCAGCTGTGAGATGCTCTTACTCACTGTAGAGCTGTATTTATAAAAATAAACAGAATATGAATAAAAAAGGAGAATGAACAGAAAAGGAGAAATGCAAAACAGGAGAGTATCCTGAGAGATCAGCATAATAAATAATACAAATAAGCTTAAAGAAATGTACAGAGCACGGCATTACACTGTTAAACAATATTTATATTAATATAAATGCACAGTACTTAGTTAAGGGAAATTCAGAGCACCTATTTTAAAGATGAAACAAAGTGCTTTCCATTTGTAGTGAAGAGGTGATAAAGTCTAAAGCAAACCTCTGAGCTGTAGCTATTACAACACGTAACATTACCAAGGCTTTAGTACTGATGTTCCAACAGTACAATGATAAAAAGTTGATTGATGTGCAGCTTCAAAAACAAAAATCAAAGCAAGTTCATGTGTACTCATTCACAAAGTAATCTGAGTACTTGGTGTATGACTAAACGGAGAACTCCCGTCCCTCGTGTGGACCAGAGAGTGTCTTTTAAGGTCGCCTTTTTGGGTGAAGCTTTTATCACAGAGTGAACAGCTGAACGGTTTCTCCCCCGTGTGGACGACCGCGTGACCCTTCAGGTGTTCACTCCTTGCAAATCTTTTCCCACAGACCATGCAGACGAACGGTTTCTCTCCGGTGTGGACCGTGAAGTGCCTTTTCAGGGACCCGCTCTGTGTGAATCTTTTACCACAAACAGAGCAGCTGTACGGTTTCTCCCCCGAGTGGAACCTCATGTGCTTCTCCATCTCCGCCCTCCAGTGAAAACCTTTCTGACACACGGAGCAGTTGAACGGTTTCTCCTCTGCGTGGCGCTGCATGTGGATTTGTAAATTTCTCTTGCCCGGGTACATGTTACCACAAACCGAGCAACTTAATAGTTTCTCTCGTGTGAGGATCCCGTTGTGTCTCTGCCATTGTTTTCTTTGTCTAAAGCCTGGTGCACGGTCAGAGGAGCTCACCGCTGTGTCTCCAGTCGTACATTTCAGATCACTCACAGCTCCATCTTTGTTCTGCTGAGGGTTTGAACCCTCCTGAGGTTCATCCCCCTCCTCCCAGTCGGCACTGTCATCAGTATCAGATCCAGAGCGGTGGTTACTCTTGTCCGGACTAAGTGGCTGTAAGTAACTGTGCGGATTAAAGTCTCTTTCTGGACCTGATCCTCCACAGTCCTCTCCATCAGCTCCTGTTTGGGGACGCGTCTCCTCCTCGTCTTCTTCACTCTTTATCAGAAAAGGAAAATAAGTGAACTTGATGATATCAGCCTCCTGTGGCTCCTGAAGCTGCTCTCTCTCCTGACTGCTCCACTCCTCCTCCTGCTCCTCTTTAATGTGAGCTGCTCCTGCTGGGTTCTTCTGGTTCAGACTGGAGCTCCTCTTCGGCTGCTCTGGAGAAACATCTTTAACCATCATCTGGTGGACGTCTGTAGAGAAAGAGAAACAGGAAACTAAGGAAAAGAAATTTGGTTTTCTCTACGGCTGAACGATTTGAGAAAATAATCTAAGTGCGATTTTTTCCCCAATATTGCGATTTACTCTGCAATTATTTTAATATTCCTCTTCTTATGTATTCTTAAACAAACATAAGCAGTAGCTCTTTTTATAGTAAAACCAATATGACATTAAATCAATCGAAGGATAAAAGATTTGAGAAAAAGTGGAGAAGTGAAGAACAGAAGCAAAATAGGTATGAAATTGTAAAAACTGGGTTAAAATTGTATGAAAGCGGAAAAGGTTAATAAATAGGTGCAAAATCGGTACGAAATTGCAAAAGAAAATGGGGAAAAATTGGCAAAAAAATCCTAAAGTGGTTTAGGAAAATTGATTATGGCAGCAAAATTGGGAATTTAATTTGAAATTAAATTTCAAAAAACATGTAGAAATACCCAAAAATGGTTCTGACAGTGGCCAAAAAAAGATGAATGGGGGCAAAATAGGCATAAAGTTGTAAAACAGGGTTAAAAAAGGTAAAAATGGTCCAACAGTGGGAAAAAATGTATGAAAAGAGGTAAAAAAAATAGACATGAAATTAGAAAAAACTACATCACAATGCCAAAAAGTTCAACACATTTTGGGTTAAAAGTATTACACTGTCTGCGATTTGAAAATTGCAACAATATTAAACTATATTGCGATTTAATGTAATTTGCAATTAATTGTTCAGCCCTAGTTTTCACATTAAATCCATGTCAGCACTTCCTTTTCTTTTTGCCATTTGGACTCATGAGGACGGTTTGGGCGAGGAGCAGAACACAACAGACCGTTTTTTAGTTTCAGTGTAGCTGGAGCCTCCACTGTGGTCACATGAGAATGCTGGGGGCAGCGTTTTACCCCCAATGCTTATTATTATTATTATTATTATTATTATTATTATTATTATTATTATTATCATTATTATTATTATTATTATTATCATTATTATCATTATTATTATTATTATTCCTTTCCATTTCAAGAACAAAGAGAAAAAACAACACAAAAAACACACCAAAGGGGAGTGAAAGAAAGGGAAACTTAAAATAAACAACTGTGATGGAAATTAATAAACAATTATGCATAATGGAAGGGAAAAATAAATAAATGAGTCATGTCAAAAGCCAGTTCACAGACAAATATGCATACAGAACAACATCCATCTCAAATCCCAATGGGCTGATTTTTCACAAAGGAGGTAAAAGGCAGCCGAACTTCATCAATCTTTGCGTTGGTCTCTTGTAGCGTGTATCTTATATTTTCTATTTTCAAAAAATGCATGACCTCACAGATCCACCTGCCAAAAGAAGGTGGATGGTCATTCTTCCAGTTTAAAAGAATGAGACACCTTGCTAAAAGCGATGAATAAACCAATCTTATTTCAGATTAGGATTAGCTGATAATACTCCAACGTGATGCCTTTTAAACCTCTGATAACGTGTGTAAAGAGTTCTTCGTTCAACTAGAGTGTGATGTCATTCCCAGCGTCAACATCCAAGGTTCATGAACGCACCATGAGCCAACCCTCTACAACAGACTGATGCTGCGCTCTATTTAAGTTGGAACTGGGAATTATGTCACATCTGAATCAGCAGCATTCCGGTTACAAAGTCGGAAAAAATACTGGATCCACCAGGTAACTGTTAGCCGTTAACACACCCTGTAGTTCGCACATACACATGAAGAACGTAAATAACCCTACAGCAGCATTTCCATAAATACACATAAAAAAATACTAAATATACGGTTGCAAACTGCGACAAACACTAGTTAGAAATGCTCGTAAACAGATTATTACAGGAGTTTCATAACTGTTCACACTGGGGGCAGCCATCTTCAATTGTCAACTTCACAGTGGTAAATTCTGACCTCAGGCGCATTCAGATGAAATTTCTGATTTGGAACTTGGTAATTGTGACTTCCCAGTACAACTGGAACACAGCCTGAATACCACTTTCATACTAAAATTAGTGGGTCAACGCAGGTTTTTTTCAATGTGGGTTAACCAGCTCACAATCAGCAAGTGACTCCTTTCCCACTGCCAGCAGACCCGGTCTAACAGCAGACGAGCTGTGTGGCTGTTTTTTTTCCTCTGGTGCAACAAGCTGATGTCATCACGTTGATGACATCATCAGCGCAACAAAAGAAGATGGAATTTGTTGCTGAGATGGCAAAGAGTCACGGAAGTTACAGACAGAGGGGATGGGCCTGATATTATCCCGACATCAACCCTAATTTGGGTTGTCCTGGGTGTGATGTTCCCACTAAAGTCAATGGGAGGTTAGCTGAATAAAACCTGTGCCACTTGCAGTGTCAGTCGACCCGGATTGAAGTGCCGATTAAACCCTTTCAAACTGTTAGGAGCCGATTGTTACCAGTTTTGAATAGGTTTTTTGGCCAGCCTGAAAGGGGTATAAGAGACTTTTTGCCCTGATGTCACAATATGTCCGCCATACTTGTAGTTCCATCTGCTGAGTGTCTGGTTACTGAAGTCAGCGGAGGAGAAACAGGCAAACACTTTAACTCACCTGAAAAATGACACACTAATGGTACTTTTCGGAAGGTCTAGTTCCTTTTAAGGTGCTTGTGTAACAGCAAATGTAGATTCAAAGCTGATATACACACGTGGACAAAATTGTAGGTATCCTTCATTTAATGAAAGAAAAATTCACAGTGGTCAGAGAAATAACTTGAAAATAACAAAAGTAATAATAAATAAAAATTCTATGAAATTTAATAAATGAAAGTCAGACATTGCTTTTCAACCATGCTTCAACAGAATTATTTTAAAAAATAAACTCATGAAACAGGCTTGGACAAAAATTATGGTACCCCTAGAAAAGACTGAAAATGATGTGACCAAAGGGACATGTCAATCCAAGGTGTGTCCACTAATTAGCATCACAGGTGTCTACAATCTTGTAATCAGTCAGTGGGCTCATATATAGGGCGACAGGTAGACATTGTGCTTTTTGGTGACATGAAGTGTACCACACTCAACATGGACCAGAGGAAGCAAAGGAAAGAGCTGTCTCTGGAGATTAGAAAGAAAATTTTAAACAAGCATGTTGAAGGTAAAGGCTATAGGACCATCTCCAAGCAGTTTGATGTTCCTGTAACTACAGCTGCAAAGATTATTCAGAAATTGAAGATTCATGGGACTGTAGCCAACCTTCCTGGACGTGGCCACAGGAGGAAAATTGATGACAAATCAAAGAGACGGATAATACGAATGGAAACCAAAGAGGCCAGAAAACTTCTATAGAGATTAAAGGTGAACTTCAAGGTCATGGAACATCAGTGTCAGATCGCACCATCCGTCGTTGTTTGAACCAAAGTGGACTTCATGGGAGACGACTAAGGAGGACACCATTGTTAAAAACAAATCATAAAAAAGCCAAACTACATGTTGACAAGCCACAAAGCTTCTGGGAGAATGTCCTATGGATAGATGAGACAAAAATGGAACTTTTAGCCGAGGCACATCAGCTCTATGTACACAGAAGGAAAATGAAGCATATCAAGAAAAGAACACTGTCCCTACTGTGAAACATGGAGGAGGCTCTGTTATGTTCTGGGGCTGCTTTGCTCTATCTGGCACAGGGTGTCTTGAATCTGTGCAGGGTACAATGAAATCTCAGGACTGTCAAGGGATTCTAGAGAGAAATGTGCTGGCCAGTGTCAGAAAGCTTGGTCTCAGTCGCAGGTCATGGATCTTGCAACAGGACAATGACCCACAACACACAACTAAAAACACCCAAGAATGGCTAAGTGGAAAACATTGGACTATTATACTATGGAAGGAGCTGAAACATGCCATCTGGAAAAGGCACCCTTCCAACCTGAGGCAACTGGATCAGTTTGCTCATGAGGAGCGGGCCAACATACCTGCTGAAAGGTGCAGAAATCTCATTGACAGACAGGAATCGTTTGATTGCAGTGATTGCCTCAAAAGGTTGTGCAACTAAATATCAAGTTAAGGGTACCATCATTTTTGTCCAGGCCTGTTTCATGAGTTCATTTTCTTAAATAATTCTGTTGAAGCATGGTTGAAAAGCAATGTCTGACTTTCACTGGTTAAATTTCATAGAATTTTTATTTATTATTACTTTTGTCAGATTCAAGTTGTTTCCCTGACCACTGTGATTTTTTTGTCATAAAACGAAGGGTACCAACAATTTTGTCCACATGTGTATAATGACATTTAACATTCTGGAGCTAAAACATAATGTTCATCATGCAAAATGTATCATTCTGCGACATGATGAAGCCCTGCAGTGAATACCTCTGCATCTGTGTGACACGGATGTTCTCTGGCTTTCTCTAAACACAGTTTTAACACCCTTTGACTACCCTGTTTCTTTAGTGCAGCCCCAGAAGTTTTTACTTCCTAAAATATTCAGAATTCTGACATTTTTTTGCGTATTCTACTCATATTTACACTCACCATGTCTTATTTTTTTATGAAACATTGACTTTCTTACCTCTAAACCTCGGCCTGCTTGAGCCTGAATGTTCCCTAAAGATAAAGAATTACTGAGGGCTATATGCTTCATTTAATGTTCTTAAGTTAGATTCATGTAAAAGTTTACCTTAAATAATAAAACTTGTGCATTTGTACACTGTATGTTAGCTCTTAATCATTTGGAACAACAATTATTACTACAGATTATGAAATAATATAAGAGCATTTTACTTACAAGTATCTTAAATTATTAATTTCTCTGTCAAACTTTGCTGCTGTGTACAAGTGTGTTCCGTACAAGTGAAAATGTGAGGGCTCTGGCGGCTACTTGTGGTGATCGAGATGGTTTTAAATGTATGCATTGTCAAATTTAGGGGTTTGTTACTACCATAAAATGACATTTAAAATAAAAAAAATTACTATTTCTACCAAGTTCTGTGATGGTATCATGTGTTATTTTATTTCAAAATGTCCACACCCTGTATAAAACCAACTTTAAGACCAAACCTCTCCTCGGGGATTAACGCAGTCGATCTGATTCTGATAATAAACTGTACAAACCTGTTTGGTGTAACTGGACCTCAGGGTTGAAAACAGAATCCAGCAGTTTCTGTTTCTGCTCGTTCTCCTCTTTCAGACGATGAATCTGCTCCTCGTACTCTTCCATTCTTCTTTCAAACAGCTCAAACATCTCGTCAGCGGATACGGAGAGGTCGTCGTCTCTGAAAGAAGAAGAAAAACAGATTATTGTCAGCTTCTGTTCACCTGTGATAAGATTTTTCTTTGATTAAGGACAAAAATCAACTCCTGACAGACTGACGGAGGCTGAATGAACAAAGTTTATTTTAAGGTTTGAATTTCTGTCTGTGTCTGTCCTTTTTCTATTTTAATGTTTTTAATGTTTTTATTTGATATTCCTGCGGCTTAGGGATGGCGATATGTCCTAAAAAAAATGTTTCACTCACAACACTTGATTTAGGATTTCAATCAATTAGAACAAGAATTAGATGAATCAAGTTTTGCCTTAATGTTATCAACATATGTCCCAAAACTAATCAGACTTTCCCTCCTATAGTTCATATCCATGCTGTAATTTTATCATAAACTGATGATGATGTATTTCAAACATAGGGAGGCCTGTCTAAATGAACACTGAAAGATGAGCTATTTTCACAGTATATTATTAACATGAAATCATCTAATCAATATTTCATTTCATTTAAGAAACAAATAAAAGCCTTAACACTAGGGCTGGGACAATACGCTTTTCTCCTTATTCAATTTTTTACGATTTTTTAGGTGCTAATTCTATTTAAATTGCGATTCTACAATATCGCCGATTTTTGCAATCTTTAGTTAGCTTTTTTAACACCAGTGAAAAAGATGAACAATGATGATGCCTCCAGACTATATCAGGAAAAATACACATCACAGGTGAGTCCATTTTAAGGATTTATTCATCAGTATATTTTAACCAGCTGTTTATACTCTCTCTTCAAAAGCCTGGACTGCATTTAAAAGTGGCTTATTAACACAGACTAAAATGAAGCATTTAAATTTTGAAAAAATAAACTATTTTTGAACAAAAGAAATCAATTTAAAAATCGTCAAACAAAAAATCCCGATACTTATGTGAATTGATATTTTTCTCCCACTCCTACTTAACATGTGTCTGCACGAGACTTGACAGGACCATGAAATTGCACATTTACAGTCATTATGTTTTCAAATATTGCAAAAACTTATGATTGGAGTAAGCTGATAAATAAATGTGATTTTTCACAATTTTTTAACAATTCAAATTAGTCAATTAATTGATATTTTTCCCATCCCTGCTATTGCTTTAGAGTGTATAAGACCAATGGATACAACAGAATCACCCCTTGGAGACGTACATATTTCTGATTCTTTTTCTGACGCAGAACTTTTGTTTTTGTTTTTTAACTTTATTTATTCAGAAGAACCCGCATGGAGATTAAAAATCTCATTTGCAAGAGTGTCCTGGCCAAAACAGGCAGCAGCATATTTACAAAGTTACAGATATAAAACAACACAGATACAGACAGATCAACCAGTTAAAGGAGACATATCATGCTGCTGCATGATTTAATACTTACATATAATATAATAAATTTGAAAACAAGATCTTACACCCCCTTAATTTTCAAAAAATGAGATATTGTATTTTTTCTGATATCCTAGAACGAGATTTGATGCCTCTGAAAATAGGTCATTGCGAGATGTCCGCGAGATTTAAATTGTCGTGACGACACGAGGTACCTTTCTTTTTATTGGAGTAATCTGATAAAACACTTCTTCCTCTGTGATGTCCGTTAGCCACAAAACCGTCACAGAGGAACACATCCACCAGCAGCAGTATATAGCTCCCTGGCTCACACTCACTCATTACCAGCTCTGGCCTGTAGGGGGACTCAATATGCGGTCGCTGCATTGAGCCTGCTGGAAAATACAGTAGAAGAAGAAGGACAGGCTGGCTCTACCCCCGATAGAACTGACCAATCAGAGCACAAAGGGCTGTGACGTTGCGAGGTAACTTTAGGTCATCCTCATATCCGAGCGTTTCAACGAGAGCTTGATAATGGCCTAAAATGAGGATTTTGAGAACGCTATTGTGGGGCAATGAAGTAACTAAATGACTTGTACTGAGGGCAGAAATGCTTTACAGGCATCCTAATCTGGCATAGTGAAAAGGAGAAACAAGCATGATATGTCTCCTTTAAGTCAGAGTCACAGAGCAGAAAATCTTTACTTAAGGCATCTACAGCCTGCTTCATCTTCCTCTGAAGACTTTAATCTGCATTTAAAATGATTTAAAGAGAGCAACTCTTCAAGACACAGTTTTTCTTGTAACAGATTCCAGTCTGCAGGAGCAGCAGGTCTGAAGCTTCTTTTACCCATTTTAACTTTAGGGACAGATATTAAAAGAAGACCTTGTGACTGAATCACAGAACAAAGGCTGTAACTTAAAGAACCTTTCACATGAAGCAGTTACTCAAGTAAGACGGAAGCAGGCCAAGTAAAGCCTCAATGATTCAGTCTACGGATGGTCAGACAGGACCACCCAACTCGTCCATAAAGAGAACAAGGATGAGTTAGAGCCTTGAGATTTATTCTGATCCTTAGAGCTCCATGATAAACAGTGTCCAGTGATTTATTGAGAAGAAGCACGCAGGTATAAAACATCACCATAATCAACCAGAGGCATTAAAGCAGCAGAAACAAGATGTTTTTTTTGCATCAAAAGAAAAATGAAACTTATTCCTGAAGTAAAAGTCCAGTCGCAGCCTTAGCTTCTTTACAAGCTGCTCAATGTGAAGCTTAAACGACAGAATCATTGATCACAAACCCGAGGTGTTTATGAGAAGATACAGACTCAATCACATCACCCTGAGCTGTAACAACAGACGGCAGCTTCTGGGACTTCTGTTTTGAGTTTGTGAAAGTCATCAGCTTTGTTTTTTCAGAATTCAGAACCAGCTTTAGGTTAGATTTAAATCAGAATTAAAGTGAAAGGTAGAGCAGCTATTTGGATTTTTTCCTTACAAGTTGGACTCTTGAGGGAAATGCTGATCTCCTTTGGGGACAGTTTTTGTTCTCTGGTCATCAACAGATCTGATAAATAATCCCTGGACCCACAACCATGTCACCAACATTCACCGTCTTCACATCAGTGTATCACAGCTGGTACACTGATATTTGAGAGCATTTTATTCTCCTGCCTGGGAGAAATTTCACTTTTGCTTAATAAAAGACAGACATGAGGGCACACGTCAGACAGAACACTGATCCAACATGTTCATCTGAGTTAAACCCACCGCTCTGAGAAAGACTCTGACGTAACAGCTGACCCCGCTGGAGGAGGAGGCCCCATCGATCCATGACTCCACGCCATCAGAGTTGAAAGATCCGGATTCTTCTCATAGCTTGAAACACAAACACACACATTTAGGCTTCATAACCAGTTTTAAAACTGTCACTCAAAGCAACATGTGTTCAGTACATGCAGAGATGTTTGAGGTTTGACTGAGTGAGGGCAAAATTTAAAAAATATATACTCAATCAGACTGATAACACATGGGATTCAGTCAAAAGAACGCACATGTACACGGCTTTTATCAGAATTTATAATTTAGCATTCATGTTTTTATGCTTAAAAAGCCAACAACATCAGAGCTAAATTCAAAGTAATAACACAGAATAAAGGACAGTTGAAGGTACTTTTCCCCATGTAATCATAAAGTAAATAAAGGCTGTTCTTAATGTGCCCCATTCAACATGTTTTATGAAAACCATTCAAGCAAAAATCAACTTCTTTCTATCACAGAACTAAACACACCAGTCATGAAAAAATCCTCTATTTTGTGTGTTGTCTTGTATTTTATTTCTGCATATGGTGTGTGAGAGGTAAACTACATACTTCACAGTTGTTAAATTTATGTCTTCAATTTTTAGGCATTTGAATTTCAAAGATGATTGGGAGGTGGGGCTGAGTAAAAAAGGGGGCAGGTAATTCAATCAATCAATCAATCAACTTAATTTCATACCACACTCTGCATACAACACTTGGGGCAAAAAGAGCTTTACATAAACAGAGACAAAAAAGGAGGAAGTATGTGCAAAGCAATTTAACAATAATAACAGTAAACCAACCCAAATCAACAAAAAATAAAATTTTAAAAAAATTAGTTGAAATAAATAAATAAACGACCAAGATTTAACAGAACTGTGTCTGTACAAATTTGTCTAAAAGTTGAACTGTCGACAAAAAAATTGAACTGTCGAAAAGAAGTCGAAATGTCAAGAAACAAGCAGAAATATCGGAAATAAAGTCGAAGTGCATTGAATGTTGATTTTACTCTCGACTTTTTCTCTCGGCATGTTAATCTCATTATTTTGGCTTAAACCACCAAATTGTATTCAAGCTTTACTGTCAAAATTTGGCCTTACATCTCAACATTTTGACTTTATTCTTGACATTTCGATTTTAATTTCGACCTGCCGAAATTTTCTTCCATCTGAAATGACCCTTATACTCTTCCGTAAATTATAATACATAAATAAGAGCCTACATTTTCTGTTTCAAGTATTCAGGCTCATTAAGAAATGAATTAAGTGTGTGTAAAAGCAAACAGATTGAGAGTCGATCAGCGTTTCAGTAACTGTGGACGGATCTCCCATCTCCATTGACTGACGTTCACTTTGAACCGCGGCTTCACCTCACCAAGATGGCGCCCGGGCAGACGCACATAAGAGGCCCAACGGTCGCCTCTGTATTAGCATTCAGCTAATTTGGCGACGTTTGAAGCTACGTGGCGGCACATTACCCAACCAGAAGACACAATAATCACAACACAGCCTCGTCTCACCAGTCCAGCAGAAACAGAGCCACCATGGCGTCGCTCTTGAAGCCCTTTGACTCCCTCAGTTTGCTCCAGCGGTGAAAGGCTGAGCCGATGTTGACTCTCGTTCTTCCCCTGATTTTATCCAAACGCGCGTGAGCCTCCGTCCTCTCCGCCGTCGTCTGACCCTCCTTGGTTACTTTGGCAGGCCGAGCTGCCAACAATACCCGAGGAGAAGCGAATGTCTCTGCCATTTTCCCCTAAATTATGTTTTAAAATCCCACCTCAGGAATGTGAGGCGTGTCCCAACTGCTGTATGTTTCTTCTTCTACGCTCAAGGTCGACGAGGCTCAGGTTTTATAGACCATCACTGCCACCTGGTGGAGGGTGCGCGTCACAGCTGTTCAAACCTCCATTAAACTAAAGGAAGAAAACAATAAAGCCGAAAAAAAAAACAAAATGAGCCTCATTTCTGACCCGGGCCTTTTCATACGGAATATCTTTAGGGCTATGCTAGATGAAAAAAATAATTTCGGGGAAGTCGACATTAACCCTTTAACTACCAGCTCAACTGTTTGGCAGAGGTCATCAATAATTCAGTGATATTTAATGTTTAAAAAAAACAGAACAAATCCAGTCATTGTTTGACACCGTTAGCTTTTCAGGGAGCAGTGAAAACTACAAAAAAAGAAATAAATAAAGAATAGATATTTCTTGGTGTGAGATTTAAAAGTTTTAAAAGCAAACAGTTGATTAAATGCAGACATTAAAACACACAAATATTTGGGACAAAATCAATGACAAAAGGCAGAATTATTTATAAATAAAATAGCAAAAAAATAACATAAAATAGATGATTCTGAGTTTAACAAAAACACAAAAATGTTTTTGATGATAATGATAATAATGATGGTTTTAACAATATCTTTTAGCTATTGTTAAATATTGGTTTTTACTTTTATTTTTTAAATCCTGCACAAAGAAAATATCCATTATTTCGGTTTGTTTGCAGTTTTTTCTGTATCCTATATCATTTACAGAAACAAACGATGATTTTTTAACACAATACATATTTCTGGATTTATTGACACCTGCCAAACAGTTGAGCTGGAAGGTTAAGTGTTCAAGTAGAAATTTCAGGATTAAAGTTGCAATGACGAGAACAAAGTTGAATTACAATTTTGAGATAAAAGTCAAAATTTCAAGGAAAAAGTGGATTTTTTTTTTTTTTTTTAAAAAAGGCGAAGTGCAGAGAAAAAAAATCAACAATTTTAGAGAATAAAGTCAAAATACATTGTATGTTGACTTTATTTTCAACTTTTTCAACTTTTCCCAAGAAATTGTTATTCAACTTAATTTCCGTCATTTCAACTTTGCTCTTGAAATTTCGACTTTAATGTCAAAATTTCGACTTTAATGTCAATTTCCCCAAAATTATAGTCTCCATCTAACATGTTCCTAATACTCTTCCATGTTTTCAATCTAGACTGAAAGCATACCTATTTAAGATGGCTTTTAATAGTCAGTAGCGTGGTGGCACTTTTACTTTATTTTACTTTAATTTATTGCATTTTATTGCTTTTACTTGTTTTCATTGCTTTTAACTGCTTTTAATTCTTGGTTTTTACTTACTACCTATTGAAAGTACTTTGGTTCACCGAAAGGGTTGTTGTACAGAGCTGTATAAATAAAGGACATTTACATTTTCATTTAAAATAAACCTCTTAAGTCAGCTGTTAATTAATCTCTTGGATATGGCTGATGTGTCCTTCAGTAAGACAGCAATGACCCCCCAAACCACCACACACACACACACATGCTATACAACTCATGTTTCTATCTTTCCTGGCAAAAAAGAAAGGAAAGACATTATTTGTGTATTTAAGAATCTATATCTATATCACCTTAAAATCTTTTCTGTTATTTTTCCCAATGTATAAAATGCCATGCAAAAAAAAGAATAAATAATATTAACATTCATGATTATAGCAATGTAGGGAGAATGGTAGTATTAACAATAAAAATAATATCTTAGCACATTAAGGTAAGAATTTAATAAATCTCCTTCCCATCACATAAACCCAAAACCTTGTTTAAACTCTTAATTCTGTCTCTCCCTCTTTTGCTGCTGTTTTTTTTCTCTGTCCTTCTTCAACCTCACCGGGTTACAAATGTGTGCCTGGAGAAGAAGTTTAGAGTTGAAAGGTTAAAGTGTGTAGAAGTTGGCAGCATTTTAGCGAACAGAAACTGTGAATAAAGAATATAATGTTTCGATTGGGATGTAAAGTCTGTTGAATGGGGTGTACAATCATCCCCATTTTTATTGAGTTAGAAAAATTTTTTATATCTATGCACCGGGAGTCTCTCCTCTGTGGAGGCTGACATAATGATCGGCCATGTGGTCTACGGGTGGGTTTTGGGGACAAAAAGAGCGAAACGCGATTTTTGAATATGAGTCTACAAAAGCTTACAAAACCTATAATGACTGGGACACATCATCAGTGATGTGCCTGAGATCATCAGACGTCCTCCCTCAGGTGACCCAGTCAGGGTTGATCAGACCCTGGCTTGTGTCCCAGCAGCACTGGTCCACTGATCTCTCCTCCTGATCCAAAGCCATCTGGAGGCTCTCTCTGCTGCTTCCATGGTTTTCTTTATGGCTCTCCTTTTTGCAGCCCCTGTGATGCCCAGCAGAGAGTAAACTTTGCACGGAGATCCACCAGTGAAGCCTCTGCACCCCACTTCGATGGGCTCTCCGGCCCCTTGCTTGGCACTGCTCCACCAACTCCAGGTAAATGGAACGGTTCTTTTCGTTCGCCTCCTCTTTGGGCTGTGGTTTGGGCTGCACCCCAGCCTTGACGAAGGCGATGCTCCTGTTGTCGTGGTGTTGCTTGGAGTTCAGGTGGGTTACTGAGCTGGAGATGGCTTCAGCTGCTTCCTTCAACACCTGGTCAGATTTGTTCAAGTGAACCTCTCCCAGCACATAGCCCGCATGCTGGCGAGTCGCTCTTGCCCCAGAGGTGGAGATTTGCAGGGCTGGGTAGGACGTCGTACACAGACAGGACCATGAACTTGATGGGTTGGGGTTCTGCCTGCCAGATCTCGGCCCAGGACACTCTCCTGCCCACCTCATCCAAGCTCCCTGCTGTTGCATGCCCACCATCCGGCTGGTCCGTTGTTCCTCGACTTCTGCCCGCACCTCCTTCAGGACTAGCTGACGTCTGTCCTTGCCTCGAGCCTTCTCATAGCGAGGCTGAGGACAGGCGCCCAGCTCTGCTCAACCCTTAATTATTAATACAGTGTTATAAAAAGAATGTCAAAACATGTCTTCCTGCCAGAACTATTCCTGATTAAGTTGCCCATGGGCATCTATTTAAACACTTACATCCCTGAAACACTCAATAAATCATGTTTATTAAATCAATTTCCAGATTCCATTTGCATATTTGATGCCTCAGACTTCCATCAATCTCACTTCTCAGACAACATTTTATTCTTTTCTTCTTCTCTTGTGACAGTGCCGGCCTGCAGCTCAAAGAAGTTTCCTCTTGTTTACCACACTGTGCTGCACCACATCATAAATTCTGAGCATAAGCTTGAGCATTTCTGATGTCCTGATTATAGCTTCAGAGAGATCGACACTAAATACATGGTAGTCCCTGAAAACAGCGGACACATGGAATGATCTTTTGAGATAACACTTGTTATGAACTGGGACTATAAAATAAAAATGTAATGATTGACTGCTTGATTCACATTAGAGGTGGGAGAAAAAATCGATTCACATAAGTATCAGGATTTTTTTCTTGCCAATTTTTTTGTTGAAAAATCGTTTTTTTCCCAAAATTTAAATGCTTCATTCAAGTCTGTGTTGATAACAGGGCTGAACAGTTAATTGCAAATTAGATTTAATCACAATATGGCTTGTTGCAATTTTTAAATCGCAGAAGGTTTAATATTTTTAGCCCAAAATGTGTTGAACATTTTGGTATTGTGATGTAGTTTTTTGCAATTTCATGCCTTTTTTTTTTTTTTTTTTACCTCTATCTATCCATACAATTTTTTTCCCACTTTTGGACCATTTTGACCTTTTTCTTACCCCGTTTTTACAACTCTATGCCTATTTTACCCCCATTCATCTTTTTTTTGGCCACTGTCAGAACCATTTTTGGAATTTTTACATGGTTCTTGAAATTTAATTCCCAATTTTGCTGCCATAATCAATTGTTCTAAGCCACTTTTGGATTTTTTTGCCAATTTTTCCTTTTTTTTTTTTCAATATCACACCTATTTTGCACCTCTTTATTAACCTTTTTCCGTTTTCGTACCATTTTTACCCAGTTTTTATAATTTCATACCTATTTTGCTTCTGTTCTTCACTTCTCCACTTTGTCTCAAATCTTTTATCCTTAGATTGATTTAATGTCAAATTGGTTTTACTATAAAAAGATCTACTGCTTATTTTTGTTTAAGAATACATAAGATGAGGAACATTAAAACAATTGCAGAGTAGAACGCAATATTGGGGAAAAAAATCGCAACTAGATTATTTTCTCAAATCGTTCAGCTCTAGTTAATAAGCCACTTTAAGTGCAGTCCAGGCTTTTGAAGAGAGAGTATAAACAGCTGGTTAAAATATATTCCTGAATAAATCCTAAAAACAGACTCACATGTGATGTGTATTTGTCCTCATATAGTCTGTAGGCTTCATAATTGTTCATCTTTTTCGCTGGTGTTAAAAAAGCTACCTAAAGATTGTAAAAATTCATAGAATAGCAATTTAAATGAAATTGGCACCTAAAAATTTGTGAAAAATCAGATCAGGAGAAAAGTGTATCGTCCCAGCCCTAATTGACCTTCCAATAAGAGTGATCATCATAAATGTGGAAAACTGTCCCATCGAGCAATGTGACGTCCCTAGATCTGCATCCATACTTGGATCACTATCAAAATCCAATCACCTTCTCTTTGTGTAACATTCCCTCAAAATGTCTTTAAAATCCGTTGAAAACTTTTAGAGTTATCGTCCCCACATGGACAAACAGACATCAGGCCTGGTGTGAAGACGCCCTCAGAGCGAAGGGTCTCCTTCTCCAGCTGAGGTGATACATGCCGAGCGTCCTGAAGCTTTGTTATCTGTTGCTGCTCCCACCAGCACACGTGTGGTTTGTGAAGGACTGCAGCTGAGTGAAGGTCCCGTCACAGACGCTGCAGCTGAACAGTTTCTCCCCCTCATGCACGCTCGAGTGTCTCTTCACCGATCCGCTGGTTGTGAATCTTTTACCACAAACTGAACACGTGAAGGGTTTCTCTCCCGAGTGGAATCTCATGTGCGTCACCATCTCTGTCCTCGTGATGAAACTCTTGGCACAGAGAGAGCAGCCGAACGGTCTCTCCACTGAATGACGAGATAAGTGCTGTTTTAAGTTCTTCTTGTGCGGGTAGTTGTTCCCGCAGATGAAGCAGCTGAAGAGTTTCTCTCCTGTCTGCTTCCCTTTGCGGCCCTGCCGTTGTTTCTTTAGTCTAAACCTCGGAGCGCAGTCAGAGGAGCTCATGGATGCTTCTCCAATCCTGCATCTCAAACCCTCCTCAGCTCCGTCTTCATGTGCTGTGGCTCTGCTCTCTCCACTCTGCTCTTCATCAGGCTGAGGGGGCTGAGGTCTCTCCTCATCCTCCCTCTCCCTCTTCACGGGGACAGGAGTGAACATGAACATGCTGAGATCGGCCTCCTCTCTCTCCTCCTGCTCCTCTTTCATATGAGCTGCTTCTTCTGGGTTCTCCTGCTCCAGGCTGAAGCTCTGCTCCTCCTGCTGCTCAGGGAGAACCTCCTCCTCCTCTTCTTCTTTCCTCATCAGCTGATGGACGTCTGAGGAGGGACACAGACGAGAAACACTCATTAGAACAGAAAAGCAATTTTTAAAAGAACTTTTCGTTTAAAAAAGTTCTGTGCTGTAATTTCCTCTCCTTTTCTCCTCCCTAATAAAAACTTAAACACAGACATTCTGAAAAAAAGTTGGTGCACGAGTCCTTTTTCAAAACCAGGCTGAATCCTCATTTTTGTATTACGTCCTAAATAATTTATTTTTCTGATTTTATATATTAAAAAAAAAGAGGAAGAAATATTTTTTTTGATCCCACAGAGTCACTTTCTGTGCACAACAACATAAATAAAAATATCTGCTACAATAACTCCAGGCCAAACCCTTCTCTGGATAAACCTGTACTTTATTTTATTTACTTATTTCTGGCCAATTCAAGTCATTCATTTGTTAATTTTCTTAAATTCTTATAGTTTCTAATCAAAATCTTCTTTGTTTAACTTAACATTCACTTCATGTTTGTTTCATTTTCCCCATGTACACAACTTTAATCTATCAGATCCAACTTTGATGCTCAATATTTTATCCTTTTTATTTCTTCACTCTTCATCAGCATGTTTTCTTAACTGGTTATTAGAACTTGATGACTTATTCATATTTCTAATAAACTTATTTGTTAACTTTTTTTGCAAAGAGACAATATTATTTGTTCTTTTTTTCAAGAGGGGGGTGCTATTTATTATTACATGTAGTACTTTCCCCCTTTTTATAAAAAGATTTAAATAAATAGACAAATATTACCAAAAATGTTGGAGCACAAGTTCTCTATTAAAGCTGGAGTGAATCTTCATTTGCATTGGGTCTTAATTAATTTATTTTCAATTTTATATATTATAAAAGAAGATTTTTTCTAGGCCCCACTTTATTTTATTTACATTTTTTTTCTGGCCAATTCAAATCACTCAATAGTTTTTTTTCTTAAATTCTAATAGTTTCTAATAAAATCCCTTTTTTTGTTTGTTTAATGTAATATTCACTTTATATTTGTTTCATTTTCCCCATGTATATTTCTCTAATCTATCAGGTCCAATTTTGATGCTCAATACTTTTCCCCATTTTCTTTTCTTTCTTTCTTTTCGTTTCTTAGCTGGTTATCAGTACTTGATGACTTATTGATATTTTTTATAAACATATTTATTAACTTTATTTTGCAAAGAGACAATATTATTTATTCTTTTTTAAAGGGGTGAGATGTTATTTATTATTCTGTGTAGTACTTTCCCACTTTTATATAAAAAGATTTAAATAAATAAACAAAAATGACCAAAAATGTTGGAGCATAAGTCCTCTATCAAAGTCAGACTGAATCTTCGTTTGTACTGTTTCTTAATAATTAAATTTATTTTTTTGCGTTTATATATTAACAAGGAAGAATAAATAATGGTTTTTTATCCCACAGAGTCACTTTCTGTGCAAAACAACATATACGAATATAACTACTACTCTAATTGTTTCCAATAAAAGTATTATTTTTTTGTTTAATTTAATCTTCACTTAATATTTGTTTCATTTTCCCCATGTCAATTTCTTTAATCTATCAGGTCCAATTTTGGCGCTCAATATTTTTTCCCTTTTTTTTTTCTTTCTTTCTTTCTTTTCGTTTTTTAGCTGGTTATCAGTACTTGATGACTTATTGATATTTTTAATAAACTTATTTATTAACTTTTTTTTTTTTGCAAAGAGACAATATTATTTGTTCTTTTTTTGAAGAGCTGGGTGTTATTATTCTGTGTAGTACTTTTCCCCCCTTTTTTATAAAAAGATTTTTGAAAATGATCAAAAATGTTGGAGCATAAGTCCTCTATCAAAGTCAGACTGAATCCTCCTTTGTGCTGTGTCTTAAATGTTTGATTTATTTTCTGTTTTTATTTGAGAAGAGGATAAAAATGATGTTTTGTTCTCACAGAATCACTTTACAGACATGGAAACATCCACAGCAGATCTTAACAGGACTGATTAAAAACCAGTCCACATAACCTGGTCTGGATCCTGTAGATCTGCTCAAAGGGGGTCATACATGAAGCGGATCTCACACCTGATGCCTGTGTCTGGACCTCGGGGTTAAAAACAGCCTCCAGGAGTCTCTGCTGCTTCTCCTTCTCCTCTCTGGACCGGCGGATCTCCTCCTCGTACTCCGCCATGGTCCTCTCGAACAGCTCGAAGATCTCCTCGGCAGCTGCAGCCAGGATCTGGTTCACGAAGTTCCTCATCATGTTGACTTTTGACATCTTCACAGACCCTCTCGGCGGGTTTTCTGTCCCTCAGGCTCGTCTGGAGACTCCGGACTGATTCAGAGAAACAAAACATGTGAGACAGAGAAGGAGCTGAAGTCCAGGAAGAACCCGGATGTCCGTGTGACTCTGACCGAACAAACAGGTTTGATGAGCCCTTTGTTTACTAAAGCAGCTAAGAGACTTAGCATGTTAGCATAACAAAGCTCTACTTCCGGTCTCTCTTCTTCGTGTGTAATGGCGGCAGGCTACTACAGCTGGAGGCTCATTACTGCCACCTACTGCTGGATCAGGAGACAAGCAGCTCCAATCAGCTGGTCTGTTTTTGTAAAATAAAAATGAACCTAAATATTTAGATCCGTTTTCTTTAAGAACACTTATCAAATCTTTAAATTAATCACTTATACACTTTTAAGGCTCTAATGTTGGGATGGTACCTTTGGTTACAAGAGTATAAACATGTAAGGAGGGCTGAACAATTAATTGCAAATTAGATCAAATCACAATATGGCGTATTGCAATTTTCAAATCACAGAATGTTCAATAGTTTTATCCCAAAATGTGTTGAACATTTTGGTATTGTGATGTAGTTTTTTACAATTCCATGCCTATTTTTTTCCCTCTATCCGTACACTTTTTTCTCCCTCTTTTGGACCATTTTTTTTTTTTTTTTTTACATTGTTTTAACCCCATTTTTACAACTTTATGCCTATTTTACCCTCATTCACCCTTTTTTCGGCCACTGTCATAACCATTTTTGGAATTTTAACATGGTTTTTGAAATTTAATTTCAAATTTAATTCCCAATTTTGCTGCCATTATCAGTTTTCCTAAGCCACTTTTGGATTTTTTTTGCCAATTTTTCCCTTTTTTTTTGCAATTTCATACCTATTTTGCACCTATTTATTAACCTTTTCCGCTTTCATACTATTTTTACCCAGTTTTTACAATTTCATACCTATTTTGCTTCTGTTCTTCACTTCTCCACTTTTTCTCAAATCTTTTATCCTTCGATTAATTTAATGTCATATTGGTTTTACTATAAAAGATCGACTGCTTATTTTTGTTTAAGAATACAAACGATGAGGAATATTAAAACAATTTCAGAGTAAATCGCAATATTGGGGAAAAAATCGCAAATAGATTTTTTTCTCAAATTGTTCAGCCCTACATGTTTGTGTGTACAAATTATATTTATGAAGATATTATTTTTTATGTATTTTTTGGGCATTTTGTGCCTTTATTGATAGGAGAGAATGACAGTGGATAGGCTTGTGAAAGAGGGGGAGAGAGTAGAAGAAGACACTCTGCAAACTTGGCCTGAGCAGAATATATTTTTATATTAAAACCAATCGGAGAGCAACACTTAAAGAAAACAACCACACTGTAAATGATTGTAAAACATTAACTCACACTGAGAAGGAGGACGAGTGTTAATCTGTAAACTAACACCACGCAGCACTGAGCTGCTCACTTTGTGTTTGGTCGTTATTCTGTTGCACGGCCTCAGGAGACTGTGTCACATGTCCATGTGATGCATTTCATGTCCATCTGTGCAACATCCTATTGAGGATAAACTAAATGACTTTTCCATCTCTAACAATCATTACAAGCCAATCAGAAGCTAAAAGCCGCGCTTCACTATCAGTCGACCAACAAGTCAGTAATAAGTGTGACATAAAATTAGGGATGCTTCATATTTGCTTTACATGGAGGAGTATTTGGGCTGTTTTAGATGGAAAAATAATTTTCAGCAGGTCAGGATTAAAGACGAAATGACGAGAATAAAGGCAAAATTATGAGATAAAAGTCGAAATGAAGTAGAAAAAATTCCCTCCTAAAAGTCAAAATGATGAGATTAAAGTTAAAAAATGTGAAAGTCAAGAATAAAGTCGACGTACAATGTATGTCAACTTTATTCTCAACATTTTGGCTTTTACTCGACACTTTAATTTTTATCACAAAATTGTACTTCTACTTTATTCTCATCATTTCAGTGTTAACCCTATAAAGCCAATTGTGTCATATTTGATACATACTGTTATAATACCTCTATCTACTCAATATGATCAACAAATACAAAAAAAACCATCTGAATACAATCAGATAAATGATAAAAATGTCCTCAGATGGATTATAAGTTGCCAAAAACACCTCATGTATCAAATGAGATACGAAAAAACTATGTGTTGAATTTTATGGACATTTTGATTTTTATGGATTTTAGCAGAAAGTGAAACAAACATTTCAGCTCAAAAAATTAGAATTTTCTGGCTATAATCTATGGTCTTGGGCCTTATAGGGTTAATCTTGGAATTATGACTTTTATCTCAAATTTCACCTTTATTATCATCACTTGGATTTTAATCTCGCCTTCCCCGAAATTATTTCCTCCGTCTAATATGGTTCAAATACTCTTTTGTAGCTTTATACTAACGTCCGGTACACTGATATTTCTGAACTCATGACTGCTCATGACTGTTTTTTATAATTTTTTGAGCGATGGTCTTAAACTCTTGATCAGCTGATAAACAGCCTGTTTCAGTTTACTTGTTGTTTTCAATAAATTACTTTTTCAAAGTGCTTTTTGTCACACTCCCCTTCTTGCTTTTGCATATTGTAGCTCTATGTAAAACCTCATGAAGGTCCAAATGTGCAAAATGCATATTCTAGCAATTTTTCAACTGGTCTTAAGATTTTGATCAGGTTTGTATGATTCAGATATTTTCTGATCTGAAGTCACAGCCTCACTGAACTTAAACAGACCTGCTCTTTCCACTTTGAACTTAAGTTGTTCAGTGTGATCCTGAGAAAAAGCATCAGCCAGAGCATGAACACATCATCGTCACCAGAGATGAAGAAAAACACAACAAAGCACATCCAAACTCGAGGCCATGTTGATGTTTCCTTTGACATACTGCAGATCATTTTGGAGGAGGGACTTCCAGAATAAATGTTATAGACTCGAGAAAAAACTGAAAGTCTGAGGAGGGAGACCACAGCCATGAAAAAAGGCTTCATTCTTCATCAAGACGATGCTCCAGCTCACACTGTGCTCTCGGTAAAGCAGTTTCTGACCAAAAATCACAGATCTGATCGAACTCCCTCTTTAACTTTTTCCTGACAGATAAGTAAGAGACAACAGAGTCTGTGAAACAACTGTCTGAGGAAGAGCTGCTGCACTGATCAGAGGAAGACACTGAAAAAACTTTAGTTAAAGGCGACTGTAAGACAGAACTACTCTCATTTTTTATTAGGTGTTTATTAGGTAATACCCCCAATTCATCTTCTTCTCAGCCAACATCAACCCTTACCACCTGCCTGGAGGAGATAGAGGCGTGGACGACACTCAACTTCCTACAGTTAAACAGCTCTAAATCAGAAGCCATTCTAGTCAGCACACCACACCAGCTCCGCTCCTCCACCATCACCAGCATCACTTTTTCGGGCCAAAACATCCCCCTCTCTGCATCTGTCACCAACCTGGGTGTTAAAATGGATCCTCAACTCACCTTTGACACCCACATCAAACACCTCTGTAAGACATCTTTCTACCAGCTCAGGAACATCGCAAAACTCCGTCCAACACTCACCCTGGCAGATGCAGAGAAGCTTGTTCACGCCTTTGTCTCCTCCAGGCTGGACTACTGCAATGCACTCCTCATCAAGATCTCTGGCAGAAGCATCCAGAAGCTACAGTACATCCTCATGCACCCTCCGTTCTGCTGCCACCAACACTCTTAAGGTCCCCAGAACCAAGCTCCACACCATGGGCAATCAGGCCCTTTTCCTCTGCTGCCCCGAGGCTGTGGAACGCCCTCCCTGACCACCTGAGGGCCCCACAGACTACAGAAGATTTTAAAAGAAATCTTAAAACCTATCTCTTTAAAAAAGCATTTTGCTAATTTTCTGTAATGGGTTTTCCATTATTTGAAGAATCTATTGATCTCGACTCTTCTATAATTTGTTTATTACAACGGTTTTATTTATTATCATTATAGCTGTTAATGTAGATATTAGCATGATCTCTATATCCATGATCGATACATCTACAGTATCTATTTTTTATCACCACATAGGCACGAGGTCCCTCTGAAAATGGGATGTCACATCTCAAGAGGCCTTTAACACATTTATATGGGGACAAATATGGTTGGGATGCACTTGTGGTCTGGGCACCCATGAGTTCGTCACTACCATAAATTCTTATTTTCAGTAAGAATATCATTGATTATATTTCTATAAAATGATCACCACAACCATTCAGACATGAGGACCCTTCTGAAAATGAGATGTAGCATCTCAAGAGGCTAACTTCTAATAAGCCAGACAACAGGTCTATGGTTCATGGATCTGTCACTAACTTCAGTTCTTACTTTAGTCCACTTGTCTCCTCTTACCTCCCTTCCTTTGCCCACACACCCAACACAGCATCTGGGATCCACATTCAAGGTTTCCTGCTGCTTAACAAAAGGTTTTTTCTTGAGCCATGATGGAGGGATTCATGATCGGCTATATGGATTCATGTTGGGTGTTGGATGTATATATTTGTATATATATGTATATGTGTATCTTTATATGTACATATGTATCTATGCATATATGTGTGTCCACAAAATGAAGAGTTCTTGCCCTATTGTAAAGTGTCCTGAGATAACATTTGTTATGAATTGGCGCTATACAAATAAAGATTGATTGATTGAAGGGTTTTTAGTTGTTTCTTGTTTTTAATTGTATCTTACTCTGCATCACTTTGAGATTGTGAAAATGTAAAGTGCAATACAAATAAAATGTATTATTATTATTATTATGTCTCTGCTTTTAGTTTTTAGGCTTTTATTTTCTGACACTGATGTTGAACCAATAATATTGTATCTCCTGTTAACGATCATGAACAACAAATTATCATTAATGGTACTGAGACCAGTTTACCGCCCAGTTCTTGTACCTGGAGGGACCACTGTGTGATCAAGACCTGGATCAGAGCAGGAAGATGCTGTTAGACCAAGTGCACGTCTCTGCTCCCGTTGATTCAATCACTGTGCATCATTAATTTAAAACACCCTTGAAATCATGTTTATTGACACTGAGTGTTTCTGCTGCACTACACAAAAATACACAACAACAGTTACTTCAGCTCTCCACAACTCAAGCAGCTGTGACGGACAGACAAAATCAACAAACACATAAAACAATCAGATTTTTATAAACATGCTTACAGGAATAACAGAGCTCTGAACACACAGGGTGCAGCATGAAAACTGGCCTGAAATCCTCAGCGTCACATTTTCCAACAGCAAATGTTTACTCGAGTACTTTGAACATAACATTTATTTATTCTTTACCGCTCTGACCTGCACACTTGTGCTTTTTAACGTACCAAAACTGAGTGAAGCTTCTTCCACAGAGATTACAACTGAACGGTTTCTCCCCTGTGTGCACCACCATGTGTCTCTTTATGTCTCCGCTCTGAGTGAATCCTTTACCACAGACAGAACAGCTGAACGGTTTCTCTCCTGTGTGGACGACAGAGTGTCTTTTTAAATCCCCGCTCTGATTGAATTTTTTACTGCAGACTGAGCAGCTGAACGGTTTCTCTCCCGTGTGCACTCTCGTGTGCGTCGTCATCTCCGCTCTCTTGATGAAACTCTTCATGCAGAAGGGGCAGGTGAACGGTTTCTCCGCCGAGTGACGTCGAGTGTGCTGTTGGAGAGTTTTCTTATTTTGGTATCTCTGACCACAAATCGAGCAGCTGAATCGTTTCTTTCTCTTTTGTTGTCCTTTCTGTTTCTTTTGTTCTGAGTTTGGAGAACATTCAGAGGAGCTCACTGATGTTTCTCCAGTATCAAATCTCTGATCATTCACAGCTTCGTCTTTATCCTGCTGATAGTTTGAACCTTCCTGAGGTTCATCACTCTCCTCCCAGTCACCACTGTCATCAGTATCAGATCCAGAGTGACGTGAAGTCTTGTTTGGACTAACTGGATGTGAATATCTATGATGATTAAAGTCTCTGTCTGCTTCTGATCCTCCACAGCCCTCTGCTTTAGCCTCTACTTTTAAATTCTTCAAGTCTGTTTTCTTCGCACTTCGGCCTTCATGTAACAGTAAAGACTGAAGCTCCTCTCCATCATCTCCTTCACTTTTTACATCAACAGGGTAGAAAGTGAACTTAATAACATCGTCCTCCTCTGGCTCCTGAAGCTGCTCTCTCTCCTGACAGCAGTGAACTTCCTCCTGCTCCTCTTTAATGTGAGCTGCTCCTGCTGGGTTCTCCTGCTTCAGACTGGAGCTCCTCTCCTGCTGCTCAGGGAGAACCTCTTCTTCTTTTACCACCAGCTCTTGAATGTCTGTAGACAAAAGTAGATATAGAGCTATGTATAAGAGCAGTTAATAATTCAAGTATGGCTTTATTAATCACTAATGAGGCCAATCAAGTCAAGGGGGAGAAAAGAAATCCCTCTGAGCAGAAACATGAGACAAAAGATCTAAATAATGTCCACATCTGTCTGTGAGCATGAAGTCATTCAAAGAATAATGTTGTGTGTTTGTCAAAGTTGTGTTGAAGGTTCTTGGTGAACAAACCTGCTCTGTGGAGCTCAGGGTTAAAAACAGAGTCCAGTAGTTTCTCTTGTCGATCCTTCTCCTCTTTTAAAAGAATCATTTCCTCCTCAGCAGCTACAGTCAGTCTATGATTCACTGAAGATTTCAGCATTTGGACGTCAGACATTTTCACACAATCACACACACTTTTTCCACACAAACTGCCTTCAAAACACTGCAGCTCCGTCTCTCTACACTTAGCATGCTAAGCTAAGCTCACTAGCTTCAGAGGACTCGTTGACATGTTGGACACTGAACATGTATTCAGACAAAGAGATCATCACAGTCTGCACAACCAGCTAAACAAACACACTGGAACATCTGAGCTCACATTAATCCGTCTGTATCGCTCTGTAGCCGAGTTCATTCTCGGTTTGATGTTAGCTTGAGAGCACAGCTAGCTTCAGTTAGCATTAGCGGCTAACAAGAAGGGAGTCTGAGGTGAAGGAGCACAAACACTTCACAAAGTCTGTTTCACTGACTTCTACTATACATACAGGCTGTGCTGCTTCATTAACAGATCTGCTGTTAACGAGAGAAACCCGACAAATGTTCACAACGATGAAGGAGAAATGCTACAAGCTAACGAGCTAACGGACAGAGGAAGAAACCTTCTTCTTCTGTTTCATTTTTCTTTTCCCAAAGTTTTGGCGCCCCCTCTGTTTTTATGGTCTGTAACTGTCTGTCCCTTTAAATGCTTAAACCGTTTAATGTTGTGTCCAACTGAGTCCATGCAAACTTTCATTTTGACATCACTTCATTTTCTTCTTTTTAATACTTCAATAACTGCTCACAGTTCCCTTTATTCTCCTGTTGCCTCTTTAAATATTTTACTTTCTGTTTGTTACAGTTCATGCTTCTTTTGAATGTTATATGATAAATTAGTTTTCAGGAAACAACTTATTATATACTCTTTAGTATTCATAAGATGTATCTTTCTATTTATTCTTACTTTTTAGGCTTTTTTTACTCGTGTATTATCATTTACAGATTTCTCCATCATTTTCTGACTTAGCTCCAATGAATGTTTTTTTTTAATGTTAAATTGCTCTCTTCGCTCTGTTTAGCCTATTGTCTTCATCCACTTTTGTACCTTTTCTCCTCTTGGTCTTATTTACACCTTTGATATGGGATCAATGATTATTCTTGTGAAGGAATATTATCAAGACTTCATTAATGCATAAAAAACACGAACATGTAGCTGCTAAATAATTTGCATGCACTTCAAAAAGATGTAATTCTTTTTTTTAAACTGCTAAACTCACCACCAGACTTTTTTTTTACACCAAAGAAAACATGACAAATTGTCATGTCCCAAAGTTTATATTCTCTTGGTTAAATTATGAATAGTTTAGATATCTTGATTATTTCCTAAAGTTTTTTGGCCCTCCGGCAGTTACAGTTGCCCTTTCCTGCTCTAATGTGCTGCTCTATCTTCCTGAACCCTGAGCTCTAACAGGTCAGGGGACGACTGCCTTTTCGTCTTCTTGAGTTTGTATTTGGCTGCTCCCTCGGCCGGTCTCTCCTGTAACAATGATGATCAAACTCAGTGGGATGTCCTGGGAAAATAAAAGTAAATTGAAAACAGTTCAGTTTGTCCCTTCAATAGAAAATATCACAAGTTTTTTTAATGACTGATTCAAGAATCAATGAGCCTTAAAGGTGCTTTGAGGAAAATATATAACCGCCGACATAAAGACTCTGCTACCCATGAGCATGCATGGCGACTGTCGTAATGCTGTGTTCCAGTAACCTCGGAACTGGGAGTGACATCATCTCCGACTTATCGGCGTTCCAGTTGAAGTTGAAAAAATCATGCCGATCTACCAGGCTATTGTTAGCTGTTGTTAGCACGCCCTGCGTTGTTGTTCACAAATATCACATGAAGAATGTGATTATCACTATGGCAGCATTTTTGTAAATATAAGTCAAACAATACTATGTATACAGCTGATCTAGAGCGACACACCCCAGTCAGAAGTGCAAATAAATTATTACAGGAGCTAAATAACTGTTCACACTGGGGGCATCCATCTTTGATTGTCAACTCTGGGGTGGCGAGGTTTCACCGAGTTCCCAGTACGAAATTCCAACTTCGGGGGACGTTCCAGTTGCAGTTTCCTACTCGGAACTCGGAAATTCCTACTTCTGACTACAACTGGAACACACCAAAAGACGTGACCCAAGCCAAAGCGTGTGTTTGTTGTGATGCTAATGAATGCAGCTCGGACCTTCCTCAGAACTCTGCTTTGCTTTACAACTTCTTTTTTCAACAACTTACAGGATGCAAAGTGACAAGGTAACGTATCTCTTTCTTGTTACGTAGCGGTAGTTTTTGATGCGTGACAACAAGCAAATTGTGGAAAACTTAGTATCGTAGTTTTGTAGCCGGCTATATATCTCTACTTACAGCCCGGTGCTCTAGGACGTGTCTGAATAATATAAATTTGCTCTAGTTTTAATTGTCTTGTTCCTGAAGTTGAGTATCCAGGCCAGTCCAGCCCTGTCTGACCCAACCGCAAAGCTAAGGAATAGCATTTATAGATAACCTATTTTGATGCTATAAAACTCATCTTAAAGTGTGTATTTGGATCAGGCATATATCTAAAAGTAAGACTTTTTTGTAATTACTTAGAAACTCCTCACAGTCCCTTTAAGAATGTAGTTTATTTGTACTATTAAAAGTATGTTTCTTGTCAACACCTGCAGCTCCAAATTTCATAGATAACCCACAAAATGAGGTACAAACTTGTCATTCAACAGTTTTCTCAAAAAATGAAAATTAGATCAAGAGCTGGATTCTGCTCTCACATAGAAGTGGGAGTTCAGGGGAGGCATAGAGTTATAACAGATAGAACAAGCCCTAAAGACAATCCTTCTCTTTGTCACACACCTTTATGACAAAGAGAACAGCAAAGCTCAGGGTAATGAAGATCAAAAGTAATCGCAGGGATTAAAGGATAAGTTTGGTTTCTACAGCTTTCACATTGTTTATAGAATGAAGTAGAACAATATACTCACCCAGAAGGCTTTCCTGATCCAAACAGTGCTTCAGGAGATATTTAGATCCAAAATCGAGCGGTGGACATCCGTATAATGGTAGCACACGGGGCATGTATAGCGCCGCTCCTAAAACTGCATTAATCGTCCAAAAACTCATTAGTTTCACCAATAATTCATCATGGCCCACTCGGGCTACTCCTCTGAGACAGTCTGTGTCACTCCAGACATGTTTTTGTGACTGTGCTGACCTCTGAACTGAAGAAGAGGAACGTATGCCTCCGCATAGCAGTACTCTCTGGAGAGCTGCCCCCGCGTCCTCCTTTCGATGAGCTCTTCATCTGTATACTCTGGCTCGAAACTGTAAGGACACCCATCATATTCAAACTTCTCCTCCACAACATCTTCATCTGATAGATATTCGTCCATTTTGCACAAAACTGGAAGAAGAAAGTTGTTGTGTAGCCGGCGGTCTTCCCCTGAAACAATGAGCCATACTGTGTATGCGCGGAGGCAAATGTAAACAAAGTCTTCAGTTCAGAGGTCAGCACAGTCACAAAACATGTCTGGAGTGACACAGACTGTAATGGAGGAGTAGCGTGAGCGGACCATGATGAAATATTGGTGAAACGAATGAGTTTTTGGATGATTAATGCAGTTTTAGGAGTGGCGCTATACATGCCCCGTGTGCTACCATTATACGGATGTCCACCGCTCGATTTTGGATCTAAATATCTCCTGAAGCACTGTTTGGATCAGGAAAGCCTTCTGGGTGAGTATATTGTTCTACTTCATTCTATAAACAATGTGAAAGCTGTAAAAACCAAACTTATCATTTAAAGTTTAAATCTGGATATTAAATTTTAACATAGCAGATTGCTGGTCTCCCTCAAAGATGGTCAGATGAGATTAAGCACAAGTCGTGTTGGTTTACTATCACCAGCTATCATCATGTCCTCAAACTAAGCTGATCTATTACAAACACTGTAACTATAATGTTTCCTTCTCTGAGTGGAGGACAGAGTGTCTCTTCAGTGATGAGTTTTGAATAAATGTTTTACCACAAACGGAGCAGCTGAACAGTTTCTCTTCTGTGTGGATAACTGAGTGCAGCCTCAAATGAGCACTTTGAGAGAAGCTTTTGTCACATACTGAACAACTAAACGGTTTCTCCCCCGTGTGGACCCTCATGTGCCTCACCAAGTCCGATCTCTTCAGGAACCCTTTCTGACAGACGGAGCAGCTGAAGGGTTTTTCTGTTGAATGACCGTGCATGTGTTCTCTCAAATGTTTCTTACTCGAGAACTTTTCATCACAGACTGAGCAACAGAACGGTGTCACTCCTGTGTGGACATTTGAATGCTCCTTCAGACTTCCATGAGAAGAGAATCTTTGACCACAAATGGAGCAGCTGAATGGTTTCTCTCCTCGGTGGAGAATAGAGTGTCTTTTAAGTCCTCCGCTTTGCATGAATCTTTTTCCACAATCTGAACATTTAAACAGTTTCTCTCCTGTGTGGACAGTCGAGTGTTGCTTCAGATGTCCATGATCAAAAAACGCTTTCCCACAGACTGAACAACTGAATGGTCTCTCTCTTGAATGAGCAGTCAGGTGTCGCTTCATACCAATGTAAGAAAAAAAACGTTTCCCGCACACTGAACAACTGAAGGGTTTCTCTCTTGTATGGACAGTCATATGTTGCCTCAGACTTCCATGAGTCGTGTAACTTTTGGCACACATTGAGCAGCTGAATCGTTTCTCTCCAGTGTGGACAAGGTCATGGGTTTTGAGACTTGTTTTATAAGCAAACCTTTCACCGAAAACTGAACAATCATATGGTTTCTCTCCTGTGTGGACATTCATGTGTCGCTTTAGTTGTCTATTAGAAGCAAAGTTTTTCCCACAAATTGAACAACTAAATTTTTTTCTCAGTGGTGGGCAGGAGACTGTCCTGTTAAAGCTCCGTGTTGTGCTTCTGTTTCACCACAAGCTGAAGCATTTGATTGGTTCTCTCCCGTGTGGACAGTCAAATGTCGCTTCAGGTAGTCACGTTTAGAATAGCCTTTCCCACAAACCGAGCAACTGAATCGTTTCTCTCCTGTATGCACAGTCAAATGATGCCTCAGACCTTCATCAGAAGAGGATCTCTTAGCACAGATTGAACAACTGTGTTGTTTCTCTCCTGTGTGGACAGTCAAATGTTTCCTAAGACCCCCAGGAGAGGAGAAACTTTTCGCACAGACTGAGCAGCTAAATTGTTTCTCTCCTGTGTGGGCAAAATCATGGGTTTTGAGACTCCCTTTATGTGCAAATCTTTTGCCACACACTGAGCAGTTATATGGTTTCTCTCCAGTGTGGACTGTGGAGTGCTGCCTCAGATCCCTATCACAGGAGAATCTTTTACCACAAACTGAACAACTGCACAGTGTCTCTGCAGAGTGGACTTTCATGTGTGTGAGCAAATTTCCTTTCCAGTTAAATCCTCTTGGACAAATTAAACAGCTGAAAGGTTTCTCCTCGTTTCGGAGACCTTTGTCTTTCTGCAGTTGTTTCTTTAGTCCAGAGACTGGGCTGCTGACTGAAGTCTCTCCAGTGTCGTCTTTGTCTTTCAGAGGGTTTGAACCTTCCTGAGGTTCATCACTCTCCTCCCAATCAGCACTGTCATCAGTATCAGATCCAGAAAAGTCTGAAGGCTCATCTGGACTAACTGTCTGTGAATGACTGTGTGGATTAAAGTCTTTGCCTGGTTCTGATCCTCCACAGTCCTCCACATCAGCTTCTGTTTTCAGATGTTCTATGTCTGCATTCTCTTTGCTTTGGTTTCCAATAAGCTGGAAGAGTTGAGGTTTCTCTTCATCGTCTTCTTTTTTAACAACAACAGGAATGAAAGTGAGCTTGATATCGTCCTCCTCCTGCTCCTGAAGCTGCTCTCTCTTCTGATTAATCCACACCTCCTTCTGCTCCTCTTTAATGTGAGCTGCTCCTGCTGGGTTCTCCTGCTTCAGACTGGAGCTCCTCTCCTGCTGCTCAGGGTGAACCTCTGCTAAAAAAAAAGAAAACAAAAAGAAAACTAAAATTACCAGAAATTACAGTTTGGATTTAGTGATAGTACGACTTTAATGAATATTAATAAGGTGACTAAACCTTTTCAAATTTAATCACACAAAAACAAAGTTTAATTGAAAATTCAAAACCTAAAATCAAACAACACATTAAAAAAACTCCCAGGAGGCAATCAACTGGCAACCCTAACCCCTCAGCTGCGACAGACTCCAGGCCAGGAGAGATGCAAATTATAAAGCAGCAATAAATATGAATTATATAGAGTGAAAGAACAAATTCTTTAGAAATGATAAAAGAATGATGCAACCAACATGAAAAACTATAAAATAAAAGGAAACAGTACTAAAAGAAGTTTGTCCTTGTGCTTTTTTATGCTGTTATTTAGCTTTTTAAAATGTTACATTATTTCTCGTCTTAATTTGGGGGTTGCTTTGGTGTTTTTTTTCCATTTGTCTCGTTGTTTCCTTTATTGTTGTGACTTTTGTATTTTGATGTTGGGTTTGTTCTTTTGACTTCTCACTCTCGTCCTGTTTTGCACCTTAAAGCTTCCATAAATGACCCAGTGTTTGGTGTGATAGTTTTCTATTCTAACTGTCGTTTCACAGCTTTATCTTCAGGTCTTTTGGAGCTCTCTCTGCCTGAAGGTAAATCCACCTCTGAGCAGTAATGATCTGGAGCTGGTCAATCCAGGCAGTTATCATTATAACTATGAGAAACCTAATTACACATTTTCTAAAATAACAATAAAAATCAGGAACATTTCAGCAATCTTGTGACAAAATTTGGTGAATCAACATGTCTCACATGCACTTTCTTGATATGTTGTCAGATCAGGCTTGGTGGAGCTTTGTGCTGGGAGCACTCCTAATTAAAGCAACATGGACACGTGTTTTTTAAAATGACAGAAATATTGTGACCTTAAAGAAGAACAAATGATATCTGATGTGAAAACATGAAGAGAATCAAACAGTTTTAACCATAATCTGTGAATAACTTCCTCTAAAACTGAACTGTGCCTGAACTGTTGCACAGCAGGAGAGAACAGGTAAGACTTTATCAATCCATCATGGAGGAATTCAATTCTCTCCACTCTGCTGCTAAGACATGACAAAAACATGCCCTACGACCAAAGTTTAGAGTAAAGAAAAAAGAATAATGTTGTGTGTTTGTCAAAGTTGTGTTGAAGGTTCTTGGTGAACAAACCTGCTCTGTGGAGCTCAGGGTTAAAAACAGAGTCCAGTAGTTTCTCTTGTCGATCCTTCTCCTCTTTTAAAAGAATCATTTCCTCCTCAGCAGCTACAGTCAGTCTATGATTCACTGAAGATTTCAGCATTTGGACGTCAGACATTTTCACACAATCACACACACTTTTTCCACACAAACTGCCTTCAAAACACTGCAGCTCCGTCTCTCTACACTTAGCATGCTAAGCTAAGCTCACTAGCTTCAGAGGACTCGTTGACATGTTGGACACTGAACATGTATTCAGACAAAGAGATCATCACAGTCTGCACAAGCAGCTAAACAAACACACTGGAATATCTGAGCTCACATTAATCCGTCTGTATCGCTCTGTAGCCGAGTTCATTCTCGGTTTGATGTTAGCTTGAGAGCACAGCTAGCTTCAGTTAGAATTAGCGGCTAACATGAGGTAAAGGAGCGCAAACACTTCACAAAGTCTGTTTCACTGACTTCTACTATACATACAGGCTGTGCTGCTTCATTAACAGATCTGCTGTTAACGAGAGAAACCCGACAAATGTTCACAACGATGAAGGAGAAATGCTACAAGCTAACGGGAGTTTCAAATGCTTGAAGATCTTGTTTTCCAGATTCATTTTGGTTTTCCACACAGGAAGGTGACACCTGGTTCCCAACCTGGGGTCCAGGACCTCAACAGGGGCACCATAGGCTCTCAGTTCTCAAAGGTGTATTGATGATGTTTCAGGTGTGCTGTGTGAATTTGTATGGTCATAAATTACAATTTTGGAAAGGAAGGAATCCTACTTTTGTGTTGTCCCATTTGTAGGTTTGTCTTATTATAAATTTGTGACCTTTTGGGTGAAAAAAAATCTTCATGAAATAAAAATTTCAAAGGTAATACTGGTTATTAAGAGTTGTTAGACATTATTACACAAAGGGAGACATATACAGACTGAACAGGTTAAGTAACAGGAGGCTTTATTTCTTGTGAACATGATCAGCAAAAAAAAGTTTTAAAAACTACAAACTGTTCTATGTGTGTAACTAAATGTATCTCTGAGGATAATTTACACAATAATAATGCTTTGAAGTCTTAAAAGGACTTCGAACAGTTAAAGGTTTAAGCAAAAGCTTCCCTAAATCAGCAGCATAAATTATCAAAATCATTTTTTGTTTCTGAAATGATTAATGCTTCAGTAAGTCAAAGCTCTTATCAGACATATTTTAATCATTTAAAATTAAATTATGATTGTTATCCATGATTTTTCACCTTTACTGCTTTACAAAAACAAGGACAGCCATATCAATTTCTTGATTTCAATGTTAAATTACAGCTATTTTTTCCACATTCCTGAAAAGAACAATACGTTTAAGTGGTTGAATTTACAGATTTATTAATTTCTGACTCCTCAGAGAAGACAAGTAAGCAGCTCAGATCTGGATATATAAAGAAATTTTTCCTTTAAAAATTCTTAATTCATGTTCAAAATGTCTGTCTAATAACCAAAAATTTTCAGTTTTACACAAGTTTTTGAAAAATTCTAGAATATTCACATTTCCTTGTTTGAACTTTAAAATAAAAGTTACAAAACCCAAAATAATTCAAAATCACTTTGTCACATTTTTAGGGAGACGTGTGCAAAAGCTGTAAGATCAGTGCAAACATGAGTGGACTTTGTATATATGAATGAAAGGTTTATTTTTATTGATTGATGTTAGAATGTCATTATTTCAGTCTAAGAGTCAGAACAACACAAACAAGACCCAAAACCTGAGGAACAGAAAGAGAAACAAGCTGCTTCAGGTCTGACTGGACCAGAAGGCGACTGTTTTTATTCCTAAACGAGCATCTGACTGAAAACTTCATCACATCACCTCGATATCATCAACAAGTCCTCGTGTCAATATCATATTTAACATCATCATATTCAGAGCTGAGCTCTTCACAAAGAGCTGGTTTAAAATCTTCTTAGTGCAAAACAATCCCGCTGTTCCTCAAAGATGGTCAACACCTTCTCTTTATGATCGTGAAATTATGTACAAATATTTACATCAAATATTTAACATATTATCTGATTGACCTCACATCACTCAAGAGAAAAACAAACTGTGTAACTGTCACTTCAGAGCAAAAGAAGAGAAAAAATCATTTCCACAGAAGACAAGACAAAAGTATTTTGGGCTCTTGTTTCTTTATCTTGTTTTTTGGTGTGTGCTGTTCTTAGTTACATTTGCCAGAGTGTCTGAGTACAGAGTTCAAAATAAAAGGATTGAAGTTTTGTTTTATATGACGGTGGCGTATTGCATTCACTTGAAAATAGAAAATAAATTCCTGTTTTTATGAGATACTATCTCGTAAAAACAGGAATTTATTTATTTTTGATTTTCCCCTGACACTTTGCTTCGAGACTGGCTGCTGCATTTATCAACCAGGTACGTGGTCAACACAGGTAAGGTGGGCCTGCCGTACTGGTCCAACTGATCATGTACAAAAACCGCAATGTTGAGCAGATCCGAGTGGGCTTTGCGTCGGAACAACCGCAAATTCCTCAGGTGTCTGCGCAATGTAGACAAACTAATAATAATACCATCTACACCGCTCAAAGACACAAGTATCTCCCAATGTTTCAAACCGAACGAGAAATAAAACTGAATAAGGTCTAACGTGTGCGACATGCTCGTTACTTTTAAGATTCCTTAGTATCTCATAAAAACAGGAAACTCAAAAATAAATCATTTTCTGCTTTTACATGTCGGAAAAACAGGAAATTCATGAATAAATAAATTCCTGTTTTTACGCGATAGTATCTCATGAAAACAGGAAAATCATGAATAAATAAATTCCTGTTTTTAAGAGATAGTATCTCATGAAAACAGGAAAATCAAAAATAAATAAATTCCTGTTTTTAAGAGATAGTGTCTCATAAAACAGGCGGATGTTATTTATTTTCAAGTGAATGCAATACGCCATGGTATTTAAGCCTTTTTGTGGTTATAAAATATCACCTTCACCACTGACACAAGATTTACTGTCACAATACTTAACACAAAAACCACACCTGCACCTGAATCTTCTGATCTTTAACATAATAACTGCCAAACTTTAATGCTAAGAAGATGGAAATAAGACCACCATGCATGTGTTACTCCTCAACCTTAACAGGTGGTGAGTGATGAAACAACACAAAAAGCAGATTCCTCTCTTTATTCTTCACTCCTCTGGTCCAGACCAGACTCTTCTTGGATAGACGAGACTACGCTGAAAAGTATTTGGTTGGGTTCATGTTTCAGATTTTTAAAAATACATTTATGAGCTGACCAGGAGAAGAAACAGACACATGAGGAGCAGCCATCTTGGTAAGTGTGCTGTGAGTGTGAGAGGATGGAGGGACTGCAAAGAGAAAGGCTGTACGAGAAAAACAGCAACAGCATTGAACCAGATCAAATCATGGAGGCACGGATCATAAATGTAACCTGATGATTCAGCTGCAGAGGGAGCAGAGAGTCTTTGACTAAACATATAATCATAGTAATCATAATGACAGATGTTTAAATCTTAATACTGACTATTGCTAAAATGGTTTGACGAGCTGAAGCAGATCTGTTCACCACTGCTTTCACCAATAAGCTGAGCTGATCTTGTATAAACACTGCATCTAAAATGGTTTCTCCTCTGAGTGGAGGGCAGAGTGTCTCTTCAGTGACGCATTTCGGATGAATCTTTTACCACAGACGGAGCAGCTGAACGGTTTCTCTTCTGTGTGGATAACTGAGTGTAGCCTCAGTTGTACATTTTGAGAGAAGCTTTTGCCACATATCGAACAATTAAACGGTTTCTCCCCCGTGTGGACCCTCGTGTGCCTCACCAAGTCCGATCTCTTCAGGAACCCTTTCTGACAGACGGAGCAGCTGAAGGGTTTCTCTGCTGAATGACCGTGCATGTGTTCTCTCAAATGTTTCTTACTCGAGAACTTTTCATCACAGACTGAGCAACAGAACGGTGTCACTCCTGTGTGGACATTCGAATGCTCCTTCAGACTTCCATGAGAAGAGAATCTTTGACCACAAACGGAGCAGCCGAATGGTTTCTCTCCTCTGTGGAGAAAAGAGTGTCTTTTAAGTCCTCCACTTCGAGTGAATCTCTTACCACAAATAGAGCATTCCCGAGGATCCTCTCCTGTGTGGACAGTCGAATGTTGCACCAATTGTGCATTGGCGGCAAATTTTTCACCACAGACTGAACAATTAAACGGTTTCTGTCGCGTATGGACGATCGAGTGTCGCTTCAGATCTCCACTTTTATAAAATCTTTTAGTGCAAATTGAACAACTGAATGGTTTCTCTCCTGTGTGGATACTCAAATGTTGCTTAAGGCCTCCCTGATAAGAAAATCTTTTCCCACAAACTGAACAGCTGAATGGTTTCTCTCCTGTATGGACACGCATGTGTTGCTTAAGACTCCCGTGATACGAAAATCTTTTTTTACACACTGAACAGCTAAGTCGTTTCTCTCCTGTGTGGACAAAATTATGGGTTTTTAAACTCACTTTATGAGCGAACCTTTTTCCACAAACTGAACATCGAAATTGTTTTTCTCCTGTGTGGACAGTCGAGTGCTGCCTCAGATCTCGATCACAGGAGAACCTTTTACCACAAACTGAACAAATGAACGGTGTATCTCCTGTGTGGATTTTCATGTGTGCCACCATGTTTCCCTTCCTGTTGAATCTTTTCTGGCAAACGGAGCAGCCGAAAGGTTTCTCTCCACTCTGGAGACCTTTGTCTTTCCCCGTCTTCGGTCCAGAGCTTGGACTGCAAACTGTAGTTTCTCCAGTATCTTCTTTGTCCTGCAGAGAGTTTGAACCTTCCTGAGGTTCATCACTCTCCTCCCAATCAGCACTGTCATCAGTATCAGATCCAGAAAAGTGTGAAGTCTTGTGTGGACTACCTGGCTGTGATCCTCCACAGTCCTCTCCAGCTTCTGTTTTCAAATGCTCTGTGTCTCTGTTCTCATCAGGCTGGAAGAGTTGAGATTTGTCTTCATCATTTTCTTCATTTTTTACATCAACAGTAATGGAAGAGAACTTGATCTCGTCCTCCTCTGGCTCCTGAAGCTGCTCTCTCTCCTGATTGATCCACACCTCCTCCTGTTCCTCTTTAATGTGAGCTGCTCCTGCTGGGTTCTCCTGCTTCAGACTGGAGCTCCTCTCCTGCTGCTCAGGGAGAACCTCTTCTTCTTTTACTATCACCTGCTGAATGTCTGTGGAGAAAATCGGGAAACACAAACTTTTACATAAACACAGAATTTAGAGTTAGAATATAAGGATAGCAGGAACTCAGCCCTTTCAAAATTTAATTTCCTTTCAAAAATAATAATAAAAAAAATATTTGCATTAGCTCATGCAAAGACTACCTATCAATCCAGCAGGAGCTCATCGCTGTGTCTTCTTTTGTCACGAATCATGATACAATATCAAACAAAATACAAAATTATTACTGAAGCTCTGAGCTGCTTTATTGTGTCATATTTCCATAGAAATACGAAACAGAAGATCAGAATAGTGTCCACATCTCTGTGTGTGCATGAAGTCAATCACAGAATAAGGTTGTGTGTTTGTCAAAGTTGTGTTGAAGGTTCTTGGTGAACAAACCTGCTCTGTGGAGCTCAGGGTTAAAAACAGAGTCCAGTAGTTTCTCTTGTCGATCCTTCTCCTCTTTTAAAAGAATCATTTCCTCCTCAGCAGCTACAGTCAGTCTATGATTCACTGAAGATTTCAGCATTTGGACGTCAGACATTTTCACACAATCACACACACTTTTTCCACACAAACTGCCTTCAAAACACTGCAGCTCCGTCTCTCAACACTTAGCATGCTAAGCTAAGCTCACTAGCTTCAGAGGACTCGTTGACATGTTGGACACTGAACATGTATTCAGACAAAGAGATCATCACAGTCTGCACAAGCAGCTAAACAAACACACTGGAATATCTGAGCTCACATTAATCCGTCTGTATCGCTCTGTAGCCGAGTTCATTCTCGGTTTGATGTTAGCTTGAGAGCACAGCTAGCTTCAGTTAGCATTAGCGGCTAACATGAAGGGAGTCTGAGGTGAAGGAGCACAAACACTTCACAAAGTCTGTTTCACTGACTTCTACTTATTTCACAAATATATTTATATTCAACCCATTTCAAACTGTAGTCCTCTTCTCTTTCATTAATCTGAATGATTTGTAAGACTTATCCTCTTGATGTTTATTTTCTGTTGTTAAACATCAAATTTGTGATTTTCCGCCACCTGCTGGTGTGGAGCTGGATATCTAATGAGTATATAAACAAGATAAAAGCTGTTAGAAATAAATGACACTGATATGCTTCTTATCAAAATTAATCTACTGTTGTCTTCTGTTTTAATGATTTAATGAATTCTTTTTTACTTTTTGAAATGTCAAACAGACAATTAACAGGACAAACAGTTCTGACAAAAACAGCACCAACAAGCAAGTAGGACAAAATGACAATAAAAACTCAACAGGTAACTTGAATGAATAAACAGAACAAAACAGAAGAGTATAAATTTAAACAAAACAGAGTAACCTATAATTTAAAAGAAGACAAACTTTGTACAGTGAGTGCACAAAGTGAATCAGTCCGTCTTAAGCAGAGAATTAAGAAAAATGAAAACTCAGTCTGGAAGATAAGCATCTCCCACTGATGTTCCTGAGTTTAGACCATTATTTCACAAATATATTTATATTCAACCCATTTCAAACTGTAGTCCTCTTCTCTTTCATTAATCTGAATGATTTGTAACACTTATCCTCTTGAACTGTTTCCTTCTTCTCTCTACATCATATTTCTGACCCTGTTTCCTCATCCTAAATGTGAACTGTTGGACCCAGTTTCCTCAAAACTTAATCCAGATTTTACTGTTTCATGTTTTAGCTCTTGTTTCTCATTCCACCAGCTCTCCTTCAGTTTCTGAAAACCATCTTCCCTTTCTGTCTTCCTCCTGCTGATCAGTCAGTTTCTTAAACTCATTTACTAAATTTGTCACTCTTTTGGTGAATCATTAAACGAAAAAGTTTTGATTTTAGAAACATTCCGCTGTAAAGAAACATGTCTGTCTACGGGGAGACATCTGAAAATGCTTTAGCTTACATGTTGTGTCTTTAAGGTTTAAGGTGCTCGCTGCACAGGAGGTCACGGTAGGAAACCCCCTGTGCGACGTCAAGAATACTCTGTGGAAGTCAGAGTTCATAATAAAATAAGAAGCAGAGCTTTATAATATGATCACGAGTTACAGCCTGACCTTTAAGGACAGTGACGGGATTTAAAGCCCAAAAGTGGGAGAATAAAATTCAGACCCAGGATCTCAAAGTGTTTTGAAAAATAACAAAGGCCTTTAATTCCTATAGCTTAGACATTTTGTTGTATAAGTCTTGTTTATTCTTTGATTTATCCATATTTGTTTTCTGGGCAAACACGTACCAGTCCAACCTTCTTAAAATTTACTCTCTGCAAAAACATTTTATAAGATTGGCAACTTTTTCTAATTCAACAGAAACTTCTGCTCCACTCTTTAAAAAACTGAACATTCTCTCAGTTTATGATATAAGTAATCATCAGATATGTGTGTTTATTTATAAATACATGTTCTTACCTTTTTCTTTTCATCATTTAGAAATTTCTTCAAATTAAATTCACAGATTCACTCATTTAGTAACAGACAGGTTGGTCTTCTTTACGTTCCCTTTTATAAAACTAAACACGATCAGTTCTCCATCAGATATCATGTGTAAAGATATGAAATGATAACAGACGTGCAGCTGAGAGCTCATCATCATTACACTTCCTTTAAAAAGAAATTGTCTTTACATTTAATTCATGAAGCTTAGTTTTACTTTCTTTTCCCAATGTCTTAAATTGTATTCTAATTTTGTCAACTCTTTAATGGTCTCTATATTTTCTGATTCTTTGTTTAACTTGTTTATGTTTGTTTTATTGTTGATTATTTCTTTTTGTTTCTCCACACATGGTTGAACACATGTATGTATGTATTACTTTGTGTTCTTACTGAAATCTTGACTGTTCTCTCCTTTTTCTTAAAGAAATGTGATGTCCTTTGCAAAAGCCTGATGGCTTCTTGACCTCTCCTGACACATTTCTTTGTTTTCTGAATATTTCCAGTTTGATCTCATGTATTTTTTATAGTGCAAATCAAATAAACAAATAGCTGGAAAAATTAAAAATCACACCAACACATCTCTGCTTGAACCTTCTTCAGGACACACACTGACCTGGTAAAATGGGTTCATCGTTTATATTCTATTTATTCTATTCTATGTCCCCCGTGCCATCAAACTGTACAACTCCTCACTTGGAGGGAGGAGGAGGGGAGGTGGGAGGACAGGGGAGGAGTAAAATAGATCGGTATGGACCACAACAATTCCAGTTGACTGCACTACCAACCGCAAGTTTTTGTTAACACATAAAACTTCACACTGCTTGTATTACTGCCACAGCTGTATTTTTATTATTATGTCATTCCCACTACTGCTGCTACAGTGTACAGTCTACTTATCTGCATTGTAGTTTATTCATACCTGTCACTTTAACTGCTACTTCAGTGTTAAGGTTTATTTACTAGTATTGTAGTTTATTTGTTTCAATTATTCTACCTGGTCAGTGCTTATGTTAATTATTTATTTTTAACAAACATTCTAATTTCTACTGTAAAAATAACTTATTTTTATTGTCCTTGTGGTCTATTTATGCTGGAAATCCCCAAATCCCCGTTGCTGCTAGAGTGTAAAGTTCAATTATTGCTATTATTTGTATTTTGCTGTATATAAACTGTGTTTTTATCTTTTTTATTCTTATCAAATCTGCACATTTTTTTCTGTACTATGGTGTTACCTGCTGCTGGAATCTGAATTTCCTGAGGGAACCCTCCCAAGGGATTAATAAAGTTCCTATCTATCTATCTATCTATCTATCTATCTATCTATCTATCTATCTATCTATCTATCTATCTATCTATCTATCTATCTATCTATCTATCTATCTATCTATCTATCTATCTATCTATTTCTTTATATTTGTTTTTACAGAAGAGTACTAGGGCCATGTCAGATTGAGAAAATGATTTTGGGGAAGTCGACTATAAGTAGAAATTTCAGGATTAAAGTTGAAACAATGAGGAAAAAGTTGAATAAAAATTTTGTGAAACCAATCGACATGTCCAGAAAAAAATTGGAAATTTAATCAAAATAGTCGATGTTGAGGAAAAGAAGCGAAAATTTTGAGAATAAAGTCGAAATATTGTGTATGTTGACTTTTTCTGGACACTTCTACTTTAATCACAAAGTTCTTGTTAAACTTTATTCTTGAAATTTCCACTTTAATGTCAAAACATCCGCTTTGTCGACTTCCCCAAAATCATTTTCTCCTAATACTCTTCCGTAATCTTCTGCTGTTAAAAATTAAAACATTTTCTTTAATCCTTCATTATTTTAAAGATGTTCTGTCATCCTTCAGGAGAAAAAAAAAAAAAAATAATTTTCAAACTGATCAGGAGTGGTGCCAATTTTCTGGTAACTTTTTAAAAACACAATATTTTTTATTTTGGCTTAAATAAGTGATGCTGTATTGCACAATGGTGTGGTGAAGGCCAGTGGTGCTCAAAGTAGGGATGGGGACCCCCTAGAGCAGGGGTGGGCAACTATCAGTACCAAAAGGGCCACATTCATTTCTTTTTCAGTGCCAGAGGCACTGTTATATATTGTTGGGCACTCTCAATAATGGAAAATACATAAATTTAAAAAATAGCAAAGATAAAGTTTAGGAAAGGATTGTAAACACTTGAATATTCTAACACAATTAAAAAATGATGACTACTGAGCATGACACATAACTGCTAAATTAAGCTCCTCTTTAGGGCAATAAAAGAATGAATGTTTACTAGTTTTTAAAGCACAAATATATTACCATTACTATTGGTTCCAAAATGTTTTTTTACCAATACTATAAATTATATTTTAATGCCTCATAAAACATTTTTAGAGGTACAATCATAGCAAAATAAGAACTTAAATTACTTTAAAAGAACAAAGCAATCTACCGTTAGTAAACATACTTAGTAACTAGTAACTGTTTTTTTTTTTTTGTTTCTTTACATTTCCTGTTTGTTTTATTATTTTTGGGAAATGATTGGTGGGCTGCATTGAGTGAGGTAAAGGGCCACATATAGCCCCTGGGCCGCCAGTTGCCCACCCCTGCCCTAGAGGGTCGTAACACAGGAAATAGAGGTCAGTAAAACAAAGAAAATCAAACTCAATTTAAATGACATTTAACAAGTGATTGGGAAGGTTTATGAATAAAAAAAGAGACTGACTTGATGTAAAATGACATTTATCTGGAAAGATTCAGGCTGAACTTAGGAGTCTGAAGAACAAAGTAGCATAAATAAAGGAGTTTTATTCAAATAAAGGAGGCATGTCACAAGTGTTAAAAGTTTGAAAACTGTTGGTGTAAGTGACCACTCCTGCTTTATGCTGCTTTTTATTAGTCTGACTGAATTTTTAAACACGAAAACAACAACAGCAAAACACACCAGTGCTAACACAATCAGTTTGTCACCTTTTGGTGTGGTTTCTTGGAGTTTAGGAGAGTTTTAGAGGTATATTCTGCGTAAATAAATACGAATCTTGGAAATAATAGTTTTTCCCGAAGTTATTTTATTGTGTTTTTGCAATTTTTGTGTGTTTTTGATTGAGTTCCTCACTTTGTTTTTGCCACGTTTTGGCTAGTTTTTTGCTGTGTATTTTGCAGTTTTGCCATTGCGACATTTGTTGGACATTTTCTTCTTGGTCGTTACATGAATATAAAAGAAAATGTCAAGGAAGAGCACACGAGGGAAGAGAGTCCACAAAAGCACACCTTGGATGTGTGATGTGTGTCACGTGCTGTTTCAGAGACTACCACTGCTGAAATAAAAAAAAAAACGCCTGGCTTATTGACAACTATAACAGTCTGTATCATGGAAATGTGAAACTGTCTGAGTTGTTGTAAAATAGTTTGAATCAAATATTTGCAATCTCAGAAATGTTCAATCTGCACTTTTCAAGAATTTATATAAAGAAGGTTGAAGAAAATTCAATTCCGTTTTTGTCCTTTTCTTCTTATAACACAGTTTTAGGTATTTTATTACATATGAATGATAAATACTTGACAGACTATGAAAGTTCTACTTCTCCTGGAAAAAGGGTGTAAATTATTTACACATAGGGCATTTTTGACAAAAAAGACCAGGCGTTTTAATAAATATAGCTATTATTATGGTGCCAAAAGGGTTAAAGGAAACCTAAGGTTGATTCAAGAACCAGAGAGCCTTAAATATTCAAACAAAAAGTTTATTTGTACAGAGAAAAGAACATTTCCTCTGACACACACAGACACAGTCCCACATCCCCCTGAAGAAAATCCACACCAGCTGCTTCTGGGTGAAAATTGAAACGTGTGAAATGTAAACATCAAACATTTAACATAATCAGATGACCTGAAGTCTTGTTGAGTCCCTTAAAGGTAAAATAAATCTTTTCTCTCGACTATTATCATGAACGTGAAGGCAAATAAAGAGCAGCATCTGTTTTTGCATAATCACGGGAGGTAAGCTCATCATTTGATGCTTCTTCTGCATAAAAATGAATCAGTGAATGTTTGATCCTGTCAGGATAAATAATGCAGACTCCAGAGCTCCCTCACGCTAAAAATAAATAGGAGGCAATATCAAGTTTATGGATAAAAACTAAAGAACGAGCTAAAGGAAAGTTTGGGTGGGCATCGTTGATCTAAATTCTACTTCACACTAAATCACACACAAACACAAACAGTCGTTGCTATCATCACTACAAGTCATCGTTTATCTTTATAAATTAGCTTTAACACTCCAAACATTTTGATTTTCATGATTCTTCAAATAACGCTCTCCTGGAAAAATCCATCTGTCCTTCTGTCACTCAGCAGGATCTGCAGGTCTCTGAATATTTCATATCATCAGTGCATAAACTCTAAACTAAGACAGAAACTCCCCACGTTGGTCAATATTTAAAATAATTTAACTAAAGCACAGCAGAGCCGTTCCATTCAGCCCACAGGCCTCCTTTACATAATCATTGGTTTATAGTTATCAAGATTTCAGTCTGTATTTACATGAATATACACGTGCTCAATTATTTCTGTGGACAAAATAATGTCTGCTAGAGTTCCACTACGGGCTCATCTTTTGTTACTGATCATTTTTTGGTTTCTCCTCTGCGTGGACGATCGAGTGTTGCCTCAGATGAACACCTCTTGAAAATCTTTTGCCACAAATCGGACAAACGAACGGCGTCTCCTCCGAGTGGACCAGAGAGTGTCTCGTCATGTCTCCGAGTTTTGCAAACTTTTTGTCACAAACCGAACAGTTAAACTGCTTCTCGCCCGCGTGGGCAGTCATGTGCCGCTTCATGTCGCCATGTTTGGGAAAGATTTTACCACAAACTGAGCAACTGGATGGTTTCTCTTCTACGTGGACGCTCATGTGTCGCTTCAGACCTCCGTGGGTGGTAAATCTTTTGCCACACACCGTACAGCTGAATGGTTTCTCTCCTGTGTGGACAGCTAAGTGTTTCCTGAGACCCCCAGAAGAGGAGAATGTTTTGTCACAGAATGAGCAGCTGAATGGTTTCTCTTCTGCGTGGACAAAGATGTGAGCTTTGAGCGTGTCGCTATACGCAAACCTTTTGTCACAAACTGGACAAACGTACGGTTTCTCTCCTGTGTGGACAGTGGCGTGGCGCCTCAGATGAACACCACGAGAAAAACTTTTACCACAAACTGAGCAGATGAACGGCTTCTCTCCAGAGTGGATTTTCATGTGTGCCACCAAGTTTCCTTTCCAGTTGAATGTCTTCTGACAGATTGAGCAGCTGAAAGGTTTCTCTTCATTTTGGAGTCCTTGGTCTTTCTCCTGATGTGTCTTTTGTCCAAAGCTTTGAGCACATTCAGAGAAGCTCACTGATGTTTCTCCAGCCTCACATTTCACATCACTCACAGCTCTGTTTTTGTTCTTCAGATGGTTTGAACCCTCCTGAGGTTCATCCCCCTCCTCCCAATCAGCACTGTCATCAGTATCAGATCCAGGAAGGTGTGAAGGACTAACGGGCTGTAGGTGTCTTTGTGCATTAAAGTCTCTGTCTGCCTCTGACCCTCCACAGTCCTCTCCATCAGCACCAAAGAACTGAGACTCCTCTTCTTCATCTTCTTCTTCACTCTTCACAGTAACAGGAAAGTAAGTGAACTTGATGATATCGTCCTCCTCTGGCTCCTGAAGCAGCTCTCTCTCCTGATTGATCCACACCTCCTCCTGCTCCTCTTTAATGTGAGCTGCTCCTGCTGGGTTCTCCTGCTTCAGAGTGAAGCTCCTCTCCTGCTGCTCAGGGAGAAGCTCTTCTCCTACCATCACCTGCTGGACATCTGTGGACAAAAATGGAAAACATTAAGCTCTTGAAAAATCTCTTGGACAGATCTTTGGCTCGATTATACAGTCCATTAAAAACTTCAAGTTTCTGGCTTCCAGGCAGATTCTCTCTGCTCCTCTCGACACTTTTGGAAAGAAGGCAGGACATTTGTACAATAGTTGGGTTCTCTTTTCTGGCCCGTTACGCTGCATTTTTCATAACAAGTTGGAGATTTGACACCAACAATTCAAGTAACTACTTCACTAAATCACAGCTCATATTTTGTAGCTTTATTTTGGTACAGAAGGCGAAACATGCGGCCATTTTTAGCCTGCTCAGCCAGCTAACAAGGAAAGGTCCAAGGAAATGACACAGACTTCCTGCTGATGTAACATGGATTCACTGTGCTGGCTTCTCAGAACTCTTGTACTTTTTAGCCTTCATTCATACCAATCTAAGCCAAAAAAAAAAAAAGTGGGAGGGCATTGTTCCCCGTTACTCAGGTAGACGTAAACAACCCAGCAGCAAAATATTCTACAGAATATTAGACGACAATATTCTAAAAGCGTTCTTGAAGGTTTTTGTTTATTTATCCAGCAGTTAAGCACAAAATGACTGCTGATGGAGGAGACATAGAAGACATTTGTATCAGGAATCTGGTGTGTAAAGAGTGTGTGCCCTCTTCTTCTTCGACTTCCTGCTCATTTTAACAACACAGAATACGACACACCCACCAATGACGTCACGGTTCACAAGCTGGAACCAACTTTTTTTGGTTTAAGCCATAAACTAACTTTTCAGGTTCTGAACCAATAATTTTCCGGTCTGAACGCACCGGCTGATTTAAAATTATGTTCAGGAACTGGAACCGGTGTGAAAGCCCTCTTAGATGCACACGAGTGACTCCCTGCAGAGCTCAGACTCACTTAAACGGTTTAAATCACTCCTTTAGAATCAAACTAGTTATTTTCCAACCCTTTCAAGACACAAGCAGAGAAAACATATCCTATTTTTCCAGATTTAAAGAAATTGCAAAATATTGAAACCTGCAATATATTTTTACATTTTTTATGTAAAAGCAGCTTCATTTTCAAATCTATTCTAACCATGTCTGACCGGTGTTACAGTTTGACTGGTAACCACGTTTCCTTAAAGGTGCTATGAGGAGAATCTGTTTCCGGCGACATAAAGACTCTGCTCTTCATGAGCACGCGCGGCGACTGTCGTAATGCTGCGTTCCAGTAACCTCGGAACTGGGAGTGACATCACCTCCGACTTATTGGCGTTCCAGTTGAAGTCGGAAAAAAACATGCCGATCTACCAGGCTATTGTTAGCTGTTGTTAGCACGCCCTGCATTGTTGTTCACAAATATCACATGAAGAATGTGATTATCACTATGGCAGCATTTTTGTAAATGTAAGTCTAACAATACTATGTATACAGCTGATCTAGAGCGACACACCCCAGTCAGAAGTGTAAATAAATTGATGATTACAGGAGCTAATAACTGTTCACACTGGGGGCATCCATCTTTGATTGTCAACTCGGGGGTGGCGAGGTTTCACTGAGTTCCCAGTAGGAAATTCTGACTTCAGAGGATGTTCCAGTTGCAGTTTCCTACTCGGAACTCGGAAATTCTTACTTCTGACTACAACTGGAACGCACCAAAAGACGTGACCCAAGCCAAAGCGTGTGTTTGTTGTGATGCTAATGAATGCAGCTCGGACCTTCCTCAGAACTCTGCATTGCTTTACAACTTCTTTTTTCAACAACTTACAGGATGCAAAGCGACGAGGTAATGTATCTCTTTCTAGTTATGTAGCGGTAGTTTTTGATGTGTGACAACAAGCAAATTTTGGAAAACTTAGTATCGTAGTTTTGTAGCCGGCTATATATCGCTACTTACAGCCCGGTGCTCTAAGACGTGTCCGAATAATATAAATTTGCTCTAGTTTTAATTGTCTTGTTCCTGAAGTTGAGTATCCAGGCCAGTCCAGCCCTGTCCGACCCGACAGCGAAGCTAAAGAATAGCATTTATAGATAACCTATTTTGATGCTACAAAACTCATCTTAAAGTGTGTATTTTGATCAGGTATATATCTAAAAGTGAGACTTTTTTTGTAATTACTCAGAAACTCCACACAGTCCCTTTAAGTCAGTAGAGAGTTTGAGCAATAATTCTTCATGTGGGTTTCAGTTCAAAACATTTTTGATGAGCTTGATCAGATCCTCTTATTAACATGCATTCAGCTTGTCTTGACAGTTTCAACATCTGCAGCCACAGACAGAAGCAGACAACACAATGACTTGAAAAATGATAACACTGGATCTTATTTAAAACATCTGAGGCATTTCTATCATCATAGTGTTCCTTTAAAGCTGGGGTCTGCGATTTGATTTAGATACACTTTTTGTAATACTGGTTAAAATGGTCTTTATGACCCGATGGTAATCAACTCATTATGTGTTCTTAAAACAGAGCGAAAAATATCTGCTATCTACAGCAGGAGTAAAACAGGGAAAACACCAACCAATAATCTTGCCGGGATACCTTTTTTTACACCAATCAAATCCCTTCGCCATTCTGCGTGCCTGCTGCGCGTGCATTTTCCCGGCGTGCACCGACAGTGCGTGTAGCATGTAGCATGTAGCGTGTAGGGAACAGACTCCGCTGGAGAATGCTTACCTTTCAAGTTTTGTCTTTGAAAATAAGGGAAGTCCGCTGTGAGCTGTCCCACAACACCAACCAAGCTCCGGTATCCCTCACATTTAAGACAGATGTACAAGAAATCTAAAATAAACTCTGTTTTTCTAAGTTTGTTCCGCTGTTGGCTCTAATCTCGCGAGAACTGCCGTCCATGCTACTGCAGGTGGCAGTTCTCATTAGACTTCTTCTTCTTCGGTGGTTGGCATCCATCATTTTGAAGCATTACCGCCCCCTTCAGGCTAGAGACAGACAGCTAGTTCTCCAAAATCGCCAACCCCAGCTTTAAGCAGCATTAAAGTGAAGTCAGTGTCGGGGTGCTAGTTTGGCGGAGTGGTTAGCAACCAGGCACCCCATGTACTTGCTTCTGCCGGTCCAGGTTCGAATCCCGCCTGTGACCAGTTTGCAGAGTGTCTTCCCCTACTCTCTCTCCCCCTTTCACAAGCCTATCCACTGTCTCTCTACTATCAATAAAGGCACAAAATGCCCAAAAAATACATTAAAAAAAAAAAAAAAAAAAAGTGAAGTCAGTGTAATCATGTAAATAGTCCAATTAGTAACTCTGAAACCAGCTAAAGCTAGCATACCGTTTAATCCACGTAAACTGTCGATTGTTAGGAGTAAACAAAAGAGAAAGTGATGAACAGGGACGTAACACAGAGAGGTCTGTGCAGATTGACACAATTTCAGGCCTGAAATGCAGTTTTCCCTGTTCACACAGAAACAACTTGCACAAAGTTTCTGAAAATATTTTGCAAAATCTGTGCTTTTTTAAACCAAAACGCTGGCTCCATGTGAACGAAGGGACAAAATGATTATAAGACGATTTCTGCCTTTGTGTGAACAAAACCTAAAAGGTAAGACTTTTATCAGGTATAACATGACTTAGATTTTTTATGGCCTCGGATTTAAAAAATCTAATTCAAGATGTTCAACCTTGTTCTTTGAAAATGATATACATTATTATATATTGCCTGATTTGATTTTCCGAGTCAGCTGTTCCATGAAAAGATAGATTTCAATCTCCTCCATTATCTTCAAATTTTCTTCGCTTTAAATCTCCCTTCCCAAAAAATCTTTGATTTAAAAAAAAAACTCGATTCACGATTCGATTTGATTCAATGCCCCCGCCCCATTTAAAATGAAATAACTACTCATTGTAAATTTCTTTCCAAAATATACATTTATTTATACTTAAAATGTACATTTAAAGTGCCTCCAGGTTAAAAAAATCAACACAGAAATTGACACAAGTGCCTGTGAACTGTAGTTTTGTACACTTGTTTGATTTAACTATGAAGATAACAAAATGCCCAAGGTAATGCTTGATGTAAAAAAAAGTTTAATAGAAAACTCATCTCTCGTTGTAAAAAATATAAAAGTGTACAAAGTAATGAGAAAAGTGCCTCGAAGTGTGAATGTGAAATGAACGGGCTGAATAAAAAAAAAAAAATCGTTAAACTCGAGTTTCAGGAAAAACGAATTGATTTGACTCGCCAACTCGATTTTTTGCCCAGGCCTACTCCAAAATGAAGCAATTTGGACACCAGGATCATTTCAAAAGTATTGATTTATATTAGGGCTGAACAATTAATTGCAAATTAGATTAAATCGCAATATGGCTTGTTGCAACTTTCCATTTTGGCACTGTGATCTTATTTTTTCTACAATTTCATGACCATTTTTTACCTCTTTACAAACACTTTTCTCCCCACATTTTAACCTTTTTTCAACCCCGTTTTTTTTTTTACAACTTTATGCCTATTTTTCCGCCATTCATCTTTTTTTGGCCACTGTCAGAACCATTTTTGGAATTTTTACATGGTTTTTGAAATTTAATTCCCAATTTTGTTGCCATAATCAATTTTCCTAAGCCGCTTGTGGATTTTTTTTGCCAATTTTTCCACATTTTTTTTTGCAATTTCATACCTATTTTGCACCTATTTATTAACCTTTCTGCTTTCATACCATTTTTACCCAGTTTTTACAATTTCATACCTATTTTGCTTCTGTTCTTTACTTCTCCACTTTTTCTCAAATCTTTTATCCTTAGATTGATTTAATGTCGTATTGGTTTTACTATAAAAAGATCTACTGCTTATGTTTGTTTAAGAATACATAAGATGAGGAACATTAAAACAATTGCAGAGTAAAAAAAATAGCAATTAGATTATTTTCTCAAATCGTTCAGCCCTAATTTATATCCACTATCAGAAATAGAAGAACTCAAACCCAAGAAGCCTTTAAAGACAAATTGAACTCACCACAGGTCAAATACTTCAGAGAGTATTTACATCTTTAGATTGATTTTTTTGTTCAAGTCATGAACCAGTTTGGTGTTGATATGTGTTTGTAGGCAGACTGAACTGTGTGCTGTAATGTCTCTATGACTGGTTTGAGTGTTTTAGGGAGAAAACGACTCCTGCTGCTCCATCAGGCTGCAACAGAACGACAGGAAAGATCTGGTCATTAAACCCAGTGAAGAAACAAAGAAATGCTTTAATTTACCTGAAAAGTGTTTTGTTTTTAGAAGACCTCATTGATTTTGTGATGTTCATTGCTGGGAATGTAGATTCTGAGCCGATACTTGTTTAAAAATTATTCAATAAACTTCTGGAGCCATGACGTTACTCTTATAATTCAGCATTTATAAGCCTGAGCTTCATCCTCTTCATCCCTGACTTGATAAATGTGCATCCGTCTATCTTCCGTTTCATCCTGTTGACTTTTAAAGCCACGCCCGAGCTCGTCTGGTGTTTTAACTACAGAGCACAAACCTCCACTGAGGTACTTCACATATTCCTGTTACATCTATAAGCAAAAGTTCATGATGAAGTTACCAACATAATCTGATTCATGACCCTGAAAACCCACGACTAGACCTCAGAATCATGTTGTCATTATTAGTTAGACAGACATTGAGCAAAAACGATTGTCCACTCATGGCGGTTATCTGGATCACCACTAAAGTCTGATCATTTCTATATTGGGCCATTCCCAACATCTCCTGAAAATTTCAGCAAAATCTGTCCAGTAGTTTTTACGTGATCTTGTTAACAAACAAACAAACAAACAAACAAACAGCAGTAAAAACATAAACTCTTTGGTGGAGATAAAGGCCTCATCCACACAAAGACAAAACGCTTCACAGTTTCAAAAACGATCGTCATAAAGACGAAGGCGGCTCAGAAAATGTGTGCGTCTACATGAATGATACGCATGAAGACGCTGTAAAACACATGCCAGACCTCTAGGGGCGCTGTAATGATATGACGGAAACAAGTGGAAACAGACGAAAAACAGTGGGCATGCGCACTTGCGTCAAAAGTTGTAAACAGAGATTGTGATAAAGTGATCATAAAGTGGCGTAACGTGTCCTTGATAATTGTTTGTTCAACTCGTGGTGATTGAGAAGAAGGAGATTTTGCTGCAACAGGGAAGTAGGGTCACTAGCTTCATCAGCACATACGCTACACCGTACGCCGCCATTGTTGTTGTCGTTGTCGCGTGTGGCGCATGCGTGTTAATGAAGATATGAAACTATGACGAAAGCGTATCTGAAAACTTGCAGAGAGCCAGGAATCACGGAGCTGCATATATGGCATTTCAACCTGGTTTCTAAAATGATCGTTTAAGGCCGAAAACGCCGTCTTCGTATGGATGATACGCAGATTCAGCAAAAAATGTATGCTTTAAGACATTGGTTTATCTTCGTGTGGATGGGGCCTGGAAATAGAAAGATCTGATCATTTGAGTTTTAAGTATTACATTAACTTGAGATAAAAATACATGGACTAAACTATTTTTAAAAAATATTTAATGTCAAACAGACAATGTTGTCACACTGTTATCAGGGTTTTATTTTGTCCTCTAGGCACCTTTATTGAAGATGTTGGTGTTTTGGTTTGAAAATGAATGCTTTGATTTTCCGTTGACGCATAAACATGAAGACAGAGTTGATGTCTAATGGCAAATAATTTAATGCTACACTAATATAAATGATTCTATCTAAATATATAACTGGTAGGACTGAGTGATTTTAGGAAAAAGAAGATCAAATGGAGATTTTTCTGGCAGATGTTTGCTATTTTAATTCTATGAGTGATTTTCTTCAAATCAAGCTTCAGCGCAGTAATCACTGTTCACAGTTTAGACAACAGTAGGGAAATAAATGATCAAAAGCACATAACACATTATTCATCATCTATTTATGATGATAAATAAGCCGTTATCATTTTAGGGATACTCCAACTTCTACTCCTAAACAGGCTTTGTGTTGTTGGCCTGCTCATCAGCACCTCTGTAAATACAAATCGCTGCAAACTTGTAAAATAGTTAACATGACAGATCCTGGATCAGTCAGGAGTGATCAATACTTTGTTAAATTTTTCTAAATCAAAGTGAAATATTCTGTCCACGTGCTGCCACTGACAAATGCTGACTTCTTCCATTTAAGCCCAAATCAGACCAAAGATTTACGATGAGCCGAGTACAAAGTTGCATCAACCTGATGTGGGTCACTCTCAAAATTTCTAAAAATGCGTGAGCTCACATCGCTGCAGCTTCAAGAATTGAATTGAGTTGAATTTATCTATTTGTTTGGGACGATGTAGTTTAACATAGCTCCATCACTGAGCATGAATCTGACGTGCTGCACAGAGAGTTTATAGCAAATGCTAATTTCAACTCTTGTCCCTAGTTGGGCCTTTTAATTTAAGTCAGAAAATGTACAATATTTAACAGCATAAAATAATAAAAAAGTTTACAAAACAACAATATAATACATGTTCACATAAAAATAAGTAATCACACAAACCAGTTCAAAATAATTAAAATAAATGTGGCAAACTAAGAATGATGACAGCTCTAGTTTGCTTTTAGCCAGGACTTGACCTTTGTAGAGAAGAGTTTTTAATCTGTGGTTAATTTGATTTTGGTTGGTGATGAATTCCAGAGTTTAGAGTCTTAAAAAGAGAACGCTGTCCAAATGTTGACTTACATTTTTGTATGCTACAGTTTCCATTCACCGTGCTTCTTGTTGCTCTGCTGCTGTTCTGTCTTTGAATAAATTTTGATAAGGGTTCAGGGGCAAGATTATTAATACATTTAAAAATGATTTTAAAGAAAGAAAACTGCATGCTGCAAGAGCTGGTCTGTCATGTCCAGAGAAATGACCCCTGATGTTCATGTTTGGCTCCAGGGTTGTTTTGTTTGTTTTGTGTTGCTGTTTAGTGTTTGACGTGAACAGTGAGAATGATAAAAAAATTAAAGATCAAGACTTTGGAGCTGCATGTTTTAAATAAGAAACAAATTTAACTTGTCATTCATGCAGAGAGTTTGAAACAGGAGATCTCCTGTGCTGATTTCTCTCAGTTACAGTAAAGTTTTATTGCCTCAGAAGAATTCCGCACACAGGTCTGTATTTAAACGAGGGTTCATGATAACGCTGCACTTCTTGCTCAATGGTGAGCTTGGTGGGAGAGATTTTTTTCTCGTCTTCTGCTAAACTTTGAGAGGTGTTTGTTTTATGACGTGGTTCACATGCTGTCCGTCACACAGCAAATCTGATTTCTCTGAGCAGCCCATAAAGAATGTGACCAATAGACCAATCGTCCAATCTATCAATCAAACTTTATATATATAGCACTTCTCATACTGTACAACATATGTAGCTCAAAGTGCTACACCTGCTGAGGGTTCTGCAGGACTCTAGGAATTCATGTTTAAGGATTTTTATGGCAGTCTATTTTGTGTGAAACATCACTCCCTAAAAAATTATTCTGTGATTTAAAAATGTAGACGCTCAATGATAAGGTTAAACATCATAGTGTGCTTGCACGTTCTAACGACAATACAGCTCATGAGGCCTGAATGACTCATCCTTTTTGGATCAACATCCCAATTTCAGACAGCAAAATCATGTGATCACCAAAGCTGCAATATTTAACAGCGCTCCTGACTGATCCAGGATCTGTTATGTCAACTTTTTTTTTACAAATTTACAAGCAATTTGCATTTACGGGAGTTCTGGTAAAAGGTCAGCAACACAAAGTCTCTGTTTAGGAGCAGAAGTTTGAGTATCACTTAAACAATGAACACTGATTATCATGAATATCAGATGATGACTAATGTGTTACATACTTTTGATAATTGGTCTCCTCGCTGTTGTTTATATTGTAAACATAATGAATATGCACTGAAGATTGATTTGAAGAAAATCCAGAATCAAATTGAAATCATAATATCTGCCAGAAAAATCACATTTAGATCTTTTCCTAAAATAGTTCAGTCCTCGTCTGCACGTGAGAAACAACACTACAACAATGCTTCAGACCGCCAGCCATAAAAACAAGAAAACAATTTTAAACTTTTTTATAACTGAAATTGGACATAAATGTTGAACAGGAGGAATTATACACTGATTTTTTTTTTTACCGAAGCCAGAAATCAACCCAACGACATTCAACCACTATACATGATTTTGCTGTTCAGAAATGCAAATAAATCACTATAACTTGATGTCTTAATCAAGAAATACAAACCAGCTTTACTGTAATAACCATCTCTGTTAAAGAGCTTCAATACACTGGTGTATTAACCAGCACAGAAACACCAAACTGATTTTGGTCATTAATGTTGTTTATTTTTGCTTACGTTTTACGTTTTGTGATTGTCTAATAAGTTTGTCAAGAACTGTACATGTGGCCAAAATATCTGAATTAAATATAAGCAAATATTTGAATACCTACAAAGTAGATTAATCACTTTTTAAAAAGATTATCTGCCCACATTATGGCCATGTGTGTTATTACCATGCATCCCTAATAATAATAACCTAGGCCTGAGCTACATATCAGGTTAATCTTCTTGACTATGTTGTTGCTGAAGATTCACCCTCCCTCATTTGTCCTCCAAACAGGGACACAGCCTAGTCCTGTGAATGTGTACAACATGTTCTTGTGGCCTGTTTTTGATTAAACTGCTCCTAAAAAAAAAAAAAGATAAAAATGTGTAACCAACCAGAGTGAATATACCTGCATCCTGGGTGATCAGGGCTTTCCCATCATTAATAGAGTTTAGCTTCCATTATTAATGTACATAATTCTGTACATTAAGATTTAACGGCATGCACTGAAAGTCCAAAGAGATTTGACCATTAATACACTCAGATTATTTCTTATACGTGCAGTTTTTGAACAAATTTAATTTCAGAAAGGTGAAATACAAACAAAATGTACCGTGTTTACATCCACGATCCTACTGCCCAGCTCAAGATCTGTTGATCATTCATATCAATACATTACGGGTAGACATCAGGATAATGTCCACATCTATCTGTGTGCATGAGGTTAAATAAAGAATAATGTGTGTTTGTCAAAGTTGTGTTGAAGGTTCTTGGTGAACAAACCTGCTCTGTGGAGCTCAGGGTTAAAAACAGAGTCCAGTAGTTTCTCTTGTCGATCCTTCTCCTCTTTTAAAAGAATCATTTCCTCCTCAGCAGCTACAGTCAGTCTATGATTCACTGAAGATTTCAGCATTTGGACGTCAGACATTTTCACACAATCACACACACTTTTTCCACACAAACTGCCTTCAAAACACTGCAGCTCCGTCTCTCTACACTTAGCATGCTAAGCTAAGCTAAGCTAGCTGTCCGTCGCCTCGCGCTAGCTTCAGTTAGCATTAGCGGCTAACATGAAGGGAGTCTGAGGTGAAGGAGCACAAACACTTCACAAAGTCTGTTTCACTGACTTCTACTATACATACAGGCTGTGCTGCTTCATTAACAGATCTGCTGTTAACGAGAAAATGTTCACAACGATTAAGGAGAAACGCTCCAAGCTAACATGCTAACGGAGAGACAGGAAAAGGAGGAAACTTCTTTTTCTATTTCCGGTTATTCTCTCTTCATTACCGCCACTCTGTTGTAGTCCTTTATTGTTTTCCCATATTTAAAGCCTTTTACTGCGAAGTGGCGCTTTAATAGATTTTTCTGTGCTGATTTTAAGACTCTCTAGCTCCAAATGTGATCCCAGAGATCAGGTTTTCACAAACACTCATCTGAAGATTCCCACACAAAAGCTGGAAACAGTTAATACAATTACTGATGTGCTCAACCAAGGACATGCAAACTTTTTTTTTTAATTCAACAACAAGGACACATATTAAAAGTGTATGAAATATAACAGACAGTTATATCAACTGAAACAGGACGCCAGGGGGTTTGCAAATAAAAAAAAATACAAATTAAAAGACAGGGACATAAATTATTGTTAAATACAAAATTTTTAACGCTTACAGAGGCTTTTTATTTTCTGAGTCAGAAACTGAAGAGGTTTAATGTTTGATGAAAACAGAAATGAGAGAAAATTAGGTTTTGTACCTGAAGATTTACATCTGTGTATGTGAAATTTAGCCAGGATTATCAGTAGATTGATCTAGTAGTATTGTGAATTTAAACTATTATTGAATTGAGTGCAGCCAAATAAAACATTTTTCCAACATAAGGTGAAGTGCGTATAAATGTGGGTACAAATAAGATGACAGTTTGCTCCAAAGTTTTTGGGATTCTGAGCAAGACCAAAACAGATGTACCACTGTTTCATACAGAATCACAGTGCACATCAACGTCCTTTTTCAGTCTTTGGAGATAACAATTAGTAAGACAGGATCTGTGAAGCATTTTGTGTGATACATCTTTGACCTTGTTGGTTAAAAAAATTGTATGAGGTAGTAACCGAACATTTTTCCAGTGTATATCATAAACAGAAGGAGGCCAGTGAGATCACCTTATTCTTGTTTTTGTTGTTCCAGGTAAACCAGGCTTTCCTGACATCAGTCTCAGTTACATCTAATAAGGTGGGGAGGGTGTTGTTAACATTGACACCTTTAAACAGTGATATTATTCCAGAGGGCACAGCATCAAAGACTATAGTGAACTCCTTAGGCGTAACAGGGAACCCATAATGGTGATAAATTCAGCATAGTTGTAAAGTTGGTGAAATAGCTGACGTAATAAAAGAATATTGTTATCAAACCATTTCTTGAGGAAAATATATTTGTTCTTGTACAGAATATATCTGTTGTTCCAGATGAAGAATTTTGAGGGGAAGTTTGTTGGCATTAAAGTACAGAGCAACAAAAACTGGAGACCACCTACTGAGGAGAAGATGTAGTAGGGTATAAAGTTCCATAATGATGTTGGGCAACTAAGATAACATTTGATCCAGTTCATTTTCAAAGCCAAGGACATGCAAACTCTCATGGTAATGGATTTTGTTTAATACATCATTGCTTGAGGCCCTGACCATGTCTCCTTAAATCACCTGACAGGCTCACTGTCACTCAGAGGATAGGTTTGTAAATCCTTCTCCTGGTTTTCAAAGCACTAAATTGTCTTGGGCATGAATAACTTTCACATTCTATATCCTCTTTGTGGCATGCAGACCCTCACAGCCCCTGAGAGGTTTATTCACAGAGTCAGAACTAAAGAAGGAGAGGCAGTTTTTAGTCTCTCCACTCCTCATCTGTGGAAAAAACTACCAGAGAAAATGAAACTCTTTTAAATAAGATCTGAACACATTTAGATTCACTATGGCCTTCTCTTTAGTTCAGCTTCTTTTTATTGTTATTTTCTTTTATGTTCTCTTTTAATTAAATATGTTTTTATCTTTCATATTTGATTTATCATGTTTCATTGGAATTACGCTTTACTGTCCCTCTTTTGCACACAAGTAACAACTAAATATTGTGATTTTCAACCTCTTTTTGACCAAATAGCAAGTGATTGCACCACGAGGATAATATATTAACAGCTCAAATTGCATTTAATTGAATGTTTGGTTCTCTTTTCTGACGTCAGAGCAGATCACTGATTGTGTTGGTAAATCATATTTACTCTGTTGAATAAAGTTAGAAAAACACGTTTTAATTCTTCCTCGTTTATAGGATAAAAACAAAAGGGAAAAATATTATTCTTGGAAATGATAAAATGTTTCTCAAGTAAATGTTTGATTCTGTGGTAAAAAGCAGCCCTGATGAAGTTTGGCTTTTGTTTTCACATGATTTTTCCTCAGAGCAAAGAAACCACAACGAACTTGGAGAGCACAAACCTCCGCTAAGGTAGCTCACATATTGCTGTTAGATCTATAAGCAACAGCTCTATGATAAAGTTACAATCATGATGGGATTCCTGATCCTGAAAACCCACACCTAGCACTCAGAATCAGTGTTATCACAAAAATCTAATCATTTTTCGTTGGGACAAAACCAACATATCCTGAAAATTTCAGCCAAATCCATCCTGTAGTTTTTGCATAGTCTTACTAACAAACAAAAAGACAAACAAAAATGCAGCAGCAAAAGCATAACCTGATGGCAGAGGTAACAAATCAGATCAAATGGTCTTAGTCTGCTTTTAAACTGAGTTTTAGTAATTTAATTCATCTCAATAAAGGAGGTGTCATTTCTCTAAAAGAAAACATTTAAAAAAAAATCAATGGACAGCTATGACACTTTGTGAACATGTTGATCTGTAACAGCCTTTAAATGCATAAATGATTGGAGCACAAATCCTCAGTGGAGCCTTAGACTTTAATTTGAGATTCAGGTTGTTTTTGCATGTGGACGCAAAAATAAAGTAAATTAACGCATTATCAATTTGCTACTTTGTAAAGGAAATTTTGGCAAATATTGGCAAACATATTTAAGTCTATCTGATTCAAAAATCAGTTAGACCTAAGTATACATTATTTTAACAATGTATTTTATTGAGTTTTGGGACATTTACATAGTAAAACATTGTAAAACATTCTTAACTTAAGAATAAAATAAAATAAATTAAGTAGAAAAAAAGATAAATAATAATAAAAATCAGTACACTTTGAGAGTACATGGTCTAAGGAACATTTCCTTCTGCAGAGAAATCCAGCATTAGAAATATATATCATTTTCTCTTATCCTCCTCCAGCAAACTAGACAAGTCATTGTCCCTAAGATATTGAATAAAAGGCTCCCAAATACTGTGAAAAAGATCTTTTTTTTTTTATCTTTCAGGGGATAAGTAATTTTTTTTCCAAGGGTAGAAACACAGACATTTCATGAAACCAACGTTTAGTGCTAGGCCTCTCGCTGTTTTTCCAAGTTAGTGCTATTGTTCTTTTTGCTTGTAAAAGACAGATATCCATGAAAATTATTTCCTTTCTTTTGTATATTTTGGTCCTTGTGGTAGATTCCTAATATGAAGAGCTTAGGATCCAGGGCTGCTTGGAAAGATAAAAATTGCAGTATTACCTGCTGAACCTGTAACCAGAATATTCTAAATATAAAGACAGAATGTTCCTTTATCTTCTCTACACTTAAAGAATAAGTCTGCAATAGCAGAATTAAACTTGTTGAGCATTTCTGGTGTGACATATTCCCTCATCAACCACTTAAACTGAAGAAGTTTAAAATGTGTGTTTGCTGTTCGAGTCTGTGCATTACTGCAGGCCTTTTCCCATTTTTCAAGTACTAGGTCGTCTTGAATATCCTTTCTCCATGCTTTCAGTTTGTTTTCTGATGATTCCAATAAGTATACATTTTTAAGTTTTATTTGTACAGAAAATTTCTTGTGAACCAGTTCGATACAATTCCACATATCTACAACACCTGCCACTGGATGAGCGTTACACATATACATCAACAAATCAATATGATTTGATTAATCTGAAGTCTTTAAAAGTCCTTCAGAATAAAATAAATAATTTTAATGGAAGGACAGAGATGGTGTTAAACAACTTTTAGTAAAATCAGGCTCCACAATAGTGGAAGTAAAGCACATTGTTTTCTTCTGCACAAGGAACAACTGAAAACTGATGTTAAGATCAAAACAGCTTAAGCTCAGAATAGTCAAAGTGAGCCCAAGTTTATCTACACACACATTCACACACATAATCAGTGTGTAGTACACTATACTGCTTTGTCTTTTTGTTTTATTAACATTTTAATTTTCACTTAATATTACATGATTAGAAACTGTCAAAAGGAAAAAAATAATCATGAAATAATCCCTCAAATAAAGCTTTTCACCACTTCTTCCTGTTAGCCGTCAGTGCTTTTTGCCTCCCAGCCGCTGGACTGTGACTCACAAAGTCAAAATCTTGCTGCTTACATTTGTCTCTGTTTACACCTGGCTTCACTGTCTTCCTGAACTAGGAGCAAGTCAAAAGTTCAACAGCACTGAAAGTCATTTTAAAATGTTAATGCATTTTCTTCGTGATAACGTTGACAGCAGTAATATGTAAATAAAGTCTCTTATTCAAACAGATGTGACCTTCTGTGGCTCCTTTAAAGGTCCCACATCCTGGTGTTTGAACTTAACATCACAACTTGGGTGTTTTAAAAAAGGATTTGATTTAAGTCAAATAAAAAAATAAAACTTTAAAGCCATTTTCCCCCTCCAATTTGGAAATGCTCATGTCAGCGGGGGCAGGGCTACGAGAGGCTATGATAATGAGGTATAGTTATTTATTTATTATATCTAAATGTCATTTAACCAGGAAAGCCTCAGTGAGAAGAGGAATCTCATTTACAAGAATGTCCTGGCCAAGATGCAGCAGAACAAGATACAGAAATAAAACAAACAGAGAGAGAATTAAGAGTTAAAGCAGCACCAGCCTGAAACATCTTCCTCTTACACCTCTAATCTGCCTTTCACAAGATTTCCAGAGAGCAGCTCTTTATGATTTTTCTGCAGGAGTTCATCTTTCAGTGCAAGTGTGACAAGCTAAAAAAATAATACACTGATAACTTAGTGAAAAAAATGAGTTTATAGGGTACAAGAAGGATGAGTTCATGTTGTCAGTAATCTTTAAAATTTAAGATAGATAAAAGTGTTTTTCTTGCATTATTCAAGTTCATTTTGATATCTTCAAATCATAAATTCATTTAAATAATCCTAAAAGCCATTTCTTTGTTATACAGTGATATTAAGATGTTAAGAGTGTTAAACATACCTATTAATTCATGTCTTGTAAAGAGGTAAAGTCCTGATTTAGCTGTGTTTCTGTGTTCTGTTCAGCAGGCAGATCTAGATCATCAGAGATTGATTGCTTTTGTCTAGCTCACTCTGCTGGAGAGTTTGCGGTGTTGTTGTCGATTGTCCATTAAACGCTCTGTATGAGGACGCATCTCAATATCAATGTCGTGATTTTATTCTCTTGTTTTTCACAGGTGTGACACAAATAATTCTTTCTGAAACTAAACTCCAACTCTAACATCTTACTTTGGCAACATAAAATAACTGAAAGGTCGTTGGACAAAGTACTTTTCATCTTCAAATGAAGCAGCTATGAAATAGTTGAACTTGAGTCCATTCATTCCCTCTTAAGTTTTTCACTGTAGTTAAAGTTAAATGACAACGTACTTTTGAGTTCAAAGTAAAATAATGAGCCACATTTTTCATAAACTATCATAAACTTAATGCATTTTTATGGACTTATGTGGCTGTTATTATTTTTGCAGCTGCAGTAAATTTAATTGAAAGGTTCATTCTTGTAATCTATTTTCGTGTCAAAGTTTAAATCCCCAAAGAACAGACCCACAGAAGATATATTAACTCAATATCACATTGAGGATTCAGGATCAATATTAAGGTTCTTTTACTGGTTTATAAATGTCTTTATGGCCTTGGTCCTTCTTATTTATCTGACCTGTTTTTACCGTATCAGCTCTCGTGGACCCTGAGGTCCTCTGGTACTGGCCTTTTAACCATACCAGAAGTTAGAACTAAGACACACGGGGAGGCAGCTTTTAGTTATTATGGCCCCTGATTGTGGAACAGCCTGCTGGAGAATCTCAGGACTGCAGGGTCTGTTGATACTTTTAAAAAGAGGCTTAATGAACTCATTTATTCCTTATTTTTATTGTTCTATTACTGTATAACTTATTTATTATTGTAGTCAAACTTTTTTATCATATTTAATTCTTAATTTTGTATGTTATTTCAGTTATCCATTTATGTTATTTTATCTCTCTTCTTATATTTTATTATTGTTTTAGTATGATGGTTTTTAGCTCCAGTGCTTCCTCATGAGGGCTCTCCACACTGCTCCTGCTCCTGGTCCACTTGTGGGGCTGCTGTTGGGGGACGGCTCCGCCTGCATGGCCGGAGGCCCCTGCACTGTGGTGTGGGGCCTTGTGTCTGTGCGGGACAGGGAAGTCCCTGGCTGTGCTCCTCGTGGGCCAGGAGCCCTCCTCAGCATTGATGGCCCCCAAAGGTAGCTTATTCTTTGCTTCAGTCCTCGGTGCTCAGCCATGTCTCTCTCTGTCTCACTTTACAGCTAGTATGAATGTGTGTGGGCGCAAGTATGTGTGTGTCTGGATATGTCTCTGTATTTGTGTGTGTGTGTGTGTGGGTGTTCTGTTCTGTTTTTATGTTGTTTTTTTTGTGTTGCTTTTAAGTATGAAAAGTGCCTTATAAGTAAAGTTTGATTTGATTATTGTATTTATCATGTTTTACATCATTGAACTGGTTCTAAAATCTAAACTGCTGAGCTTAAGTTGTCACACAAACATACACCAAAGCAAAAAAGCACAGACTACACTGAGCTTGTACAGAGCTTTACTCCTGTATTACTCTTATAAAACACACTGATGTCAAAACAGACTGATGTGGTCGTGTGGCTGTAATCCAGTTTCTGGGTGGAATCACCCGTTGTTTGTTGAATCACTGAGTGGCTCAGTCTGGCTAACTTCACAGCTCATTATTTCTCTGCATTCCACTCAAGTGGAGGCAATAAAATTGCACATGGTGGCGTACAAAGGGGCAAGTTGAAACACGACAGGGAGATGCACTGTAATCTCTGCTACCAAGAAGTCTTTGTGTGCAGAGACAGAGAAACATAATGAAGATTAAAGCAAGAAGAGCAACACACTACAAAATCTTTTCTTTTATTACAGGATGAGTATCATTACCTCACCGATTGATTTTACAGCTACCCACTCTCTATCACTGAAGACTCCTGAGCTGCCTCTGGCTTCTCGATACAATACATAAAATGCAATTAATTCAATGTGTATATTATTTTTGTTAAAAGACTAAAAGCTTTTGATACCAACTGAACAAATAATTTTAGTTAAGACCAACTTCGTCAATATTCACTTAAAATCAAAAGGTATTTAAGGGTTCCATGTCCAAGTGTGATTTAAAGAAAAATTTCATCTATGTAGAGTATCAGATTAAGCTCTTTTCCCCTCCTCTTTAGAAACAATTATGTTTGAACATCTGGGACACTATGGGAAGTTATAATAATGAGCTCTGTGCTGACTGGCTTCTCATACAATTTCTGATAGGAGGGCAAAAAGTGGTAACAAGCCAAGGAGTGGACTATCAAAACAAACATGGCGTCTTTCTGTAATGAGCAGAAAACACACACAACAGAGTGTTGGAAGAGGCATTTTCTTAAAGAGGTGTAGAGCATTTATCTGTTAACTTTTTAAGGATCTACCTGATTGCAGTGAAAGATCAAGTTTCTTCTCTAAGATGGTTCAACGAAATAAAGATAAGTTTCGTTTGTTTACCATCACTCTCTCCAACTATCTTGTGTCATTCTAACTCGATCTCAAATACATTTGCTGTACCTGCCCACACCCTCCGATCTTCTCCTTCTGTTCTACTCTTCTGTTTTACTCTCTGTCCCCTCTGCTCGCCTTGTCACCATGTAGGGTCGAGCATTCAGCAGCTCAGCTCCCCAGTCATGGAACTCTCTCCCCCCTGACCTCCACAACACTGGCCCCGTTTACATGGGTAGTTTTCCTCAATCTAATTGAAATCGATTGGATTAAGTGAATCTGATTCGATCTGTATACATGATCTTTGAGTTAAGAGATACACGTTGTGTGGCCCCAGCTGAATCCGACTGTATTGTTTTTTTTGACATGCGCAGAAGGTCACTCTGCCACTACCTGCAAATGCATAAGAGAAGAAGAGGTGCACTTCCTGCTTCCTGTTTACCTCTAGAAAGATGGATCCACGTCGTGTTTTGATGGGGTTTCTATTAAAAAGTTTGTTTCCTGTTTCCAGTTCTTCTGTTTGTTCGCCATGTTTGTTAAAGCACGCTCTACGTACGTCACTACGGCCTCTTACTTACTACGGAGTGCCTTCGCAGACCGTACAATCCTCTATCAACCCAATCCGCTCCACTCAGCCGTTTACATGAAGCATGGAGCGGATTATTAATTGGTGTAGACTACCTTTTTACAATCCGATCTGAATACAATCAGATCCGGGTGAATCAGATTGGCTAAGGTGTTTACATGAGACATTTCTAATCTGATTGACCTTTCAATCTGATTGTAAATAGGATTTTTTGACCCATGTAAAAGGCCACTGAGTCCCTACCTCTCTGTAAAGCAAGACTCAAAACTCATCTGTTCAAGCTCTCCTACTCTCTCTGATCTCCTGCACTGACTGTTGTATTGTATTGCTTGTTTTTATACCCGTTTGTATGACTGTCTTTATGCCTGTCTTAATGCACTTTTTATTTGTACTTTTGTAAGGTGACCTTGAGTGTCATGAAAGGTGCCCTATAATAAAATGTATTATTATTATTATTATTAAATTGCTGCAGCTATAATGTTTCCCCGCCTGAGTGGCTGGCAGTGCCTTTTCAGTACACACTTCAAACAAATCTTTTACCACAAACGGAGCTGCTTAATTGTTTATCTATTTGTGGAAAACCAGAGTGAACTACCATGTGCCTCAATCCCTTTTACCAGCTGAGCATCTTCATTATTGAGAGGCTTTTGTCATGAATGACATATCATGTGCTGTTCAAATATTTCATACTTGAAGAAAGTCTTCGCCTCCAAACTGAGCAGCCCTATGGTTTCCCTCCTCTGTGGAGAACAGAGTGTCTTTTAAGACTTCCATTGTGTGCAAATCTTTTACCACAAACTGGACATTTAAATGGCTTCTCTCCTGTGTGGACATTCAAATGATGTCTCAGACCTTCATCAGAGGAAAACGTTTTAGCACAAATTGAACAAGTGTGCTGTTTCTCTCCTCTGTGGACACTTGAATGTTTCCACAGTCCTCCTTTATAACAGAATCTTTTAGTACAAAATGAGCAGCTGAATGGTTTCTCTCCCGTGTGGACACCCATATGCTGCTTCAGTCCTGCATTCGAGGAGAATCTTTTGGTGCAGACGGAGCAGCAGAATGGTTTCTCTCCAGTGTGGCCAAAGCAGTGTCTCCTTAGAGATGCTCTGTGTGTATATGTTTTGTCACAAACTGAACATTTAAATGTTTTTTCTCCTGTGTGGCAAACAGCGTGTATTTTTACATCGCCACTTTGACTGAATCTTTTACCACAAATTGAGCAGCCAAAAGGTTTCTCTCCTGTGTGGACAGTCGAGTGCCGCTTCAGAGTTCCATGGTTCGAAAATGTTTTATTACAAACCGAACAAATTAATGTTTTCCCTCTTGAATGGGCTTTTATGTGCGTTACCAAATTTCCTCTCCAGGTAAATCTTTTCTGACAAATCGAACAGCTGAAAGGTTTCTCTACTGTTTGGTCCTCTTGGTGTTTTTGCTCTTGTTTCCTTTGTCCCAAGCTTGAGTAAACAGATGTTTCTCCAGTCTTACATTTCAGATCACTCACAGCTCTGTCTTTGTCCTGCTGAGGGTTTGAACCTTCCTGAGGTTCATCACTCTCCTCCCAATCAGCACTGTCATCAGTGTCAGATCCAGAAAGGTCTGAAGTCTCATCTGGACTAACTGGCTGTAAATGACTTAGTGGATTAAAGTCTCTGTCTGGTTCTGATCTTCCACAGTCCTCTCCTTCAGCTTCTGTTTTCATATGTTCTGTGTCTGTGTTCTCTTCTCTCTGGTTTTCATCAAGCTGAAACGACTGAAGCTCATCTTTGTTGCCATCTTCTTCACTTTTTATGGTCACAGGAAGGATACTAAACTTGATGATATCACCCTCCTCTGTCCCTTGAAGCTGCTCTCTCTCCTGATTGATCCACACCTCCTCCTGCTCCTCTTTAATGAGAGCTGCTTCTGCTGGGTTCTCCTGCTTCAGACTGGAGCTCCTCTCCTGCTCCTCAGGGAGAACCTCTTCTTCTTTTATGATCAGCTGATGGACGTCTGAGGACAGAAATGGAAAACCTGAAGTTCTTGAAGAAAAAGCCTCTCTAATAACACGGAAACATGGACAGTATGACTATTACAGCACATGTAAGGTTGCTGTCAGATCCTCAAAGACTGATAGACAGACCAGGTCTTGGGCAGTCACAGAAATTTTAGGGTTGTTATTAGGGCTAAACAATTTATTGCAAATTAGATTAAATCACAATTTGGCTTGCTGCAATTTTCAAATTGCAGATAGTGCAATATTTTTAACCCAAAATGTGTTGAACATTTTGGCATTGTGATGTAGTTTCTTGCAATTTCATGCCTATTTTAACCTTTTTAACCCAGTTTTTACAACTTTATGCCTATCTTGCTCCCATTCATCTTTTTTTTTTGGCCGCTGTCGACCATGTTTAGAATTTTTACATGGTTTTCGAAATTTAATTCCAATTTTGCTGCTATAATAAATTTTCCGTAGTCGCTTTTGAATTTTTATTGCCTTTTTTTGCAATTTCATACCTATTTTGCACCTATTAATCTTTTCCCGCTTTCGTACCTTTTTTTTTAACCCAGTTTTTACAATTTCATACCTATTTTGCTTCTGTTCTACACTTCTCCGCTTTTTCTCAAATCTTTTATCCTTAGATTGATTTAATGTCATATTGGTTTGACTATAAAACGATCTACTGCTTATGTTTGTTTATGAATACATAAGATGAGGAACATTAAAACAATCGCAGGGTAAACCGCAATATTGGGGAAAATTATTGCAATTAGATTATTTTCTCAAAATTTTCAGCAATAGTTGTTATGAGGCATTTTTTTCAGAACTGGTGGGGGATTGACACTTAAGTGTCTGATACCTTCCAAACCAAGTCACAGCTCATATCTGCAGCTTTATTTTGGTACCAAAGGTGCAACAAACTGTCATACTTTAGCCTGTTCAGGGCTAAAGTTCTTCTCTTTCATTACAAAAATTCCAACTCTTGAATAATAGTCATTTCAAAACCAGATTTGTCCACATTAAAACATACAAATGCAAAAATGCATATCTGTGACCTGAAACATTATTGCAATTTATTATTTTTTATCTGTTCCAAACATTGTTGACAGGTGTTACAGTTTAAAATGTGACTATATTAACAGAAGAAAGCAGGTGACATGAGCTAATATTTCAAGTTTAAACTTGATTAGAGCCTGTTATTATAAGTCACATTCTTTAGGGTGCTCAAATTTTAGGCATGTACTTGATTTTATTACACAAAAGTATAGTAACAGAAATATATGTTAATGTTTTGTAAAAATTGAGCAGACTTCATCGTGAGTGTAGACAACCAGGTTTTTTTTTAATGTAAATTCTGTCATTATTATTGTTTTTCTTCCTTGTAAGAAAAATAAACACAAACACTGAGTTTGTGTTAAAAATCTGGAATTTTATTCCAAGGACATGTCACTGAGCATTATAATTAACAGATTAATCTGTCTGATGAAGTTCTGAGCTGCTTTTTGTGTCATATTTTTTGGAGGGAGCAACTTAAACAAATCAGTCAAGTCAGGAAATCCCTCTGAGTAGAAACATGAGACAGAACATAAAAAGAATTGACTTAAAGTCAATCACAGAATAATGTGTGTTTGTCAAAGTTGTGTTGAAGGTTCTTGGTGAACAAACCTGCTCTGTGGAGCTCAGGGTTAAAAACAGAGTCCAGTAGTTTCTCTTGTCGATCCTTCTCCTCTTTTAGAAGAATCATTTCCTCCACATTAATCCGTCTGTATCGCTCTGTAGCCGAGTTCATTCTCGGTTTGATGTTAGCTTGAGAGCACAGCTAGCTCCAGTTAGCATTAGCAGCTAACATGAAGGGAGTCTGAGGTGAAGGAGCACAAACACTTCACAAAGTCTGTTTCACTGACTTCTACTATACATACAGGCTGTGCTGCTTCATTAACAGATCTGCTGTTAACGAGAGAAACCCGACAAATGTTCACAACGATTATAAGGACAAATACACCAAGCAAACAGGCTAATGGAGAGAGGAGGGCAGGCTTCTTCTTCGTTGGTTTGACAGTTTAAGATCAAATTGGGTGCAGTGCTGCCCCCGAGGCCCCGAAGATCCAGCCCAGTGTGATGCAGAAAGTCCTGTTGATCCTCCTCTGCTCCTTGAAGAGGTCACACTGAAGGAGGATGATGAGTTTTCTGCCTCCATCACATCCTCCATTGGTGTGTTTGTTTTTCAGGGCTCATCCACATCTGAACCTTAAAAGTCTTTTTCTACCTCTGCTGTTACAGGTGCCTCTATGTGTCACTGTCAGTGTGTCTGTTATGAGTATCCGCATCAACAAAAACTAAAAATACATGATCCGTACATCTTGAACACACCATTGTCCTGTTTGTTTTGAATTATAATATCCTGCCTCTTTGTGCACAGAAGACTGAAGAGTATCTGATATAAACACATTTTAGTAACATTTTAAATCAGTTTGCAATCTGAATAGAATATAAACCAAATGGAAGAAATACAGACTAATACAGCAGGGCATGGATGAGCACAGAAATATGGAATTAAGTTAGCATTATTGCCTCTTGGCTCCCAGGGCCAAAAGTATACAGTATATTAGATTACCCTTCTGAGTCAAACACTTAAAATAAGTTCAGTGATGCACACATGCAAGAGTCTAACCTTTAATTCAAAATGATAAAATGCATCTGGCTTTGAGCTGCTTTTCACTTTTAAACCACTTTTTCGTTTTATTAGACAGCTGCAAATAAACTGCTAAGACTAACTAAAGGTCTAAACACAACATTCTGAGCGGCTTCTGAGACGAATCTTCATGATGCAGTTCGACGGTTTTGTGATTGTAGCTTTTTAACTATGTCAGATTATGTTTAGGCTTCAACAAAATCATGAAAGTTAAGTTTGTGCTTTAAGATTGACATGCAAAACAGGACATGTTTGTTTGGTAACCCTTGTGATCAGCAATAATCCAAGACACAGTGAAAGTCTCACAGGCTCTTAGCTGAGATTAGCTAACTTCTGCATTTGTGTACAAAAGGGCCTCATCCCTGTACATTACATATCTGTGCTTTAAGATTTCATACATGTTCTCAAGCTCTAAACTGTTTCTGAGTACTTCAATCGTCTTGAAAATGAGTGATTGTTCCTGAAAAGGAAAAAAAATTGGCTGGAAAGTAAATATAAGCACATCTGTAGGACTTCGATGAACCTGTCAACTTGTAAGTGCTTTCTAAAGGCATTATCAATAAAACACAAATCTGTTTGGGTGCCTTAGACTTACTTGAGTTTATTTTTGGACATAAAAATGCAGGACAAAACAATTATAAAAACAAGTTTGAAATCATAATCTTGAAGGCAATGACGAATTAGACATCTTTAAACATGATATTCACTGATGCATGTGACCAGACTTGTTTTTACTCAACAGTAAAAAAAAAATCCTTTTACTTGAAGGACAAACTCTTTCTTTACCAATTATTACAAAACCTGAAAGCAGCCGAAGAGCAGAGTTATGGTTCTCTTGTACTTTCTGAGTTATGTGCTCCATCAGCTATGGTCAAAACTGAAAGAACATTCCAACAATCAAGGACATGGATGTTAAAGGGACTGTGAGGAGTTTCTAAGTAATTACAAAACAGTCTCACTTTTAGATATATGCCTGATCCAAATACACACTTTAAGATGAGTTTTATAGCATCAAAATAGGTTATCTATAAATGCTATTCCTTAGCTTCGCGGTCGGGTTGGACAGGGCTGGACTGGCCTGGATACTCAACTTCAGGAACAAGACAATTAAAACTAGAGCAAATTTATATTATTCAGACACGTCTTAGAACACCGGGCTGTAAGTAGCGATATATAGCCGGATACAAAACTACGATACTAAGTTTTCCAAAAATTGCTTGTTGTCACACATCAAAAACTACCGCTACGTCACTAGAAAGAGATACATTACCTCGTCGCTTTGCATCCTGTAAGTTGTTGAAAAAAGAAGTTGTAAAGCAATACAGAGTTCTGAGGAAGGTCCGAGCTGCATTCATTAGCATCACAACAAACACACGCTTTGGCTTGGTTCACATCTTTTGGTGCATTCCAGTTGTAGTCAGAAGTAGGAATTTTCGAGTTCCGAGTAGGAAACTGCAACTGAAACGTCCCCCGAAGTTGAAATTTCCTACTGGGAACTCGGTGAAGCCTCGCCACCCCTAGGTTGATAATCAAAGATGGATGCCCCCAGTGTGAACAGTTATTTAGCTCCTGTAATAATCAATTTATTTGCACTTCTGACTGGGGTGTGTCGCTCTAGATCAGCTGTATACATAGTATTGTTAGACTTATATTTACAAAATTGCTGCCATAGTGATAATCACATTCTTCAGCAGCATTACGACAGTCGCCGCGCGTGCTCATGGGTAGCAGAGTCTTAATGTCACCGGTAATAGATTCTCCTCACAGTCCCTTTAAGATCTTGTTACTGATGATAATTCAACTGGTTGGATCAAGAAGCTGCCTCTAAAATGGACCTACAGTTTGAGACTGCCACTGCTCTCACCAAAAGATCTGCGTCTATCGTGCCAAAAGCTGAAGATCTTTAATCATTCACTACAAACAAGTGTTTTCTCTCCTGAGTGGAGGGCAGAGTGTCTTTTCAGTGATGCATTTTGAGTGAATCTTTTACCACAAACTGAGCAGCTGAATGGTTTCTCATCCGTGTGGATGACTGAGTGTTGTCTCAGATGTCCATTTTGAGCAAAGCTTCTTCCACAAATCGAGCAACTAAACGGCTTCTCCCCCGTGTGGACCCTCATGTGCCTCATCATGTCTGTTCTCCTGAAGAAACCTTTCTTACAAACGGAGCAGCTGAAGGGTTTTTCTTCTGAATGACGTAACATGTGCTCTTTCAAATGTTTCTTACTTGGGTATGTTTTGTCACAAACTGAGCAGCAAAGCGGTGTAACTCCTGTGTGGACATGTGAATGCTGCTTCAGACTTCCGTGAGAAGAAAATCTTTGACCACAAACAGAGCAGCCAAATGGTTTCTCTCCTCTGTGGAGAAAAGAGTGTCTCTTAAGATCTCCACTGTGTGTGAATCGTTTGCCACAGACTGAACATTCACATGGTTTCTCTCCCGTATGGACAATCAAGTGCCTCATCATCTGTGCATTCAGAGCAAAACTTTTTCCACAAATAGAACAGCTGAATGGTTTTTCTCCAGTGTGCACAGAAGAGTGTCTCGTGAGATCTCCACGTTGTGCAAATCTTTTACCACAAACTGAACAAATAAACTGTTTCTCTCCTGTGTGGACAGTCGAATGCCGCTTCAGGTGTCCCTGTTTGGAAAACCTTTTACCACAAACTGAACAACTGAATGGTTTCTTTCCTGTATGGACACTCATGTGCTGCCTGAGACCTCCATGAGAAGGAAATCTTCTGCCGCAAACTGAGCAGCTAAATGGTTTCTCTCCTGTGTGGACAAAACTATGTCTTTTCAGAGTTCCACTATGTGCAAAACTTTTTCCACAGACTGGGCAATCAAACAGTTTCTCTCCTGTGTGGATAATTGTGTGTTGCCTTAGATGAACTCCTCGAGAAAATCTTTTACCACAAACTGAGCAGACAAAGGGTTTCTCTCCTGAGTGGATTTTCATGTGCACGACCAAGTTTCCTTTCCAGTTAAATGTTTTCTGACAGATTGAGCAGCTGAAGGGTTTCTCTCCTGTTTGATCTTGATGTTTTTGCTCTTCTTTCCTTACTCCCAAGCTTGAAGCATATTCAAAGGAGCTCTCTGATGTTTCTCCAGTCTTACATTTCAGATCACTCACAGATTTGTCGTTGTCCTGCTGAGAGTTTGAACTTTCCTGAGGTTCATCACTCTCCTCCCAGTCAGCACTGTCATCAGTATCAGATCCAGAAAGGTATGAAGTCTCATCTGGACTAACTGGCTGTAAATGACTGTGTGGATTAAAGTCTCTGCCTGTTTCTGGTCCCCCATTGTCCTCTCCATCAGCTGCTGTTTTCTTTAATATCCCTTTATCACCATCTTCACTCTTCACAGTAACTGGAGTGAAATCGAACTCTATATCGTCCTCCTCTGGCTCCTGAAGCTGCTCTCTCTCCTGATTGAGCCACACCTCCTCCTGCTCCTCTTTAATGTGAGCTGCTTCTGCTGAGTTCTCCTGCTTCAGACTGGAGGTCCTCTCCAGCCGCTCTAGGAGAACCTCTTCTTCTTTCACCATCACTTGCTGAATGTCTGAGGACAAAAATACCAAAACATCAAGCTCTAGAAAAACATAAATTTTCTGACAAGGTTTTAACGATCCATGGTTCACACAAGGAGACTTAATTGTTCCCATCAGATCCTCAAAAACTGTCGGACAGACCAGATCCTAGAGATTTTTTGGAGAAAAGGCAAGAAAATTTGAAGAATGCAACAAAGTGGGTAGCGTTCTTGATTTTCTAAATCACAGCACCGGGCCCTTTATAACTAAAAAATACAATCAGTTACATAATATGAACCCCTTATGTTATTTGGAAAGGCTTGATATCAATTTCGGCAACTATCTTTACATTGAAAGCCATAATTAATGCTTGTTTTCCTTCTTAGAAACCAAACTGAAACAGCAAATTAAGACAAAGTCTGTCTAATGATGTTCTGATCTGCTTGTCTTGTGTCATATTTTCAGGAGGGAGCCGCTAAAATAATTCAGACAAGTCATGGGGGAGAAAAGAAATCCCTCGGAGCAGAAATAAAAGAAAAAAGCTCAAATTAAAGTCCATATTTCTCAGTGTGCATGAAGTCAATCACAGAATAATGTTGTGTGTTTGTCAAAGTTGTGTTGAAGGTTCTTGGTGAACAAACCTGCTCTGTGGAGCTCAGGGTTAAAAACAGAGTCCAGTAGTTTCTCTTGTCGATCCTTCTCCTCTTTTAAAAGAATCATTTCCTCCTCAGCAGCTACAGTCAGTCTATGATTCACTGAAGATTTCAGCATTTGGACGTCAGACATTTTCACACAATCACACACACTTTTTCCACACAAACTGCCTTCAAAACACTGCAGCTCCGTCTCTCTACACTTAGCATGCTAAGCTAAGCTCACTAGCTTCAGAGGACTCGTTGACATGTTGGACACTGAACATGTATTCAGACAAAGAGATCATCACAGTCTGCACAAGCAGCTAAACAAACACACTGGAATATCTGAGCTCACATTAATCCGTCTGTATCGCTCTGTAGCCGAGTTCATTCTCGGTTTGATGTTAGCTTGAGAGCACAGCTAGCTTCAGTTAGCATTAGCGGCTAACATGAAGGGAGTCTGAGGTGAAGAAGGAGACACTTCGTAAGTCTGTCTCAGTGACTTCTACTATACATACAGGTTGTGCTGCTTCATTAACAGATCTGCTGTTAACGAGAGAAACCCGACAAATGTTCACAACGATGAAGGAGAAATGCTACAAGCTAACGAGCTAATGGAGAGAGGAGGTAAAGGAACCTTCTTCTTCGTTGGTGGTTGACAAACATACATGACAGGGGCGGGGCCATTTATATGAATAAATACATATATTTACACATACATGCCGCCTGACCAAAGACCAACAGAAAGTTCTCACGTGCTGCTGAAACTCTCATCTCCATGCATCTATTCTCTGTACTTCTTTACGCTTTTAGGGTCACATAATAATAATAGTAATAATAATAATAATAATAATAATAATAATAATGATAATAATAATAATAATAATAATAATAATAATAATAATAATAATAATAATAATGATAATAATAATAATAATAATAATAATAATAATAATAATAATAATAATAATAATAATAATAATAATAATAATAATACATGATGTGCCACCAGGCCACCCATGTCTTATACATCATCCATTAAAAAGGCAAAAAACTGTATTTAATCAATCAAACTTTATTTATATAGCATTTTTCATACTAAACTGTTGCACAAACTGCTTTTTAAACAGACAGATAATTAAAACAAGATACAAAGAAACCCTCAAACCCACCACCCCCGCAGTCCATACCCAGTATTGGTAAATTTCATAAATAATAGACAGTAATAAAGCAGGTTTTTGTACCCAGTACGTACTGAAAAAAAATCTTTGGGTTTAACATAAGTAAACACTGGAGGTTAGGTTAAAGTGTAAAATTAAATGTATCATGAAATAGAATAAAAAATAATTGAAATGAAGTAAAACAACAAAATATTAATAATAAAGTAAAACTGTATTAAGAATAAAAATACTGAAATGTTATATAGGTTCTTCTTTCCTCACTGACAATCAGCTTTTGTTGCCATCATCTGCAGATATTATCGTGCATATTATCAATCCTTATTAATAAACTTCAACCAAAATTATGAGAGAGGTGGAACTGCAAATTGAGGTCACTGAAAGCAACATGCATCACATGAAGTTTGATGTCAGAATAAGCAGTGATCAGGTCAAAGCGAGCACTCAGGAAGGACCAAAGAAGGAAAGGAAAAAGGCCGTCAGATCTCCAAAGCTGCAGCTGTTGAGTCAGGATCTAAAGTGGTCCAAGGATGGAACAGTGACTGATTGACTCTCAGTGTTTACTGTAAATGACGTCTCATTTCATTTCATCATGTTGTTGAGACTCTCAGTGTTCCAAAACATCTCATTTCACCAATCTGTTGTTTGGTGTCTTGATTGCAGCCACAGCCTGTCTCAGTAAGACAAAAACCTTGGGAGAATAAACGATGAAGAATGTCTTCAAATAATAATCATAAATATGAACACATGATGGTCACAGAACAGGCAGCTCAGAAACATCAGCTCTTCAATGGAAGAATAACAAAGAGGTGCAGTGGTGAGCTGAAAACTAAACGAGCTTAGCACGTTTCTACAACCGTGGCTTAAGTGTTAAGTTTGATTTACTTTGATAAGTCTATTTAGCTCCTAATTTAGGAAGACTTTTATTTCACCAGTGGGGCTTCAATGAGTTTCTGCTCAGTTACCACAGCTAATTTTGATTTGTAATTTGTGGCATTTGCCCAACTCCACGTGGTTTGGTTTCTACCTGATTCATTGTTACAGTTTAGACCAGGGGTGGGCAACTTCCATTACCAAGAGGGCCACATAAAACCATTTTTCCCAGCCTGAGGGCCGCATTATTTCAAATTTTCAGAAATTCTTGAGGGGAAAAAGGATGTTGGATAAATACCATTATCCAGAATATTAATTGATCCTAAAATTAGCATACCAATATTCATGGCTACATGAAAAATAAAAGTTATTGTACACAATTTAATGAACTTGACACAGAATTCAAGCAAATTTAGCCAAAATATACGGTAAATGGACTTGAGCTTAAAGAGAGCTCTTCTAGTCTTTGACTACTCAAAGCTGCTTTACACTGCAGGTCACACCCACCCATTCACACCCATCTGCTCTCACATTGACTTCACTGATGGTCCAGAGTTGCTATGTTAGTTATCCATCAGTATTTCTAACATTCACGCCCTTTCATGCCCATTTACACACCACTTGGGGTTAAGTGTCTTGCCAAAGGATCGCCATGTGTTGCCCGGAGCTGGACTTGAACCTGCAACCTTCCGATCACTGACCAAGCGCACTATCCAACTGCGCCACCATATGGAATTTATGCAGACAAAGCTTTCGTCAAATCAATGAAATGATGAGTGTTCCCAAAATTTTAAAGCTCAAAGATTTTACTGCTGCCATACTTTGAAAATAGTCTTGACTAATACTCGCTATAATGTTCTAATGCTTCATGAAAGAGATTTAGAGACACTAAAATAGCAAAGTAAGGTCGTAAATAACTTACAAAAGCCAACAAATATCATAAATATCAGTCCAGGTTATATAGAATTATTTTGATTAGATATTTGAGTTTTCCTCATATTTACAAATGCTGATTTGAAAATGGCTGGCGGGCCACATTTAGTGAGGCAGAGGGCCATATGTGGCCCCCAGGCCACCAGTTGCCCACCCCTGGTTTAGACTCTGTCCATACCTCCTTGGAGGCAGACGCCCTCTTTACCTTTAAGAGTAGCTTCCAAAACTGTCCTTGGATAGATTATTTTAGTGTAGGTTTAGACTAACGGAGGCTTTGGGACACTGAGCTCCGCCCTCTCCCTCCTCTCTCTGTTTGTCCTTCTCTTGCTCTTAAACTCATCTTAGATCTCCGCTTCTAACATTTGGCCTTATATTTATTCCATTTCCATCATCAGTACAGCACCTAAAATTAACTTCAAGATGATAAGTCTGTCAAAACACACAACAGTTCCTGTTACACACACATATATTAATGTAACCATAATTACAAACATGAATGACCTGCTGCTGTGGACCTGCCTGATTCAGCTGCTTCATCCCACACTCAGAAAAATATCATCTGACATCCACGCTCACTTTAAAATCTCCCCAACTTTACTTAAGAGCAGATCTATGAAAGTTGATATAATGATCAACAGCAGTCCTCTTCATTTCAGAATCATGATGCCGTTAATGTGAATTTTATTTCTATTTCTATTTTCAAAGTTTTCATTGCTAGTAGAGTCTTTATAACATAACAGATAGAAATATGATATGGACAGATTTATTGTCTGAGCAGCCTGAAATGTATCACATAGGGGTGGGCGATATGGTAAAAATATCATATCACGATTTTTTAACAATAAAATGACGATCACGCTTTTATCACGATTCTTTTTTACGTTGATTTTTCTAGACTAATTTGCATGTTTGACCATTTTTTCCCTATGTTTAACAAATAAAACGTGTAAAACCCGAAAATAAAATAAAATGACAAAGCCAAAGAAACTTTCTGAACAGGTTTTAATTTCAATAGTGCAGTTTTTATAAAAATGTGCAATAAATGTAAACATAAAAGGTAATGAACAACAATATCAACATTATCTCTTAAAGTGCAACAATTCAAAACAAATGTTGTCTAACTGCAGGAATTATAATCTGAGTGAATAATACAGCTGCTTTAGAACAGATTTTTGTTCAGACATCTTCAAGCTTTTATCTCCTTTTTTCTTTCCTCCATGGCTTCATGCTACATAACCAAACAGGAGGTACTACCATGTACTGCGCGTAATGTGCTACGACTGGATAGTCGGGTGTGTGTCAAAGTCTCTGCGCCCACACAGACGATCTGAAGATCTTTCTGCTTTATGAGATCATAACCACGTTGTAATCCTTAACGATTTAATATCGTCATATCGCACACCCCTACATAATCATAACACTTTCATTTTAGATTCTTTGACTCTGCCTTCCTCTCTGTCTCTCTGCATCTCTCTCTATCCACTCACATCTCCAACATGACTTCAGATGGCTCTTCGACACCAGTCTGAATCTAATCAGAATTTCCTGCCTGCCTAACAGATGTTTTTTTTAATCCCACTGTAACTGTCAACAAATGCTGCAAAGTGCTTTTGTCATGATGGATTTATTTTGGTCCTGTTTTAAAAATAACAATATAATCAAAATAAATAATTGAAAAAGAAAAGAGTGGAAAAGCTGAGATCTCTTCTGTAACGTGTCTTGAGCAGGGGTGTAGAATTGGGTAGGGACACACGTCCCTATCAATATTATGCCTCCACCACATGGTCCCTGACACAAAACACAAGCATAGTATATAGTGTTTTCACTAAAAAATGCTTATATTTAATGCCAAAGAGATAACATTTTGATTATTTTATTTATTATATGAAGTATTATATTACTTGTGTATTGAAAGGCAGCAACTGTTTAAGACCAACAATAAAAGTTTGTGGGGAATTATACAATAAAACCTTGGATTAAAAACATGACTTGATACATTTATTTTGTTGGGGAATACACTTATCCCTTTAAAAGTCCCTTTTTGTTTTGGTTATATATTTATCAGACTATTACCATACAATCAAAATTTCTGATTGATTCCAAATTGTCCCACTGTTCATATGCCATGCATCAATATATTTTTGTAAAGGAACAGACAGTAGAGATCTAGGAGGAAAGGCTGAAGGTAAAAGCAATATACCAGTAGAATAGTTTTTTCTGAATATGATAGTTTGCTTGTTTGTCTGATCAGCTCTACATGGCATTAAAAACAGTCATAAATGCAACACACATCAACTTCCAGAGGTGCCATCTTAGTGTACTTTTATGTCCCCACCAATGGCAAAATCAGGCCTATGCCCTTGGTCTTGAGAAAACCTTTGTCATGTCATAGTACTATAAAATAAAAAGATTGACTGACTTCATCTCAAATTCAAGCACTTTTCAAACCATGAAAACACAAACATTAAATTCAAGCTCTTAAGAGAATTTCAAACATCCCCAAACCTGCACATTAAATAGAATTAAAATGATAAAATGACCTCCTCCAAATTGAAAACATGACAGAAACACAGCTTTATTGTGGATTCCAACTGCTCACACCAGCACACCAAAGTGGTTTGACATGCAAGCCAAGCAAACATAAAATCACAAACACAGCAGCGTCACGGATTCTCCCCTTTGTGGACAAGAAGGTGTCTTTTCAGACTTCCATTTATTGTGAATCTCTTGCCACAAATTGAACAGCTGAATGGTTTCTCTCCAGTGTGGGTAGTAGCGTGGTACCTCAGGTGTCCACTTTGGGAAAAACTTTTGTCACAGATGCTGCAGCTGAAGCGTTTCTCTCCTGTGTGAGTGATCGAGTGTCTTTTAAGGCCTCCACTTTCTCTGAAACTTTTACCGCAAACTGAACAACTGAATGGTTTCTCTTCTTTGTGGACTATCAAGTGTCTTTTGAGTTTGTCTTGATAGAGGAAACTCTTACCACAAACTGAGCAACTAAATAATTTTTCTCCTTTATGAACAACAGCATGTTGTCTCAGATATCTGCTTCTGGAAAAAGTTTTGCCGCAAACACTGCAACTAAACGGTTTCTCTCCTGTGTGAACAATTAAGTGCTGTTTCAAGTATACACTCCTTGTGAAACTTTTACCACAAACTGAACAACTGAATGGTTTCTCTCCTGTGTGCACTCTCATGTGTGTCTCCATATCAGCTCTCATTGCAAAAGTCTTCTCACAAACTGAGCAGCTGAAGGGTTTCTCTGCTGAGTGCCGCACCATGTGTTGTTTTAAATATTTCTTACACTGGTATAACTTCCCACAAACTGGACAGCTAAATGTTTTCTCTCCTGTTTGGTTTTCCTTTTGTTTCTTTTGTCCAAAGCCTGGAGCACATTCAGAGAAATTAACTGATATATCCCTGGTATTGTCTTTGTCCTGCGGAGAGTTTGAACCTACCTGAGGTTCATCACTCTCCTCCCAATCAGCACTGTCATCAGTATCAGATCCAGATAGAGGTGAAGTCTCGTCTGGACTAACTGGCTGTGAATGACTGTGTGGATTAAAGTCTCTGTCTGGTTCTGATCCTCCATCAACTTCTGTTTTCAAATGTTCTGTGTCTCTGCTCTCTTCACTTTGGTCTTCATCAAACTGAAAAGATTGTGATATATCCTTATAATCACCATCTTCACTCTTCACAGCATCAGGAAAGTAAGTAAACTTAATGATATCATCCTCCTCTGGCTCCTGAAGCTGCCCTCTCTCCTGATTGATCCACTCTTCCTCCTGTTCCTCTTTAATGTGAGCTGCTTCTGCTGGGTTCTCCTGCTTCAGACCGGAGCTCCTCTCCTGCTGCTCACGGAGAACCTCTTCTTCTTTCACCATCACCGTATGAATGTCTGACAAAAGAAAAAAAAACACAATGCTCTAGAAAAAACACAATTCTGACCCATGACTTTTTATTAAAGCTCATATACAAATACTAAGGTTCTTGGTGAACAAACCTGCTCTGTGGAGCTCAGGGTTAAAAACAGAGTCCAGTAGTTTCTCTTGTCGATCCTTCTCCTCTTTTAAAAGAATCATTTCCTCCTCAGCAGCTACAGTCAGTCTATGATTCACTGAAGATTTCAGCATTTGGACGTCAGACAGTTTCACACAATCACACACACTTTTTCCACACAAACTGCCTTCAAAACACTGCAGCTCCGTCTCTCTACACTTAGCATGCTAAGCTAAGCTAAGCTAGCTGTCCGTCGCCTCGCGCTAGCTTCAGTTAGCATTAGCGGCTAACATGAAGGGAGTCTGAGGTGAAGGAGCACAAACACTTCACAAAGTCTGTTTCACTGACTTCTACTATACATACAGGCTGAGCTGCTTCATTAACAGATCTGCTGTTAACGAGAGAAACCCGACAAATGTTCACAACGATGAAGGAGAAATGCTACAAGCTAACAGGCTAATGGAGAGACAGGAGGCTTCTTCTTCTTCTTCGTTGGTTGACAAACAAACATGAAGGCGAAACACTGACACCTGGTGGCTCTGATATCTTATTTAATTATCTTTAATTTTCAGTCCATCGAGCTTTAGTCTTTAACACGTGTTATCATTCAGCCGGTGTACACTGAACACAAGTTTTGTGACCTCTGGAACAGGACTGGTATCTACAGTGCGCCATATAAAACAGATATTTTGTCAGGAGACGAAGAGGAAGGTTCATCTTCCTCTCTCTGCGTTAGCCTGTTAGCCTGGAGCATTTCTCCTTCATCGTTGTGAACATTTGTCGGGTTTCTCTCGTTAACAGCAGATCTGTTAATGAAGCAGCACAGGCTGTATGTATAGTAGAAGTCAGTGAAACAGACTTTGTGAAGTGTTTGTGCTCCTTCACCTCAGACTCCCTTCATGTTAGCCGCTAATGCTAACTGAAGCTAGCTGTGCTCTCAAGCTAACATCAAACTGAGAATGAACTCGGCTACAGAGCGATACAGACGGATTGAGGAGGAGGAAATGATGCTTTTAAAAGAGGAGAAGGATCGACAAGAGAAACTACTGGACTCTGTTTTTAACCCTGAGCTCCACAGAGCAGGTTTGTTCACCAAGAACCTTCAACACAACTTTGACAAACACACAACCTTAGTCTTTGTTTGACTTTATGCACACAGATAAATGTGGACATTGCTGTGATCTTGGGTAGTTTGAAATGTATTATATCTGGAAACTTTACTGGTCCGTGGACACAGACATGCATTAGTTTCAGTCATATTAGTTTGATCTACTTTAGCTCATTTCACCTAAAATCATGTTAGACTAGTCTAAGTCAATTTCACCCATGTTCAAACACTATCAATGTTTAAATGTATTTAAAATTAAACTATCATTTATGACTTCAATGTGTGGAGGAAAATTTCTCCAATGGTTAGTTTTTATTAGCATTGATCTCTTTATAGTTCCTCCTATACATATTGTAGATAAGTTGTTTATATGGGTGGATTATAGCTATTGGAAACATATTTTTTATTTGGGGTGCTAGTCCACCCTGTGATATCTGCCCGATAGCCAGAACTGGACCAGTTTTAGCCCAGGCGCCAGTGTAGACATCACACCGTACATTCAGATTGAACTTGTGCATAGCTGGAGTGTTACGGCTGCTGCCGCTTGGTTGTGTGAGTGCGTGTGTGTGTCTGCGAGTGCGCATGTGAATGTGTCCCTCCCTCTTCTCTCAGGTTGCCAGGTGGAGGATTGGAGTGCCTGTGAATCATGACTATATATGGCGTCGCCAATGGGAAGCTGGCCAATGAATGGCAACCCCTTTAAAAGGCTGGCTGGATCTTCAGTCGGAGGCGGCTGTGTCTGGTGTGGCCTGTCGCTCGACCTCGTCTGGCTTGGCTCCAGAATCAAAAATTGTTTATCAAATAGTCTAATTTATGTTCAATTGTTTAGCAGTTAAAGTTTGTCCTTTTGAAACTATCTTGTTCAGTATTCTGTTAATTTAGTTTTATGACAACCCTTTCTTTGTAAGAAAATCCTCATTATTTTCATTAAACACCCCTGTTAACCATTCCATTTGATTTTTATGTTATCTCCTTTTACCTTTTACCCCTTTTAAGAGCCGGGGACGTAACAGGGTGATGCTTCCCCCATTTCTCCTTTAATAAGCAGTGCTATTCATGGGGCTTCTTTTCCATTTTTTGTCCTCAGATGTTCATCACTTGATGGTGAAAGGAGAAGAAGAAGAGGTTCTCCATGAGCAGCAGGAGAGGAGCTCTAGCATGGAGCAGGAGAACCCAGCTCACATTAAAGAGGAACAGGAGGAAGAGTGGATTAATCAGGAGAGAGAGCAGCTTCAGGAGTCAGAGGACGATATCATCAAGGTTACTTACCTTCCTGTTGCTTTGAAGAGTGAAGAAGATGTTGATGAGGAGATATCAAAATCCTTTCTGTTTGATGAAGACCATAGTGAAGAGAGCAGAGACACAGAACATTTGAAAACAGAAGCTGATGGAGGATCAGAACCAGACAGAGACTTTAAGCCACACAGCCATTTACAGCCAGTTAGTCCAGACGAGACTTCAGACCTTTCTGGATCTGATACTGATGACAGTGCTGATTGGGAGGAAAGTGATGAACCTCAGGAAGGTTCAAACCCTCTGCAGAGCAAAAATGGAGCTGTGAGTGATCTGAAATGTAAGACTGGAGAAACATCAGTGAGCTCCTCGGACTGTGCTCCAAGCTCGAGACAAAAGACACAGCAGCAGGAACATGATGGGAAACCATTCGTTTGCTCAGTTTGTGGTAAAAGATACCCGTGTGAAAAATATTTAAAACAACACATGACACGTCATTCAGCAGAGAAACCCTTCAGTTGCTCCACTTGTGTGAAAAGTTTTATCAAGAAATGGGAGCTGTTACGGCACATGAGAGTGCACATAGGAGATCCGACAGTTAGCCTCCTGGAATTTGGTCCAAACTTGGAAAAAAAGAAGCAACAACAGAAAGAGAAAGAAATCCAAAAAGAGCAGAAACCACATGGTTGTTCAGTTTGTGGTAAAAGATACCCAAGAAAACAGTATTTACGGAAACACATGATGCGTCATTCAGCAGAAAAACCTTTCAGCTGTGTTGTTTGCCAGAAAAGTTTTATCAAAAGATGGGAGCTGGAGACGCACATGAGAGTCCACACAGGAGAGAAACCTTTCAGTTGTTCTGTTTGTGGTAAAGGATTTGCTCTTTACGGAAATCTGATGCAACACTCAATCGTTCATACAGGAGAGAAAGCATTTAGTTGTTCAGTTTGCGGTAAAAGCTTCACACACAATGCATCTCTAAAATCTCACTCTGTTATTCACACGGGAGAGAAACCGTTCAGCTGCCCTGTTTGTAAGAAAACTTTTTCCCACCGTGAAAGTCTGAGGCAGCATTTGACTGGCCACACAGAGGAGAAACCATTCAGCTGTTCAGTGTGTGATAGGAAATATCAGAGCAAGAAATATTTACAGAAACACCTGTTACGTCATTCAGAAGAAAAACCTTTCAGCTGCTCCGTTTGTGAGAAGAGTTTTATCAGGAGGGAGGACATGGTGAGGCACATGAGGGTCCACTCAGGAGAGAGACCATTCAGTTGTTTTGTTTGTGGTAAAAGATTTTCCAGAAATGAACATCTAAAAAAACACTTAACTACCGTCCACACAGGAGAAAATCTGTGATGTTACTCAGATTAAGGCAGAGAGTCCTTTAAAATCAGAACAGAAGTGAGATTATAGAGTTTTTTGTAAAAGATATTCAAGGAAACAAGAACAGTTACTCAGAAAAACAAGTCAGCTGCTCATTTTGAAGCTAAAATATTTAATCAGATCGAGGACACGAGAGTCCACCCAGGAGAGAAACCATTCTCTTGTTCAGCACGAGGTTAAAAAAAAGAGTACTGAATCACTGAACTGTCAACAGAGGGGAACAACAGTTTAGTTTTTTTTAAGTTTCTGGAAAAAAAAAACTAATACATAATTGGATAAAACTGAAGGCATGAGGGTCTGGAGGATTTGTTGTCCAAAAAGGAGAGACACTGCACAGATGCATAAAAAAGCAGTTAGTGTTAATCCACATACTGCTGATCTTTAACTTCCAGGATCAACTAGAGGTGTGAAAAAAATATCAATACAGCAATATTTCGCGATATTTTGACCACTGATACAATATAGATATTTCAAATCTTAAAGGGACTGTGAGGAGTTTCTAAGTAATTACAAAAAAGTCTCACTTTTAGATATATGCCTGATCAAAATACACACTTTAAGATGAGTTTAATAGCATCAAAATAGGTTATCTATAAATGCTATTCCTTAGCCTTCCGGTCAGGTCGGACAGGACTGGACTGGCCTGGATACTCAACTTCGGGAACAAGACAATTAAAACTAGAGCAAGTTTAAATTATTCAGACACGTCTTAGAGCACTGGGCTGTAAGTAGCAATATATAGCCGGCTACAAAACTGCGATACTAAGTTTCCAAAAACTGCTTGTTATCACACATCAAAAACTACCGCTATGTAACTAGAAAGAGATACATTACCTCGTCGCTTTGCATCCTGTAAGTTGTTGAAAAAAGAAGTTGTAAAGCAATGCAGAGTTCTGAGGAAGGTCTGAGCTGCATTCATTAGCATCACAACAAACACACGCTTTGGCTTGGGTCACGACTTTTGGTGCGTTCCAGTTGTAGTCAGAAGTAGGAATTTTTGAGTTCCAAGTAGGAAACCGCAACTGAAACGTCCCCTGAAGTCGGAATTTCCTACTGGGAACTCGGTGAAACCTCGCCACTCCTGGGCAGAAACAAAAATGGAAAAGTTGTTTTCAATCAGATAGTTTTGACTTGATTTGTACTTTTATTTTGAGTATTGTATTGTGATTTACATAAACACCATCTCTAGTTTCTTCTTAGTTAAAGGTGCTATGAGGAGAATCTATTACCGGTGACATTAGGACTCTGCTACCCATGAGCACCTGCAGCGACTGTCGTAATGCCAGTAACCTCGGAACTGGGAGTGACATCATCTCCGACTTATCGACGTTCCAGTTGAAGTCGGTAAAAAAACATGCCAATCTACCAGGCTATTGTTAGCTGTTGTTAGCTTGGGAGTGGCGAGGTTTCACCGAGTTTCCAGTAGGAAATTCCGACTTTGTGGGACGTTTCAGTTGCAGTTTCCTACTCAGAACTCGGAAATTGCTACTTCTGACTACAACTGGAACGCACCAAAAGACCCAAGCCAAAGCGTGTGTTTGTTGTGATGCTAATGAATGCAGCTCGGACCTTCCTCAGAACTCTGCATTGCTTTACAACTTATTTTTTCAACAACTTACAGGATGCAAAGCGACGAGGTAATGTATCTCTTTCTAGTTACGTAGCGGTAGTTTTTGATGTGTGACAACAAGCAATTTTTGGAAAACTTAGTATTGTAGTTTTGTAGCCGGCTATATATCACTACTTACAGCCCGGTGCTCTAAGACGTGTCCTAATAATATAAATTTGCTCTAGTTTTAATTGTCTTGTTCCTGAATTTGAGTATCCAGGCCAGTCCAGCCCTGTCCGACCCAACCAAGAAGCTAAGGAATAGCATTTATAGATAACCTATTTTGATGCTATAAAACTCATCTTAAAGTGTGTATTTGGATCAGGCATATATCTAAAAGTGAGACTTTTTTGTAATTACTTAGAAACTCCTCACAGTCCCTTTAACTGTAGAATATCGCAATATGTCACAATATCAGAATATTGTGACATATTGCGATATTTTCTTATCGTGACCCAGGTATTGTGATGCATGTCATACTGTGAGGTTCTTGTCAATACTCACCCCTAGGATCAACTATAGACACAAACAAGTAATCGCTAAATTCAGTGTGTCTGCCTCAAGCTGTCACATCCGTCCTGTTTTCTATCATAAAAATGACAAAACATAAATATTTCAGAAATTTTTCCGAACTTGTTTAAGACTAAAATTGTTCTTGGACAAATGTTTTGAGCAGGACTGAGGAATTTTAAACTAGATTTATCATTTAAATCCAAAAATTTGAGCTACTCATTAGGTCCCTCTGAGAAGTCAGAAATAAATCAGGCACAACATTTAACCATGAAAATATTTATTTTTCTGCTCAGTAGGGCAAGTAACTAAAATTTGGTGTCTTAATTCAGAAATAATAATGATCTTTACTATGTATTGTGTTGTTTTTCATTTTACATATATTCAACAGTAAAGCTGAAAACCAATGTGTAACAATGATTATATTTTAGCACTGTAAATATAACTTAAGTCAAAGAGCGTATACAGCCAGGTGCTTTAACCATTAGGAAAACATGAAAACATTTGGTAGTGCTGTTAATTTAGGGCATTTTTTTCTTATGTTACTCCCAGAGTTTATTTACGTTTTTCAAACTAAATAATGCGACTTTAAGTGCATTGCATAAAAAAAATCGAAGAGATTAGTGAGCACAACAAAAATTCAAAACCCCACTTGTCCTCCCAATCCACTTTCAGCTCACACACACACGCACGCACACACCAAGAGGAGACTTTAGCATAAAAATACGGAAAACATGCCTGGACGTCAGAGGAAACGCCATCTTGGTTTAAAAAGGAAACACAGGAGCTAAAACTACCCGGGTAAAAAAACGTGAAAGGAAATAGAACAATCATATAGGGGCACAAAATAAAAAAAGCATTGTAAGACAAAGTTTGTAAAAACAAAGTAAATGATGAGATAATGAAATTATGCTTAAATAAAACAGTATATCACCAAATGTTCTGAAATAGAATATACTAAAATAGGACAACTGAAAGAAAATACAAGTCAGTATCTAAAATAAAACAAATAAAAACAAACAATTAAGAGGGTATAATAAAACCAAAAATGTTGATCTTGAGTTTGTGTTAAGAATATTTACCTCTGCCAAGGAGGTTATGTTTTCAGGAGAGTTTGTTTGTATGTCCGCCCATCTGTGAACAAATGAACTCAAAAAGTAATGGATGGATTTTGATGAAATTTTCAGGAAATATTCAGCACGGGAAAAGGAAGAGGTGATTTAATTTTGGTGTTGATCCGGATCAGCGTCTGGCGGCCATGGCAAAAGATGCTAATGGTATGTTTTCATGGTCAAGGAATCTAAATATTTTGATGAAATAAAGGTAGGACTAATATTTTTGGTCAAAATCACAATATGGCTGAGGACTGTGGCGCTGGCGGAGGTCTGCGCTTTCTGGGTGCTTTTCTAGTTACAGTAAGTGCTGCTGATCATGTCTCAGCTCTCACCAAGAAGTTCTACAGTGTCTGCCTTCATCCTTAAACCACGAAACTTCTTCTGGAGTAACAAGAACAAGTTTCTAAACTGTGGGGCCTCAAACTCAGAGCGTACATTATCTGAAGCCCCTTTTGGATTAAACAATCTTCTCCAAGTATTAGTTTCTATACGTGTTGCTTGAAAGCTCTTTCTGTCCTTTTTATTCTCTTGTAATGATGTTGAAGAAAACATGATTAAAGTAAGTGTGGCAGCCAGGACTTTGTCCTTTAATGGTTTTAATTTGTCTGTTTCTCTCTCCGTCTCCTTATGTAACAGTTACTGCAGCATTAGTCTGGTTTAGTTTGATGACTCTGCTCATAAGCAGTACGCCTGCCACCCTTTCTAAGAGCAGAGTCATCAAACGAGGCCCCTAAACTGTTGTCTTCATATTGGACCAGCTCTGAGTCTTAGCACATAAAAATAATAAATAAATAAGAAAAGAGTTAAAATAATGGAAAAAAGTCGAATAAGAAAGACTTAGACTTAGGTTTAGATCAGCTTTTTTTTGGTGAAAACCCTGGGATTATGATTGTTATGAGCTGGTGCTACACAAATAAATGATTAATTCATTGATCCTTTAATTTCTGATCTTGATATGTTTTTCTTTTTCAGAGCATTTTAATATTTTTTCATAAAAAATTTACAGAGTCTGCTCTTCATATTGTCAATTTTAAGACAGTTATGTAATTACTTTTAAGACAGGAAAGAGAAGTAAGAACTACATAATAATATTAATAATGATAATAATAATAATAATAATAATAATAATAATAATAATAATAATAATAATAATAATAATAATAATAATTTAAAAAAAGAAGAAAATCATGTAAAAGCAAGTCTAAAAAAGTTGATTTTAAGATGTGATTTAAAAGATGTCACTAATCTCCTCGGGCAGGGCGTTCCAAAGCCGAGGAGCTCTGACAGAAAATGCACGATCACCTTTAGTCTTCAGCTTCGACTTGGGAACAGCAAACAGGCCCCTGCCCGAGGATCTAAGGCTGCGGGTTGGCTCATAAGGACTTAATAATTCAGAAATGTAGGTTGGAGCCCGCCCAGTAAGGGCTTTAAAAGTGATCAGTAAAATCATAAAATCAATTCAAAAGTGGACAGGGAGCCAGTGGAGAGAAGCAAGGACAGGGGTGATGTGATGTTGTCTGTTAAAACCAGTTCAGACATCATTAACATAGTTAATGAATCAATCCGCTGTTTCTCCTGGATGTATCTTATTAGAAAAAAGAAGCAAGAAAACATTAAACACACTCATCACTGTTGTGCCTCGAATCAGAGAAAATGGTGAAACTTGGACTGAGAGTCTCAGAAAAAGGAGAAAGTGACCACTCATTTTCATGATCACATGGCCTTACATCATGACATCACAGTCAGTTTGCTATGAGGACGAGTCAAACTCTGCATTGTGGGAAAAAATTCGCAGGCTAAGCTTTTCTGAAATTAGTCCTTTAATAGAGGTAGTAAAATGTCTCATTTTCAAGATGACAGCTGAAAATATTTATGGATGTTTGATAAACCTCACAATACAACTGTTTACAGTGCAGGAAGCAGACCAGCTTATAACTCTCGCCTGTGGCTAGCTGTACTCTGCTGTATCAGGGTTACTTAGGAAGTTTGTTTCAGCTCAGGGCTGGAAAACTTCACTATTCTTCTCAGTTTCAGAGGGTAAAAAGTCAACAAATAATGTTAACAAGGGAATCAAAAATGCCACCAAGTCAGCAAATGATGAAAATCTGGCTCTTTTGATCAATTATATTTATTTCTTAAAGATGCTATGAGGAGTTTATAAGTAATTACAAAAAAGTCTCACTTTTAGGTATATACCTGATTGAAATATACACTTTAAGATGAGTTTTATAGCATCTAAATAGGTTATCTATAAATGCTATTCTTTAGTTTCGTGGTCGGGTCGGACAGGGCTGGCCTGGCCTGGATACTCAACTTCGGAAACAAGACAATTAAAACTAGAGCAATGTATATTATTCGGACACGTCTTAGAGCACCGGGCTGTAAGTAGCGATATATAGCCATCTACAAAACTACGATACTAAGTTTTCCAAAAATTGCTTGTTGTCACACATCAAAAACTACCGCTACGTAACTAGAAAGAGATACATTACCTCGTCGCTTTGCATCCTGTAAGCTGTTGAAAAAAGAAGTTATAAAGCAATGCAGAGTTCTGAGGAAGGTCCGAGCTGCATTCATTAGCATCACAACAAACACACGCTTTGGCTTGGGTCACGGCTTTACGACAGTCACCGCGCGTGCTCATGGGTAGCAGAGTCTTTATGTTGCCAGAAATAGATTCTCCTCATAGCACCTTTAAAGTATAAAACCAAACAGTTAAACTACATTTATTGAGCTAAATGTGGAATTAAAGTAAATATTGGGTGGCTTTCCAGAGTAAAAAACAAGTACATTCCAAGTGCCTATTTTTACTTAACCAGTAAGTCCAACTAAGAAATCAATTTCTTCTAAATAATAAAAACAAACTAACCTGGCCAAAGTAGAAGTAATAAACAGTTTAGGTTCTGTAGTTATTTTAGTTTATTTGAATCAGCACCAATTATGGCTGCAATAATTGGAAATGACAAATTAATTGGCTGGACCTTTAAGTTCGGAGGGAGGCCACATGTGGCACCTGGGCCTCCAGTTACCTCCTCCTGTTCTGGTTGGATTATAATAGGGTTGTAATAAGGATTTTCACATGACAGTGAATAAAATATTTTGTTTTATTTTGTTAATTTTGAATGAAGTCATTCAAACTTTGGAGCAAACTTCACTAAAAGCAAACATTTCGGGCGCGCTCTCCATCAGGACTCATTATTCACTGTGTTAACAATGCTGTAAACAGAAAAAGAGAAAAGCACTGTAAACATCTGGAGGGATAAAGGACATCGGGCCGTCGCCTGTTTTGCTCCAGTCCAGCAGGTGGCGATGCAAACATCCCGGTAACAACCAACGAAGAAGAAGAAGCTTCCTCCTCTTCCTCTCTCTCCATTAGCCCGTTAGCTTGTAGCATTTCTCCTTCATCGTTGTGAACATTTGTCGGGTTTCTCTCGTTAACAGCAGATCTGTTAATGAAGCAGCACAGCCTGTATGTATAGTAGAAGTCAGTGAAACAGACTTTGTGAAGTGTTTGTGCTCCTTCACCTCAGACTCCCTTCATGTTAGCCGCTAATGCTAACTGAAGCTAGCTGTGCTCTCAAGCTAACATCAAACCGAGAATGAACTCGGCTACAGAGCGATACAGACGGATTAATGTGAGCTCAGATATTCCAGTGTGTTTGTTTAGCTGCTTGTGCAGACTGTGATGATCTCTTTGTCTGAATACATGTTCAGTGTCCAACATGTCAACGAGTCCTCTGAAGCTAGTGAGCTTAGCTTAGCATGCTAAGTGTAGAGAGACGGAGCTGCAGTGTTTTGAAGGCAGTTTGTGTGGAAAAAGTGTGTGTGATTGTGTGAAAATGTCTGACGTCCAAATGCTGAAATCTTCAGTGAATCATAGACTGACTGTAGCTGCTGAGGAGGAAATGATTCTTTTAAAAGAGGAGAAGGATCGACAAGAGAAACTACTGGACTCTGTTTTTAACCCTGAGCTCCACAGAGCAGGTTTGTTCACCAAGAACCTTCAACACAACTTTGACAAACACACAACATTATTATTTGACAGACTTCATGCTCACAGATAGCTGAAAACGTTTCTTTTTAAGTCGTTCTCATTTTATTTCTCCTGCATTCTTATTTCCTCTATGACTTGTAAGAACCTTCATGATTTAATTGTAACAAATCAGAGCGTAGGGTTTTTGGTTATGTGAACATTGTTTTTCTCTAAAACACCTCTTGAGGTTTTACAGAGCATAAAATCATAATTTTAAATAAATAAAAATCAGGCATGAATATGATCATTTTGTTGTGTTTAAGCTCAAACTGTTTAAGAAACTGAATAACTGGTTCACTTAGCTGACTGTCAGGGGTACCAGTATGTTGCAGTAATATCTGACTTAAGTGCAGCTTTTTAGGTACAAAGAACAAGATCATTTTGCTATAGGTAATATATGCACATGTACAGTTGTGTATTAGTTTTCCAACATATCCTTTTGTTATTTTTTACACCTTTTAACTCAAGAACTGAACAACAGATGGATGCAAATTCTTGTTAGTTTCTATTTGGCTGTAAGGAAACAATTACTCAGGTTCTTGTTTTCCTTCAAGAAGTCACAAAGTAAAATACATAGAAGGTTCATATGGTAGATTATAGATTATAGAATATAAATCATACATCTTTATTTAAAGATTTTGTATCCTTGTTCACAACATGATCGCTGTACTAAATCAAAAAGAAAATGGTTTTGATTATTGTTGGTATGACACTCATCATGACCATCATTGTGGGAATCTGTTAACTTGTACTTGAAGTGAGGAAGTAACATTTTTATGACATATATTTCATTACCTATTTTTCCCACTCCTCAGTTGTGGGGGCTCAGGATACAGGCGGTGTCTTTTTTATGTTTTTCTTACAAGTTAAATTCAAGATTTATAATCAATAATTAAGTTTTCTGTAGTCCAATTGAAAAAAGTTGGTAGGGGTGGGAGAAAAAAATCGATTCACATAAGTATTAGGGATGGGACGATACACTTACCCCCAATTTCCACCGCACGCGAAAGCGCCGCGCCTGTCTTGCTCCGAATCTCAAAACCCACTGGAAGCGGGGCGCCGCGGAGCTCAATCCGGAGGGGGAGGGCTGATCTTCGGAGAGTCACAGGCTCTCATGAGAATAGCGATGTCACACGCTCATAAAACATACTATAGACTGAGACAAGAAATAAACAACACCTCACTTCACTTCTCTAAGGTCCTTCTGCTGGTCCCAACCACACAGCTTCGTGATTTATTCAACTTCTGTCCGCCTATATCCGTGTAGAAAGATTTATGGTGTCGTGCATGCAGTGTTATATATGTCTGTCCCTCTACGATTCACTTTTCTTCGTCCATGGTGTCGTGTTGTCTCTGGGACCCTCTGACCGACTGCTGAACTGAGGCTCGTGCCTCCGGTTTTGACATAATGACAATTAATTGAGGAACATTACGTGCAACAGTCCGTGCATTGTGTTTTATTTTGAAACTTACGGTTACTCCACACGGTTACTTCCTGCCTGGTGCTTTCTTAACGACAGTGAATTTACGAGGTTTGGAAGCGGCCGCAGAGAAAATAGACCTGAAGCGCATCTCTCGAGCCTTGGCGCGCGCCGGCGCTTTCGCGTGCAGTGGAAATTGCCCGATAGACTAATTACAACTTATTTATTTTTTTTTTATTTATTTTTGTTTGAGTTGCACACAGGAAATCACAAGGCCTAACAGGCCAAACACAAACAATAACACTCTCTAACCCTAGAGAGGTTAGAGAGAGTGTATGCTAATGAGCGGTAGGCTCGTTTTCGCCGAGGTCGTCTTCACATTTTTATGGTGACGCTGAAAGTGGTGGTTCATGTTTGCTGTGTTGGAGGTGGTGTAAGGAATGACAGCATAGCAAAGTTTACACAAAGTCTTTGTCTTGTCAGTTACTTTATTGTCGTCTTCGTCTTTTTTAATGAGAAAACCAAAATACTGCCAGATGGATGACTTGTATCCAGGCGGAGCGTCCTCAATTTCGACCTCATTCGACTCCATCGTTTGACTTTTTGGAGGCAAGTTAGTTGGTGCTTATTTTTTTTGTTGTCACTTCTGGTCACATGCCCTATTAATGGACGTGACGTCTTTATTTCACGATCCATTTCTTTCAAACTCGATGCATTTTGTCACATTCTGTATCACGATATTTCGCCAAACGATATTTCATCCCATCCCTAATAAGTAAAGGGTTTTTTTGTTTGATGATTTTTAAATCGATTTTTTTTGTTTGAAAAATGTTTTTTTTTTTTTTCAAAATTTAAATGCTTCTCTTTAGTCTTTGTTAATATGCTAGTTTTAAATACAATCCAGTCTTTTGAAGAGAGAGTATAAACAGCTGGTTAAAATCTATTACTGAATAAATCCTAAAAACAGACTCATATGTGATGTGTATTTTTCCTGATGTAGTCTGTAGGCATCATCATTGTTCATCTTCTTCGCTGATGTTAAAAAAGCTAACTAAAGATTGCAAAAATCGGCAATATCGTAGAATCGCAAGTTAAATCAAATCAGCACCCTAAAAAATCGCTAAAAAATCGAATTGGGTGAAAAGTGTATCATTCCAGCCTTAATAAGTAGGGTGCTTAAATAAAAGTGTTAGAGATTTATTTTTAATCAATGAAAAGTCTCAACATTTGGAACAATACCTCTGATCTTCAAACTAATTTATCAAGACAAACATGCAATGAATGAAACACTGTTTCACACATGTTAATGGGTAGACACTAGAATATCAATTGAAATAAAAATGTAGAGCTGCTTAGAGCGAAAGACTCAAAGTCCTGGTGTTATGAAGTGGTGCTGTAGCAGTGGATCGTCTGCCTTTCCCATGTTCAGGTGAAGGCTTTTAGAAAAGCAAAGTTAAGAGTGACCCTCAAAAGAGTCTGACTAAAATATGAGAAACAGAAATTCTGTGTTGGTTTGACTGCAGAGGTTCAGTTTCCAGCTGCAGAAGTCGTGCTCTCCTTAGTTTGACTCTTATCAAGGGCCTGATTTTCTGTATTCTGTCCTCAGATGTCCATCAGCTGATGGTGAAAGAAGAAGAAGAGGTTCTCCCTGAGCAGCAGGAGAGGAGCTCCAGTCTGAAGCAGGAGAACCCAGCAGGAGCAGCTCACATTAAAGAGGAGCTGGAGGAGGTGTGGATCGATCAGGAGAGAGAGCAGCTTGATGAGCCAGAGGAGGACGAGATCATCAAGTTTACTTTCTTTCCTGGTACTGTAAAGAGTGAAGAAGAAGATGAAGATGTGAAACCTGAGGCCTGTCAGATTCCCGAAGGACAGAGTGGAGAGAGCAGAGACATAGAGCATTTGAAAACAGAAGCTGATGGAGAGGACGGTGGAGAATCAGAGCCAGACACAGACTTTAATCCACACAGTCATTTACAGACAGTTCATCCAGATGAGCCTGTCCACTTTTCTGGATCTGATACTGATGACAGTGCTGATTGGGAGGAGAGTGATGAACCTCAGGAAGGTTCAAACCCTCTGAAAGACAAAGACAGAGCTGCGAGTGATCTGAAATCCAACGCTGGAGAAATATCAGTGAGCTCCTCAGACTGTGGAGGAGAGAAATCTTTCTGCTGTCCAGTGTGTGACAAAAGATTTCCATGTAGGAAATATCTGAAACATCACATGGTGCGACACTCAGGAGAGAAACCTTACAGCTGCTCATTTTGCGAAAAAAGTTTCATCAAGAGATCAGACTTGACAAAGCACATGAGAGTCCACACAGGAGAGAAACCGTTTGGCTGCTCAGTGTGTGGTAAAAAGTTTGCACAAAGTGAGCATCTAAAAAGACACTCAGTTGTCCACACGGGGGACACGCCGTTTAGCTGCTCGGTTTGTGATAAAAAGTTCACAAGAAGTGAACATCTTAAACGTCACTCAGTGGTCCATACAGGGGAGGCTCAGTTTTTCTGTTCAATCTGTGGTAAAAGATACCCAAGTACGCAAAATTTACAAGAACACATTCTACGTCACAAGGCAGAAAAACCTTTCAGATGCACATTTTGTAACAAAAGTTTCTTTAAGAAAGCAGAAGTGATGAGGCACATGACCGTCCACACAGAGGAGAAACCATTCAGCTGCACAGTTTGTGGTAAAAAATTCACACGAAGCGAAAACCTAAAGAAACACACACTGGTCCACACAGGGGAGGTACCGGTTAGTTGTACAATCTGCGGTAAGAAGAACTTGAGTGGGCAAAGACTAGAGGACCACATGTTACGTCATTCAGGAGGAAAACTTTACAGCTGCACAGCTTGTGAGAAAAGTTTTACCAGGAGAGCTGACATGGAGAGGCACAAGAGAGTGCACACAGGAGAGAAACCATATAGCTGCATCTGTGGCAAAAGATTTTCGCAGAGTGAACATTTAAAAAGACACTCAATCGTCCACACAGGGGAGACACCGTTTAGTTGTTCGGTTTGTGGTAAAAAATTCACCCGGAATGAACATCTAAAAAAACACTCGCTTCTCCACGCCGAAGAAACTGTCTAGTCATCAATTTGTGACAAAACATGAATCAGAAGATTGACTTTAAGATGTATGATCATTCAGTGTAATGTGGAGAGATCAGAAGACTCAGTTTATACTGCTGACTAGTCACAACGTTAGACGAGGAACTCAGAACCATAAAATCGTGCAGATTTCTGCGTCAAGCCTGACAGATGATGTGCTTCAAACTGCCTGAATTTAATGACCAGCAATGTTGATGATGAAAGAGGGAGGGCTGACGGTGAAGCCAACAATCAAACACTGTATTTAAGAAAGAATATCACTCTTGTATTTCTTTCCAAACATTATGATGAGTGACATGTTGGCTTAATGATAAATGTCATTATGTTGCTGATGCACCTCTGCTGTTTCTCTCTTTTTACAGTCTGTAGCAGTTCCTCCTCAACATACTCCACAGGCAGGGAAGTTGTTTTCAGGGCTTTGCTTAACTTTATCCTTGTCTCCCGGCTTTTAAAACAGTTTTGGTATGTTTACGTTTGTGATCAATGTCTCTGACGTAAATGAACAAATCATTGGAGGCAGGACAAAAATGAAATCTGCTCTGTTGTGGAGTTGGGAGGCTTTCCATAGTGGTCGCTGTTCATGAGAGAGAACGCCAGAGTTTTGTGTCCGAGCATAAACCCTGACCCTGAAAGATGAACCTTTTCCTATCATTAGGCAGCCATGGTGTTTTTTTTCAGTTGTTAGAGAAATGAGTGCGAGGCTGTGTAGAGATAAAATATGATTTTAGGCTTTGGAGAAATATCAAGTCATTAAAAATGTCAAATTTCCTGAGCAGATTGATTTGGTCAGTAAGACGGAGGGTCAGTTTCCTCTGTCGCATGAGAATGAGGCTTTTTTTTAGTTGTTGACCAAAGTGGTTTTCTATTAGAGATAAGTTTGGTTTAGACAGCTTTCACATTGTTTATAGAATGAAGTAGAACAATATACTCACCCAGAAGGCTTTCCTGATCCAAACAGTGCTTCAGGAGATATTTAGATCCAAAATTGAGCGGCGGACATCAGTATAATAGTAGCACACGGGGCATGTATAGTGCCGCTCCTAAAACTGCATTAATCATCCAAAAACTCATTAGTTTCACCAATATTTCATCATGGTCTGCTCGGGCTACTCCTCCATTACAGTCCGGGGTCGCTCCACCCATGTTTTCGTGACTGTGCTGACCTCTGAACTGAAGACTGCTCTCTGGCCAGCTGTTCTTCTCTTTGCCTCCTCGTCCTCCTTTCGATGAGCTCCTCATCTGTAAACTCTGGCTCGAAACTGTAAGGACACCCATCATATTCAAAGTTCTCCTCCACAACATCTCCATCTGATAGATATTCGTCCATTTTGCACAAAACTGGAAGAAGAAAGTTGTTGAGTAGCCGGCGGTCGCCCTGGAAACAATGAGCCGTACTGCACATGCGCGGCAGCTGTAAAGAAAGTTTTCAGTTCAGAGGTCAGCACAGTCACAAAAACATGTCTGGAGTGACACAGACTGTAATGGAGGAGCAGCGCGAGCGGACCATCATGAAATATTGGTGAAACTAATGAGTTTTTGGAAGATTAATGCAGTTTTAGGAGCGGCACTATACATGCCCCGTGCGCTACCATTATACGGATGTCCACTGCTCGATTTTGGATCTAAAAATCTCCTGAAGCACTGTTTGGATCAGGAAAGTCTTCTGGGTGAGTATATTGCTCTACTTCATTCTATAAACAATGTGAAAGCTGTAGAAACCGAACTTATCCTTTAAGATAATATTTTTAAATACATTTGCAAAGGTCCTCTAAAGCTGTGATTCCCAACTGGGGGTACGTGTACCCCAAGGAGGGGTATGCGAGAACGTTGCAGGGGGTACGTGGAAAAAATGTAGTAATTTATTTCCAACTTGGAAGGATTGAGTCAAGCCTGTCAACAGAATTGTATTTTTGAGCTACAACTAGTTTTCCCAGGGAAATAATAACCTGAGCCAAGCCAGAATGAAAATGGGTGCCAACCTGCAGCCAGGAAAAAAATGGACGAATAGCTGAAACATCCAGTTGCTCTGGAATCAGGAGATGGTTAAGAGAAACCGCAGAGAAACTATTTTGAGTGTTTTGATCCTGATTTTTAAAGTTTAAATGCCTGTTTAGAGGGGTCTTATTCAGAAGAGCTCAAAGGTGGACTGTGGTAAACATTACAACAGTTCTATACAACAAAGGCAGGTTGGTTATTTTGATTTTGTATCTATTTAGTAATATTACATATTTATTTTCACGACAGTATATTATTTGTTGTTATGTTTAATTTGACTTAAAAAGGAGAACATTTCTGAGAGCTCAAATGTTCAAATTAAGACAAAATATTTTAATTCAATAATCAGTTGTGATTACATTCTGCTTTTGAAGAATCATCAACACGTATGAGTGATGGGGTACTCATGGCATGACAAAAAGGCTCAGGGGGTACACAAGACAAAAAAGGTTGGGAACCACTGCTCCAAAGAGCCAATGCCACAAGATGCTGCAGCTCCTAAAAAAGATATGAAACGATAAAAGATTATTTCACATGAGCAGACATAGATAAGGTTAAATGAACCAAGCAGACCAATGCAAAATACAAACCCCTGACCATTTTGTTGAAGTATTTATTATAATTTATATTATTACATGAATCCTAGTGACATGTGACAAGCTGAATTTGCTGTGTTGCTCTGGCTTTGCCTTTTAATTCATTTGTTAAAAAACAATTTTTAGAAACTGGATGGCAACAGTACACTTAATTATAAGAATTGTAGTGTTGAGCTCTCAACATTTGTGTTGTGGGAAAACACCCCAGAGTTTTTAGCACCACCCTCTGACCCTGTAATCAGAAATCAACTTTTTAATTTGTACAAGGTCCAGTTTATGTCTTGACAGGTACAAGAAGAGTCTTTTTTTGATTTTTTTTATATTTTGCAGAAATGTGGTCTTTGGCTTTTAAAGTCTGATCAGCGCCCGCTGCTCATACTGCCCTCAGAAACACGAGGGGGCAACACAACTTAATTCTGGTGCTGCTATGACTCTTGATCAGTGATCATTTCAGTTTTGTATTTATTTATGTTTTTGTTATTCTATTGACCTTAATTGTCTTTTTTATGTCACAGTCTGTATTTAAAAATTCAGTAAGAGCTTAAATGCCTACACTGTAATGCCATTACATGAAAATTATTTATTTTGAATATATGTTAAAATGATGAAGTTTTTAAAGCCAAATCAGCTTTTGTTTCTTGAGTTTGTGAGTTTAAAAGAGACATATCATGCTTGTTTCTCCTTTTCACTATGCCAGACTAGGATGCCTGTAAAGCATTTCTGCCCTCAGTACAAGTCATTTAGTTCTTTCATTGCCCCACAATAACGTTCTCAAAATCCTCATTTTAGGCCATTATCAAGCTCTCATTGAAACACTCTGATCTGAGGATGACCTAAAGTTACCTCGCAACGTCACAGCCCTTTGTGCTCTGATTGGTCAGTTCTATCGGGGGTAGAGCCAGCCTGTCCTTCTTCTTCTACTGTATTTTCCGGCAGGCTTGAAGCAGCGACCGCGTATTGAGTCCCCCTACAGGCCAGAGCTGGTAATGAGTGAATGTGAGCTAGGGACCTATATACCCCTGCTGGTGGATGTGTTCCTCGGTGACGGTTTTGTGGCTAACGGACATCACAGAGGAGGAAGTGTTTTATCAGATTACTCCAACAAAAAGAAAGGTACCTCGTGTCGTCACAACGATTTAAATCTCGCGGACATCTCGCAATGACCTATTTTCAGAGGCATCAAATCTCGTCCTAGGATATCAGAAAAAATACAATATCTCATTTTTTGAAAATTAAGGGGGTGTAAGGTCTTGTTTTCAAATTTATTATTTTATATGTAAGTGTTAAATCATGCATCAGCATGATATGTCTCCTTTAAGGTGGAGCTGCCTTTTTTGTTCATGTTATTATTTTGAATATTTTGCTCTGAGTGTAGATGGAGTGGTAGATGTGGAGTCACAGCACGTGTCCAGATTTTCAGTTTCTTCTATAAAATCAGTGAAACTTAAGTCCTGTTCAGATTGTAAAGTTTCTGATTAAAGGATAACAATCTTCACTGTCTGTTTTTTTGTTTCAGAAGCTTTTAAGTCAGCTGTGTGTCAGTGTGCAGACAGCGAGGGTCATATGTCGGCTGAGTTGTGTGTTTGTCTTATTGCTGGAAACTATATCAGTTAAATTTCTTCTGTCTCTCGTGATTTTTCTTGGTGTTTTATTCCGCTGCTTTTCCAAGGAAAAGCAAAAATGAAGCCAAAGTAGGGAGTTAAATCACACATCACAGTATCTTATCAGTCTGTTAATGATTATTTACCTACAAAAACCTAAACTACACAAACTGATGCTTTTTTTTAAACGACATATTCAGCACCAAAACACATGAAGACTCACTGATGGTTCATGTTTCATAAAACTGCTGAACAGTGGAGACCTAAAAGTGAGAGCACTTTTGTGTGTCGCATTATGACAGTAAAACAGGGTTCATTGGTACTGTTGAAGTTTAATAACGTTGAAGTTATAGATTTACATTTTATATTATTACTGCATATTCAGCACTGAAACTCTCTTTGTGGTTAAAGTAAAAGCTCATGGTAGTAACAAAGCCTCAGTGCACACTGAGCCTTATCCTCTAACCAATAGAGAAGCTCTGCTTTGTCCATCTTAAGATTAAACTTTCAGTTAGTTTGACCATCTCCATTTAATCCATATCAATGTTAAAATCAAAACAGGATTATCAAACCGCTTCATCACTGCTGGGAGTTCATCATAAACAGAGACGTCTGTTAATACAAAATAGGCTACTTGCGTTAAAATCCATCTTGTTTGAGAGATTTAGATCGAATTGTTTTAAAAGAATAGACTGTGTTCTCTGCATTAAAACTTAACCTTGCAGTGCAGCTGGATCTGTCTGATTCAACCATCCTGCAAAGCTCCAAGCAGGAAGGACCGAGCTCGGTCTGCAGAAGCACCAATCTGCTTAAAGCGAGCGATATAAGCATGATGGCGGGGGATGTTGAGTGCGAGCATTTAAAGTCTGATCTTACTGTACATAAGCCTATATGTAAACCTGTGCTTGAGCAAAAACTGCCAAAACTTACCACCATGACAACTGTACATTTTCTTGTTTTCTATTTTTTATTTTAGCAGATACATTCTTACATATTGTCTCACAATTACAGCTGTTAAAGTCGCACAAAACTTTTTTGAGACATTCCATTCTGCAGTTATCCAAGTGTTGCCCTTACAAAGTATTTTATATGTATTTTTTAAACAATGTGGCATAGTTAACTATTTACAGACGAACATGGAAAGCTCTTCAGTCCATGGTTCACCAGAGTTCTATCGTATGGAAAACAAACTACTGCATAGATATATATATATCTACACATACATATATCTGCGTATAGTCCCACATGGATGTATTCTCCACATACTCACATAAAACAAGGTCAAACAGAAATTTACATACACATGGGGACTTTCTGATGACCATATCTACATTTCATAATATCTGACAACTGTACATTCTCGGTGATTATATTTTCAAACATTGCAACAACTTAAAATAAGAGTTTGTGTTACTTACTCTTATTTTAAGTTGTTGCACTTACCTTCTTAAATAGGTGAAGTCCCATTTGAGAAGATTATTGAGCTGTTCTGTACTTCACTCATTGGCTCCACTATTTAATTTACTCATAACTAATCTGCTGGTGCATGAGAAATAACATTGCCATGCCAAAAAGTGAGACAGCACAGACAGATTATTCAGAAACCTTTCTCCCTTTTTGACAGTGGAAACACCTGAAATCACGAACCATGCCAAACTGATCTGAGACAAACAGTTTGATGGTTCCCTGAGAAAACTCACTCATGCACAGGGAGGATATGCAGATAACTACTTAAATATCGCAATCCATTAGGTGTCAGTATTTCGCCTTCGTGTTTGTTTATCAACCAAGAAGAAGAAGAAGAAGAAGAAGGTTCCTCTTCCTCTCCATTAGCCCGTTAGCTTGTAGCATTTCTCCTTCATCGTTGTGAACATTTGTCGGGTTTCTCTCGTTAACAACAGATCTGTTAATGAAGCAGCACAGCCTGTATGTATAGTAGAAGTCAGTGAAACAGACTTTGTGAAGTGTTTGTGCTCCTTCACCTCAGACTGCCTTCATGTTAGCCGCTAATGCTAACTGAAGCTAGCTGTGCTCTCAAGCTAACATCAAACCGAGAATGAACTCGGCTACAGAGCGATACAGACGGATTAATGTGAGCTCAGATATTCCAGTGTGTTTGTTTAGCTGGTTGTGCAGACTGTGATGATCTCTTTGTCTGAATACATGTTCAGTGTCCAACATGTCAACGAGTCCTCTGAAGCTAGTGAGCTTAGCTTAGCATGCTAAGTGTAGAGAGACGGAGCTGCAGTGTTTTGAAGGCAGTTTGTGTGGAAAAAGTGTGTGTGATTGTGTGAAAATGTCTGACGTCCAAATGCTGAAATCTTCAGTGAATCATAGACTGACTGTAGCTCCTGAGGAGGAAATGATTCTTTTAAAAGAGGAGAAGGATCGACAAGAGAAACTACTGGACTCTGTTTTTAACCCTGAGCTCCACAGAGCAGGTTTGTTCACCAAGAACCTTCAACACAACTTTGACAAACACACAACCTTATTCTATGATTGACTTCATGCACACTGACAGCTGAGGACATAATTTTCTTTTCTCCTCCATGACTTGTCTGATTTATTTCTACAGAAGTGCATTGCCATTATAGGAAAAAGAAAAATTAGTCACCTGATTTCTTTTTTAGTAATTACAAGATAAGGAAGGTGCCACTTGGCCACTGCTTTACTCAGAATCACTAATTACACAAACCTGAAGAGATGAATTCATGTGTTTGTTTCTGAGTAAATAAAAACTTTGTTTAACTTTGTATTTATGTGGTAATTATGAAGTTGAGTGTGTTGAAGTGTTAGGTCAGCACAAGGTGCTGTTTACACAAAGACAGTGTGATGTTCTGACTTACTAGGACGTGCCATCAGACTGTTTTCCGGCTATCACCACGAGTGAAAATACGAATGGACTACGATAAATTATTTATTTATGGCACAGAAAAGACAAAGTTAGTAGGCCTACAGTAGGAAACACGCATTTCACATTATGAAAAGTTGTTACACTATGAAATGAAGAGTGAGCAAAAGGGAAGTTCATGCTGGAGTTCAGTGTTGCAATGGCTCTGGGGATAAACATCTTTAAATCTTATCCATCTGGGGAAGGTGGCATATCCCTTAAAGGGACTGTATATATATATGCCTGATCGAAATACACGTGAAGGTGAGTTTTATAGCATCAAAATAGGTTAACTATAAAAGCTATTCCTTAGCTTCGCGTTCAGGTCGGACAGGGCTGAACTGGCCCGGATACTCAACTTCGGGAACAAGACAATTAAAACTAGAGCAAATTTATGTTATTCGGACATGTCTTAGAGCACCAGGCTGTAAGTAGTGATATATAGCCGGCTACAAAACTACGATACTAAGTTTTCCAAAAATTGCTTGTTGTCACACATCAAAAACTACCGCTACGTAACTAGAAAGAAATACATTACCTCGTCGCTTTGCATCCTGTAAGTTGTTGAAAAAAGAAGTTGTAAAGCAATGCAGAGTTCTGAGGAAGGTCCGAGCTGCATTCATTAGCATCACAACAAACACACGCTTTGGCTTGGGCCACGTCTTTTGGTGTGTTCCAGTTGTAGTCAGAAGTAGGAATTTCCGAGTTCCGAGTAGGAAACTGCAACTGGAACGTCCCCCGAAGTCTGAATTTCCTACTGGGAACTCGGTGAAACCTCGCCACCCCGAGTTGACAATCAAAGATGGATGCCCCCAGTGTAAACAGTTATTTAGCTCCTGTAATAATCAATTTATTTGCACTTCTGACTGGGATGTGTCACTCTAGATCAGCTGTATACATAGTATTGTTAGACTTATATTTACAAAAATGCTGCCATAGTGATAATCACATTCTTCATACAACAATGCAGGGCGTGCTAACAACAGCTAACAATAGCCTGGTAGATCGGCATGTTTTTTTCCGACTTCAACTGGAACGCTGTTAAGTCAGAGATGATGTCACTCCCAGTTCCAAGGTTACTGGAACGCAGCATTACGACAGTCGCCGCTCATGCTCGTGGGTAGCAGAGTCTGTGTCGCCGGTAATAGATTCTCCTCATAACACCTTTAATGGCATCTCAAGGGGAACATTTTATCTCACAATTTCTGCTCTTTGACATGAAGACATGACCTTTTATGAAGTAGAGCTATAAATCTTAACAGAAAACTCAGATTTTTGTTTGATGTTCTCTGTTTTTGTCTTCAGACATCGATCTGCTGAAGGTGAAGGAAGAGGCTTTCCCTGGAGCGAAGCAGGAGAGCCCAACCGGACCAGCACACATTGAGGAGGAACATGAGGAAAAGTGGAGCAGTCAGGAGAGAGAGGAGGACGAAATCATCAAGTTCAGTTTCCTTCCTGTTACTGTGAAGAGAGAAGAAGATGATGAAGAGAAACCTCAGTCCTTCCAGCCTCATGAAAACCAAAGTGAGGAGACCAGAGACACAGAGCATCTGAAAACAGAAGCTGATGGAGAGGACTGTGGGGGATCAGAACCAGACAGAGACTTTAATCCACACAGTCATTTACAGCCTGTTAGTCCAGATGAGACTTCAGACCTTTCTGGATCTGATACTGATGACAGTGCTGATATGGAGGAGAGTGATGAACCTCAGGAAGGTTCAAACTCTCCACAGAAGACCACACAGATGGACTCTGAGGACAATAACAGTCTTTGTGATTGGGAGGAGACCTTTAAAACTCTTGCAGTCCTCAACCCTCTGCTAAACCAAGGCCCACTTGTTGGTGATTTGACATGTAATTCTGGAGATACATCAGTTATCTCCCCTGGATGCACTCCCAGCTATGGGCAAAAGGAACAACGGAGGAGGCGCAAAAGGAAGCAAACAGGACAGAAATCATTCACGTGTTCAGTTTGTGGTAAAAGCTTTTCCAAAGGTGGATATTTAAAAGAACACGCTATCATCCACACAGGAGAAAAACCATTTAGCTGTTCAGTTTGTGGTAAATGTTTCAATGATAGAAGAAATCTGAAAAGACACTCCTTTGTTCACACAGAAGAGAAACCGTTCAGTTGCTCAATCTGTGGTAAAAGTTTTGCACAAAGTGGAAATCTAAAAGCACACTCATTCATCCACACAGGAGAGAAACCATTTACCTGCAGCATTTGTGGTAAAAGTTTCTCTCAAAGTGGACATCTGAGGCAACACACTATCATTCACTCAGGAGAAAAACCATTCATCTGTTCAGTTTGTGGTAAAAGATTCACGCTGAGTGGGGATCTAAAAATCCACATGTCTGTCCACACAGGGGAGAAACCGTTCAGTTGCACTGTTTGTGGTAAAAGTTTCTCCAAAGGTGGATATCTGAGAGATCACGCCATTGTCCACACAAGAGAAAAACCATTCAATTGTCCCATTTGTGGTAAATGTTTCAACAATCGTAGAAATCTTAAGAGACACTCAATCGTCCACACAGACAAGAAACCGTTCAGTTGTTTAGTTTGTGGTAAAAGATTCACGCAGAGTGCAGATCTTAAAAGACACTCTGTTGTCCACACAGGGGAGAAGCCGTTCAGCTGCAGCGTTTGTGGGAAGAGATTTACTCGACTAGTCATTCTGAAACAACACAAGTGTGCTGGTGAGAGCAGTGGAAATCCAAAATAAAGCCGCGCTTTACTCCATATGTGCAACTTAGGCCCTGTTTACACGCAAGTCACGCTCTCACCTAAAACGCAAAGATTTTTCCTTTGTGTTTTCAAAAGCAATTTGCGTTTACATGGAAATGCTGCAGTGTGCTTGCAAGTCCAGTAGATGGAAATGTTGATTTGCAGAGAAAGCAGTGTTACAACACACATACAGAAAAACTTTTCACAAACAACAATGCCGTATGGACGCACAAAGATGAAGAAGTTCTTGTCTGAACAACTAATCTGTCTGAATAATAAACTGAGCATAGTAAACAGCACACACGTTACTCTGTAGATGGCCAAAACTGTTGCTGTTCCTAGTATGCATGCGCAGCCTTCATGTGTAAGAGTACTGAGCATGCAATGAAGTCAGAGTTTCACCCTAAAACATTGAATCTGGTTTACATGGAGTTGAGTGGCAATCCATTTTGAAAACACTCCACTCTGGACCCTGGTTTCAAAAGTTTTCAGATTCAGGCACTCCAGGCACCGTTCCCATGTAAACAGGAGGCCAAAACACAATGAAAACTTTTAGGATTCAGCCCAATCTGGTCTCATGTAAACAGGGCCTTAGGCCGCGTTTACATGGCGCCAAAAACGGTCAAATCCGATAAGTTTTCATTGTGTTTTGGACTTGCGTCTACATGGAAACTCTTTGAAAACGAAAACTTTTGAAAACAGGCTCCAGAGTGGAAAGATTTGAATCCGCTCTCCATTCAGCTCCGTGTAAACCTGTATCAGAGCGTTTCAGGGTGAAACGCTGACGTCACCGCATGTGCAGGACTCTTTCAGATGAAGGCTGCGCGCGCATACCAGGAACAACAACAGCTTCAGCCGTCCGCCGAGTAACGTGTGAGCCTCTTACCGTGCTCGGTTTGTTATCCAGACAAAACTATCCACACAGATTTGTTGTCCGAACTGATTTGTTGTCCAGAAAAGAAACTCCTGCGTCTCTGTGCGTCTATTTGCCATTGTTGTTTGTGAAAGTTTTTCTTCTTCGTTCATGTGTGGTAGCAGCTCTGCCTCTCTGCAGACCTATACCATCATCCACTGAACCGGCATGCACACTACAGCGGGTTAACTCGTCTCCCAGCGTCGTCGTCTAAACGCAGAAGAATTCTTAAACGCAAAGGACAAATCTTTGCGCCAGGAGTTTCCATGTAAACGTAGCCTTAGAGGAAGTCAGTGAGTCATTTTAATCCTGTTATGCCTTTGCTCTTGTTATTTTACTGACCCTACTGTCCCCTTTATTATCAAAGCTTTTATTTAATAAGTTTGTGAACTTGTCAAAAACAGACAGTCTATGAATAATCAAGCCAGGAATGCTCAGCTAAGCGTCCTCAGGGTTCCCACGCGTCCTGGAAAACCTGGAAAATGATTGCCCAATTTTCCAGTCATGGAAAACAAATGGAAAATGAGGAACAAAGTGAAATGTCCTGGAAAAGCTTAAATTTTCCTGGAAAATTATTTGTCTTCCTTCTAGCTTGAAACATAGGAAATGAAGTAAAAACGTAGTTGGCTACTAATGTAAAAATAAATAAATAAATAAATAAAAAAAATGTGAAAATAAAATAATGCAAGTTTAGGCATAAAATACAAAAACTCAAAACAATGGGGACAAAAAGAAATAATAAAAAAATGACAAAATAAAATTTAGGCTAAATTAACAAAATCTATTCATAAAAAAGCAGAGTAAATAAAGATTAAAAAATATGTGTAACCATAAATTTATAATAGTAAGACACATAAAAGCCAGACTAAACAGATAGCTAACAGACAATGTTTGTAATGGAGAGTTAGAAACAAAAAAATTCTAAGATCAATGTGATCAAAGGCTAGAGATATTGTTCATCAACCTCTAATCTTGTTTTTTAGAAGGCTAACTAAGAATTGAAAACTGCCCACAGCAACAGTGTAACTTCAGTTTTTCCTGTTATGTGACACTGGAATAAGTCCTGGAAAATTATTTCTAGAAAAGAGTGGGAACCCTGCTCCTGTTGTTTCTCAGATATGTTCTCAGTAAAAAAAAAAAGCTTACTTTGGTAAAAGGCTGGACAAAAAGAGCCTGGATGCATGTTTATTAAACTAACAGGACAATCTAGTCTGTTTTAATACTCGTGCAGGCATGAGCATGAAGTCTGTTCGCACACTTTAAAGAATCATCATGCACTATAATTATTTTGTTTTTATAAATCAAAGGTACTGCTGGAAACAAACGGTTAATAAAATAGGAAAAAATTGATTAAGGAGGTGTTGTTTTTGCTGGACTGCTAAACTATTCCATTGTACAGTGTTTATCCCATCTAAGGTCTTGAAGAGGACATGCACATGACGCCACAGTCAGGAGGGAGTGCAGTCCCAACTGTTGTTAAATTCCTTAAATTAAATTGACTCAAAGGCAAAGAAGATGCAGAGACTGTGTTTGAACCTTTTGTCTTTCCCAAAACTCAATGACTGACAGCCCAGCTGGCTTAGAGGCTGAGCACGACGGGAGTCACTGCTTCAAGATGATATTCTAAGACAGCAAGTCAAAGGTGATTCCTTCTGGCATCCTTACTGTTTTTTTTTTTTAGCGTGAAGCCCTTTCTCCTGGATATGAGCACCAAGCAGACAGATGATTAAACACACAGACAGTAAATGTTTAAAAAATAGTCAAGTGCACAGATGTTTAACTCAGATAATCAATCAAACTTTATTTATAAAGCACTTTTCATACAAAAATGTAGCACAAGTGGCTTTACATTCAATAAAACAAGGATGTAAGTATAAGGGGATACAAAATAAAATACAAAACAACAACCATCTCAATCCAATTTCAACACTCACACACAAAAACCCAAAGTTAGGACCCTTCAAACAGCCAAAGATGGCTTGAATTTAAAATGGGGAAACACAGGAGGATTTGATAAAGACAATAAAGTATTAAAGGATAAGTTCAGTTTCTACGGCTTTCACATTGTTTATAGAATGAAGTAGAACAATACACTCACCCAGAAGGCTTTCCTGATCCAAACAGTGCTTCGGGAGATATTTAGATCCAACATCGAGCGGCGGACATCCGTATAATGGTAGCACACAGGGCATGTATAGCACCGCTCCTTAAACTGCATTAATCGTCCAAAAACTCATTAGTTTCACCAATATTTCATCATGGTCCACTCACGCTACTCCCCCATTACAGTCCGGGGTCGCTCCACCCATGTTTTTGTGACTGTGCTGACCTCTGAACTGGAAACTTTCTTTACGGCTGCCGCTCATGCGCAGTACGGCTCATTGTTTCAGCGGCGACCGGTGGCTACATAACAACCTTTTTCTTCTAGTTTTGTGTAAAATGGACGAATATCTATCGGATGAAGATGTTGTGGAGGAGAACTTTGAATATGATGGGTGTCCTTACAGTTTCGAGCCAGAGTTTACAGAAGAGGAGCTCATCAAAAGGAGGACGTTGAGGCAAAGAGAAGAACAGCTGGCCAGAGAGCAGTCTTCAGTTCAGAGGTCAGCACAGTCACAAAAACATGGGTGGAGTGACACAGACTGTCTTGGAGGAGTAGCGCGAGCGGACCATGGTGAAATATTGGTGAAACTAATGAGTTTTTGGATGATTAATGCAGTTTTAGGAGCTGCGCTATACATGCCCCGTCTGCTACCATTATACGGATGTCCGCCGCTCGATTTTGGATCTAAATATCTCCTGAAGAACTGTTTGGATCAGGAAAGCCTTCTGGGTGAGTATATTGTTCTACTTCATTCTATAAACAATGTGAAAGCTGTAGAAACTGAACTTATCCTTTAAAGGTAATTGAAATACGTCGATCTTATAACCAAACAATGAAAGAAAATAAATAAAAAGAGGTAATAAAACACAACATAGTAACTCAGAAACTAAAATAGAGTAAAAAACACTTAAAGCAGGAATATAAAAATCAGCTAAAGGCCAGACTGTAAAGGAAGGTGTTGAGTTTGCTTTTAAAAATAGGAACAGCAGGTGGCGCTCTCAGGTCTGCTGGTTAACTGTTGCACAGACCTGGACCATAATATTGAAACAGTGATTTACTCTTTTAGTGGCAGATTCATCTTTAACAGTTTTACAAAGCCACTTGACTGGTGATCTGATGTGTGTCCACTTTTATTCATTAAATAATGACGTTACAGATCTGCAGTTGGTGTTCCATTTGTTTTGGCAGATGTGGATCCCGTCTACATCAACTCAAAAACTTATCCTGTGGTGAATGTTCCAATTTCATGGTCAAAAAACCTTTTGTGTCCAGCCAAAGTCTGACCTCCACACCTGTGTTGGCTGACATATATAACCAAAACTCCACCCATAACCAAACATCTACTGGACAGGTATGGATTAATCTATGAATCAGCATAAACAACCCACTTACATAAAGTTAAAGAATTCATTTAAACTAAGCTTTACTTAAATATACTGTAGATTATTCAAAAAAGAAGTCTGAAATGACTTCTTCACTGCATGATTTGTTTTTTTACTTCGGGAACAGTTCAGACCACATCCTGAAGATCTGAGGACTCTACTGGGCTAATACGGTAAGAGCAAATCAGAATCAAGACCAATCAGGGATTTAAAAAACAGTAAAGGAACATTAATTCTACTCTATGAGACGCAGGAGGAAAATGCAGAGACTTTAAAATTTGGTGTGAAATGATGAAAATGGTATGACTCATATATGGTCCATTACACTGTAAAAAATAATAACATAACAGTATTTTACTGTTTTTTTTACAGTTTTTTTCCTGCATTTTCAAAATCCCAATTCACAAAAATAAACTGTGATTTTACATGTCAAATGTACTATAACAAGAAATTACTGGAACTGTGAAAAAACACAATATTTCTGTTCTTTTACAAAGAAACCCCGTTAGAAATATGAATATTTATTGTTAAAATATAAGTGTATTGTAATTTTACAAATATTTTTCTGTTATTTAAGGGAATAAACTGTAAAATTCAACTTTACAACTCTAAAAAAAAAAACGTTTTCTATTAAAATAATGTCATTAAGGTGTGCTTGTTTAGTGGAGTGGTTAGCAACCAGGCACCCCATGTACTTGCTTCTGCCGGTTCAGGTTCAAATCCTGCTTGTGACCATTTTGCAGAGTGTCTTCCCCTACTCTCTCACCCCCTTTCACAGGCCTATCCACTGTCTCTCTCCTACCAGTAAAGGCACAAAAAGTCCAAAAAATACATTAATAAAATAACAATAATGTCATTAAAACCAACTATTAGCAGCACATTCCTGTAAATTTAAGCATAATTCTTCGTATTACAATGTCGATATACCATCTTTATGGGTAATGTAATTGTCTTTTAACGTTAAATGTTTGTAATTAAACATTAAAGAACCTTAAATTAAGGCAAAATCTTGTTAAAATTACAACCACAAACTGTATTTTAAATACGGAAAGAAACTGTATTTTTACGAGGAAGCAATTTTCTGTTATTTCACTGTATTTTTTTGGCACCCCAGCTCCTGGAAAATTACCGTTGTTTTATGATTTTTTTTTTTTTTATATAGTGTATTTATGTTATTTCGCATATTTCTCATGTGGTTAAAGTACCCAACCACTTTAGGGGTCCTATTAAAAATAAATAGGAGGAAACAAAAGTTAAAGAGATGATTAAAATGCTCTCAGAGAGAGTCTGGGAGCATCAGTCTTCTTTTGGATAAACACAAAGTCACACAGAGATACAGTCAATACAGAGCTTCACCCTGTGGCTAATGCTGCAGTACAAACTAACTTTATGGCTCCAAACATTTTATTTAGTCACTTTTAACATATATTAGATATTTATACGTGTCCCATAATGAATCAAGATGAATGAGGACAACTGAAAATTTCATAAAAGCAGGAAACTTTTCCGGTGAATGAAAGTCTTCAATGCCTAAGTGAAACACATCCATCTTCATCTGTAAACTGATTTAGAGTCTTCGGTTTTAACTCAGTTCTGGTCTGAGGGGGGAAACCAGAGGACCTGGAGAACCGTAGGATCGACTTTTTCGCTTTGAGGTACCAGCTCATGTTGCCCCAAAGTACAGAAGAGTAAAAGGGCCATGATAGATGAAGAAAATAATTTTAGGGAAGTTGAGATTTAAGTTGAAATTTCAAGAAAAAAGTTGAAATGTTGAGAAGTAAGTCGCAAATACAGATTTCAACTTTTTTTTTTTTTTTTTTTTTACAAGATTTTAACTTTAATCTCATCATTTTGACTTTTATCACAAAATTGTGTTCAAATATACTGTAGACATTTCAACTTTTATCTCAAAATTTTATTTTATTCTCGTCCTTTTGATTTTAATTTCAACCTGCCAAATATTATTTTTTCCATCTTAAATGGCCTTTATACTCTTCTTCTAAGAAAGAATATGAACCATGTATTAACTCAACACTACACAGACCACCACCCAACAGAAAAACCAGGGGGAGGGGATGTTGTTCTGTCATTAATTTGTGGATTTAATTAAGTATTTATATAATAAAATTTTACTGAACACCAAGATTTCTCTCTTCATCTGTAATTATTTGCACAAAATTTTTTTTTTGATGCGGTCCTGGTCTTGACCTATGTTCCTCTTTTTTTATTTACTTTTACCAATGCACTAACTCCTCAAGACAAATTTATGAAGTTGAGATGTGTAAAAACAAAACCCATAGAACAATGATTTGCTAATGCTTTATGGCCTATGTTTAACTGAATATAGACACTGAACTTTCCCATCAGCTACCGGTTGTCAAATATGGAAAAAACATACCAGAAATACTGAAAAGAACTTTAAAAATCTAATCAAAGTGTTTTATGTACGGGTCGTAAAAAACAATGTCATTGCTGTGGGAAGTTTACCGTTAAAAATGAAGCTCATCTTTATGTTAAATATTTATTTTGCAGCATTTCTACTTCCAGTGGACTGTAATTAGTCAAACTCACGATTGCTAACCTTTGTTCTGATGTATTATACCTAAGATAATCAAAAGAAAAATGTGACAGTTGGTGTATTTTTTTTCTTTTAAAAGTTTAAAGTCAAATCATCTGTAAACTGACAGGACCATGGACAGAAACAGAATCCACTGGAATTTCCATCAATCAATAATTTAATCCAATTTTTTATAGCAAATTAAAAATGTTTATCATATGTGGGTTTGGATTGTTTTGGTGTACATGGTCTTTAAAATGCTCAGTCCCTCAGTTCTAATGGATATATTCTTTCACTTTTAAAATGTTGTTTCACTAAAATGGAGTTACACACCTTTAAAGTGATTTTTGAGTGAAGACTGGATATATATTTATGTTTCTGTAATGAAAAGTCTTAAATCAAATCATGGATCTTTATGGTTAAAATGTTTGGACTTAATCTTTTCCTGCTTGAATGGTGTAGATCTTCAAAGGTGAGTTCAAGGAGGCTGAGGCGCGCCGGACTGGGGTGCTCAGTCCTGACGTCGTTCTACAAGTGTGCGGTGGAGAGCATCTTGTGTTCCTGCATCACTGTGTGGTACGGCAGTTGCTCTGTGGCAGAGAAGAAGGCTCTGCAGAGGGTAGTGAAAGCGGCACAGAGGACTGTTGGATGCAGCCTTTCCACCACCACGGACATATACTCCTCCAGATGCAGGAAACAGGCCTCCTGCATCACGAAGGACCCCACCCATCCCGCACATGCTCTGTTTGTCCCTCTCCCCTCAGGCAGGAGGCTGCAGAGCATCAAGAGCAGGACTAGCAGACTGAGGAACAGCTTCTTTCCTGAAGCTGGGAGACTGCTGAACTCTGGTGGTCCCCTTTAACCCCCCCCCCCACAACTGCACATTGCAATATTGCACAGAATGTCAATCTCCTATTTATTATAAAGTCTAGTCGATAGTGTTCTTCTTTTATTCTCTTTTTTATTCTTATATTTGTATATATTTGTTTATTCTTATTTCTTGCATTTGGGCTTGCTCCGGGACCACGGTAACCAATTTCGTTCCAACCGTGTTTAACATGTGTTGAATGACAATAAAAAGTCCTTGAATCCTTGAATGAAAAACCACTTCATGAAAGATAACTAGAAGCCACTTTTCAATATTCAAACTAAATTTCAGTACTTGAATCGTCAAAGGGTGATAACACAGACAGAAAAACTCAAGACAATAAAAATGGTTTGAAGCAAAGATTATTAAATTCTTTAAAAAAACATTCAACAACTGTGAAATCAAGGCAAATGCACAGATTTTTTTTATTAATAGAGGTAAACTTGTTGCAGGTTAAATATTGGCTCATTTATAGTGAAAGCTGCTGTTAATAAATCTACAAAAATGGACATATAATAGGATCAAAATCAACCACTTTTTATGAAAAAGGTTCTGTGTAGGTGATGGAATTACAGGCTGTTTGAATGAATATTTGAACAAATTCAAACATTAACGTCAAAGATGACGATTAAGATCAGTGAATGGCAGAGAGCATCGTCTGGAGACGGAAATCAGTGTGAAGAAACAGGCAAACACATTTAAACCGCCACGTTGAAGTCATTTTTAGTGGGTGCTGTTTTTGATTACAGTACAGGCCAAAAGTTTGGACACACCTTCTCATTCAATGTGTTTTCTTTATTTTCATCACTATTTACATTGTAGATACTCACTGAAGGTATCAAAACTATGAATGAACACATGTGGAATTATGTACTTAACAAAAAAGTGTGAAATAAATGAAAACATGTCTTAAATTCTAGTTTCTTTAAAGTATCCAGCCTTTGCTCTGATCACTGCTTTGCACACTCTTCATTCTCTTTATAAGCTTCAAGAGGAAGTCACCTGAAATGGTTTTCTCTTCTCAGGTGTGCCTTGCCAGGGTTAATTAATGGAGTTTCTTGCCTTATTAATGGGGTTGGACCATCATTTGTGTTGTGCAGTCAGGCTGATGCACAGCCAACAGCCCTATTAGACAACTGTTAGAATTAATATTATGGCAAGAACCAATCAGCTAAGTTAAGAGAAACGAGGGGCCATCATTACTTCAGTGAGAATCTACAATGTAAATAGTGATGAAAATAAAGAAAACACATTGAATGAGAAGGTGTGTCCAAACTGTTGGCCACATCTTGTGGCATCCAGGTACATTTAACATGCAGCTTCAGCCTCTATTCCTGTCATGACTTTAACTCTGTGTGATTTACTTTTTTTAAAAAATTAAGATCGATATACCTGGCTTTCATCTATTCGACTGACATTTACTCTGTGGAACAACTGAACCTTCTCCTCATTAAACATAATAATGCAAAGAATATCAGAAAAAAACAGTCAAATTAATTTCATGATTTCATTAATATGTAATAAATATCTGTGGAACTGTGGAGACAAACTCTGTTGTCCTCAGTGCCTTCATGCTCAGAGATATGGCAACAGTTGCAGTGAAATCAGAACTTCATCTTTGAAATAAACCAAACATCATGTCCTAAACATTTCCATAACGTTCCCTCATGATTACTGATATTCAGCTGAGTTAATGTGCTTGAATGCTCACTTCATACTGACTGCCGCTGTGCTCGTTGCCTCTCACTCTGTTACACCATGTGCATGCCCTCCACTGAAATCACAAATTTAAATGATAATGGAACTTAAAGCTATGGTCTACGATTTGGAAGCTTGGTACATCTTAATAACACCGTTTATAAGGCCGTTATGGTCCTATGGTCCAATCTACACAATATAAAGACCAAAAAGAATGAAAAAAATCCATTCAGTATATCCGCTGTACAGCAGCACAATAGTTGACCGATTCGAACCATGGGGGACGGCGGTTCGGATTGGTCCGTGAGTCTATCCAATCCCCTGTCCCCATGGAGCCGGGAGGCTGCTTCTGTTACCCTCCACATCGAAGAGAAGGAAACATAAAAGTTCCGAGGAAAAGGCTGAAGTAAGGAAGAAATATGAGCAATACAGGTCCCAACAGAGACTTAACATTGGAGAATCGTACGGTGGAAAAAGCTGCAGAATGATTTGGGATTTTTGAACACTGCGCTTGCTGCCGGCTACCGAATGGCCGGCCACAGCACGGGCCACTGGCTGGCGAACGACTGCAGCACCAGCCGCAGCACTGGGCGCCGGCTGGCGAACAGCCGCAGCACCGGCTGTTCCGCCCCTGGTTGAACAGGTAATCGCTTTGTTTGCTACAGTGGGAGATGTCTGCTGAATAACTCTGGTTAGTCTGTGCCTATACTGGCTAATGACTGAACGTTGTTGGTCGGAGCGGGTAGGCTCTGTCAATAGATTTTAGCATAAGTTAGCCACGCATCGATAGCATTGTAAACTGAGCTGGTGAGGACACGCCGAGAAAGGTAAATCCTCGCCCACAATCGGCTCTGCTCTTGCGACGCCAGACCTGCTTCGCCGCTGGTCCAATTGTGTGTTACAAGGGGGATGACTGTTGTGTTTGTTACTTTCAGTTGCGTTGAATTGTTTTTGTTTGTCGTTGCTGATATTTTCTGCCAGCCGTCTTGTTGCTCTATCAGAGAGGGCATGTTGTTAGGAGGTGACAAGAGCTGGGGGGCGGGATCTTGGAACACTGAGGGGAGGGGTGAGTGAAGGGGGGGCAGGCTGCGTTTTTCAAATCTGTCTCAACAGCCAAACTGGTTTTCAGATCGTAGACCCTAGTTTTAAGAAGAGGCTTTCTCCAAGCTGAACAAATAAGATTTCATTTTGGATTCCCACTGCTCTCCCCAATGCATTTGTGCTGCTTGACATGCACAAGCTGAGTGAACCTGCCGCCACAAACACTGCAGCTGAATGGTTTCTCCCCCGTGTGGACGATGGCGTGTCTTTTTAGGTTTTCACTGCGTGTGAAATTTTTACCACAAACTGAACAACTAAAGGGTTTTACTCTTGTGTGGACCCTCATGTGCCTCAGCATCTCTGCCTTCCAGATAAAATACTTTTGGCAAACGGAGCAGCTGAACGGTTTTTCTGCGGAATGACACAAAACATGTTTCTCCAACTTTTTCTTACTTGGGTATCGTTTATCACAAACTGAACAGCTAAATGTTTTATCTCCTGAGTGGATGAGAGCGTGTTCTCTCAGATATCTTTTCTGAGAAAAGCTTTTACCACAGACGCTGCAGCTGAACGGTTTCTCCCCTGTGTGGACAACTAAGTGCGCGTTTAGATTTCCGCCGAGTGCAAATTTTTTACCACAAACTGAACAACTAAATGGTTTCTCTCCTGTGTGGACCCTCATGTGCATCACCATCTCTTTTCTCCAGATAAAACTTTTCCCACAAAATGGACAGCTGAAAGGTTTTTCAGTGGAATGGCGATACATGTGTCTTTGCAAATGTACCTTGCTGTCATAAATATTACCACAGACTGAGCAGCTAAAGGATGTCTCCCCTGTTTGGTCTCCTGTGCTTTTCTGTCGTCGTTTCTTTTGTTCAGAGTTTGAGGCACACTCAGAGGAGCTCACTGATGTTTCTCCAGTCTTACATTTCAGATCACTCAAAGTTCTGTCTTTGTCCTGCAGAGAGTTTGAACCTTCCTGAGGTTCATCACTCTCCTCCCAGTCAGCACTGTCATCAGTATCAGATCCAGCACGGTGCGCAGTCTCACCTGGACTAAGTGGCTGTAAATGACTGTGTGGATTAAAGTCTCTGTCTGGTTCTGATTCTCCACAGTCCTCTACATCAGCTTCTATTTTGAAATGTTCTGTGTCTCTGTTCTGCTCACTTTGGTTTTCATACAGGTGGAAGGACTGTGGTTTCTCTTCATCTTCACTCTTTACAGAAACAGGAAAGAAAGTGAACTTAATGATATCCTCCTCCTCTCTCTTCTGATTGATCCCCTCTTCCTCCTGCTCCTCTTTAATATGAGCTGCTCCTGCTGGGTTCTCCGGCTTCAGACTGGAGCTCCTCTCCTCCTCTTCTTCTTTCACCATCAGCTGATGGACATCTGAGGAAAAAAAGAAATACATCATGCTCTAGAGAAGCCCAAATTTTCTTTTAAGAGTTGAAACAGCAAATCAAATCAAACTTTATTTATATAGCACTTTTCATACAAAAAAATGTAGCACAAAGTGCTTTACAAACAGACAGATAAATTAAAATAAAGGATGTATGACCGAAACCCACTCCACCCAGCCCTTGAACCCACCCACCCACAATCCAAACATAGTGTTGATAAAAAGCATCATAAAGAAAGCACTCGGAGAGCACAGACCTCCGCCAGCGCCACAGTCCTCAACCATATTGTGATTTTAACCATAAATATTACTCTTACCTTTATTTCATCAAAATATTTTGATTCCTTGACCATGAAAACATACCATTAGCAACTGGATTCATAATGATATCTATTTTAGTTCAGTAGTTATTAATGAAAATTGCATTTTTCGTCATCATGGATCCAGACGCTGATCCGGATCAACACGAAAATGGAATCAGTTCTTCCTTTTTCCATGCTGAACATTTCCTGAAAATTTCATCCAAATCCGTCCATTACTTTGAGTTATTTTGTTCACGGACGGACGGACAGACAAACTCTCCCGAAAACATAACCTCCTTGGTGGAGGTAATAAAAGACAATAATAAAGCACACTGATGTACCCAGTACATACTCAGGAAACACCATCTTAAATGTTTAAAAATGCGAAAGCACTGAAGGTTTAGTTAAAAGAGTAAAATGAAATATATCATAAAATAAATTAAATAAAAGAATTGAAAAAAAATTATAAGAAAAAATAATAAATTGAAATGAAGTTAAAAAAAATAATATAATAAAACTAGAAAATAAAATAAGGAAAGATAGCAAAGATAAAAAGATGAAAATAAAATAAGATAATACAATAAAAGAGTGGGCTGTCAGTAGAATAAATAAAAACACTAAAAGGTAATTCAGCTAAAAGCTTGACTAAAAAGGTAGGTTTTGAGTTTGTTTTTAAAGACATTAACATTAGGTGCAGCCTAATGTTAATGTAAAACATGTGTTAAACATAATGTTTTACAATATGTTTGACATAATGTAAAACATGAACAGCAGGACTTTATTCAAGCTTACATAAGGACACTGAACTTTTGCAGTAAGAGCCTCCAGACTGCTTGGACACTTCAGAAGACAATAAACTTGTGTTGAAGGTTCTTGGTGAACAAACCTGCTCTGTGGAGCTCAGGGTTAAAAACAGAGTCCAGTAGTTTCTCTTGTCGATCCTTCTCCTCTTTTAAAAGAATCATTTCCTCCTCAGCAGCTACAGTCAGTCTATGATTCACTGAAGATTTCAGCATTTGGACGTCAGACATTTTCACACAATCACACACACTTTTTCCACACAAACTGCCTTCAAAACACTGCAGCTCCGTCTCTCTACACTTAGCATGCTAAGCTAAGCTCACTAGCTTCAGAGGACTCGTTGACATGTTGGACACTGAACATGTATTCAGACAAAGAGATCATCACAGTCTGCACAAGCAGCTAAACAAACACACTGGAATATCTGAGCTCACATTAATCCGTCTGTATCGCTCTGTAGCCGAGTTCATTCTCGGTTTGATGTTAGCTTGAGAGCACAGCTAGCTTCAGTTAGCATTAGCAGCTCACATGAAGGGAGCCTGAGGTGAAGGAGCACAAACACTTCACAAAGTCTGTTTCACTGACTTCTACTATACATACAGGCTGTGCTGCTTCATTAACAGATCTGCTGTTAACGAGAGAAAGCTGAAAAAAGTCGTAAACATATGCGACAACAGCACCAGGCTAAAGGTTGAGGAGCTGGGCAAGAAATTCTTCTTCATGGTCGGCGGTTGACAGGCTGGGGGCGCGGTGCTGCCCTCTGTGGGTGAGCTGTGTCATTGGTAATGAATAAATAACCGTCCACTGTCTCTATTAGCCCGTTAGCTTGTAGCATTTCTCCTTCATCGCTGTGAACATTTGTCGGGTTTCTCTCGTTAACAGCAGATCTGTTAATGAAGCAGCACAGTCTGTATGTATAGTAGAAGTCAGTGAAACAGACTTTGTGAAGTGTTTGTGCTCCTTCACCTCAGACTCCCTTCATGTTAGCCACTAATGCTAACTGAAGCTAGTGAGCTTAGCTTAGCATGCTAAGTGTAGAGAGACGGAGCTGCAGTGTTTTGAAGGCAGTTTGTGTGGAAAAAGTGTGTGTGATTGTGTGAAAATGTCTGACGTCCAAATGCTGAAATCTTCAGTGAATCATAGACTGACTGTAGCTGCTGAGGAGGAAATGATTCTTTTAAAAGAGGAGAAGGATCGACAAGAGAAACTACTGGACTCTGTTTTTAACCCTGAGCTCCACAGAGCAGGTTTGTTCACCAAGAACCTTCAACACAACTTTGACAAACACACAACCTTATTCTTTTTTGACTTTATGCACACTGATAGATGTGGACTTTATCTTGATCTTTTGTCTCCTGCTTCTACTTAGAGATATTTCTTTTCTCCTCTATGACTTGATTGATAATGATTGAAATCTCCTAACAGATATTTTGGGCTTTATCAGAGTCTTTTGGGGCAGATATAAAGAAGATATTGTCTATGTAGTCATCAAATTATTTTAGTCAGCAAAATATGACATTCAGATAACTGCATTTCAAACATAAAATAAATCATTATTTTGATGTATTAGAAATTAAACAAAAATGTAGAGCCCTTATAGGGATGTATTTTATTTGTGATGTATTTTACATTCGTAGTGTATAATAACACAGTGTTCGGATGTTTATGATGTTCTGAGAAGAAAAACACACCTCTCCAAAATCCTGTCTTAGGCTGTAGATCATTCTTAAAAGGACTGTGAGGAGTTTCTAAATAATTACTAAAAAAGTCTCACTTTTAGATATATACCTGATTGAAATACACACTTTAAGATGAGTTTTATAGCATCAAAATAGGTTACCTATAAATGCTATTCCTTAGCTTCACGGTCGGGTCGGACAGGGCTGGACTGGCCTGGATACTCAACTTCAGGAACAAGACAATTAAAACTAGAGCAAATTTATATTATTCAGACACGTCTTAGAGCACCGGGCTGTAAGTAGCCATATATAGCCGGCTACAAAACTACAATACTAAGTTTTATAAATACTGCTTGTTGTCACACATCAAAAACCACCGCTACGTAACTAGAAAGAGATCCATTACCTCGTCGCTTTGCATCCTGTAAGTTGTTGAAAAAAGAAGTAACTTGTAAAGTTAGCAGAGTTCCGAGGAAGGTCTGAGCTGGATTTCTATTAACATCAACAAACACACGCTTTGGCTTGTGGTGCATTCCAGTTGTAGTCAGAAGTAGGAATTTCCAAGTTCACACAAGTTAACACAGCAATTTCCCTTTATCATTTTTTTTTACCATCTTTCAGCTTTTTTGATGACTTATCAGGAACAGAAATTAAAGATTTTAAACTAGTTCTAGGTCAAGTCAAGGCTCCTTGAGGGGCAAGCCGAAGGTCACATTTCTGTGCGACTTAAATTTGATTTGAGGCCGAGTCACAAACTTGAGTCCCTGTTTCTGATACACAAAGAAACAGTTATATGATACAAACCATAATTTTAATATCTGTAGTGAATATTGGGATGTTTACTTAGACAATGGATGTAGTTTAACATGAACAACTTTGGTGAATCAGATTACTCTGAACTGAATGTCAGATTGGTGATCACAATTATATTTTGAAATAAGAAGCTCTACCATGCATTGTTAAAAACATCAATTTGTTAAAAATGACAGGGATGTCCTGATACGAACATGAGAATAGGATTAAGTTGATGGCAGCTTTTTTCATTGATTGGTGATAAATTATGTCAGTCCAATTTCTCCCATCAGTTTCTATCAGTTGAGCCAGCTTTATTTTAGGCCAGGGGTGGGCAACTTTAATTACCAAGAGGGCCACATAAAACCATTTTTCCCAGCCTGAGGGCCACATTGTTACAGATTTTCAGAAATTCTCGATAATGAAAAAGAATGTTAGATAAACAGCAAATGAGAATATAAATTTGTCATAAAATTAGAATACTAATATTCATATATTACAACATAAATACAAGTTTTTAATACCTCCAAGGAGGTTATGTTTTCGGGATAGTCTGTCTGTCCGTCCGTCCGTCCGTCCGTCCGTCCGTCCGTCCGTCCGTCCGTCCGTCCGTCCGTCCGTCCGTCCGTGAACAAAATAACTCAGAAAGTAATTGATGGATTTGGATGAAATTTTCAGGGAATGTTCAGCATGGGAAAAGGAAGAACTGATTAGATTTTGGTGTTGATCCGGATCAGCGTCTGGCCGCCATGGCGAAAAATGTGATTTCTGTGAATAACTACTGAACTAAAATAGATATCATGATGAATCCAGTTGCTTATGGTGTGTTTTCATGGTCAAGGAATCTAAATATTTAGATGAAATAAAGGTAAGAGTAATATTTATGGTCAAAATGACAATATGGCTGAGGACTGTGATGCTGGCGGAGGTCTGCGCTCTCCAAGTGCTTTCTAGTTATGCATAATCTAATTAACTTGATATAGAATTCAAGCAAATTTAGCTAACATACATGGGATTAAAGTAATTAAGCTATTTTCAAATCAATAAAATGATTTTTCTTTAAATTTTTAAAGCTAAAATATTTTGCTGCTGCCATTTTTTAAATATAGTATTGAGTAATACATGATATAATGTTAAAGGCTTCATGGAAGAGATTTAGACACTATAAGAGCAAAGTAAGGTTGTAAATAACTTACATAAGATTATATAGAATTATTTCTATTGGATATCTGACTTTTCTTTATATTTACAGCTGCTAGGTTTTGGGAATGAATGGCGGGCCACATTTAGTGATGTGGAGGGCCGCATTTGGCCCCCAGGCCGCCACTTGCCCACCCCTGTTTTAAGGAATAAATGTGCATGTACATTGCCTGTGGCTCATGGTGCCTTCTGTTGAACATGAGTGTGATAAGTGGGTATTTTCTATTTTTGACCTCAGATGTTCATCAGCTGATGGTGAAAGAAGAAGAGGTTCTCCATGAGCAGCAGGAGAGGAGCTCCAGTCTGAAGCAGGAGAACCCAGCAGGAGCAGCTCACATTAAAGAGGAACAAGATGAGGTGCAGTGCAATCAGGAGCGTGGCACACCTCAAGAACTAGAGCAGGCTGATATCATCAAGTTCACTTTCTTTCCAGCACTGATCAAGAGTGAAGAGGAAGATGGAGAAGATGATGATGAGGAGAAAACTTCTCAAGAGAACAGAGACACAGAACATTTGAAAACAGAGGCTGAAGGAGAGGACTGTGGAGGATCAGAACCAGAAGCAGACTTAAATCCACACAGTCATTTACAACCAGTTAGTCCAGGGGAGACTGCGCACCGTTCTGGATCTGATACTGATGACAGTGCTGACTGGGAGGAGAGTGATGAACCTCAGGAAGGTTCAAACCCTCTGAAAGACAAAGACAGGGCTGTGGGTGATCAGAAATGTAAGACTGGAGAAACATCAGTTACCCCGTCTGAATCTGCAAGATTTGCACAAAGGAACCAGCAGCAAGAACACGAAGGGAACCAAACAGGAGAGAAATCATTCAGCTGTTCGATTTGTAGTAAAAAGTACTCAAGTAAGACAAATTTAAAACAACACATGCGACGTCATTCAGCAGAGAAACCTTTCAGCTGCTCGGTTTGTAAGAAGAGCTTTATCAAGAAGTCAGAGATGGAGATGCACATGAGAGTCCACACAAAAGAGAAACCCTTCAAATGTTTTGCTTGTGGTAAAAGTTTCTCACAAAGTGGCGCTCTAGCAACACACATCATTACACACTCAGGAGAGAAACATTTCAGCTGTTCTGTTTGTGGTAAAAGCTTCACAACAGGTGGATCCCTAGAGAGACACATGATTATTCACAGAGGAGAGAAACCCTTTAGCTGTCAAGTTTGTGGTAAAAGTTTTTCACAGAGCGGTAATCTAAGGCAGCATGCTTTAACCCACATGAAAACAAAAACACTCAGTCGCTCAGTTAGTAGTAAAAGTTTGACACGGCCTGAAACACTTAAAAGTCACTCATCTGTCCATGCAGAAGAGAAACTCTTCAGCTGCAGTGTTTGTGGTAAAAGCTACTCGAGTGAACAAACTTTACAAGAACACATGTTGCACCATTCGACAGAAAAGCCTTTCAGCTGCTCAGTTTGTGAGGAAAGTTTTATCTTTAAGAAAGACTTGGTGAAGCACATGAAAGGTCATATAGGGGAAAAAGTATTTCCATGTTCAGTTTGCGGTAAAACATTCAAAACAAGTGGATCTCTGAAAAGACACTCAATCGTCCACACAAGAGAGAGACCTTTCAGTTGTACAGTTTGTGGTCAGAAATTCACGAGCAGGCAAAATTTACGACAACACATGTATCTTCATTCAGGAGAAAAGCCTTACAGCTGTGCGGTGTGTGAGAAAAGTTTCATCAAAAAATCAAAGATGGAGATGCACATGAGAGTCCACACAGGAGAGAAACCCTTCCACTGCACAGTTTGTGATAAAAGCTTTCTGAGTAAGGACCATTTGCAGCAACACATGTATCGTCACTCTGCAGAAAAACCATACAGCTGCTCAGTTTGTAAGAAAAGTTTCATTGAGAGATGGGAGATGGAGAGGCACATGAGAGTGCACACAGGAGAGAAACCATTTGTCTGTTCTGTGTGTGGAAAAAGTTTTAGTATTTGTGCAAATTTGAAAAGACACTCTACTGTCCACTCAGGAGGGAAACCACTGAGCAGTGATGGGTTGTAATATGTCTAAAAATTAATGACATCCAGATTTTTTAGCAGCTCTAAGATCACGTTGTCTCTTCAGTTATTCTGTTGTTTTGTTCTTTAAGTTGTTTGGTAATGTCCACACAGGCTTAATTTTCCCAAAGTAAAGATACTAAAGAGGGCGGGGCTTGATGGAGGATCATTTCCTGAAATGGGTGGAGCTTTACAAATGGTCACTTGACCTGTTAAAGGTGTAGTCAGTGATCTTCTAATCTTCTAATCTACTGCAGTATTTGTCAAAATCCCCGTATTTCTCCACTCCATCCACAAGATGCCCCCAGTGACTGCATGTTGAAAAAAAAATCTGGTTTCCATACACAGCCTTGGCTCTGAATTTCAGCAGGTAAATACCGTGGCTCGGGCCGAGTTACCAAAACAGAGTCGTAGGTTGCGTAGCGTCCGCAGTTAGCGCAAGAGAGAGATACAACGTGCGGTAGCAATGGCTGAAAACAGCCCAAAAGAAAAAGGTCAGAGGAGTGAAAAGTGAAAAAGAAGGGCTATGACCATGAAAGAGCGAAGACCCGGGTCAACATTGGCGTTGCTTTCCGACGTTGGAGGGAACTGTCGCCGTCTTTCTGCTGGAAGCAACATTAGCTTTGTGGTGCTTCACATTACAGTTAGCTACGTTGGTCAGCTACGCAGTTTCTACGGCCGTTTCCATGACGATGCACGTCCATCAGCTTTGGGGAGGCGGGTCTAAATTCGAATATCAACAAACCCTCCTCTCATTTTCTCCCACATTGCTGACTGCACCTTTAATACAGTAATACACTGCACCAACTTATATGGTTCATATGACACATCTTATAGCCCATAGTTATATTTTATTTTTTATATTTATGTTTGCAATTGTTTTTTACCTTTCTGTGCTTTTTTTTACATGTGTGCTTGCAATGCTGCTGGAATCCTATTTCTCTGAGGGAGTCTTCCCAAGGGAATAATAAAGTTCTAGCTAATATTATCATAATAATGATATTCTCTGGTTTGTTTTATTTCTATTTTAGGTATTTCAGTGTCAATTATTTAACTGATCAGAGACTGGAGATTTGATTTGGACTTGTTAACATGTCTTGAACTTGCAATAAGTGACTTGTGCCCATCTATGGTACGTTACAGCTGAATTGTCATTAACTAGCTTGCATATACAGAGCATGGTCTGTATATGCAAAGAGGTAGCATGTGGTTGATTATGTAGCTCTTCAGTAGTGAGATCAGAAGTCCTTTCATTGTGACACGTGTTTATGCTTTATGCATCTGTCAAATACGAGGCTCAACTGAACTTGAATATTTCTGTTTCAGAGTTAAACATCTCATGTATATCTCTGTATATAAACAGCTTACCTGATACAACTGTATTTAAATATCATTGACTTATTAAATTAAGCAATTTTTAATCACATGAAGTCTGATTTTTCACTAGTATAATAACTATTATGAGCCAGTTCTGAGCAATTCTTGGGTGTTTTTAGCTGCGTGTTTTTGGCTTTTATCCTGTTGGAGGGCCCATGACCTGTGACTGACAGCAAGCTTTCTGACACTGGGCAGCACATTTCACTCCAGAATGCCTTGATAGTCTTGAGATTTCATTGTACCTGCACAGATTCAAGACACCCTGTGCCAGATGCAGCAAAGCAGCCCCAGAACATAACTGAGCCTCTTCCATGTTTCACAGTAGGTACAGTGCTCTTTTCTTTGTATGCTTCATTTTTGCTTCTGTGAACATAGAGCTGATGTGACTTGTCAAAAAGCTCCAGTTTTGTCTCATTTGTCCAAAGCACATTCTCCCAGAAGCTTTGTAGCATGTCACAGTTATGAATAGTGTAATTTGATTCTGATGTACCTTGACCTTGGAGTTCTCATCTAATCTCTTTGGAAGTTGTTCTGGGCTCTTGGTTACCATTCATATTCAGTTTGTCATCAATTTCCTCTTGAAGTCACATCCAGGGAGGTTGGCTACAGTCCTGTGGACCTTAAACTTCTGAATAATCTGTACAGCTGTAGTCACAGGAACACCAAGCTGCTTGGAGATGATCTTATAGCCTTTACCTTTAACATGCTTGTCTATAATTTTCTTTCTAATCCCCTGAGACAACTCCCTCCTTAACTTTCTGTGGTCCATGTTCAGTGTAGTACACACCACAATACCAAACAGCACAGTGACAACTTTCAACCTTTAAATAGGCAGACTGACTGATTACATGTTTGAAGATACTCGTGATGCTAATTACAGGACACTCCTTAGTATAACATGTCTCCATGGTCAAATAATTTTCAATCTCTTGTAGGGCTACCATCATTTTTGGGGTTTTCTTTCATTAGCCGAGGGGTACCAACAATTTCGTCCTACTGCGCCTGAATCAGACCTAAAAGTCGGGAAGCCCTCCAAGTATATCTAGCTGCAGACCGCAGACCCTCCAAACCTCCTCCAAACCACGCCCCATACAAACCACGCCCACGCAAACCACACCCATGCCTACGAACGTACGTACGCTCTACAAAGCACGCTCAATTTTGCGACGGCGGCCGAGAAGGTAATTTTTGTGTGCATGCGTCAACTTCGTAGGCTTCTTTAAGCTAGTCTTTCATTTTTTTTGTTCTTAAGTACTTAAAGGAACATTACACCCAAACAACGATTTGGCCTCATTTTCTACTCACCCTCATGCTGAACAACACTGTGAAGTAGTTTTGGAACATCTAGGATGCAGCCGGAGATCTGGGGGAATCCTCGCTGTCCACTGACATTGATATCATGACTTCGGTCAGAGCCTGAACAAACAGTAGCTGTGTTCGAAATCGTCCACTCATTCACTCACTCACTATCCCCTATGTAGTGTAAATGATATAGTGGACTATATAGGGAATGACCAAACGACATTTCGGACACTACACTGAAATTTTCTAAACGTCGTAGCGTCAGCAGATGAGCCAGTTATTCCTGTGACGTAAGTGGACGCCCCGAGATTCATGTAAACAAACTGGGCATTTGGGAGGATAAGTAGCAGATTTCGAAGCTGTTTACGGCCGCTAAAAGACGTTAAAAAGCTACGCTATGGACATTTTAAGATACTCCAATGTTTATTTACATTTATGAATGAAAGCAGCCCCTAACAGCCTCCGTTCTCTTCTTCTTCTATGGAAAAACACGACCGCATTGCATTGTGGTATACGGGAGTACGGTATAGTGTACATCGCATGTACACTCAAATTTACTGTGCATTGTGGGTATTTTGTAGTGCACTATATAGTGGATGAAATTAACTGCTGAGAATTCGAACAACACTACAAAATGGCGAACACACTATATAGTGCACTATATCCGTGATAGTGAGCTATTTCGAACACAGCTATTATCCTTAAAAGTCCACAAAAAGTCGGCAATATTCCTCCATACTGCTCGTGCGCTGTAATCCAAGTGTCCTGAGCGGGCAATGTCCACCATTTACTCGAAACGACATCATTTAGCACATGTTTATAGCCTAAACAGCACTACTCGACATTTCTATGATACACTTACGGGTGCCTACGGGAGCCGCGGTTGACCAAACAAATGAACGCGCACTCTGCAATAACTAGGAGCGTAGAACAAGAGACAAGAACCCAAGAAATCCCACATTCTGCTGACCCCTCTTGTGTCTGTCCACGGCTCCGTTGCTCACAGCAGAATGTGGGATTTCTTGTTCTACGCTCCTAGTTATTGCAGAGTGCGCATTCGTTTGTTTGGTCAGCCACGGCTCCCGTAGGCACCCGTAAGTGTATCATAGAAATGCCAAGTAGTGCTGTTTAGGCTATAAACATGTGCTAAATGATGTCGTTTCGAGAAAATGGTGGACGTTACCCGCTCAGGACACTTGGATTACAGCGCACGAGCAGTATGGAGGAATATTGCAGACTTTTTGTGGACTTTTTGTGGACTTTTAAGGACACTGTTCGTTCGGGCTCGTATCTAAGTCATGATATCAGTGGCAGTGGACAGCGAGGATTCCCCCAGATCTCCGGCTGCATCCTAGATGTTCCAAAACTACTTCACAGTGTTGTTCAGCATGAGGGTGAGTAGAAAATGAGGCCAAATCGTTGTTTGGGTGTAGTGTTCCTTTAATGTGTATCTTTATCGCTCTGTTAGTCATGGTACAAACTTATTTCAGCTGTGTCCTCTCGACCCAGCTTTTGGAAAGAGTTTTGGCCTTTTTTACCATAGACGTAAGTAAGAGCAGACGCAAGAAATACGGCCGCCATCTTGGTCCGGTCAGCCGCTCCGTTCAGTGTAATGTATTTGCCTGGAACATTGAAGTGTCAGCGCATTTAATCAATCATAACTCAATGAAAACTGAATTGATTTCACAAGTGTTATTTTTCCTGCTTAGAATTTCCTGGACAAGTTTCCCTGACCTTGGTTTTATTTAGTCACCAATAAAAATGTGGATTTACAAAAATCTCTTCTTAGTGTATTCATTTGATTAGTTCTGCACTACAATTTTATAATATCCTAGAATTCAAATTCTTTATTTGGGTACTTTAAACAGATACAAGATTAAAATGTGATTCGATTAATTAATTATAAAGCCAGTAATTAATTAGATTAATTTTTTTATCATCTGACAGCAGTAATGTATGTATATATATATATATATATTTATATATATATATATATATATATATATATACATATATATATATATATATATATATATATATATATATATATATATATATATATGAATGTTCATGTATGCATATATGAATGTTCATATATATTACTCAGTGCTATTTTCGGGGCACAAGGCTATGTTGGGATGATCCGGTCAGCGCTATCACAGTTATACGCCAGAACAATCACAGTTGTAAACAATCACAGCCACGTAGTATCGTGTGTTTTATGACTGAAGGGAGATTTTACCTCATCATCTTTGTAAAATGAGTTTAAATCTGTTTCTTGGCGCCTCCATTTGCTATTTAGTTACAGTACGAACATTTACGAATGTTGTTTTTTTAATTTTGTAAAGTTTTAAACACAAAACGGTTTTTCTCCATTTTCAGTGTGATGTAAAAGATGTGTTTTCACAGTTAAAAACTACATTTCTTGCAAATCGAGTCTGGTGTTTTCGAAAAAAATCATACGGCCCTAAATCCTCTGAAATTTTGCTCCAAGTTTGACATAAAAAAGGCGTAGTTGCATTAAAATCTGTGTGTATAAGTTCCACCTGAACCGGCATCGCCATCTCGCTTCCTCTCAACAATGAAGAGGAAGCAATGGGCGTGTTTTGTATGAGGAAGTGGGCGTGTTTTGTATGAGGAAGTGGGCGTGTTTTGTATGAGGAAGTGGGCGGTGCCCTCAGTGCTCAGACTTCAGGGAGGAGACTGGGGCGGGCCAGAGACACGTCACCTCACTGAGGTCATGATGTTCTTCCTCTCTCTGAGCCAAGATGGCGAGGTTTGAGGAGCTGAGAGCTTTGTTCGGGCGGCGGCTGCTCGCTGCGGTCATCAGAGACATGTCTGGACTGAGAGAGACCTCCGAGTATGAAGAGGAGCTGCAGAGACAGAGGAGACTGCAGCGTGTGATCCAGACACCTGAGATAAAGCTCCGGAGAGCAGGTAAGGCTGTTTTCATTCAACGGCGCTACTGCGCGGAAATGGCAGCTAAGATGAAAAGCAGATGTGAAAATGTGTGCTCTTGCAGGTCAAGTTAGCACGAACATAGGCGCCACTTTGACAAGCGACTGTTATTAAAGTTACACAAGGTGAACAATAACAAACGGGAGTTACTTTGACAAGTTGACGCCACAAAACACCTAAACACCAAGTTGACCTCTGATGGGGGGTGGGGATTCTCCCCGTCTTCCCAAAGGTTCCTCCCCATCCCCCTTCGATAGTCACAGTCTTTCAATTCTTCATTACAGTGGTGTAATTTCCCCTCTTATTGGCCCATACACATTCCTACGGAGTCCAAACTTTATTTATTTTAGTCATTAAGTTAAAATGTACTACGGAGGATTAGGGCCACGTTGAAAGCTAAAATAAAGGAAGATTACGAGAATAAAGTCGAAAAGTTACGAGAATAATCTCATAAATTACGAGAATAAAGTCATCTCCAACTAGGAAACATCTACTTGGCTATATTTAGAAAGATATTCACAGATTCGGACTTGTGTTATTCATACTAGGGATCATATTTTCTGTTGGACTTATGAATTGAAATATTTAACAGGACTTTTTGATTGAAAATAAATCAAATGCCATCAAATTAATGAGATCTACCAACCAAGTCATAACAAAACATGAATGGTGATCTCTTCTTCTTTGAACTACAGCTCTTATTTCAGCAAGAATGTTTTGATTGTAATGGTGTTTTGTATATTTAATTGTTCTAATTAATATGCATGAATAATAATAACTGCAATAATTTTATTGTTGGTAAGTGTAGTGACACTAAAGCAACACTACTGATCAAACATCTCTTTAATTGTGTTTGATGGCTGTTGAGCATTTTTGTTATCAGGACAAAGTCATGTTAACCAGCATCCAATTAGAGATGTGTGACGTGATGACGTCATTTTTGTCCCACGCAGGCCACCATGTTTGTATGCTGAATAAACGGTGGATGTGTGATATGCTCCAGCCAACAGAGAAGACGGTTGTCAAGTGTTTCTGTCCTAATGATGCTGGTTGATAAAGTTGCTCACTGTGTTTAACCCAAAGTAAAACGCAAGTGCTGCTGCGTAGAGATGGCGAACATCTCCACAATGGCATTTGCTTTATTTTCAATTAGAAAGTCCTGTAAAATATTTTTATTCATAAGTCTAAAAGAAAATATGACCCCTAGTATAAATAACACAAGATCCTTTGTATTTGCTGTGATTTTGAAGACTTTCTTCTCGGTATGGGGAAGCTATTCAATTTTCTTTCACACTCTTACTCTGATATGGTAATTTGCCGATGGCCCCTAATCCTTTGAGCCATCAGCTTCAGTGTATTGATGGCTCGTTTGGAGGAAAACGAGTTTAAAGCTCAGTCTTCAGTACAGTGATCAAAAAGAGGGATCTGGATTTGAACTACGTTCTTTTGTAAATGAGTTATTGAGCCGCAAAGTCCGAATCTGTAAATGTCTTTATAAATATAGCCAAGTAGATGTTTCCTAGTTGGAGATGACTTTATTCTCGTAACTTTTCGACTTTATTCTCGTAATTTATGAGATTATTCTCGTAACTTTTCAACTTTATTCTCGTAATTTATGAGATTAATCTTGTAACTTTACGACTTTATTCTTGTAATTTATGAGATTATTCTTGTAACTTTATGATTTTATTCCTGTAACCTTTCTTTTTTTTTAGTTTTCAACGTGGCCCTAATCCTCCGTCGTAAAAATGAGAGGTATTGATGAGAGGCGATTTTAACACAGCTATTAACCCATCTCTTGATAAATCTAAAATAATAAGAAATAACCATATCTGACAATCTACTAATACCATAGAACAGTTCATGAGTGATCTTGGTTGGCAATTACAGCACCCATCTTCTAGAGAATACTCTTTCTACTCACCTGTTCACCACTCCTACTCACGCATTGACCTCTTTCTGACTAGCAACTCAATTATATCACCGATCTCTGATTCAAAAATTCACCCTATAATTATAAGTGATCATGCTCCAGTAACTTTCAGATGGAACCCTATCAACCAACCCAAACGCACCACTAAATAGCGTTTTAACTCATCTCTTCTAAAAGACCCAGAATTTGACAGCTATCTCAGGAGAGAATGGGCCTCCTTCCTTGAAATAAATGATTCCCCGGAGACATCACCTACCATTCTTTGGGAAACAGGTAAAGCAGTCCTACGGGGTAAAATCATATCATTCTCTATCAATAAGAAAAAAAGGGAAAAGGAATATGAAATGAAATTAGAACAAAAAATAAAGCTGTTAGATACGCAGAATGCAAGCAACCCAACAGAAGAAACACAGAAAGAATTAAAAAAGTATCAGGCCCAGCTAAATGAGATTCTAAATAAGAGAGCCCAGTTTTTAATTCAAAGGCTCAGACAAGAAAACTTCTATCATAAAAACAAATCTGGTAAATATTTACCAAATCTAATTAAACAAAATAAAGAGAGAACAACAATCACAAGACTCATCAGGGAAGCCTACCAATTCGCCAGGGGAAATAAACAAAATATTCAAAAAATTTTACGCTAACCTTTACTCATCGACAAATGAACCTAGACAGGAAGACATCGATTTATTTCTCAACAACGTCAAACTTCCAAAGATTGCTCCAGAACAATCGAAAGCTTTAGATACACCAATAACAGAAACAGAACTCTCTGCAGCCCTACACCTTATGCCAAAAAACAAAGCTCCAGGTCCTGATGGCTTTCCTGCTGAATTTTATAAACAATTCTGGCCAATTCTATCCCCTCTCTTTATGAGAGCAATAACTGAAATAAAATTAAAGTCTAGATTTCCAACACATAAGAATACAGTGGAAATTTCACTCATCCAGAAACCTAATAAAGATCCAACTCTGCCATCAAACTATTGTCCCATCTCCTTAATCAATGTAGATATAAAAATCATCAGTAAAGCTCTAGCACACAGGATAGAAAAAATAATTCCTTCTATAATCCACCACGATCAGACTGGTTTCATCAAAGGTAGACAGTCATCCAGTAACACCTGTAGATTACTCAACTTAATCCATTATTCATCTTTACAAAAGATTGACACCATCATAGCAACATTAGATGCAGAAAAAGCTTTTGACAGAGTAAACTGTAAAACTCTCTTTAGTACTCTTAAAAAATTTGCCTTCGGGGACTCATTTATTCACTGGATTAAAATTCTGTACACTGCTCCTTCAGCTACTATGACCACCAATGGACTAACCTCACAGAGATTCACACTACATAGGGGTACAAGGCAGGGATGCCCACTCTCCCCTGCACTATTCACCCTCTTTATAGAGCCTTTGGCAGCAGCTATACGTCAGAATGTTCGCATCAAGGGAATTCAGACATCCCAAATCCAACATAAGATTAGTTTGAATGCGGACGACATTTTACTATTTCTACAAGACTCTCAATCGTCTCTGCAGGAAACAGTGAATCTCATTGAATCATTCTCCAAGATTTCAGATTACTCAATAAACTGGAACAAATCCTCTATTCTTCCATTACACAACGCCAGATGGGATGCAGCATGTCATATATCACCTATACCCTTACGTTCAGGCCACATCACTTACTTGAGCATTAATATTTCCTCCAGGCTGTCAGAGCTGATTGGACTAAATTTCACTCCCTTGCTCAAAAAAATAGAAAGTGACCTCCAACGTTGGATGAACTTACCACTATCCATATTAGGAAGAATAGCAACCATTAAAATGACAGTACTTCCAAAAATAAACTACCTTTTTTCAATGATTCCAATTCATCCAACTCTTCCTTGGTTCAAGGCTATAGATTCAATATTCAGTAAGTTTTATTGGAAAAACAAAACACCAAGGATCAAACTTAAAACTCTGCAAAAACTAAAATTGCAAGGAGGTTTAGATGCTCCACACATCCACCACTACTCTTTGGCAAATCAACTACAGTATATTTACAAATGGACACATCCAATTCAATCAGACATCACCTGGTTGGATATAGAACAAACAATCTGTGAAGATATACCTATTTCAGACCTCCCATTCCTCAGTCAAACCATCAAGCATCATCCTTGTTTTAAAGCAGGAACTATTGCCTCAACACTCACAGCCTGGTGGAAATTCCACAAAATAACAAACTCTCACCTTGCACCTTCCAACTTCACTCCAGTCTGGCATAACCCTGATTTTCTAAGTAACAAAAAACCACTTCACCTGCATGCATGGGCTGAAAAAGGCATCACACATCTTAAGCATATTTTTCATAATAATAGTCTGGTACCATTCCACCACCTGGTCCAAGAGTTTGGCATCGGAAACAATAGCTTCTTACAATATTTACAAGTCAAATCATCTATCCAATCCAACATAAATATAAGCTCCACCAATCTGTCTCTTCCTCCATCAACTGAGGAGGTAATTAACATACTCTCTCTAAAAAAGCTTCTTTCCAAAATATATAAAATAATACTACTACACACTGATAATTCCATTACATTGCCCTCCAGTAAATGGAAAGAGGATCTCTCTATTGCTCCTGATGCCGATTTCTGGGCTACAATTTTAGAAAACATTTATTTTATGACCAAAAATGCAAATCTCCAGCTAATACAGTAAAAAATCATTCACAGAACCCACTATACTGCACAAAAGCTGTTTAAAATGGGTTTTAGGACAGAACTATGTTCATATTGCACAGAGAACTGCCCTGACACCTATATTCGCGCCACCTAGCAATGAGCACCTGTTAGGCAGTTCTGGATAAAAAAAGCATCAGAATTGTGGCTTAATTTTCATTGCACCTACTAAACAACATCAAGTGAGTGGAAACACCAGCAACTTGCAGAAGCAGACATCTTTGCTGTGACTTGTCTGACATTGTTTCCACTGAAAATCAGACCAACATTTGCCCACATGCAAAATCTGCAGGAATCAATAAGGGAATCGTTAAAGAATTGGATCAATTAGCAGGATCGTTAACAGCATTGGTAATGATAAAATCTTATCAATTCCCATCTCTAGTCTTTTGTTTAATAATTGTAACTTTAATCCAAGGACTCCATTAGATATGTATTTAGGCTCAATGGTGTGGGTGATAATCTGTTAATAGTATGTGAGACTTTTGTGTTTAGACGCATACATAAAATTACCACAATTGTAACAAAAAGTCATTATACCATACAGTGTAATAATTCTACATTGTGAGATTATAATGCATGATCAAACCAACCTACCACAACACATTTTGTGTTGTTTCTAACTACTTTAAGATCCTGAGAAAGTCAAAACATTCTGTACTTAATTGTACTTTCCTGAAGAAACTCTCAGTAAAATTAAATTGTAATGTTAAACATGTATATATGACTAAATATGAAAGAAAGTATATAAACATAAATGCAAATATTGGAATAGTAAAATGGCTGCTGTGTAATGTCCAAAATAAAAGATTCAAGGCTCAGCATATAAATTAAACTCTATCAATAAACGTTTTGAGTCCCCCGTGCAATATAAGATTTGGTCAAGGATTCTTTCTGACCCACTATACCACAGAACACCATCACTGATGTCCAGTTAATGACATCTGCCAAGGATGTAATGTTTCTGACCCTGTTTTTTTCTTGTTTTTTTCTTGTTTTTTTTTTCAAAGCAAAAACTGTCAGACAGATTTTGTTGCAATTTTTGGGAGATGTTGTTAATGGCCCAGCTTAAAAATGATTAGATTGAGGCAGTTATCCAGACTGCTTTTAATACATCAGTTCCACAATAAAAATCCAACAAAAATTTTAAATCTGTTTCAAAATGGATGAAGTGAAATACACCTTTTTAACCAATTTTCAAAACTATTCCAGAAGTTAACACCTCCACTTTGAGGAACAAATCCCATCTGTTCCACTAGAATTATATCAACTCTCTGTGATTTCAGACAGCATTTAAGTACAGTTAAGTACTGGAGCCCTTCTTCATTCTCCTCCGTAGCAGGTTTGGTAACCAGTTACGTGCATATCGCCCCCTGCTGTTTCAAACTGTTTCAAACATGGTGAACCGCGCTGCAACATGGTTTGAAACAAGTGGACCTAATGTGAAAACGCCCTAAGACTGTAATTTCAAAATTTACTATAAAAACAGTGTTATTACAGTCAGCTGCCGTTTCAATTATTACCGAGATTTTACAGCATTTTATTACATTATTTCACCACAAAATACTGTATTAAGACTATCCACTGCAAAAATACAGCAAATTCCATGAACCGCACTGAATTATGGGACCTGCCGCATATTTTTAACATTTTCATGGTTGATGCCACCAAGAAAAAGAAGTTAGTTCTACATATTCTGTCAAGGTAATTTACCCTTGTTTTCCACCTTTGCTTTCACTACATATTGTCAGTTTGAACGAGTGTGATGTTCACCATATTAATTCCTCTTTTCTCCTACACTTTTTATTTCAACACAGTCAATGCTCTCCCTGTAGATAGCCGTGTGACGTCCATCTCATCAAAGGCTGAGAGTAACACCAACCAAACCGAGTGATTTGATTTATGATCATTTATTAATGGAGGATTGTGAGTTTGAATAACCAGAATCACTTGGTGTCATTGGTCTTAGGGGTGACAAATGTTCTGATCTAAGCCTTAACAATTCCTCTTTGTGTGAGCAAAGATCAAACTCCGCTTAGTGCGGGTCTTCTATGTAGCATATTGCTTTGTTGTTGGCAGCCTTAACTCACTGAAGGAGACATGCATTCTGCACTTTAAGAGACTTTACCTCCTCCTCTAAGGCTGCTTTGGGAGATGTGGGAGAACAATGTACGTTTGGATGATGACTGTGTATCACACCTGTCATTGAATAGTGAGTCTATCTCCCTTTTGCACTCACTGAAGTTCAACTTGCTGGTGAATTCAGAGTAGCCAGGTTTTAGCTTTTGTGCTATGGTGGAAATAAACTGCTCTACACAGGTGTTCTCCATTCTCTGTTAGAAATGAGGGGTGGGATTTATCATAAGAGGGAGCACATTACTCCCATCCTGGCCTCCCTGCACTGGCTGCCCGTTCATTTTAGAGTTCATTTTAAGATTCTTTTATTTGTTTTTAAATCTTTACATGGTCTGGCCCCATCTTACCTCTCTGAGCTTCTTCACCCCTACACTCCTGCTCGGTGCCTCAGGTCAGCTGATCAGCTGCTGCTGGAGGTACTGAGGTCCAAACGGAAGCTCAGAGGGGATAGAGCTTTTTCTGTGACGGCCCCCAAATTGTGGAACGAGCTTCCCTTCCATATCAGACAAAGCTCCTCACTGTCCATTTTTAAAACTTGTCTGAAAACCTATTTTTATTCCTTGGCTTTTGACCCTGAATGAGACTCGGCTCCTGTTTTAGTGTTTTATGGTTTGCTTTTACTTATTGTTTCTACTGTTCTTAAATTGGGTTTATAAAAACATTGAAACAATTGTTTTAGTATTTATATCTTCTTTATTTTATCCGTTCGATTTGTGTACAGCACTTTGTTTCAACTGTGGTTGTTTTTAAAGTGCTTTATAAATAAAGTTGAGCTGAGTTGTTTGGTGCAAAGCAACAATGTTCCTTTTAGAGCACATAGATCCCAACACCGGACTGCGGTGGTGGAAGGCTGATAAATAATCTCATGGATTTGACGAAGTGAGCAAATTACTTTACAAAACATCGACACAGTGGAGCCCACAGTGCTTCCACTCAGTGCTGCCCAGATGTTGTTTGCTCAAAGTGGCTTCACCGGTCCTCTATTTCCTTAAAGTTTCTTCTTAGTTTGTTTGTTTCCAGCAGACAAGATGCAGCTGTTGTTGAGACCAAAGGAGCACTGGTCTATTGAGTTTCACAGAGGACTCACTGATCCAGGCACCCTAATGTGCGATTAGTCTTTTCATTTTTTATTCAAATGTTTCTTTACACTTAGAGTGCCCCGAGCTTGTACAGGTATTTCAGTGTTAGGTCATGGCCCTTGTAGACATACTAGTGGTTTATCTTATGGCATTAGATGTTTGATGAGAAGGATTGTGCAGTGTTTCTGATTTTTATGTGTATTTCTGTTTTCCCTCAGATGTCCAGCAGCTGTTGGTGATTAAAGAACAGCCTGTCCCTGTGAAGATTGAGGAAGAAGAAGAAGAAGAGAAGCCTCAGTCTGTGCAGCTTTATCAGATAGAAACCAGTGCCATAGAAGAGGATTGTGGATTTGAAGATGTGGAAATGGAGCCTGTTCCAGGGACACACTTTCAGACAGAGATCGAGGTCAAGACTGAAGACTCCTCTGAAGCTGAGATTGACAACAGTAATGACTGGGGAGAGAACAGAGACAATCAGCCAGATATGAAAGGTATGAAAATAAATCTGGTGGGCAGGCAACAGCCTAATGAGACACTTTGGAACTGCTCTGAGTGTGGTCAAACATTCAGAGATAAATATTCACTAAAGAATCACAAGTCAATTCCCTGTGGAGAGAAACCTTACAGGTGTTCTGAGAGTGGGAAATCATTTAGACAGAAACAGAGTCTGGGTAGTCACATGTTGAATCACATTGAATCTCATATATAATTATTATTGTTACTATTATTATTATTCCTACTTGTAAATGTTATGAAGAGGAAGGGCTGTCAACTTTCGGAGTCTGGCTGGAGCAAACCAAAGAGACTTTAACATGTTTTGAGCCCCCAGTGCACAATTAGATTTGTCTTTTGTAATAGTGATCAGGGGTCTTTTCTGAAAGCTTGTCTCACATTTTTACCCCCAATCAGTCACTTATGTCGAGTTAATTACCTGTGCCAGGGACGTAATGAACCTTTTTGTTTGGTTTTTGTTTATCTTTTGCAAAAACTACCAGACAGATTTTGTTGAGATTTTTGGGAGATGTTGTTCATGACCCAAAATAAAAATGATCAGATTAAGGTGATGTTCAAGATTACTTAATTCATTAAGTTCCACAACAATAATCCAACCAAAATTTTAAATCTGTTTCAACATGGATAAAGTGAAATACACCTCTTTAATTAAATTTCAAAACTATTCCAGAAGTTAACACCTCCATTTTTTTGGAAAAAGACATCTGTTCCCCTAAAATCATATCAACTCTCTCTGATTTCAAAAATCATTGAAGTAAAGTTAAGTATTGAGTAATCAGTAAATATAACGTCTTTAAATATCAGGTCCAGGAGGTCTTTAAGCACTGTTGTGCCATGACCATTTATAAAACCATACATTTTTGTTGCTTCTGAACTTGACCAAAATCAATCAGATTTTCCACAAATATGAACCAGAACTAAAAACAATGTGGAAAAAAAACTTCAAATCAGTTCACTGGTTGCTCCCTTGTCCCTCGAGTTAGCAGCTTCATGATAACTGTTGTGTTGTTTCTTGTTTCAACCAGGAACTCCTGTTCTTTAAGCAGGCTCCTGTGTTGCCTATGGTGCTCCAGTCTGCATCGAGCAGGACTGTGGAAAAGGTCTTGAGTTGTATTTCTGAGAAGAGACTGGAGAGGTTCTGTGTCTCTTCTACAGGCTGAGAGAAAGGACCTGTGTCCCCATCATTCCATGGTTCAGAAATGAGAGAAACAGCAAAGCAGAGCAGGGTCCCATTGTTCTTATCAGAGGGTTCACACCTACGTGTGAAACCTGAGGGGTGTGATGGTCAGCCAATTTTGTTTTAGGCTTCTGCAGGGACATGTTCCTTTTAGAGCACATGGATCCCAATACTGTACTGTGGTGGTGAAAGGCTGCCAAACAGTCTCATGGATTTGTCGTAGTGAGCAGATTACTTTACAAAACATCAACACACAGTGGAGCCCAAAGTGATTCCACACAGTGCTGCCCAGATGATGTTGTTGTTTGCTCGAAGTGGATTCACCTGTCCTCCATTTCCTAAAAGTTTCTTCTTAGTTTGTTTGTTTCCAGCAGACAAGATGCAGCTGTTGTTGAGACCAAAGGAGCACTGGTCTATTGAGTTGCACAGGTGGCTGTCTGATCCAGGCACCCTAATGTTCTGTTAGTCTTGTTATTCAAATGTTTCTTTACACTTGGAGTACAGATTTCTACCCCCAAGCTTGTACAGGTATTTCAGTGTCATGGCTCTAGTAGACTTACTTGTGGTTTATCTTATGGCATTAGATGTTTTATGACGAGGAATGTGCAGTGTTACTGATTTTTATGTGTATTTCTATGTTTTTCCCTCAGATGTCCAGCAGCTGTTGGTGATTAAAGAACAGCCTGTCACTGTGAAGATTGAGGAAGAAGAAGAAGAGAAGCCTCAGTCTGTGCAGCTTTATCAGATAGAGACCAGTGCCATAGAAGAGGATTGTGGATTTGAAGATGTGGAAATGGAGCCTGTTCCAGGGACACACTTTCAGACAGAGATAGAGGTCAAGACTGAAGACTCCTCTGAAGCTGAGATTGACAACAATAATGAATGGGGAGAGAACAGAGACAATCAGCTGGATTTGAATTGTATGAAAACAAATGTGGTGAGCTGGCAACAGCCTAATAAGGAACTTTGGAACTGCTCTGAGTGTGGTCAAACATTCAGAGATAAAGATTCACTGAATAAACACAAGTCAATTCACAGTGGAAAGAAACCCTTCAGCTGTTCTGTGTGTGGGAAATCATTTAGACAGAAAAAGAATCTGGGCAGTCATATGTTGATTCATTCAGGAGAGAAACCTTTCAGCTGTTCTGAGTGTGGGAAATCTTTCACACAGAAAGGGCATTTCACCAGACACATGTTGATTCATACAGAAGAGAAAGCTTTCAGCTGTTCTGTGTGTTGGAAACCATTTAGACAGAAAAATGATCTGGACAGTCACATGTTGACTCATACTGGAGAGAAACCCTTCAGCTGTTCTGAGTGTGGGCAATCATTTAGACATAGTAAAACAGTGGCTCGACACATGTTGATTCATACAGGAGAGAAACCTTTCAGCTGTTCTGTGTGTTGGAAATCATTCAGACAGAAAAATGATCTGGACAGTCACATGTTGACTCATACAGGAGAGAAACCCTTCAGCTGTTCTGAGTGTGAGAAATCATTCATATTCAAACAGGGTCTGGACAGACACATGTTGATTCATACAGGAGAGAAACCCTTCAGCTGTTCTGAGTGTGGGAAATCATTTAGACAGAGTACCGCTCTGTCTTACCACTTGTTGACTCATACAGGAGAGAAACCCTTCAGCTGTTCTGATTGTACGAAATCATTTAGAACCAAACCGAATCTGAACAGTCACATGTTGACTCATACAGGAGAGAAACCCTTCAGCTGTTCTGAGTGTGGGAAATTATTCAAATCCAATCAGAATCTGAAAAGACACATTCTGACTCATAGCAGAGAAAAGTCCCACTGCTGTTCTGAGTAGGGCAAAATATATATACAGGAAATTGCACTGGAAACTCACAAGTCAGCAGCATCAGAGAGAAACCTTTCAGCTGTGTTTCAGAATTTTGGCACAAATAAGTTCTAATAACTCGCATGTTGACCTCTAACAGAGAGAAACTCCTCAGCTTCTTTGTTTGTGAAAATAAGTTTAGTACTCACACATTCTCTGAAAAATTACATGTTGATTCATGTATGATTCAGATATCATGCTTCCAATTCCAAATGCGGAAACATTTGGCTGCACTGAGTGTGTTTAATCATTTACAGGAAAGATGATCTGACTGCACATTTCAAGGTCCTCAACAATATTTAGTTTTTTGGGTTTTCCATTTGTGTCGTTCTGCTTATCATGAACTCAAGAATGAGGCAAGACATGGAAAAAAAAGAGTTTGTGTTTCCCTTTAAAGACCAGAGTGTGAGGATTCCTCCTGCTCAATCCTCACTCTCCCCCTCCCTCTCTGCTGCTCTGGGAGTAGGCATGACTTCTTGAAGAGACTCCTGAAGCCTCTCCACTGCATTTCCACGTCTGCCTCCTGTTACTCCTTAACAATGCTCCCTACTTAACTGGCGCTGTGGCTCACCTGGAGTCATCAGTGGATTCCACTTCTGCTGTTGTTTGTTCTGGCCAATTCTCCTCAGCTCTCCTCACAAACTCTGCTCTGCTCTACGCTGGCCTTAAGCCTTTTTATGCAGCTCCCACCTGGAGCCTAGCTTGTGTTGGTGACTTGCTCTGGATGTGTATTTTGAATTTCAACTTTTTGAAACTTAGCATTTTTTTATTTGCTCCATTTTTTCACAGTGCTTCTCCACATGCCTTCACCACTGCTGACATCTGTATATACTCACCGCTGTCACTGGACACTGTTGTTTTTCCATCTGCCTTGTATTGTCCCAACAATAAAGTCACTATCAACTCAACCTGCCTCCTTCTTGAAGCTTTTGGGTCCAACATTAAAACTGATGGGAAAATTCCTGAACATAGAAGATCACCAATTGAGCAGTTAAGAGGGCCAGCCTTGATTATTTTAAACAAAATCAAACAGCATCATTATTTTTGGCTCAGTAATATATTATGATGTTCAAACTGTTGTCCTCCTCCAAACTGTGTGACACTTTTAAAAATGAGATCAGTCCTTATCACCAGTGTTGCTGCCAGGTACATGGGACCAATGAGTGCCATGGACCTCGAGCTACCCCACTACAAAAATCCCTTAACTATCACTTTAGTGCTTAATAGTTCAGGTTACTTCACCTGATGGGTGGTAGTATTAAAGCCTCATGCTGGTTTGTCCATATCACATCCAGAAGAATAAAAAAAAGAATGAGGACTTACTCCAAGGCCAGACTAAACATAAGATTCAAAGTGATTGTTGATCCTCAGCTCATGATAAAAATAAGGAATGCATGAGGGAGAATAATTAGGACAGACATTTCTAAATCAGGGAAGGATCTGAAACACAAAGGCAGACACTGATGTCATATTCAGTGATCACTGACACATGGAGGCCCTGCAGCAGGAGTGGAGAGAAGAAAAGACCAAGAAAAGCTTCTTCCTCTGTGTCTGTGTGGGTTTCTTCTGGGCTTCCTGCTTTCCTCGCACAGAGTAAAATCAGAGTCCTCAGGTTAATTGAGTCCATCAGTATCACTCAGAAAATGTCTACTCGTGAGACTTAATGAATTTGCAGAGAGTAGGATGGGTAGAGTCCAGAGTAGAAAGTATTTAGCATATGAATACTGTGCACAAGGCATATTTACTTTAGAGGTCCACAAATTTCATTGCACTCATGTAATAATTAGACTATTTTTTTATTTCTTTGAAATTACCTGAAAGTTCATGAGAATTTGGTGAAAATTAGCACATATCTTCTTTAAAATAATGTCCAAAATGTATTGTTGCAGGCCACAATTGGTAGGTTCCTGTTTTTTTCCAGTTTCATTGAAATTTACTCCAATTTGCAAGGTAAGAAGGTGACAATTAGCAATTCTTGAAATTAAATCACAACCCACCACCAAATGTTTTTAAAAGTATCCCAACATTTCTGTTATTTCCAGAGAAGCAGGTGATAAATAGCTGCTTAGCTCTGAAATACAGAAGTTAGGTTCATTGTTTCCTCTGATAATTACCTTTGAAATGTTAAGTAAATAATTTAATTTCCCAATAAGCAATCGATAGTTAGCTAATTGTAATTAAATTTCACCAAGTTCTTTAGTATCCAGTTTGTTGACATGCATAATTGAGATCACATGCAAAATAGAGATGAAAGATATACCATTATGATTAGGCCTATAATGTTTTACATGATACAATTGAAGGCTTCAGATGTGATATTCACCAAGAGTGGGGTTGTAAATTGGCCTTGCCTGATTCTGATAGACACTGCGAGTACAGGACCACTGCAAAACAGAATCTGGCACAGTTGACGGCCTTGTTGTCAAATGACGGACAGGTTCACTTACCTCATGTGCAAATTCTGCATAACTGGCAAGTATTCATTTAACTATATCTGACAACTATCTTCCACTGGTCAGGCCAGTTAAATATCCTAATTTCTGCAGAGATGACATAGAGTGAGTTGTTGTACCTTAATTTTCGACTTATTTCTTTCTCATTTTTACCTAATTTCTGCAGAGTAGACCTGTAAAGTGAGTTGTCCTACCTTATTTTACAAATTGTTTCTACCTCATTTCTTCAGGTCAGTAGGTTGAAGTAGTTTCAGCATTTACATTCTCATAATTTCCATATAGTTTCAGAAAATTAAAACTTTGTATCAAATTTACAAAATGTTTTTATTAAAAGACATCATAACATGCTAATTACCAAAACCACTCCATAATCAATAATCAAGTTACAAATCTCCCTTTTCATTCGTCTCATTCATTGCTTGTTTATCAAGGATGGATGTCTTTGCACCACTCAAGTTAAACATTCCCATTTATTTTCAGATACTGCTTACAAATGCATTAGTTTGAAAACATAAAGCAGTGAAAACTGCTTTTACAAAGTTTTTAAAATGAAAAACAGCATTACTGTCAATATTTACATACTTCTGTAGCGATTATTTTCTGGATATTACTGGATATTAATTAAATTGATAAATATTCATTTAATCACCAGGTTTGCTCTCGTTAATTAAAGGGGCAACATCCTTTTTATACAAAAAAAGGCAAAATTAACTTAATTAATTGATTTCTTAATTATTTCATTTAAATTAGATAAATCAATTAAGTCAAATTTATCAGTTTAATCAATCTCAAATCTAAAGACAGAGCTCTCATGCAGCGATGTCAATCTTCCAAATAGAATACCAACAGACAGAACTTTAAATATAAGGGCGATTTATTAAAATGAATATATAAGACAAAATAAAACAAAATAAACATTTAAGAAGGAATAAATGTCAAAGTTATACTGAATTAATGATGCTGTCAATCAGGAAAGAAGATATGAACCCTTAAAAAACATTTAAGCATATGGAGTGGTTATAGTGGATTAGTTTCCGAATTAACCTACTTGTAAAAGGTCAAATAAAAGGAAAATTATTCTGAAATTGAACCAAGACACGCTCAAGCCCATCTGAAAGAAGATAGAACCGCCTCTTACGAGGTGTCGTCTGGATTGGGCCTCATCTGGTCCGAGCTACTGGAGAATCTGAAGGACTGTTCTGGTTCTGGGTGTCGTCCCAGAGGGTGAAGTCCACTCTACCCAGCGCGATGGATCCAGAGAGGTGGCTCCGATGTGAGCTGGTCCCAGCTTTCCCAGGAGAGAAGTCTTAGATGAACTGGAAGGTTCTGTTCAAGGCGTTGGTGTCTCGATTGTATAAGGAAAAACCGATTTGAAACTAATTCCAAAAATCAAGAATTCATTGACCAAACGAATACTATTCTGAAATTAATAACAAAAGTCCATTTACTATGAAGCAAATCTTTGAAGTCTTACTGGCTTATAAAGAAAGAATCGGCGGGCTACAAAAACTTAGAAAAAAGAAGTAAGGATAAATATGTGAGCCGAAAATCAAAAGTGGTGATGAGGATGAGGAGGAAGAAAGGAGATAAGCGGGAAGAAGACAAGAAGAGAAGAGCCAGAGAGACCGCATGTCTCTGGCTTTAAGCTGATGAGAATTTCAGAGTAGGAGAGCCTTCTGTGGAAATCCAAACTTTTATCAACTAATATTTGTCCAATATTAAGTTGTATTTTGATTAAACATCCAATATAAGCACTCCAACTGGATAAGAAATCTCATGGTGATCAATTTGATACCAAATACTATATATCTAAAGTATAAGATAGAATTAAACCATTCAAATCCTATTAAACAGTCAATTAAACAAAATAGAGGTGGTTAACTGAAGACATACAAGTCAACATGTCTTTAAGATGGTTTGCAACTAAACTTAAGGTGTAGAAATCCTGTTATAGCATTCTTCAGTAATCAGGGTGATGAAATAACTCAGAGTACAGGCACATTCCTGGAGGAGAAAGATCTCTTCTAAATCTGTCAGAAGACTTTAAAGATAAACAAACTTTTTGTATCTTAGGCATTTTTAGAGCTAAAAACACACAAGTCACATCATTAGAAAGCATTTGTCATGACAGGATAAAACATCACATTGTTAGAAGTGTTTCATTTAAAGAGTTTCAGTTTTAAAAGGTTTGTGGGTTTTCTGTGTGGACAGAGACCACATCTGGAGTGGATGAGGGGTCCAGAATGGCCAGGGAGGTCAAAGGTCAACTTAAGTGTCACATAAAAATTGTTTATGACCTTGGAACGGACTCTCTTGGAACATACTATTTGGTCTCAGCCAATCGCTGTTTAGGAAGAAAAAGTAAACAGTCTCGTGCATCCACACCATATGTCTCTTGAAGATTTACAGTCATGGTGAAGGGAGGGACAGAGTCAGAGAGGAATGTTCTTTGTCCTTTTAGAGTTTCCTTACAGTTGATCAGTTTGATCTCGCTACACTTCTAAACAACGCTGCAACGTCTAACAAATTGTCCAGCCACCGTTCGTGCCTTTCGGCCAACTGTGGTTCCGTTAAATGATCTAACACAAAACACAAATGTAGTCCTTCTAGTCTGTGTGGTGCTTTGCATGATGTAGAAACTGTTGTAGTCTGAACAGCCTTCCAGCCTTAAAAATAATCTCTGTGGTTCATTTTGAGCTGTAGGAAAATGTAACCCTTTAACCAGTTTGTCCCATGAAGATCTATTATATTTTTGGCCATGACAGTCGTATAATATGGTTAGAGACAACACCATTATAACAAGGAAACTGAAAGAAAAAAAATATAATAAAATAAAAAACACTAGCCTGAAGTGAAGGCCCTTTAACCTTTGACACAGGGTTTATCACCTTAGGTATCAGTCTTAAGTCCTCAGCGATTTGCTTGACCACAGGGGTTCAGTCTTCTAAGACACAAAAATGTGAAGAATGTTCTTGTGAAACATCCTGTGCATCCTGCCATCTGTATCCTGGATGAAAACAGGCCAACTTCAGTCTTCTCATGAGCTTACCCCTAAGGACACCCCATTTTTTTAAAACATTCGTATTAGATACTTCAGAATATCAGATCAGGGTGGCTGCAATCGTCTTCTGAGCAGATTTAGTGGAATTAAAATAAATGTTTACATACCACACAACACAGGAGAATCTGGCAGGATAATCTTTGGTACATCAGATCAGATCAGGCCTTTGTCCACTTTGGTCAGAAGTGAGTAATGGGGCCAACAATTGAACCTAAACAATGAACCTAACTTCTGTATTCAAGAACTAAGCAGCTATTTATCACCTGCTTCTCTGGAAATAGCAGAAATGTTGGGATACTTCTAAAAACATTTTGTGGAGGGTTGTGATTTAATTTCAAATAAATTATTTGCTAATCGTCTCCTTCTTACCTTGCAATTTGGAGTAAATTTCAAAGAAACTGGAAAAAACAAGAACCTACCAATTGTGACCTGCAACAATAAATTTTGGACATTATTTTAAAAAGTTATGTGATTATTTTCACCAAATTCTCATGAAATGTCTGGGCTAATTTGAAAAAAAAGATTAAAAAAAACTTTGTCTAATTATTACCTATGTGTGATGAAATTTGCGGACCTCTAAAGTAAAGTGTTACCAAGGTTTGCAGTCATAGCCTAAGAAAAATAGTTGGTAAATTAGTGAAGTCTTGAGGAAGGCGGGTATAAGTATACCTTTTATTTTCAAAAGTGAATGCAAACCAATATTGTGACTTTTCATCTACAGGTATAAGACAGTAATGTTAATTTGCTAGATCCACAACTGTAAGATATTATTTCTTTGGTCATAGGTGATTATGTATGTGGATCAGGCACAGGTGGTTCATGTGTTTGAACAGCTTTATTCACAGCTTGTAAGTCCTGCACCATTTTATTTTGATTTCTTCATGGAGCTTTCTTTACAGGAAAAATAGGTGCATTTACAGGTGAGTCCTCACATGGTATAATGACTCCAGCTTTGAATAAGTCTGTGTTACAGGTGTAATACCTGCTATTGCATCAGACCTTAATTGATAATGTCTCTGTCTACAGACATGGACAAAATTGTTGGTACCCTTCCCGTAAAGAGAGAAAAACCCACATGGTCACTGAAATAAGCTGAAACTGACAAAAGTAATAATAAATAAAAATTTACTGAAAATCAGCTAATGAAAATCAGACTTTGCTTTTGAATTGTAGTCCAAGAGAATTATTTTAAAAAACAAACTAATGAAACTGGCCTGGACAAAAATGATGGTACCCTTAACTTCATGTGTTGTTGCACAACCTTTTGAGTCAATCACTGTAATCAGGTGATTTCTGTGACTCTCTGTGAGACTTCTGCACCTGTCCACAGGTATTTTGGCCCACTCCTCTTGAGCAAACTGTTCCAGCTGTCTCAGGTTTGAAGGCTGTCTTCTCCAGACTGCATGTTTCAGCTCCTTCCACAAATGTTCAACAGGATTTAGATCAGATATCATAGAAGGCCACTTGAGAATAGTCCAGTGTTTTGTTCTGAGCCATTCTTGGGTGTTTTCAGCTGTGTGTTTTGGCTCATTATCCTGTTGGAGGACCCATGACCTGTGACTGAGACCAAGCTTTCTGACACTGGGCAGCACATTTCACTCCATAATGTCTTGATAGTCTTGAGATTTCATTGTACCTGCACAGATTCAAGACACCCTGTGTGAGATGCAGCAAAGCAGCCCCAGAACATAACTTAGCCTCCTCCATGTTTCACAGTAGGTACAGTGCTCTTTTCTTTGTATGATTCATTTTTGTGTCTGTGAACATAGAGCTGATGTGACTTACCAAAAAGCTCCATTTTTGTCTCATCTGTCCAAAGCACATTCTCCCAGAAGCTTTGTGGCTTGTCAATATGCATTTTGGCAAATTCCAGTCTCACTGATTTTATGATTTGCTTTCAACAGTGATGTCCTCCATTCAGTCCGCTTTGGCTCAAACAGATGGTGTGATCTGACTCTGATGTACCTTAACCTTGGAGTTCTCCTCTAATCTCTTTGAAGTTGTTCTGGGCTCTTTGGTTTCCATTCATATCCTCCGTCTCTTCAGTTTGTCATCAGTTTTCCTCCTACAGCCACGTCCAGGGAGGTTGGCTACAGTCCTGTGAACCTTAAACTTCTGAATAATCTGTGCAACCGTAGTCACAGGAACATCAAGCTGCTTGGAGATGGTCTTATAGCCTTTACCTTTAACATGCTTGTCTATAATTTTCTTTCTAATCTCCTGAGACAGCTCTCTCCTTAGCTTTCTGTGGTCCATGTTCAGTGTGGTACACACCATGATACCAAACAGCACAGTGACCACTTTTCATCTTTTTAATAGGCAGACTGACTGATTACAAGCTTGAAGACACCTGTGGTGATAATTACAGGGCACACCTTAGTTTAACATGTCCCTATGGTCACGCCATTTTCAATCCTTTGGAGGGGTACCATCATTTTTGTCCAAGCCAGTTTCATTATTTTGTTTTTTAAAATATTTCTGCTGGACCAAAATTTAAAATCAATGTCTGATTTTCATTAGCTGATTTTCAGTACATTTTTATTTTTTATTACTTTAGTTATTTTCAACTTATGTCAGTGACCATGTGGGTTTTTCTTTCACTAAATGAAGGGTTCCAACAATTTTGTCCACGTGTGTATGTATGCCTATGTCCATTTTTCTCTTTAATTATGACAGATTTTAATACAAAGTCTTCTCTCTTTTATAAGAAAGTGTGTGTATGTAATATATGGGGGTTGTGAGGTGGAGTCATCTTCGCACAGGCTCCTCTTCCTGTGCCGGTAAAAGCTGTTCTTCAAGATGCAACAAGTAATGCAAACATGTAATACCGGGAACAAGGAGTTGGCTGCGCAAGGTCATTAGAGTGTGTGTGTGTGTGTATGTAAAGAATGCAGTCACTCAGCAATGATTATACAGGGATTCAGGATAGAGAGAGAAAAATATGTATAAATACATGAAAAGTCTACTGTATATACAATATATACAAGGGTTGTATATGTTGGTTCAAACAGTGATAGATGGTGCAATGTGAGTCTGATGTATCATCTCTAATCTCTTTGGAAGTTGTTCAGGGCTCTTTGGTTCCCATTCATTTTATCCATCTCTTCAATTTCTCATCAATTTTCCTCTTGCAGCCACGTCCAGGGAGGTTGGCTACAGTCCTGTGGACCTTAAACTTCTGAATAATCTGTGCAACTGTAGTCACAGGAACATCAAGCTTGGAGATGGTCTTATAGCATTTACCTTTAACATGCTTGTCTATAACAACTCTCTCCTTAGCTTTCTGTGACCACATCATGATACCAAACAGCACAGTGAGAACTTATTGGCCTTTAAATAAGCAGAATGACTGATTACAAGATTGAAAACACCTGTGATGCTAAAAATACTTTAGTTTAAAATGCCCCTATGGCCAAAACACTTTCAATCCCCTGTAGGGCTACCATCATTTTTGTCCAGGAAAATGTCATTATTGTGTTTTAATGATTATGTTGAACCACAATTCAAAAGCAATATCTGATTTTCATTGGTTGATTTTTATAGAATTTTCTTTATTATTACTTTTGTCAGATTTATTTTTTTTCTGTGACCATTGTGGGTTTTTCTTTCATTAACGAGGGGTACCAACAATTTCGTCCACGTATGGACCAGACCTGAAAGACGGGAAGCCCTCCGTGCTCAGACTTCAGGGAGGAGACTGGGGCGGGCCAGAGACACGTCACCTCACTGAGGTCACCACGATGTTTTTCTTCTTCTCACTCTGAGCGAAGATGGCGAAGTTTGAGGAGCTGAGAGCTTTGTTCAGGCGGCGGCTGCTCGCTGCGGTCATCAGAGACATGTCTGGACTGAGAGAGACCTCCGAGTATGAAGAGGAGCTGCAGAGACAGAGGAGACTGCAGCGTGTGATCCGGACACCTGAGATAAAGCTCCGGAGAGCAGGTAAGCCTGTTTTCACACAGCCAGTGCCAACACATCGGAGCTGCTGCGCGGAAATGGCAGCTAAGATGAAAAGCAGATGTGAAAATGTGTGCTCTTGCAGGTCAAGTTAGCACGAACGTAGGCAAACTCCACTTTGACAAGCGACGGTTATTAAAGTTACACAAGGTGAACAATAACAAACGGGAGTTACTTTGACAAGTTGACGCCACAAAACACCTAAACACCAAGTTGACCTATGCATGATATGTAGCCTGATGGGGGTTGGGGATTCTCCCCGTCTTCCCAAAGGTTCCTCCCCATCCCCCTTTGATAGTCACATTCTTTCAATTTTATTACAATGGTGTAATTTCCCCTCTTATAGGCCCATTCACATTCCTATGGAGTCCAAACTTTATTTATTTATTCATTAAGTTAAAATGTACGGAGGATTAGGGCCACGTTGAAAGCTAAAAAAAAGTAAGGTTATGAGAATAAAGTCGTAAAGTTACGAGAATAATCTCATAAATTACGAGAATAAAGTCATCTTTAAGATCAAACTAGGAAACATCTACTTGGCTTTATTTAGAAAGATATTCACAGATTTGGACTTTGCGGCTCAATAACTCATCAACAAAAAAACATAGTTCCCAACCCGACCCCTCTTTTTGATCACTTTAATGAAGACTGTGAGCTATAATCTCGTTTTCCTCCAAACGAGCCGTCAATTCTCTGAAGCTGACGGCTCGGCGCTTTAGGGGCCATCGGCAAATTACCATATCGGAGGAAGAGTGTGAACGAAAACTGAATTACTTCCCCGTACTGAGAAGTGAAGTCTTCAAAATCACAGCAAATACAAAGGATTGTTTGTTATTCATACTACGGGTCATATTTTCTGTAATTAATTAAACTATTTTACAGGACTTTCTGATTGAAAATAAATCAAATGCCATCAAAGTAATGAGATCTACCACTTATTTCAGCAAGAATGTTTTGATTTGATTGTAATGATGTTTTGTATATTTAATTGTGTTAATTAATATGCATGGATAATTATTATTATATCCTTTATTTAACCAGATAAAAGCCTCATTGAGATTTAAAATCTCTTTTTCAAGAGGGACCTGGCATGACAGCAACAGACAGTTACACAATAACAACAACAAATACATTCAGACATCAGCACATTGAAACCAAACCGATCTGGAAACACCAATTCAAAACAAAGTGAGAAGCAGTCAAGAATTGAAACAGTCACAGTGTCCAAGGTTGGCTCTTTCCTGGTCCCTTATCAAAGTCTTAAATTCACCAACTGTGACCAGTTCTGTTAGTCTCAAATCCATCGAGAGATTATTCCAGGTAGAGGGGGCAGCATATTTAAAGGCTGTCTTACCCAGTTCTGTTCTGACTCTAGGAACAAACATTTTAATGAAATCCTGTGAGCGCAGTCCATGACCGTCACTAGATCTGATCAAATATGTGGTCAAATAAGACGGTAGCAGCCCAAGAACAGATTTGTAAATAAAGAGTAGCAGGTGAGAGTGTCGACAGACAGGGAGGGACGATTTGCAGCAGCATAGACAGTGATGGACACCATATCCACAGCCAGTAATAAAACGTAGAGCACAGTGATACACAGTATCAAGTTTTTTCAAGTATTTTTCAGGTGCATTCATAAATAACAAATCACCATAGTCCAACAATGGTAAGAAGGTTGTAGAGATTAAATAGTCTCTGACCTGACGTGAAAAACAGGCCTTATTTCTAAAGAAAAATCCAATTTTAAGTTTACACTTAGACACAAGACTGTCAATGTGCTCCTTAAATGACAGGTTATTATCAATGGTGATACCCAAATACTTATATGAGGTCACGAGTTCGATAATAATAATTGCAATGATTTTATTGTGGTTAATGTAGTGACACTAAAGTCATACTAATAATCAAACATCTCTTCAATATTATACTACATCTCAAATTGTTCTTAATGTAATTTATGACTTTTCAAATTTTGATGGATACTCATTTACAGCTCATGATGAAAAAAATGTAAGAACTTGACTGTTTTTTGTTGCAGTGACACCAAGCTCACCAAACTATCTCTCTTTTGTATTTGCTGTGATTTTGAAGACTTTACTTCTCAGTATGGGGAAGTTATTCAGTTCTCGTTCACACTATTCCTATGGTAATTTGCCGATGGTCCCTAAGCCGACAGCCATCAGTGGCAGTGTATTGAGGGCTTGTTTGGAGGAAAACGAGTTTATAGCTGACAGTCTTCATTACAGTGATCAAAAAGAGGGGTTGGGTTTGGAACTATGTTCATTTGCAGATGAGTTATTGAGCCGCAAAGTCCAAATCTGTGAATATCTTTCTAAATAAAGCCAAGTAGATGTTTCCTAGTTTGATCCTAAAGATGACTTTATTCTCGCAATTTTTCGACTTAATTCTCGTAAATTTATGAGATTATTCTCGTAACTTTTCGACTTTATTCTCGTAATTTATGAGATTATTCTCGTAACTGTACGACTGTCTTCTCGTAACCTTACTTTTTTTTTTTTAGTTTTCAACGTGGCCCTAATCTTCTGTCGTAAAAATAAGAAGAGTGAGAGGTATTTCAGTCAATATTTTATGGCCTGGATGTCTTCATTTTTATCTGACAGGACCCAATTTGTTAACATTTGTGGTGAACTCAATCTGACTATATGAAATGTACAATGGGTGTTCCTCAAGGTTCTGTGCTGGGCCCTTTTATTGTTTCGTCTTTACATCAATGATCTCCCACAGCAGTGTCAGGGGATTGAAGTACAAATGTATGCTGACGACACTGTTTTGTTTACACATGCAAAAACAGCTGAGTTAGCAGCAAAGAAGCTATCAAATGCCATGGAAAGGATCACCGCATGGCTCGACCAGTCGTGTCTCAGCCTTAGTTTAAGCAAAACTAAAGGCGTGTTCTTCTCCAAGACCAGTACGCAGCCCATCAGCGCTGACATTGTCATAAAGGCTGAGAAGATTGAAATAGTTAGTGAGTTTAAATATCTTCTAGATCCAAACCTTAATATGAGGAAACATGTTAAGAAAATAATGAAAAACATCATATACAATTTGGCAAACTTTAGAAACATAAGAAGTTGTCAGTGAATGCAGGCAAAACTTTTATGCATGCTATGATCCTTTCCCATATATCATACTGTATTACATGCTGGGCTCAGACAGGGGAGACGGTAATTAAACCACTTGAGTCTTTGTATAAACAAACCTTAAAAGTTTTGGATAAAAAATCAATGCAGTATCATCACTGTAAGATACTGGAGAAACATCATCTTTTGAGTTTTGAGAACTTCAGATTGTTTTCAAATTTTTGCATGGTGTATAAGATTGTAAATGACTTGGCTCCGCCCCTGTTGCTTCAGTTTGTTAACCCTTTAAGGCCCAAGACCATAGATGATAGCCAGAAAATTCTAATTTTTTGGAGCTGAAATGTTTGTTTCACTTTCTGCTGAAATCCATAAAAATCAAAATGTCCATAAAATTCAACATATAGATTTTTTGTATCTCATTTGATACATGAGGTGTTTTTGGCAACTGATAATCCATTTGAGTACATTTTATCAATTATCTGATTGTATACAGATGGGTTTTTTTGTAATTTGTTGATCATATTGAGTAGATAGATGTATTATCAAAGTATGTATCAAATATGATACATTTGGCTTTATATGGTTAATTTCCGCTCATTGGACTCCATTAAATCCACAAGGATATCTTCTTTTAGAGACTGTCATGTGCCGTTCCGTTGTACTGCCTTTGGGCTGTCAGCCTTCTCTGTGAAAGCCACAACTCAGTGGAATGCCCTACCAAATGATATTAAGAACTGTGACTCCCTCAGCAGCTTCAAAACAAAACTGAAAAATCTCCTAAAAAACTCTCAAACCTGTAATCATTGACTGATCTTAACTGTTGTACATTATTGTGTGTGCTTGTAGGTGTGTGTGCATGTGTGTGTGTATGCATACGTGTGTATGTGTGTGTAACCGTGTGAGTCTTTACAACAATGTGATATTTCAATTGTGACCTGCCAAGGGACTGCAGATGCAAATTAGCTTTAAGCTAACTCTGGTACAATGCATCAAAAGGTGACATTAATGTTGAATATTGTACATGGTCCCTTTTTAAATAAATGAAATTTTAAAAAAATGGTTTCCGCAAAATGGCTAGATATATCCAAAACAGCTTCCCCTTTAGGACCAAATACGGTCGTGCTTTCCTGCCTCTCTGGGTACAGAGTGTTTTGTATGCAAGGAGATTGTTTAGTACAGTATTTACTTTCTTAGAATACTTGTCTTTTGTTTAATAATTGCAACTTTAAACCATGGATCCCATTAAGTATGTATCTAGGCTCAATGGTGTGGGTGATAATCTGTTAATAGTATGTGAGACTGTTGTGTTTAGACACATACATAAAATTACCACAATTGTAACAAAAAGTCATGTATATCAGACAGTGCAATAATTCTAACTACATTGTGAGATTTTAAAGTATTATCCAATCAACCTACCACAACACATTTTGTGTTGTTTCTAACTACTTTAAGATCCTGAGAAAGTCAAAACATTCTGTACTTAATTGTACTTTCATGAAGAACCTCTCAGTAACATTAAATTGTAATGTTCAACGTCTATATATGACTAAATATGAAAGAAAATATCTAAACATTTTAAATGCAATCATAGGAATAGTAAAATGGCTGCTGTGAAACGTCCAAAATAAAAGACTAAGACTCAGCATATAAGTAAAACTCTATCAATAAAAGTTTTGAGTCCCCTGTGCACTATAAGGTTTGTCTTTTGTTAAGTCTGTGAGAACTGGAAGGCTGTTGCCAGGCAGACAATCGGCTTTAAAGACTTCATGACAGGTCATCAGGACGTCCAATCAGATCACACCGCTTCTGTGATGTCAGTCCGAGTGCCAGTCAGACACCATTTTGAGACTTCATTTGAGTTCAATACATCTTAAACTGAGATAAACCCTGTAATATCTCTAAAACAGTATCAGATGGTAATAATAATAATAATAATAACTTAAATTTATATAGCGCCTTTCAAGGAACCCAAGGTCGCTTTCCACAGTAGAGAGGACAAACAAATAAGAAACACTTAAACAGGGAAAGCCAGGGAGAACAAGTGAGTTTTGAGAAGTGATTTGAAACAGTCCAGAGTGGGAGAGTTTCGGATTTCTGCGGGGAGAGAGTTCCAGAGGGTGGGGGCAGCCACACTAAAGGCCCTGTCCCCGAACGTTTTCAGTTTGGTCCGCGGGATGGAGAGGAGACCAGCGTCAGACGACCACAGACTCCTGGATGGGGTGTGCTGGTGGAGGAGATCAGCCAAGTACTGGGGGGGCGAGTGCGTGAAGGGACTTGTAGGTGAGTAGGAGGAGCTTGTACTGAATCACGGAACTTGACCGGGAGCCAGTGGAGGTGAATGAGAGTGGGGGTGATGTGCTGCCAGGGTTTAGTGCGAGTAAGAACCCTGGCAGCTGAGTTTTGCACATATTGGAGCCTGTCCAGGGTTTTGCTTGGAACCCCGGACAGGACTCCATTGCAATAGTCCAGCCGGGATGTAACGAAAGCATGGATAAGGGTTTCAGTGACAGAGTCTGATAGTGAGGAACGGAGACGGGATATGTTTTTGAGATGATGGAAGGCAGATTTGGTGTGACGGATTTAATATGCGGCTGAAATGAAAGGGAAGGGTCAAAAATGACACCCAGGTTGCGGACCTCAGAGGCTGGGTAGATGGAACAACCATCAACACTGATGAGGAGATCCCCAACCTTCCGGAGCAGTGGCTTGGGGGCCACAACCATGAGCTCAGACTTGCTGCTGTTTAGTTTGAGGAGGTTGGTCGTCATCCAGACTTTGATGTCATGGAGGCAGTTAACCAGAGACTGAGGGGGGAGCTGAGAGGAGGGAGAGGTGCTGAGGTAGAGTTGTGTGTCATCGGCGTAGGAGTGGAAATTGAGTCCATGGTGACGTATGATCTGGCCGAGGGGGAGCAGATAGATGGTGAAGAGTGTGGGACCGAGTACGGAGCCTTGAGGGACACCATGGTTGACTGAGGCAGGGGGGGATGTGGAGCTATGGAAGGTGACAAACTGGGTTCTGTTGGAGAGGTATGATTTAAACCAAGCCAGTGCGGAGCCAGAGATGCCGAGGGTGTCAGAGAGGCGTTTGAGGAGGATGGTGTGGGAAATGGTGTCAAAGGCAGCGGACAGGTCCAGAAGGATGAGAATACTGATGTTACCGGAATCTGCAGCAATGAGGAGGTCGTTGATGATTTTGATCAGAGCGGTCTCGGTACTGTGGTGAGTTCTGTAGGCTGACTGAAGGGGTTCGTAGAGCTCATGGTTGGACAGGTGCTGATGAAGTTGGGCAGCCACTGCTCTTTCCAGGATCTTACTTAGGAAAGGAAGGTTGGAGATCGGGCGAAAGTTGTTGAGGTCATCAGGGTCCAGACCAGGCTTTTTCAGGATAGGGGTGATGGAGGCCATTTTCAAACTCGAGGGGACTGTACCGGAAACTATGGATGCGTTGATAATGTCAGTGATGGTGGAACAGAGGGAAGGCAGGCAGGCTTTAACCAAAGCCGTTGGCATGGGGTCAAGAGAGCAGGTGGAGGATTTGGCTTTAGAGACCAATTTGTGAATTAGTGCTGTGTCAACCGGAGAAAAAGCTGAGAGAGAGCACAGCGGAGGGAGAGGGGGGGAGGTGAGTCTGTGGGGGCGCGTAGCCCCATGGGTGAGGCACATCGGGGGAGGGGGGGGGGGCAGGTAACCGAAGCTGCTGGTGGATGGAGTCCACCTTAGCAGAGAAGAACTCCAGAAATTTAGAGCAGCAGTCAGGGTCCTCAGGTGTAGGGGAGTCAGCCGGGGGGTGGAGCAGACGATTAATGGTGGAGAAAAGTGTTCTGGGGTGGTCTTGCTGTGAGTGGATGAGGGTGGAGTAATATTTGATTTTGGTCCTGGAGAGTTCCTCCTTGTAGGACCTCACATGCTCCTCAAAAGCCAGACGGTGGACAGTAAGGCCAGATTTTTTGTGGAGCCGCTCCAATCGACGACCAGTAGTTTTCATGGCTCGAAGGTCTGAGGAAAACCAAGGGGCAGGGCGAGCAAACGAGACGGACCGGGATTTAAGGGGGGCCAGAGAGTCCAGGGAGCAGGATAAGGCGTTATTATAGTTGATGACTAGACCATCGGGCGAGGTGTCAGGCGGAACCCGAGCCAAGTGGGCCTCAAGCAGGTCAGACAGAGCTGGTAGACTGACTGACTTGATGTTTCTGAATGTGATGGACCGCTTGGTGGGCCGTACAGGCACGGGGACCGGGATGCTGAAAAGGACAGCATGATGATCAGAAACTGCCAGATCCAGACACTGCAGGTGGGAGGGTGGGGTACCAGTGGAGCAAACTAAATCCAACGTATGGCCTTTGACATGGGTGGGGCCAAGGACATGCTGAGTGATGTCGAAGCAGTCCAGAACTGACAGAAACTCTGCGGCCAAACTGCAGCTGGGGGAGTCAACATGAATGTTGAAATCCCCTAGCAAGAGGGTAGATGAAGACCTGGAGCATACAGAGGTCAGAAGCTCTGTAAGCTCAGAAATGAAGGTGGTGGAGGCCTTGGGGGGGCGGTAAATGAGGACAACCTGTAGTTGTGAAGAGCCAAAGAGTGTAAATGTGATACATGTAAAGCATGTAAATGGAACATTTGTAGGTCGAAGTCTTGTGATAGTTTTAAGCTATAAATCAAGTTTGTACGTACATTATGTTGTAAAAGTTTCATATCAAACATAGACTAAGGCAAACAAGCAAATCAGACTGAGATATGAGCAGGTCACAGGAGGTCAAGTGAAACCTTCACAACTGACTTTGTGTCTGCAACTTAATTTATTACATCACATGTATATATCATGGTGATCAATTTGATACCAAATACTATATGTCTAAAGTATAAGAAAGAATTAAACAATTCAAATCCTATTAAACAGTCAATTAAACAAAATAGAGGTGGTTAACTTTAGACATACAAGTCAACATGTCTTTGGGATGTTATGCTACTAAATTTAAGGTGTAGAAATCCTATTATAAGCATTCTTCAATGAAACAGAGTGATAAAATAATACAGAGTAATAACCCAACTTTCTCCTAACTTGGGAATTTTTAGGGCTAAAAACACACAAGTCACATCATTAGAAAGCATTTGTCATGACAGGATATGATATCACATTGTTAGAGGTGTCCACTGTTTCATTTAGATTTTAAAAGTTTCAGCTTTAGCAGCTTGATCAATAAAACATGTAAGAGATAAAGAAGAGCAGACGAGGGGTCCGAAATGGCCAGAGAGGTCAAAGGTCTACTTAGGTGTCACCTAAGAATTGTTTATGACTTGGGAACGAACTCTCTTCGAACATACTATTTGGTCTCAGTCAATCGGTGTTCAGGAAGAAAAGTAAGCATCCACACCGATGTCTGTTCATGGTAGTTCGGAGGGGGCGAAACAGACTTGATGGCAACACATGTCTCTAGGTGATGCAGGGAGGCACAGAGTCAGAGAGGAATGTTCTTTGTCCTTTTAGAGTTTCCTGACCAGCTGCACTTGACTGTTATTTCAGTGAGTGACATCATTGTAACCGGTTCGCACTTGAACCAATTGTGAACCAGCTCTAGCACCAGCCCTGGAACCAGCTTGGTGGAAAAAGGGTATGAGTTGCACAGGTGGCTCACTGATCCAGGCACCCTAATGTGATGTTCATCTTTTATTTTATATTCAAATGTTTCTTTACACTTAGAGTACAGATTTCTACCCCCATCTTGTACAGGTATTTCAGTGTTAGGTCATGGCCCTAGTAGACACACTAGTGGTTTATCTTATGATGTTTGATGAGAAGGTATGTGCAGTGTTGCCGATTTTTATGTGTATTTCTTTTTCTCCCTCAGATGTCCAGCAGCTGTTGGTGATTAAAGAACAGCCTGTCACTGTGAAGATTGAGGAAGTAGAAGAAGAGAAGCCTCAGTCTGTGCAGCTTTATCAGATAGAAACCAGTGCCATAAAAGAGGATTGTGGATTTGAAGATGTGGAAATGGAGCCTGTTCCAGGGACACACTTTCATACAGAGATAGAGGTCAAGACTGAAGACTCCTCTGAAGCTGAGATTGACAACAGTAATCACACATTATTATTATTATTGTTACTATAATTATTATTCCTGCTCGTAAATGTAATGAAGAGGCAGGGCTGTCAACTTTTGGAGTCTGGCTGGAGCAAACCAAAGAGACTTTAACATGTTTTGAGCCCCCAGTGCACAATAAGATTTGTCTTTTGTAAACATTGATCAGGGGTCCTTTCTGAAAGCTTGTCTCACATTTTTACCCCCAATCATTCACTTATGTCGAGTTAATAACCTGTGCCAGGGGTGTAATGAAACCTCTGTTTGGTGTTTGTTTATCTTTTGCAAAAACTACCAGACAGATTTTGTTGAGATTTTTGGGAGATGTTGTTAATGACCCAAAATAAAAATGATCAGTTTAAGGTGGTGATCAAGATTACTAAATACATTGAGTTCCACAACAATAATCCAACCAAAATTTTAAATCTGTTTCAACATGGATAAAGTGAAATACACCTCTTTAATTAAATTTCAAAACTATTCCAGAAGTTAACACCTCCTTTTTTTTTTGGAAAAAGACATCTGTTCCCCTAAAATCATATCAACTCTCTCTGATTTCAAAAAGCAGTTAAGTATTGAGTAATCAGTAAATATAACATTTCTTTACATATCAGGTTCAGGAGGTCTTTAAGCACTGTTGTGCCATGACCATTTATAAAACCATAATTTATTGTTGCTTCTGAACTTGACCAAAATCAATCAGATTTTTCACAAATATGAACCAGAACTAAAAACAATGTGGAAAAAAAACTTCAAATCAGTTCACTGGTTGCTCTTTTGTCCCTTAAGTTAGCAGCTTGATCTTAACTGTTGTGTTGTTTCTTGTTTCAACCCCCCAGGCTTCAAGCAGGCTCCTGTGTCGCCTATGGTGCTCCAGTCTGCATCGAGCAGGACTGTGGAAAAGGTCTTGAGTTGTATTTCTGAGAAGAGACTGGAGAGTTTCTGTGTCTCTTCTACAGGCTGAGAGAAAGGACCTGTGTCCCCTTCACTCCATGTTTCAGAAAAGAGAGAAACTGCAAAGCAGAGCAGGGTCCCATTGTTCTTATCAGAGGGTTCACACCTATGTGTGAAACCTGGGGGGTGAGATGATCAGCCAATTTTGTTTTAGGCTACTGCAGGGACATGTTCCTTTTAGAGCACATGTATCCCAACACCTAACTGCAGTAATGAAAGGCTGACAAATAGTCTAATGGATTTGGCAAAATGAGCAGATTACTTTACAAAACATCGACACACAGTGGAGCCCAAAGTGCTTCCACACAGTGCTGCCCAGATGATGTTGTTGTTTGCTTGAACTGGCTTCACCTGTCCTCCATTTCCTTAAAGTTTCTTCTTAGTTTATGTGTTTCCAGCAGACAAGATGCAGCTGTTGTTGAGACCAAGAGAGCACTGGTCTATTGAGTTTCTACAGAGGGCTCACTGATCCAGGCACCCTAATGTGCGATTAGTCTTTTTATTTTTTATTCAAATGTTTCTTTACACTTAAGAGTACATATGTCTTCCCTCGAGCTTGTACAGATATTTGGTGTTAGGTCATGGCCCTAGTGGACATACCAGTGGTTTATCTTATGGCATTAAATGTTTGATGAGAAGGAATGTGCAGTGTTGCTGATTCTTATGTGTATTTCTTTTTTTCCCTCAGATGTCCAGCAGCTGTTGGTGATTAAAGAACAGCCTGTCACTGTGAAGATTGAGGAAGTAGAAGAAGAGAAGCCTCAGTCTGTGCAGCTTTATCAGATAGAAACCAGTGCCATAAAAGAGGATTGTGGATTTGAAGATGTGGAAATGGAGCCTGTTCCAGGCACACACTTTCAGACAGAGATAGAGGTCAATACTGAAGACTCCTCTGAAGCTGAGATTGACAAAAGTAATGACTGGGGAGAGAGCAGAGACAATCAGCCAGATTTGAAGCGTATGAAAACAAATCAAGTGAGCAGGCCACAGCCTAACAAGGAACTTTGGAACTGCTCTGAGTGTGGTAAAACATTAAGAGATAAAGATTCACTGAATAAACACAAGTCAATACACACTGGAGGGAAACCCTTCAGCTGTTCTGAGTGTGAGAAAACACTAATATCCAAACAGAGTTTGGACAGACACATGTTGACTCATACAGGAGAGAAACCCTTCAGCTGTTCTGAGTGTGGGAAATCATTTAGACGGAATGGGGCTCTGACCAGTCACATGTGGACTCATACTGGAGGGACACCCTTCAGCTGTTCTAAGTGTGGTAAATCATTCGTATCCAAACAGAATCTGAACAATCACATGTTGACTCATACAGGAGAGAAACCCTTCAGCTGTTCTGAGTGTGGGAAATCATTTAGACGGAATGGGGCTCTGAACATGCACATGTTGACTCATACAGGAGAGAAACCCTTCAGCTGTTCTGAGTGTGGGAAATCATTTAGACAGAATTGGATTCTTTCCCAACACATGTTGACTCATACAGGAGAGAAACCCTTCAGCTGTTCCGAGTGTGAGAAAACACTAACATCCAAACAGAGTTTGGACAGACACATGTTGACTCATACAGGAGAGAAACCCTTCAGCTGTTCTGAGTGTGGGAAAGCATTTGGACGGAATGGGGCTCTTACCAGTCACATGTTGTCTCATACAGGAGAGAAACCCTTCAGCTGTTCTGAGTGTGGGAAATCATTAATATCCAAACAGAGTCTGAACATGCACATGTTGACTCATACAGGAGAGAAACCCTTCAGCTGTTCTGAGTGTGGGAAATCATTTAGACAGAATTGTGCTCTTTCCAGTCACATGTGGACTCATACTGGAGGGACACCCTTCAGCTGTTCTAAGTGTGGTAAATCATTCGTATCCAAACAGAATCTGAACAATCACATGTTGACTCATACAGGAGAAAAACCCTTCAGCTGTTCTGAGTGTGGGAAATCATTTAGACGGAATGGGGCTCTGACCTGTCACATGATGACTCATACAGGAGAGAAACCCTTCAGCTGTTCTGAGTGTGGGAAATCATTTACGTCCAAACATAGTCTGAACATGCACATGTTGACTCATACAGGAGAGAAACCCTTCAGCTGTTCTGAGTGTGAGAAATCATTCATATCCAAAAAGAGTCTGAACATGCACATGTTGACTCATACAGGAGAGACACCCTTCAGCTGTTCTGAGTGTGGGAAATCATTTAGACGGAATAGCGCTCTGACCAGACACATGTGGACTCATACTGGAGAGAAACCCTTCAGCTGTTCTGAGTGTGGGAAATCAGTCAGATCCAAACATAATCTGAACATGCACATGTTGACTCATACAGGAGAGAAACCCTTCAGCTGTTCTGAGTGTGGGAAATCGTTCAAATCCAAACAGAATCTGGATAGACACATTTTGACTCAGCAGAGAAAAGTCCCTCAGCTGTTCTTGGTAGGGCAAAACATATGTACAGGAAATTGCACTGGAAACTCACAAGTCGTAAGCATCAGAGAGAAACCTTTCAGCTCTGTTTCGTGTGCTTCAGAATTTTGACACAAATAACCTCTAATCACTCACATGTTGATTGATTGATTGATTGATTGATTTCGGTCACGTCAACACAGTTATACAGCATCACACATTGTCAATAGTTGATCAAATGTTCATGTCCGAAAGGGTAGACGGGAGGAGCAGAGCATATCTAGTCCCGTCCCCATTTTCTCAATATTTAGTATTTAGTCTCCTCTTTCCACATATTAACAAGTTGTTATACATTTTTATTCATTTACAGGGGTATTCTTGACTCCCTTTTAGTGTCTGTATTTGACATATTCCATAATCCTTTTTTCCACGTAAGCCTTTTTGTTGTTATTGTTGTTGTTGTTAGTCCCAGTTTGTGATGTTGGGGTTGTGATGTTGGAGATGGTGATGTTGGAATGTTGGAATGGTGTGCCCGCGTTGCATTTCTTTCTTCACTTTTCAGACTTGTTAGACGCGTGACTCCTCGTCACTCTCCTCTTCACTCTCCTCTTCACCCAGGCGTGCTCCTGCACTGTCGTCCCGGGCTCTGCTGAGTTTTCAGCCATGCGGGCGTTTCCGCCTCCCAGTCGGCTTTTGTTGAGGGGTGCGCGAGCCATCTTTCTCTGACCACCGGCTCTCTTGATTTCGTCACATGCTTGCAGCATCGCCTCTCTCGTTGCCGAAAACTCAGCCTTCATGCGTCTCAGCCTCCACATAATCCCTCCGAGGCCCAGTCCCATGATTGTAATCGCTGCTCCAATTGCGGCAAACAAGAATACCTCCACCTCCAGGATTGACAGACACACCACTCTCCATTTATTCCAGCTGTCCATTGCGCACCCAGCTAGGAATGTTCCATCGGGACATTTTGGTTCTCCCGGCCAGCTTGGCGGGTTGAGAAAACCTTATCGATTGCGTTCAGTGCCCAGCTTAGTGGATCCATTTTGAGACTGTCTGATTCTCTGCAGTAGTATGATTTGTTATACGGCTTCAGTTCACTTACATAGTCAGTTCATTCACTATCATTGTTTTGGTACATTTCGTCTTTCCTGCTGTCTAATAGACCAAACAACCCACATGTTTTGTTTCATCATCCTTCAGCATCCTTCAGCTCTGTATGTGTTTTGTATCATCACCCTTAAATATTTTCATAATTATATCCGTCAAAGAACCTTCTCAGTATTCTCTTTTGAAATTCTTTTATGGTACTGCTGCACCTGGTTTCTTCTTGGAGGCTGTTCCATTGATTTACTCCATTAACTGTGATACTCATCCCTTTTAATGTTGTTCTTACTGTTTTCTTTTTGAGAATCATCGCTCCTCTTAAGTTGTATGTCGCCTCTGTCTTTATGAACCTTGTTTATAGGTTCCTCGGTAGCTGCTCATGTGCAGCCTTGTATAACATCTGCACAGTCCTGTATTTTATTAGGTCATATAGTTTTAGGATCTTTGCTGTAATAAACAGCTGATTTGTGTGTGCTCTGTAGCTTGCGTGGTGAATAATTCTCACTGCTTTTTTCTGGAGTGTTAATATACCTTTAATATTCGTTTTGTAGGTATTTCCCCATATTTCGCAGCAATATTGTATGTGTGGTGCCACCAGTGCCCAGTACACTGTGAGAAGTGATTTCTGATTTAGTAGTTTTTCTGCTTTCCACAGTATTGACACACTCCTAGCTAATTTTTTTTCTGTATAAGATATATGGGGTTTCCAGTTTAGCTTCTCATCGATGATTACTCCTAGAAATTTGAATTCATTAACCCTTTGTATCTTGGTTCCGTTTATATTTACATTAGCCTCACAGTCTCTGTTTTTGTTGCCGAATAACATAAATTTTGTCTTGTCTAGGTTCAGAGATAATCTGTTTATACTGAACCATGTTTGTAGCTTGTTTAGCTCTTCATTTGTCACTGTGATCAGCTCCTTCAGGTTGTCCCCCGAGGAGAAAAGGCTTGTGTCATCTGCAAATAGTATGAATTTAATTTTTTCTGATACTTTACAAATATCATTTATATAAAGAGTAAACAGCTTCGGACCCAATACGGACCCCTGTGGGACCCCGCAAATAGTGTTGAGGCACCTTGATTTTTTTCCTGCTACTTGGACGTATTGGTATCTCCCATTCAGGTAGCTCCTGATCCAATTCAGCGCTTTTCCCCTTACGCCCAGCTTTTCAAGTTTATAACAAAGTATGTTGTGATCGATTGTATCGAATGCTTTCTTTAGATCAATAAATATTCCAATACTAAATTTTTTATGTTCGATTAATTATTAATTATAAGTAATTATTTCTACAGCTTCCATTATCGCTAATGTTGTGGAGTGATTTTTTCTGAATCCGTATTGACCGTCATATAGCATATATGTTGACTTCTTACAGAGAGAAACTTCTCAGCTGCTTTGTTTTTGAAAATAACTTTCAAACTCACTCATTATCTGGAAGATTACATGTTGATTCATGTATGTTTCAGATATCATGCTTCCAAATCCAATTGTGGAAACCTTTAGCTGCACTGAGTGTGTTAAATCATTTATAGGAAAGATAATCCGACTACACATTTAAAGATATTCAACAATATCCAGTTTTTTGGGTTTTCCATTTGTGTCGTTCTGCTTGTCATGGACTCAGGAATGAGGCAAGACATGAAATGAAAAAAAAAAAGAGTTTGTGTTTCTCTTTAAAGACCAGGGTGTGAGGATTCCTCCTTCTCAATCCTCACTCTCCCCCCTCCCTCTCTGCCTTCCTGCTCTGCTGCTCTGTGAAGAGAAGGCCTCCTGAAGCCTCCCAACTGCAGCTCCACACCTGCCTCTTGTTACTCCTTAACAACGCTCTCTACTTAACTGGCTCTGTGGCTCACTTGGAGTTGTCAGTGGATTCCACTTCTGATGTGGTTTGTTCTGGCCATTTCTCCTCAGCTGTCCTCATAAACTCATTTCTGTTCTGGCCTTAAGCGTTTTTGCAGCTCCCACCTGGAGCCTAGCCTGTGTTGGTGACTTGCTCTGGATGTGTATTTTGTATTTTAACTTTTTGAAAGTCAGCATTTTTTATCTGTTCCCTTTTTTCACAGTGCTTTTCCACATGCCTTCACCACTGCTTATATCTGTATATACTCAACGCTGTCACTGGACACTGTTGTTTTTCACCTGCCTTGTATTTTCTCAACAATAAAGTCACTATCAACTCAACCTGCCTCCTCCATGAAGCTTTTGGGTCCAAAATTAAAACTGATGGGAAAATTCCTGAACATAGAAGATCACCAATTGAGCAGTTAAGAGGGCCAGCCATGATTATTTTAAACAAAATTAAACAGCATCATTATTTTTGGCTCAGTAATATATTATGATGTTCAAAATGTTATCCTCCTCCAAACTGTGTGACACTTTTAAAAATTAGATCAGTCCTTATTAGGGATGTAACGGTTCCTGGTAAAATGGTAAACCGTGGTAAAACCCACGGTAATCATTACAGCGTCCTTTAAAAATTACCGTATTACCGTGTTTGATAACCTCAATGCATCAAAAACGCACGGTGATGCTGCTCTTTTCCTAGAAATGACGGAATTATGAGTCTCTTCCTGGATGAAGCGGCCTCATGGGATGCGCGCATGCACAGTTTGCTTGTTCGGCCTCAGCTAAAGTTACAGACAGTGGAGATTTCCCTCTGGAATCGGACTCTTAAGTCTGGTTAAATTTTGGATTTTACAAGGTTGCCAAGGGGAAACTGATAGAAGACAGTCACCCTGTCTAAAACACAAAGCTGCCGCTAAAGAAAAAGAAGTGCACGATTGAAATGGCCGTAACTCCTCCAGTAAATGAACTGAGCAAGTTGTAGAGGAAGAGAGAGAGAGAGAGAGAGAGGTGGTTTGTCAGTATTCTGTGTTTAAATAAAGCATAAATCTTGTAATTAAAAGCATTAGTATCATTTTGGAGTGTATTCTTGACGTTCTTTTGCCGTGTTTTCGCCGTATTTTGAAATTGATCGTCTTTTTCCGTCAAAGTTCGTGCTTTTTGAATTTAATCGATTGCACTCCTGAAAGATTAGAAAGTAGAGGAGAAAGTATTGAAGGTATCTGCCATGGAGGGAGGAGACCAGAGGAGAGTCAAAAAAGGGGCTAACTGCAGTAAAAAAAAAAAAGGCCATGACATGGTCCAATATGACGAGCTATAACATGGACACTCATGCTGCAGGCAAACAAAAATCCGTGAGTTTTATGTAAAAAAGGTTATTTGTTTGGTATTTTCAATTGTTTATGAAGAGAATTCTCAGAACACTCAGAAAATGTCTACTTGTGAGACTTCATGAATTTGCAGAGAGTAGTATGGGTGGAGTCCAGAGTAGAAAGTATTTTAGCATATGAATACTGTACACAAGGCATATTTACTTTAGAGGTACACAAATTTCATTGCACTTCTGTAATAAAAAGACAAGGTTTTTTTTTTTCTTTGAAATTACCTGAAATTTCATGAGAATTTGGTGAAAACTAGCACATAACTTCTATAAAAAATAATGTCCAAAATGTATTGTTGCGGGTCACAATTGGTAGGTTCCTGTTTTTCCAGTTTCTTTGAAATCTTCTTTGAAATTTACTCCAAATTGCAAGGTAAGAAGGTGACGATTAGCAAATCTATTTGAAGTTAAATCACAATCCACCACCAAATGTTTTTAGAAGTATCCCAACATTTCTGTTATTTCCAGAGAAGCAGGTGATAAATAGCTGCTTAGCTCTGAAATACAGAAGTTAGGTTCATTGTTTCCTCTGATAATTACCTTTGAAATGTCCAGTAAATAATAAAATTTCCCAATAAGCAGTTGATAGTTAAGTATTTGTTATTTAATTTCACTAAGTTCTTTAGTACCCAGTTTGTTGACATGCATAATTGAGATCTCATGCAAAAAGAGATGAATGATATACCTTTATGATTAGGACTATAATGTTTTACATGATACAATTGAAGGCTTCAGATGTGATATTCACCAAGAGTGGGGTTGTCAATTGGCCTTACCTGATTGTGATAGACACTGCGAGTACAGGACCACTGCAAAACTGAATCTGGCACAGTTGACGGCCTTGTTGTCAAATGACAGACAGGTTCACTTACCTCATGTGCAAATTCTGCATAATTGGCAAGTATTCATTTAACTATAACTGACAACTATCTTCCACTGGACAGGCCAGTTAAATTTCCTAATTTCTGCATAGATGACATGTAGAGTGAGTTGTACCTTAATTTCCAACTTGTTCAAAGAGATCATAACATGCTAATTACCAATACCACTCCATTATCAATAATCAAGTTACAAATCTCCCATTTTATTAGTCTCATTTATTGCTTGTTTATCAAGGATGGATGTCTTTGCACCACTCAAGTTAAACATTCCCTTTTATTTCCAGGTACTGCTTACAAATACATCAGTTTGAAAACATAAAACAGTGAGAACTGTTTTTACAAAGTTTTTAAAATGAAAAACAGCATGACTGTCAGTCTTTACATACTTCTAAACAACACTGCAATGCCTAACAGATTGTCCAGCCACCATTCGTGCCTTTTGGCCAACTGTGGTTCCGTTAAATGATCTAACACAAAACACAAATGTAGTCCCTCTAGTCTGTGTGGTGCATTGCATGATGTAGAAACTGCTGTAGTCTGAACAGCCTTCCAGCCTCCGAAATAATCTCTGTGGTTCATTTTGAGCTGTAGGAAAATGTAACCCTTATTTAACCAGTTTGTCCCATGAAGACCTATTATATCTTTGGCCATGACAGTCGTATAATACGGTTACAGACAACACCATTATAACTAGGAAACTGAAAGAAAAAAAACCCTCAAAATAAAAAACATCAAGTGCGCCCAATGATGAGCGAGGGCTCTAGAGTACATGTCCCCACAAAATGACCTCTTTAAAAACAGGACCTGAGAAACCAGACTTGTTCCTGAAATAATACCCTAACTTTAGCGTCAGCTTTTAAGTATGTTACCAACATGGATCGACCAAATATGGATGTGTCAATCTTGCAACCGTCTTTGAAATGCTCTTTAACAATCTGATGATGTTGCTTCTATGTTTCACATATCCATACATATGTGGTACCAACTGTCTTGATTTTCTCTTCACCAGCTTTTTAGATTTTTGCTCACTTTCAACAAACCAAGAACCTGGGACCTCCTCTGGGACGTAGCCTCTTGTGAACTAGAATGGAAACTGGAAAACTCCAGTTTCTGAAGCAAAACACTAAAAAATAAATGCACACACATCTATGAGCTCTGATTAATAGCCAGCATTAACTTAAGGCACTGAATGACTGTGAATGACATTTGCAACTTGACAACCAAACATTTTTGCAGTAAACACTGTTGTAATAACATCAATTTGAAATAACAATATGCCAAGTGTGTGTTCATTTTAATGCCAGAGAACCTAGCTGGCTAAGCAGTTAGCTAAGCACATGGCAAGACTGGTTAGCAATATAATGAAAACACTTAAGATTAAACCATCTGTGACCTTTCTGCTTTGCTCTGCTTCTCTGTGAAGAACGATTTGATCTTTGTACATACTGTGTATAATCTTTACATGTATTTGAATTTCTGTTTATAACCCTGTCCTGATCTAGCCTGAAGTGAAGGCCCTTTAACCTTTGACACAGGGTTTATCACCTTAGGTATCAGTCTTAAGTCCTCAGCGATTTGCTTGACCACAGGGGTTCAGTCTTCTAAGACGCAAAAATGTGAAGAATGTTCTTGTGAAACATCCTGTGCATCCTGTCATCTGTATCCTGGATGAAAACAGGCCAACTTCAGTCTTGTCATGAGCTCACCTCTAAGGACGCCCCATTTATTTAAAACATTTGTATCGGATACTTCAATATATCAAATCAGGGTGGCTTCAATCGTCTTCTAAGCAGATATAGTGGAATTAAAATAAATGTTTACATACAACACAGGAGAATCTGGCAGGATAATCTTTGGTACATCAGATCAGATCAGGCCTTTGTCCACTTTGGTCAGAAGTGAGTAATGGGGCCAACAATTGAACCTAAACAATGAACCTAACTTCTGTATTCAAGAACTAAGCAGCTATTTATCACCTGCTTCTCTGGAAATAGCAGAAATGTTGGGATACTTCTAAAAACACTTTGTGGAGGGTTGAGATTTAATTTCCAATAAATTATTTGCTAATCGTCTCCTTCTTACCTTGCAATTTGGAGTAAATTTCAAGAAACTGGAAAAAACAAGAACCTACCAATTGTGACCTGCGACAATAAATCTTGGACATTATTTTAAAAAGTTATGTGATTATTTTCACCAAATTCTCATGAAATGTCTGGGCTAATTTGAAAAAAAGATTTAAAAAACTTTGTCTAATTATTACCTATGTGTGATGAAATTTACGGACCTCTAAGGTAAAGTGTTACCAAGGTTTGCAGTCATAGCCTAAGAAAAATAGTTGGTAAATTAGTGAAGCCTTGAGGAAGGCGGGTATAAATATACCTTTTATTTTCATAAGTGAATGCAAACCAATATTGTGACTTTTCATCTACAGGTATAAGACAGTAATGCTAATTTGCTAGATCCACAACTGTAAGATATTATTTCTTTGGTCATAGGTGATTATGTATGTGGATCAGGCACAGGTGGTGCATGTGTTTGAACAGCTTTATTCACAGCTTGTAAGTCCTGCACCATTTTATTTGGATTTCTTCATGGAGCTTTCTTTACAGGAAAAATAGGTGTATTTACAGGTGAGTCCTCGCATGGTATAATGACTCCAGCTTTTAATAAGTCCTGTGTTACAGGTCTAATACCTGCTATTGCATCAGGCCTTAATTGATAATGTCTCTGTCTACAGACGTGGACAAAATTGTTAGAACCCTTCATTTAATGAAAGAAAAACCCACATGATCACTGAAATAAGCTGAAACTGACAAAAGTAATAATAAATTAAAATTTACTGAAAATCAACTAATGAAAATCAGACTTTGCTTTTGAATTGTAGTCCAAGAGAATTATTTTAAAAAACAAACTAATGAAACTGGCCTGGACAAAAATGATGGTACCCGTAATTTAATGAGTTGTTGCACAACCTTTTGAGTCAATCACTGTAATCAGGTGATTTCTGTGACTCTCTGTGAGACTTCTGCACCTGTCCACAGGTATTTTGGCCCACTCCTCTTGAGCAAACTGTTCCAGCTGTCTCAGGTTTGAAGGCTGTCTTCTCCAGACTGCATGTTTCAGCTCCTTCCACAAATGTTCAACAGGATTTAGATCAGGGATCATAGAGGGCCACTTCAGAATAGTCCAGTGTTTTGTTCTGAGCCATTCTTGGGTGTTTTTAGCTGAGTGTTTTGGCTCATTATCCTGTTGGAGGACCCATGACCTGTGACTGAGACCAAGCTTTCTGACACTGGGCAGCACATTTCACTCCATAATGTCTTGATAGTCTTGAGATTTCATTGTACCTGCACAGATTCAAGACACCCTGTCAGATGCAGCAAAGCAGCCCCAGAACATAACTTAGCCTCCTCCATGTTTCACAGTAGGTACAGTGCTCTTTTCTTTGTATGCTTCATTTTTGTGTCTGTGAACATAGAGCTGATGTGACTTACCAAAAGGCTCCATTTTTGTCTCATCTGTCCAAAGAACATTCTCCCAGAAGCTTTGTGTTTTGTCCATGTGGATTTTGGTAAATTCCATTCTCCCTTTCTCATGATTTGCTTTCAACAGTGATGTCCTCCATCAAGTTCACGTTGGCTCAAACCGTGATAGATGGTGAAATCTGACACTGATGTACTTTGACCTTGGAGTTCTCCTCTAATCTCTTTGGAGTTGTTCTGGGCTCTTTGGTTTCCATTCATATCGTCCGTCTCTTCAGTTTGTCATCAGTTTTCCTCCTACAGCCACGTCCAGGGAGGTTGGCTACAGTCCTGTGAACCTTAAACTTCTGAATAATCTGTGCAACCGTAGTCACAGGAACATCAAGCTGCTTGGAGATGGTCTTATAGCCTTTACCTTTAACATGCTTGTCTATAATTTTCTTTCTAATCTCCTGAGACAGCTCTCTCCTTAGCTTTCTGTGGTCCATGTTCAGTGTGGTACACACCATGATACCAAACAGCACAGTGACCACTTTTCGCCTTTTTAATAGGCAGACCGACTGATTACAAGCTTGAAGACACCTGTGATGATAATTACAGGGCACACCTTAGTTTAACATGTCCCTATGGTCATGTCATTTTCAGTCCTTTGTAGGGGTACCATCATTTTTGTCCAAGCCAGTTTCATTATTTTGTTTTTTAAAATATTTCTGCTGAACCAAAATTTAAAATCAATGTCTGATTTTCATTAGCTGATTTTCAGTACATTTTTATTTATTATTGCTTTTGTTATTTTCAAGTTATTTCAGTGACCATGTGGATTTTTCCTTCATTAAATGATGGGTTCCAACAATTTTGTCCACGTGTGTATGTTCATTTTTCTCTTTAATTATGACAGATTTTAATCCAAAGTCTTCTCTCTTTTATAAGAAAGTGTGTGTATGTAATATGTGGGGGCTGTGAGGTGGAGTCATCTTCGCACAGGCTCCTCTTCCTGTGCCGGTAAAAGCTGTTCTTCAAGATGCAACAAGTAATGCAAGCATGTAATACCGGGAACAAGGACCTGGCTGCGCAAGGTCATTAGAGTGTGTTTGTATGTAAAGAATGCAGTCACTCAGCAATGATTATACAGGGATTCAGGATAGAGAGAGAAAAATATGTATAAATACATGAAAAGACTATATACAATATATACAAGAGTTGTATATATTGGTTCAAACAGTGAAAGATGGTGCAATCTGAGTCTGATGTATCATCTCTAATCTCTTTGGAAGTTGTTCAGGGCTCTTTGGTTCCCATTCATTTTATCCATCTCTTCAATTTGTCATCAATTTTCCTCTTGCAGCCACGTCCAGGGAGGTTGGCTACAGTCCTGTGGGCCTTAAACTTCTGAATAATATGTGCAACTGTAGTCACAGGAACATCAAGCTTGGAGATGGTCTTATATCCTTTACCTTTAACATGCTTGTCTATAACAACTCTCTCCTTAGCTTTCTGTGGTCCATGTTCATTGTGGTACACACCATGATACCAAACAGCACAGTGACAACTTTTCAGCCTTTAAATAGGTAGAATGACTGATTACAAGCTTGAAAACACCTGTGATGCTAAAAATACTTTAGTTTAAAATTCCCCTATGGCCAAATCATTTTCAATCTCTTGTAGGGCTACCATCATTTTTGTCCAGGAAAAAATTTCATTAATGTGTTTTGATGATTCTGTTGAACCACAATTCAAAAGCAATATCTGATTTTCATTGGTTGATTTTTATAGAATTTTCTTTATTATTACTTTTGTCAGATTTATTTTTTTTCTGTGACCATTGTGGGTTTTTCTTTCATTAACGAGGGGTACCAACAATTTCGTCCACGTATGGACCAGACCTGAAAGACGGGAAGCCCTCAGTGCTCAGACTTCAGGGAGGAGACTGGGGCGGGCCAGAGACACGTCACCTCACTGAGGACACCACGATGTTTTTCTTCTTCTCACTCTGAGCGAAGATGGCGAGGTTTGAGGAGCTGAGAGCTTTGTTCAGGCGGCGGCTGCTCGCTGCGGTCATCAGAGACATGTCTGGACTGAGAGAGACCTCCGAGTATGAAGAGGAGCTGCAGCGACAGAGGAGACTGCAGCGTGTGATCCGGACACCTGAGATAAAGCTCCGGAGAGCAGGTAAGCCTGTTTTCATTCAGCCAGTGCCAACACATCGGAGCTGCTGCGCGGAATGGCAGCTAAGATGAAAAGCAGATGTGAAAATGTGTGCTCTTGCAGGTCAAGTTAGCACGAACGTAGGCAAACTCCACTTTGACAAGCGACAGTTATTAAAGTTACACAAGGTGAACAATAACAAACGGGAGTTACTTTGACAAGTTGACGCCACAAAACACCTAAACACCAAGTTGACCTATGCATGATATGTAGCCTGATGGGGGGTGGGGATTCTCCCCGTCTTCCCAAAGGTTCCTCCCCATCCCCCTTTGATAGTCACATTCTTTCAATTTTATTACAATGGTGTAATTTCCCCTCTTATAGGCCCATTCACATTCCTATGGAGTCCAAACTTTATTTATTTAGTCATTAAGTTAAAATGTACGGAGGATTAGGGCCACGTTGAAAGCTAAAAAAAAGTAAGGTTATGAGAATAAAGTCGTAAAGTTACGAGAATAATCTCATAAATTACGAGAATAAAGTCGAAAAGTTACGAGAATAAAGTCATCTTTAAGATCAAACTAGGAAACATCTACTTGGCTTTATTTAGAAAGATATTCACAGATTTGGACTTTGCGGCTCAATAACTCATCAACAAAAAAACATAGTTCCCAACCCGACCCCTCTTTTTGATCACTGTAATGAAGACTGTGAGCTATAAACTCGTTTTCCTCCAAACGAGCCGTCAATTCTCTGAAGCTGACGGCTCGGCGCTTTAGGGACCATCGGCAAATTACCATATTGGAGGAAGAGTGTGAACGAAAACTGAATAACTTCCCCATACTGAGAAGTGAAGTCTTCAAAATCACAGCAAATACAAAGGATCATTTGTTATTCATACTACGGGTCATATTTTCTGTAATTAATTAAACTATTTTACAGGACTTTCTGATTGAAAATAAATCAAATGCCATCAAAGTAATGAGATCTACCAACCAAGTCATAACAAAACATGAATGGTGATCTCTTCTTCTTTGAACTACAGCTCTTACTTCAGCAGGAATGTTTTGATTTGATTTAAATGATGCTATGTATGTTTAATTGTGTTATTTAATATGCATGGATAATAATAACTGCAATGATTTTATTGTGGTTAATGTAGTGACACTAAAGTCATACTAATAATCAAACATCTCTTCAATATTATACTACATCTCAGTTTTAAGAGAAATTGTTCTTAATGTAATTTATATGACTTTTTAAATTTTGATGGATACTCATTTACAGCTAATGATGAAAAAAAATGTAAGAACTTGACTGTTTTTTGTTGCAGTGACACCAAGAACACCAAACTATCTCTCTTTTGTATTTGCTGTGATTTTGAAGACTTTACTTCTCAGTATGGGGAAGTTATTCAGTTCTCCTTCACACTATTCCTATGGTAATTTGCCGATGGTCCCTAAGCTGACAGCCATCAGTGGCAGTGTATTGACGGCTTGTTTGGAGGAAAACGAGTTTATAGCTGACAGTCTTCATTACAGTGATCAAAAAGAGGGGTCGGGTTTGGAACTATGTTCATTTGCAGATGAGTTATTGAGCCGCAAAGTCCAAATCTGTGAATATCTTTCTAAATAAAGCCAAGTAGATGTTTCCTAGTTTGATCCTAAAGATGACTTTATTCTCGCAATTTTTCGACTTCATTCTCGTAAATTTATGAGATTATTCTCGTAACTTTTCGACTTTATTCTCGTAATTTATGAGATTATTCTCGTAACTGTACGACTTTCTTCTCGTAACCTTACTTTTTTTTTTTAGTTTTCAATGTGGCCCTAATCCTCCGTCGTAAAAAAAAAAAGAGAGAGAGGTATTTCAGTCAATATTTTATGGTCTGGATGTCTTCATTTTTATCTGACAGGACCCAATGTGTTAACAATTGTGGTGAACTCAATCTGACTATATGAAATGTACAATGGGTGTCCCTCAAGGTTCTGTGCTGGGCCCTTTTATTGTTTCGTCTTTACATCAATGATCTCCCACAGCAGTGTCAGGGGATTGAAGTACAAATGTATGCTGACGACACTGTTTTGTTTACACATGCAAAAACAGCTGAGTTAGCAGCAAAGAAGCTATCAAATGCCATGGAAAGGATCACCGCATGGCTCGACCAGTCGTGTCTCAGCCTTAGTTCAAGCAAAACTAAAGACGTGTTCTTTTCCAAGACCAGTACGCAGCCCATCAGCGCTGACATTGTCATAAAGGCTGAGAAGATTGAAATAGTTAGTGAGTTTAAATATCTTCTAGATCCAAACCTTAATATGAGGAAACATGTTAAGAAAATAATGAAAAACATCATATACAATTTGGCAAACTTTAGAAACATAAGAAGTTGTCAGTGAATGCAGGCAAAACTTCTATGCATGCTATGATCCTTTCCCATATATCATACTGTATTACATGCTGGGCTCAGACAGGGGAGACGGTAATTAAACCACTTGAGTCTTTGTATAAACAAACCTTAAAAGTTTTGGATAAAAAATCAATGCAGTATCATCACTGTAAGATACTGGAGAAACATCATCTTTTGAGTTTTGAGAACTTCAGATTGTTTTCAAATTTTTGCATGGTGTATAAGATTCTAAATGACTTGGCTCCGCCCCTGTTGCTTCAGTTTGTTAACCCTTTAAGGCCCAAGACCATAGATGATAGCCAGAAAATTCTAATTTTTTGGAGCTGAAATGTTTGTTTCACTTTCTGCTGAAATCCATAAAAATCAAAATGTCCATAAAATTCAACATATAGATTTTTTGTATCTCATTTGATACATGAGGTGTTTTTGGCAACTGATAATCCATTTGAGTACATTTTTATCATTTATCTGATTGTATACAGATGGGGTTTTTTGTAATTTGTTGATCATATTGAGTAGATAGATGTATTATCAAAGTATGTATCAAATATGATACATTTGGCTTTATATGGTTAATTTCCGCTCATTGGACTCCATTAAATCCACAAGGATATCTTCTTTTAGAGACTGTCGTGCCGTTCCGTTGTACTGCCTTTGGGCTGTCAGCCTTCTCTGTGAAAGCCACAACTCAGTGGAATGCCCTACCAAATGATATTAAGAACTGTGACTCCCTCAGCAGCTTCAAAACAAAACTGAAAAATCTCCTAAAAAACTCTCAAACCTGTAATCATTGACTGATCTTAACTGTTGTACATTATTGTGTGTGCTTGTAGGTGTGTGTGTGTGTATGCATACTTGTGTGTATGTGTGTGTAACCGTGTGAGTCTTTACAACAATGTGATGTTTCAATTGTGACCTGCCAAGGGACTGCAGATGCAAATTAGCTTTAAGCTAACTCTGGTTCAATGCATCAAAAGGTGACATTAATGTTGAATATTGTACATGGTCCCTTTTTAAATAAATGACATTTAAAAAAAAATGGTTTCCGCAAAATGGCTAGATATATCCAAAATAGCTTCCGCTTTAGGACCAAATACGGTCGTGCTTTCCTGCCTCTCTGGGTACAGAGTGTTTTGTATGCAAGGAGATTGTTTAGTACAGTATTTACTTTCTTAGAATACTTGTCTTTTGTTTAATAATTGCAACTTTAAACCATGGATCCCATTAAGTATGTATCTAGGCTCAATGGTGTGGGTGATAATCTGTTAATAGTATGTGAGACTGTTGTGTTTAGACGCATACATAAAATTACCACAATTGTAACAAAAAGTCATGTATATCATGCAGTGCAATAATTCTAACTACATTGTGAGATTTTAAAGTATTATCCAATCAACCTACCACAACACATTTTGTGTTGTTTCTAACTACTTTAAGATCCTGAGAAAGTCAAAACATTCTGTACTTATACTTTCAGTAAGAACCTCTCAGTAACATTAAATTGTAATGCTCAACATCTATATATGACTAAATATGAAAGAAAATATATAAACATTTTAAATGCAATCATAGGAATAGTAAAATGGCTGCTGTGAAACGTCCAAAATAAAAGACTAAGACTCAGCATATAAGTAAAACTCTATCAATAAAAGTTTTGAGTCCCCTGTGCACTATAAGGTTTGTCTTTTGTTAAGTCTGTGAGAACTGGAAGGCTGTTGCCAGGCAGAAAATCGGCTTTAAAGACTTCATGACAGGTCATCAGGACGTCCAATCAGATCACACCGCTTCTGTGATGTCAGTCTGAGTGCCAGTCAGACACCATTTTGAGACTTCATTTGAGTTCAATACATCTTAAACTGAGTTAAACCCTGTAATATCTCTAAAACAGTATCAGATGGTAAGAGCATGTAAATGGAACATTTGTAGGTCAAAGTCTTGTGATAGTTTTAAGCTATAAATCAAGTTTGTACGTACATTATGTTGTAAAAGTTTCATATCAAACATAGACTAAGGCAAACAAGTAAATCAGACTGAGATATGAGCAGGTCACAGGAGGTCAAGTGAAACCTTCACAACTGACTTTGTGTCTGCAACTTAATTTATTACATCACATGTATATATATATATATATATATATTTATATATATATATATATATATATATATATATATATATATATATATATTTATATGTATTTGAGTGATGATACTAATGCTGTAACTAACATTTGTGTCATACAGACCCACAAATCATGCGCTGACACCCTAATCCATCTCTAACAGGATGCTGAGAGATTGTCTTGAAAAAGATACAGTTAAAAAAAGTCTATAAAAAATGTATTTCCTCCTCGACTGAACATGGTTTCACCTTGAAATGTGGACAGATCACAGAGGAGGCCATGCTGATCTAAACCTTTACAAGGAAAATGTTATTTCTCCAAAGATTTTCTGAATCTTCCCCAAACTGGCCTGTTTTTGTGTATAAATACTAACCAATAGACTTTCATTATTAGGGTTGGGGTTAGTTCATTATTTGATAGCTATGAAAAAAGTTCACACCTTGCCAATGCTATTTTCAATCAAAGTATATAATTACAAATTAATCACTTGGTATCAGTTCCTGTGCTCCTACATCTAATATAAGACAAACCTGTCTTCTTCTCCTGTCTCTCCTCATTCATTCTGTATTTCTCTCTTTTTTCTCTCCATCCTCAAACCTGAATGACATGAACTTTGTATTAAGAAGGTTTTAAAGATATACCGGTTTAATTACATGTAATGAATCTGAAAAGTTTATTCAAAGGTATATCCTTACTGGATATCAGTTACTGATTGATATTTCATCCAATCAGACTTATCAGATACATCCCCACAGCACTGTAGTATTATATCTGAGTGGAGACAATTACACTTCAGTGTTTCGCTGAATGATCTCTTTTATTGTTCAACATCTAGTTAAAGAAAAGATTACTGTATGAGCATCAAAATCACCACAAACACATTTTTGTTTTTCTTTTCATAATCTGTTATATTGTAAATACGAATCAGTAGACAGGAAGGCTGCAGTAATTGTGTGGCTTTGTAATAGTTCTCGATCAAATCTTCTGATTATCGATTGAGTACTCTTAATAACAAATATTGCATTCTGTGATCTCTCAGGAAGTTCTGCCTGCTTATTCTTTTTTTTTTACATTGCAGTTAATATTTATTTGTATGTTCTCTTTATCATTAGGTAATAAGACACAACTTTTATGATGGCCTCAACTTTAATTATTAGTACAATATTTACCCCTGTATAATTCTTTATTATCCACACAATGGCATGATGATTGATGAAAGCTGGACTATTACATCATAGAAATGTGATCTATTTCTCAAAAGGTGTTCACTTTCAGTTTTTGCCACTCCCATATCTGAGTCTAGGAACAGGTTTTAGGGTAAAGCTGGCCTGTGATCTGTTGAATCCTGGCTGTATGTTGACCTCTGACCTATTTACTCTCTGTCCCAGTCACTATTGGCAGCAAAAGTGTTTCTATTAAAGTATTATCTAATCATAAAGATGTACTTTTATGACTTTTTAAAATAATTTTTTCATTACAGTGATAACACATTCAAAATAATTTCCTCCCCATCACTACATACTGTATAGTGAATATTCACTTTTTGTGCCACGAGTTTCAGAGATTTGGTCAAAATTGTGTCATCAATGAGGCTGTGAGAGAGATTGAAATTTAATAAAAACTTGAATCTAATTGTAGCGATTATTTTCTGGATATTATTGGATATTAATTAAAGTAATTAATATTCATTTAATAACCAGGTTTGCTCTCGTTAATTAAAAGGGGCACCATCCTTTTTATACAAAAAAGGCAAAATTAACTTAATTAGCTGATTTATTAATTATTTCATTTAAATCAGATAAATCAATTAAGTCAAACTTATCAGTTTAATCAATCTCAAATCTAAAGACAGAACTCTCATGCAGTGATGTCAATCTTCCAAATAGAATACCAACAGACAGAACTTTAAATATATAAGGGTGATTTATTAAATAAATATATAAGACAAAATAAAATAAAATAAACACTTAAGGAGGAATAAATGTCAGAGATGGGGGAGGCCTTTTTGGATGAGTTCACAACACTTTATCAACTAATACTCGGCCAGAATTAAGTTATATTTTGATTAAACATCCAATATAAGCTCTCCAACTGGATAGGAAATCTCATGGTGATCAATTTGATACCAAATACTATATGTCTACAGTATAAGAAAGAATTAAACAATTCAAATCCTATTAAACAGTCAATTAAACAAAATAGAGGTGGTTAACTTTAGACATACAAGTCAACATGTCTTTGGGATGTTATGCTACTAAATTTAAGGTGTAGAAATCCTATTATAAGCATTCTTCAATGAAACAGAGTGATAAAATAATACAGAGTAATAACCCAACTTTCTCCTAACTTGGGAATTTTTAGGGCTAAAAACACACAAGTCACATCATTAGAAAGCATTTGTCATGACAGGATATGATGTCACATTGTTAGAGGTGTCCACTGTTTCATTTAGATTTTAAAAGTTTCAGCTTTAGCAGCTTGATCAATAAAACATGTGGAGCAGATAGAGAAGAGCAGACGAGGGGTCCGAAATGGCCAGGGAGGTCAAAGGTCTACTTAGGTGTCACCTAAGAATTGTTTATGACTTGGGAACGAACTCTCTTCGAACATACTATTTGGTCTCAGTCAATCGGTGTTCAGGAAGAAAAGTAAGCATCCACACCGATGTCTGTTCATGGTAGTTCGGAGGGGGCAAAACAGACTTAATGGCAACACATGTCTCTAGGTGATGCAGGGAGGCACAGAGTCAGAGAGGAATGTTCTTTGTCCTTTTAGAGTTTCCTGACCAGCTGCACTTGACTGTTATTTCAGTGAGTGACATCATTGTAACCGGTTCGCACTTGAACCAATTGTGAACCAGCTCTAGCACCAGCACTAGCACCAGCCCTGGAACCAGCTTGGTGGAAAAAGGGTATGAGTTGCACAGGTGGCTCACTGATCCAGGCACCCTAATGTGATGTTCATCTTTTATTTTATATTCAAATGTTTCTTTACACTTAGAGTACAGATTTCTACTCCCAGCTTGTACAGGTATTTCAGTGTTAGGTCATGGCCCTAGTAGACATTCTAGTGGTTTATCTTATGGCATTAGATGTTTGATGAGAAGGAATGTGCAGTGTTGCCGATTTTTATGTGTATTTCTGTTTTTCCCTCAGATGTCCAGCAGCTGTTGGTGATTAAAGAACAGCCTGTCCCTGTGAAGATTGAGGAAGAGGAAGAAGAGAAGCCTCAGTCTGTGCAGCTTTATCAGATAGAGACCAGTGCCATAGAAGAGGATTGTGGATTTGAAGATGTGGAAATGGAGCCTGTTCCAGGGACACACTTTCAGACAGAGATAGAGGTCAAGACTGAAGACTCCTCTGAAGCTGAGATTGACAACAGTAATCACACATTATTATTATTATTGTTACTATTATTATTATTCCTGCTCGTAAATGTAATGAAGAGGCAGGGCTGTCAACTTTTGGAGTCTGGCTGGAGCAAACCAAGGAGACTTGAACATGTTTTGAGCCCCCAGTGCACAATAAGATTTGTCTTTTGTAAACATTGATCAGGGGTCCTTTCTGAAAGCTTGTCTCACATTTTTACCCCCAATCATTCACTTATGTCGAGTTAATAACCTGTGCCAGGGGCGTAATGAAACCTCTGTTTGGTGTTTGTTTATCTTTTGCAAAAACTACCAGACAGATTTTGTTGAGATTTTTGGGAGATGTTGTTAATGACCCAAAATAAAAATGATCAGTTTAAGGTGGTGATCAAGATTACTAAATACATTGAGTTCCACAACAATAATCCAACCAAAATTTTAAATCTGTTTCAACACGGATAAAGTGAAATACACCTTTTTAATTTAATTTCAAAACTATTCCAGAAGTTAACACCTCCTTTTTTTGGAAAAAGACATCTGTTCCCCTAAAATCATATCAACTCTCTCTGATTTCAAAAAGCAGTTAAGTATTGAGTAATCAGTAATGTAACATTTCTTTACATATCAGGTTCAGGAGGTCTTTAAGCACTGTTGTGCCATGACCATTTATAAAACCATAATTTATTGTTGCTTCTGAACTTGACCACAATCAATCAAATTTTTCACAAATATGAACCAGAACTAAAAACAATGTGGAAAAAAAACTTCAAATCAGTTCACTGGTTGCTCTTTTGTCCCTTAAGTTAGCAGCTTGATTCTAACTGTTGTGTTGTTTCTTGTTTCAACCCCCCAGGCTTTAAGCAGGCTCCTGTGTCGCCTATGGTGCTCCAGTCTGCATTGAGCAGGACTGTGGAAAAGGTCTTGTATTTCTGAGAAGAGACTGGAGAGGTTCTGTGTCTCTTCTACAGGCTGAGAGAAAGGACCTGTGTCCCCTTCACTCCATGGTTCAGAAAAGAGAGAAAATGCAAAGCAGAACAGGGTCCCATTGTTCTTATCAGAGGGTTCACACCTACGTGTGAAACCTGGGGGGTGATATGGTCAGCCAATTCTGTTTCAGGCTGTATTCAGACCAGAAAAGTCCTTTGGTCCACTTGTTTGGTCCGGACCAAAAGCGGACTTTATTTTTTTCGTTTGGTGCGGTTCGTATTCAGATTGTACTTTTTGCAAGTGGACTATATTCTGTAAACACATCCTCGTGTGTGACGATCGGTGCTCTCATTGGACAGCACTGACAAAGGGCGGCACACAGAGTACAGACCGAAATGGAGGTAAACATGGAAGTCCTACATGCCACTCCCCTGGTCTGTGTGTTTGTGCTCTTAATAGAGCTGCAAAATCATTTTCAGTTTCAAGAGCAGCTCCTTCAAAGCAGGCTTAACAACGCTCCGTTTCAAATTTTGGAACAGCGAAGACGAATGCGTGCAGCAAGGAGACGCTATGCTCTGTGTGTCCTGAAGTTTTTTCACTTTGACGTGGCATTGTTCGGGCGACCGCTCGAAGCCCCTCTCCTTCATTTTCTCATTAAACATTGTGAATACGACCTCATTTTTGTGTGTCTTTTCAAGAAGTTGGACAATGCGGGCTTCTGCCCAAATATCCCGGAGGCACAGTTTCTCCTCGTTGCCCCATGTATGTCCACGGCTCATTGTAGCATGTAGCTTGTAGCATTAGCAGCAGGGATAATTTTTCCCACAATGCTTGGCTACGGTGGCTTTATAGGCCCAAACGGCGCATGTATCCTGTAGTTAGTTCGGATGGACCTTGGTTTGTATTCAGACCTGCACCGGAGAACCACGAACCACACCAGAGTTCGTTTGGAAGCGGACCGAGACCACCTCAAAAAGTGGGTCTCGGTCCGGTTGTTTGGTCCGCACCAGGGTTCGTTTGTGTCTATTCACACCTGCATGGAAAGTCCGGACCAGTGTGGGAAACGAACCCTGGTCCGTTTAAAGTGGACCAAACAGTCCAGGTCTGAATACCACCTCAGGCTACTGCAGGGACATGTTCCTTTTAGAGCACATGGATCCCAACACCGAACTGCATTAATGAAAGGCTGACAAATAGTCACATGGATTTGACAAAATGAGCAGATTACTTTACAAAACATCGACACACAGTGGAGCCCAAAGTGCTTCCACACAGTGCTGCCCAGATGATGTTGTTGTTTGCTTGAACTGGCTTCACTTGTCCTCCATTTCCTTTAAGTATCTTCTTAGTTTGTTTGTTTCCAGCAGACAAGATGCAACTGTTGTTGAGACCAAGAGAGCACTGGTCTATTGAGTTTCACAGGTGGCTCACTGATCCAGGCACCCTAATGTGCGATTAGTCTTTTTATTTTTTATTCAAATGTTTCTTTACACTAAGAGTGCCCCGAGCTTGTACAGGTATTTCGGTGTTAGGTCATGGCCCTAGTAGACATACTAGTGGTTTATTTATGGCATTAGATGTTTGATGAGAAGGAATGTGCAGTAATGTTGATTTTTTTTGTGTATTTTTGTTTTTCCCTCAGATGTCCAGCAGCTGTTGGTGATTAAAGAACAGCCTGTCACTCTGAAGATTGAGGAAGAAGAAGAGAAGCCTCAGTCTGTGCAGCTTTATCAGATAGAAACCAGTGCCATAGAAGAGGATTGTGGATTTAAAGATGTGGAAATGGAGCCTGTTCCAGGGACACACTTTCAGACAGAGTTAGAGGTCAAGACTGAAGACTCCTCTGAAGCTGAGATTGACAGCAGTAATGATTGGGGAGAGAAACCCTTCAGCTCTTCTGAGTGTGGGAAGTCACTTGGACATAATAAGTCACTTAATAGACACATGTTGATTCATACAGAAGAGAACCTCTTCAGCTGTTCTGTGTGTGGGAAATCATTTAGACATAAAAAGTCACTGAATAGACACATGTTAATTCATACAGAAGAGAACCTCTTCAGCTGTTCTGAGTGTGGGAAATCATTTACACGGAAAATGAGTCTGGATAGTCACATGTTTGTTCATACAGGAGAGAAACCCTTCAGCTGTTCTGAGTGTGGGAAATCATTTACACGGAAAATGAGTCTGGATAGTCACATGTTTGTTCATACAGGAGAGAAACCCTTCAGCTGTTCTGAGTGTGGGAAATCATTTACACAGAATCAGGGTCTGTCTTGCCACATGTTGACTCATACTGGAGAGAAACCCTTCAGCTGTTCTGAGTGTGGGCAGTCATTTAGACATAATAAGTCACTGGCTAGACACATGTTGATTCATACAGGAGAGAAACCCTTCAGCTGTTCTGTGTGTGGAAAATCATTTAGACAGAAAAAGGGTCTGGACAGTCACATGTTGACTCATACAGAAGAGAAACCCTTCAGCTGTTCTGAGTGTAGGAAATCATTCAGACAAAATGCGACTCTGTCTAGTCACATGTTGACTCATACAGGAGAGAAACCCTTCAGCTGTTCTGAGTGTGGGAAATCATTTACACAGAATCAGGGTCTGTCTTGCCACATGTTGACTCATACTGGAGAGAAACCCTTCAGCTGTTCTGAGTGTGGGCAGTCATTTAGACATAATAAGTCACTGGCTAGACACATGTTGATTCATACAGGAGAGAAACCCTTCAGCTGTTCTGTGTGTGGAAAATCATTTAGACAGAAAAAGGGTCTGGACAGTCACATGTTGACTCATACAGAAGAGAAACCCTTCAGCTGTTCTGAGTGTGGGAAATCATTAAAAGATAGTAAGTCACTGGCTGGACACATGTTGATTCATACAGGAGAGAAACTCTTCAGCTGTTCTGAGTGTGGGAAATCATTTAGAACCAAACAGAATCTGAACAGTCACATACTGACTCATACAGGAGAGAAACCCTTCAGCTGTTCTGATTGTGCGAAATCATTTAGAAACAAACAGAGTCTGAACATTCACATGTTGACTCATACAGGAGAGAGACCCTTCAGCTGTTCTGATTGTGGGAAATCATTTCAGAGCAAAAAGAGTCTGGACAGACACATGTTGATTCATACAGGAGAGAAACCCTTCAGCTGTTCCAATTGTGGGAAATCATTGAGAACCAAACAGAATATGAACAGTCACATGTTGACTCATACAGGAGAGAAACACTTCAGCTGTCCTGAGTGTGGGAAATCATTTAGAAACAAACAGAGTCTGAAAAGTCACTTGTTGATTCATTCAGGAGAGAAACCTTTCAGCTGTTCAGAGTGTGGGAAATCATTTAGAGAGAAAAAGGGTCTGGACAGTCACATGTTGACTCATACTGGAGAGAAACCCTTCTGCTGTTCTGAGTGTGGGAAATCATTTAGAGAGAAAAAGGGTCTGGACAGTCACATGTTGACTCATACAGGAGAGAAACCCTACAGCTGTTCTGAGTGTGGGAAATCCTTTAGACATAATAAGACACTGGCTAGACACATGTTGATTCATACAGGAGAGAAACCCTTCAGCTGTTCTGATTGTGGGAAATCATTTAGAAACAAACAGAATCTGAACAGTCACATGCTGACTCATACAGGAGAGAAACCCTTCAGCTGTTAGTAGTTTGGGAAATCATTTAGACATAATGGGACTCTGTCTAGTTACTAGTGAAGGGCGCTCTGACACAGACGCTCCGGCGCACGTTTCAAACCCGGAAACAAAATCGCTTGAAACACTGATTCGACGCTCCGTTCAGTCCGGGAAAAACCTCGTGACCTATGACGTCCGAAGCATGAACTGTTTCATTCTCTGAATGAACCCCATGAGTGTCTCAAAGCCACGCCCTCTGGTTCGAACCAGGGAATGAACCACCTGCCTGCCTGCCCTGTGCCAACCAAGTGCCAGTTTGCTGATCTCTGGATTCTTTAAACATTTTCAATTTTTGCGCCTTGACAGCTTTTTAACCTTTTCAAAAAATTAACACAATGTGGGTTAGTAGTAGAGGCGTTTGTATTGTTGTTGAGTTGATTTGTTGTTCATTACATTGCATTTTTGCGTGTATTGATTATCATCATGGATATGGAGCCAGCCAGGAAGAGGGGCCGTTCTGAAATGTGGCAATACTTTGACCTCATTGCCCATGATAAGGTGGGTGTATTATTTTAGTAGGAGCCATTTGTTTGATCATGTGCGCTTACTGCACTAATTCCCTATAAGAGGTTTCAAAGCACATAAACTATGCCAAATTCGTGTATGGTTCGTTCTTTCGTTTATTTGTTTCATAACAAAATAAAAAAACTCGAAAAAAACGAACTTGTTTTTTTGTTTTTCTGTTTTAAAACCCAAACAGAAAAATGGATTAACAGAAGAACAGAAAAATGACGTTTTACTGTCCTGGTTTCAAAAATGAAAAAACGAAAAATAAACATATAAGACAATCCGTGTATGGTTCGTTCTTTCGTTATTCTGTTTCAAAACAAAATTAAAAAAACAAAAAAACAGAGAAACAAAAAAAATAAGTCAGTTTTTTCGTTTTTTTGATTTTGCTTTGAAATAGAATAACGAAAGAATGAACCATACACGGATTTAAGACCTTTTTTTTCCCTTGAGGAATATTTTGATCTTAAACATGGATGATTTTTTTTAAGTTATGAAACTGATCAGTGCTCATTTGATGAACCAAAGTGCTTCTGTGATGGTGAAAGAGTTTTAAGGCTGACTTGTTCCTGAGCTTTTTTATAAGTAACAGATCACTGCACTCCTCATCCGCGCGCATTTGCGCACTCCCGTGTTTCTATGAGACAGCATCAGTCAGTGCACAGTCTGCTGCTGTCTGAGCTGCTCTCAGATAAACCAAGAAACATCAGAGCAGATGATAAATCTAAGTTCTTTTTCTCGCGCTTTTCACCTGTTCCGTGCGCTAAGAGTCATTTCATGCGTAACAGCTTTGCGCCTTTCTCTTCCGCAGCGCTCTCCCATCAGTAAAGAGGCATTTAGGATCATCAGAAATAAAATAAACCCATAATAACTTCAATTTTGGCTCACTTAATGTGACATCAGTTGTGAAAATACCAGGTTTCTTTGTGTTATTTAGACCCTCTTCACGTCAACCTTATAATTCTTTCACCACCACAGAAGCACTTTGATTCATCAAATGTGCGCTGATCAGTTTCATATCTTAAAAAAACTCTTCCACATTTAATATAAAAATATCCCTCAAGGAAAAAAAAGCAAATCTTATATTTTTATTTTTTGTTTTTTTATTTTTGAAACCAGAACAGTAAAACGTCGTTTTTCTGTTCTTCTGTTATTCCGTTTTTCTGTTTGGGTTTTAAAACAGAAAACAAAAAAACAAGTCCGTTTTTTTCGTTTTTTTAATTTTGTTTTGAAACAAAAAAACGAAAGAACGAACCATACACACATTTATGCAGCCACTGAGGCAGTATAACACAAATTCTCTGATATTAAACTTCAGGTTACAAACGTGAACACTACGCTGTTTTAAACAGACTGATTAATAGTGGATGTTCAGTAATCAGTATTCATTTTCAACTGGCTTGCTGTGTATATAAGCAACCAGGCTTTGTCACTTAAAGCTGTTGGTTCTCAGAGAAGAAAGCATATTAGCTGTGGACCACAACTCATTATTATTATTATTGTTATCATTGTTGTTGTTGTCATTATTATTATTATAATTATTATTATTGTTATTATTATTATTATTAGAGGGTCTTTGTTACTTTGTGTATGTAGAAATGTTAATACAATAGTGTGTGAATATGTGATTAATAAAGAAAACTAGATATCCAGTAATTGTTTCATGTATGTGTGTACTATTTTACTGGCTAAAAGCCTCCATAGTATTTGACTGCAGTTCTAGCTTCATACCACCAGATGTCATTATCACTGAAGCTTTGAAGATTCAAACCTTTTTGAACCGATTGCTTTAAGTGGTTCAGTGGTTCATAAATGCTTCATTTGCCCATTACTACTAGTCACATGTTGACTCAAACAGGAGAGAAACCCTTCAGCTGTTCTGATTTTGGGAAATCATTTAGAAACAAACAGAATCTGAACAGTCACATGTTGACTCATACAGGAGAGAAACCCTTCAGCTGTTCTGATTGTGGGAAATCATTGAGAAACAAACAGAATCTGACCAGTCATATGTTGACTCATACAGAAGAGAAACCCTTCAGCTGTTCTGAGTGTGGGAAATCATTCAAATCTAATCAGAATCTGGACAGACACATTCTGACTCATAGCAGAGAAACGTCCCACTGCTGTTCTGAGTAGGGTAAAAAATATTTCCAGGAAATTGCACTTGAAACTCACAGGTCAGCAGCATCAGAGAGAAACCATTCAGCTGTGTTTCAGAATTTTGTCACAAATAAGTTCTAATAACTCGCATGTTGACCTCCAACAGAGAGAAACTTCTCAGCTGCTTTGTTTGTGAAAATAACTTTAGAACTCACACATTCTCTGGAAAATTACATGTTGATTCATGTACGATTTAGATACCAGCCTTCCAATTCCAATTGCGGAAACCTTTGGCTGCACTGAGTGTGTTAAATAATTTCCAGGAAAGATAATCTGACTGCACATTTAAAGGTCCTCAATAATACCTAGTTTTTTGGGTTTTCCATTTGTGTCGCTGTGCTTATCATGAACTCAAGAATGAGGCAAGACATGAAAATAAAAAGACTTTGTGTTTCCCTTTAAAGACCAGAGTGTGAGGATTCCTCCTGCTCAATCCTCACTCTCCCCCTCCCTCTCTGCTGCTCTGTGAGTAGGCATGACTTCTTGAAGTGACTCCTGAAGCCTCTCCACTGCAGCTCCACACCTGCCTCCTGTTACTCCTTAACAATGCTCCCTACTTAACTGGCTCTGTGGCTCACATGCAGTCATCAGTGGATTCCACTTCTGATGTGGTTTGTTCTGGCCATTTCTCCTCAGCTCTCTTAATAAACTCATCTCTGCGCTGGCCTTAAGCCTTTTTTGCAGCTCCCACCTGGTGCCCAGCTTGTGTTGGTGACTTTCTCTGGAAGTGCATTTCGATTTCAACTTTTTGAAACTTAGCATTTTTTATATGTTCCCTTCTTTCACAGTGCTTCTCCACAATCACTGACCACACCTGTACACCTGTATATATCACCGCTGTCACTGGATACTGTTGTTTTTCCCTCTTCCTTGTATTGTCCCAACAATAAAATCACTGTCAACTTTTACCTGCCTCCTCCTTGAAGCTTTTGGGTCCAACATTAAAACTGAAGGAACAATTCCTGAACACAGAAGATCACCAATTGAGCAGTTAAGAGGGCCAGCCTTGATTATTTTATTTAAAAAAAATACAACAGCATCATTTCTTTTGGCTCAGTAATATATTACGATGTTCAAAATGTTGTCCTCCTCCAAATCAGATATGATATTCACCAAGAGTGGGGTTATAAATTGGCCTTACCTGATTGTGATAGACACTGCGAGTACAGGACCACTGCAAAACAGAATCTGGCACAGTTGATGGCCTTGTTGTCAAATGACAGACGGGTTCACTTACCTCATGTGCAAATTCTGCATAATTGGCAAGTATTCATTTAACTATAACTGACAACTATCTTCCACTGGTCAGGCCAGTTAAATTTCCTAAATTCTGCAGAGATGACATGTAGAGTGAGTTGTTGTACCTTAATTTACGACTTATTTCTTTCTAATTTTTACCTAATTTCTGCAGAGTAGACCTGTAAAGTGAGTTGCCCTATCTTATTTTACAAATGGTTTCTACCTCATTTCTGCAGGTCAGTAGGTTGAAGTAGTTTTAGCATTTACATTCTCATAATTTCCATATAGTTTCAGAAAATTAAAACTTTGTATCAAATTTACAAAATATGTTTTTATTAAAAGACATCATAACATGCTAATTACTAATACCACTCCATAATCAATAATCAAGTTATACATCTCCCATTTTATTAGTCTCATTCTTTGCTTGTTTATCAAGGATGGATGTCTTTGCACCACTCAAGTTAAACATTCCCATTTATTTTCAGATACTGCTTACAAATGCATTAGTTTGAAAACATAAAGTAGTGAAAACTGTTTTTACAAAGTTTTTAAAATGAAAAACAGCATTACTGTCAATATTTACATACTTCTGTAGCGATTATTTTCTGGATATTACTGGATATTAATTAAATTGATAAACATTCATTTAATCACCAGGTTTGCTCTCGTTAATTAAAGGGGCACCATCCTTTTTATACCAAAGGCAAAATTAACTTAATTAATTGATTTCTTAATTATTTCATTTAAATTAGATAAATCAATTAAGTCAAATTTATCAGTTTAATCAATCTCAAATCTAAAGACAGAACTCTCATGCAGTGATGTCAATCTTCCAAATAGAATACCAACAGACAGAACTTTAAATATATAAGGGTGGTTTATTAAAATGAATATATAAGACAAAATAAAACAAAATAAACACTTAAGAAGGAATAAATGTCAGAGATATACTAAATTAATGATGCTGTCAATCAGGAAAGAAGATATGAACCCTTAAAGAACATTTAAGCATATGGAGTGGTTATAGTGGATTAATTTCCGAATTAACCTACTTGTAAAAGGTCAAATAAAAGGAAAATTATTCGGGAATTGAACCAAGACACACTCAAGCCCATCTGAAGAAGACAGAACTGCCTCTTACGAAGTGTCGTCTGGATTGGGCCTCATCTGGTCCGAGCTACTGGACAATCTGAAGGACTGTTCTGGTTCTGGGTGTCGTCCCAGAGGGTGAAGTCCACTCTACCCAGCGCGATGGATCCAGAGAGGTGGCTCCGATGTGAGCTGGTCCCAGCTTTCCCAGGAGAGAAGTCTTAGATGAACTGGCAGGTTCTGTTCAAGGCTTGGGCGTTGGTGTCTCGATTGCATAAGGAAAAACCGATTTGAAACTAATTCCAAAAATCAAGAATTCATTGACCAAACGAATACAATTCTGAAATTAATAACAAAAGTCCATTTACTATGAAGCAAATCTTTGAAGTCTTACTGGCTTATAAAGAAAGAATCGGCGGGCTACAAAAACAGAAAAAAGAAGTAAGGATAAATATGTGAGCCGAAAATCAAAAGTGGTGACGAGGATGAGGAGGAAGAAATGAGATAAGTGGGAAGAAGACAAGAAGAGAAGAGCCAGAGAGACCGCATGTCTCTGGCTTTAAGCTGATGAGAATTTCAGAGTAGGAGGGCCTTCTGTGGAAATCCAAACTTTTATCAACTAATATTTGTCCAATATTAAGTTGTATTTTGATTAAACATCCAATATAAGCACTCCAACTGGATAAGAAATCTCATGGTGATCAATTTGATACCAAATACTATATATCTAAAGTATAAGATAGAATTAAACCATTCAAATCCTATTAAACAGTCAATTAAACAAAATAGAGGTGGTTAACTGAAGACATACAAGTCAACATGCCTTTAAGATGGTTTGCAACTAAACTTAAGGTGTAGAAATCCTATTATAGCATTCTTCAGTAATCAGAGTGATGAAATGATGCAGAGTACAGGCACATTCCTGGAGGAGAAAGATCTCTTCTCAATCTGTCAGAAGACTTTAAAGATAAACAAACTTTTTGTATCTTAGGCATTTTTAGAGCTGAAAACACACAAGTCACATCATTAGAAAGCATTTGTCATGACAGGATAAAACATCACATTGTTAGAAGTGTTTCATTTAAAGAGTTTCAGTTTTAAAAGGTTTGTGGTTTTCTGTGTGGACAGAGACCACATCTGGAGTGGATGAGGGGTCCAGAATGGCCAGGGAGGTCAAAGGTCAACTTACGTGTCACGTAAGAATTGTTTATGACCTGGGAACGGACTCTCTTCGAACATACTATTTGGTCTCAGCCAATCGCTGTTTAGGAAGAAAAAGTAAACAGTCTCGTGCATCCACACCACATGTCTCTTGAAGATTTACGGTCATGGTGAAGGGAGGCACAGAGTCAGAGAGGAATGTTCTTTGTCCTTTTAGAGTTTCCTTACAGTTGATCAGTTTGATCTCGCTACACTTCTAAACAACGCTGCAACGCCTAACAAATTGTCCAGCCACCGTTCGTGCCTTTTGGCCAACTGTGGTTCCGTTAAATGATCTAACACAAAACACAAATGTAGTCCTTCTAGTCTGTGTGGTGCTTTGCATGATGTAGAAACTGTTGTAGTCTGAACAGCCTTCCAGCCTTAAAAATAATCTCTGTGGTTCATTTTGAGCTGTAGGAAAATGTAACCCTTATTTAAACAGTTTGTCCCATGAAGATCTATTATATTTCTGGCCATGACAGTTGTATAATATGGTTAGAGACAACACCATTATAACAAGGAAACTGAAAGAAAAAAATATAATAAAATAAAAAACATCAAGTGCGCCCAATGATGAGTGTGGGCTCTAGAGTACATGTCCCCACAAAATGATGTCTTCAAAAACAGGACCTGAGAAACCAGACTTGTTCCTGAAATAATACCGTGACTTAAGCGTCAGCTTTTAAGTATGTTACCAACATGGATCGACCAAATATGGATGTGACAATCTTGTAACCGTCTTTGAAATGCTCTTTAACAATCTGATGATGTTGCTTCTATGTTTCACATATCCATACATATGTGGTACCAACTGTCTTGATTTTCTCTTCACCAGCTTTTTAGATTTTCGCTCACTTTCAACAAACCAAGAACCTGGGACCTCCTCTGGGACGTAGCCTCTTGTAAACTGGAATGGAAAACTGGAAAACTCCAGTTTCTGAAGCAAAGCACTAAGAAATAAATGCACACACATCTATGAGCTCTGATTAATAGCCAGCATTAACTTAAGGCACTGAATGACTGTGAATGACATCTGCAACTTGACAACCAAACATTTTTGCAGTAAACACTGTTGTAATAATATCAAATACAATATGTTAACTGTGTGTTCATTTTAATGCCAGAGAAGCTAGCTGGCTAAGCAGTTAGCTAAGCACATGGCAAGACTGGTTAGCAATATAATGAAAACACTTAAGACTAAATCATCTGTGACCTTTCTGCTTTGCTCTGCTTCTCTGTGAAGAATGATTTGACCTTTGTACATACTGTGTATAATCTTTAAATGTATTTGAATATCTGTTTATAACCCTGTCCTAATCTAGCCTGAAGTGAAGGCCCTTTAACCTTTGACACAGGGTTAATCACCAGTCTTAAGTCCTCAGCTGTTTGCCTGACCACAGGGGTTCAGTCTTCTAAGACACAAAAATGTCCATTTTCTCTTTAATTATGACAGATTTTAATACAAAGTCTTCTCTCTTTTATAAGAAAGTGTGTGTATGTAATATGTGGGGGCTGTGAGGTGGAGTCATTTTCGCACAGGCTCCTCTTCCCGTGCCGGTAAAAGCTGGTCTTCAAGATGCAACAAGTAATGTAAACATGTAATATCGGGAACACGGAGTTGGCTGCGCAAGGTCATTAGAGTGTGTGTGTGTGTGTGTGTGTATGTAAAGAATGCATTCACTCAGCAATGATTATACAGGGATTCAGGATAGAGAGAGAAAAATATGTATAAATACATGAAAAGTCTACTGTATATACAATATATACAACAGTTCTATATGTTGGTTCAAACAGTGACAGATGGTGTGATCTGAGTCTGATGTATCATCTCTAATCTCTTTGGAAGTTGTTCAGGGCTCTTTGGTTCCCATTCATTTTATCCATCTCTTCAATTTGTCATCAATTTTCCTCTTGCAGCCACGTCCATGGAGGTTGGCTACAGTCCTGTGGGCCTTAAACTTCTGAATAATCTGTGCAACTGTAGTCACAGGAACATCAAGCTTGGAGATGGTCTTTTAGCCTTTATCTTTAACATGCTTGTCTATAACAACTCTCTCCTTAGCTTTCTGTGGTCCATGTTCATTGTGGTACACACCATGATACCAAACAGCACAGTGACAACTTTTCAGCCTTTAAATAGGTAGAATGACTGATTACAAGCTTGAAAACACCTGTGATGCTAAAAATACTTTAGTTTAAAATTCCCCTATGGCCAAATCATTTTCAATCTCTTGTAGGGCTACCATCATTTTTGTCCAGGAAAATGTCATTATTGTGTTTTGATGATTCTGTTGAACCACAATTCAAAAGCAATGTCTGATTTTCATTGGCTGGTTTTTATAGAAATTTCTTTATTATTACTTTTGTCAGATTTATTTTGTGAACATTGTGGGTTTTTCCTTCGTTAACCAAGGGGAACCAACAATTTCGTCCACGTGTGGATCAGACCTGAAAGACGGGAAGCCCTCAGTGCTCAGACTTCTGGGAGGAGACTGGGACGGGCCAGAGACACGTCACCTCACTGAGGACACCACGATGTTCTTCTTCTTCTCACTCTGAGCGAAGATGGCGAGGTTTGAGGAGCTGAGAGCTTTGTTCGGGCGGCGGCTGCTCGCTGCGGTCATCAGAGACATGTCTGGACTGAGAGAGACCTCCGAGTATGAAGAGGAGCTGCAGAGACAGAGGAGACTGCAGCGTGTGATCCGGACACCTGAGATAAAGCTCTGGAGAGCAGGTAAGTCTGCTTTCATTTAGCATGTACCAACACATCGGAGCTGCTGCGCGGAAATGGCAGCTAAGATGAAAAGCAGATGTGAAAATGTGTGCTCTTGCAGGTCAAGTTAGCACGAACATGGGCAAACTCCACTTTGACAAGCGACAGTTATTAAAGTTACACAAGGTGAACAAAAACAAACTGGAGTTACTTTGACAAGTTGACGCCACAAAACACCTTAACACCAAGTTGACCTATGCATGATATGTAGCCTGATGGGGGGTGGGGATCCCCCCCGTCTCCCCGAAGGTTCCTCCCCATCCCCCTTCGATAGTCACATTCTTTACTTTACTTTACTTTACTTTATACTTTATTTCAGACCCTTAGGTCCATATAATTGTATTAATAACAGAACAACAGATAAGGTATAAAAAGAAATTAAATTAATGAAATTAAATTAAATTTCAATTCTTCATTACAATGGTGTAATTTCCCCTCTTATAGGCCCATACACATTCCTATGGAGTCCAAACTTTATTAATTTTAGTCATTCAGTTAAAATGTACGAAGGAGGATTAGGGCCACGTTGAAAGCTACAAAAAGGAAGGTTACGAGAATCATCTCCAACTAGGAAACATCTACTTGGCTATATTTAGAAAGATATTGACCGATTTGGACTTTGTGGCCCAATAACTCATCTGCAAATGAACATGGTTCCAAACCCGACCTCTCTTTTTGATCGCTGTAATAAAGACTGTGAGCTATAAACTCGTTTTCCTCCAAACGAGCCATCAATACACTGCTGCGGATGGCTCGGCGCTTTAGGGGTCATCAGCAAATTACCATATCGGAGGAAGAGTGTGAACGAGAACTGAATAACTATATATATATATATATATATGTGTGTGTGTATATATATGTATATATGTATATATATATATATATGTATATATATGTATATATATGTATTTGAGTGATGATACTAATGCTGTAACTAACATTTGTGTCATACAGACCCACAAATCATGCGCTGACACCCTAACCCATCTCTAACAGGATGCTGGCAGATTGTCTTGAAAAAAATATATTTAAAAAAAGGCTATAAAAATGTATTTCCTCCTCGACTGAACATGGTTTCACCTTGAAATGTGGACAGATCACAGAGGAGGCCATGCTGATCAAAACCTTCACAAGGAAAATCTTATTTCTCCAAAGATTTTCTGAATCTGCCCCCAACTGGCCTGTTTTTGTGTATAAATACTAACCAATAGACTTTCATTATTAGGGTTGGGGTTAGTTCATTATTTGATAGCTATGAAAAAAGTTCACACCTTGCCAATGCAATTTTCAATCAAAGTATATAATTACAAATTAATCACCTGGTATCAGTTCCTGTGCTCCTACACCTAACATAAGACAAACCTGTCTTCTTCCCCTGTCTCTCCTCATTCATTCTGTATTTCTCTCTTTTTTCTCTCCATCCTCAAACCTGAATGACATGAACTTTGTATTAAGAAGGTTTTAAAGATATACCAGTTTAATTACATGTAATGAATCTGAAAACTTAATTCAAAGGTATATCCTTACTGGATATCAGTTACTGATTGATATTTCATCCAATCAGACTTATCAGATACATCCCCACATCACTGTAGTATTATATCTGAGTGAAGACAATTACACTTCAGTGTTTCACTGAATGATCTCTTTTATTGTTCAACATCTAGTTAAAGAAATGATTACTGTATGAGCATCAAAATCACCACAAACACATTTTTGTTTTTCTTTTCATAATCTGTTATATTGTAAATACGAATCAGTAGACAGGAAGGCTGCAGTAATTGTGTGGCTTTGTAATAGTTCTCGATCAAATCTTCTGATTATCGATTGAGTACTCTTAATAACAAATATTGCATTCTGTGATCTCTCAGGAAGTTCTGCCTGCTTATTCTTTTTTTTTTACATTGCAGTTAATATTTATTTGTATGTTCTCTTTATCATTAGGTAATAAGACACAACTCTTATGATGGCCTCAACTTTAATTATTAGTACAATATTTACCCTTGTATAATTCTTTATTATCCACACAATGGCATGATGATTTATGAAAGCTGGACTATTACATCATAGAAATGTGATCTATTTCTCAAAAGGTGTTCACTTTCAGTTTTTGCCACTCCCATATCTGAGTCTAGGAACAGGTTTTAGGGTAAAGCTGGCCTGCGATCTGTTGAATCCTGGCTGTATGTTGACCTCTGACCTATTTACTCTCTGTCCCAGTCACTGTTGGCAGCAAAAGTGTTTCTATTAAAGTATTATCTAATCATAAAGATGTACTTTTATGACTTTTTAAAATAATTTTTTCATTACAGTGATTACACATTCAAAATAATTTCCTCCCCATCACTACATACTGTATAGTGAATATTCACTTTTTGTGCCACGAGTTTCAGAGATTTGGTCAAAATTGTGTCATCAGTGAGGCTGTGAGAGAGATTGAAATTTAATAAAAACTTGAATCTAATTGTAGCGATTATTTTCTGGATATTATTGGATATTAATTAAAGTAATTAATATTCATTTAATAACCAGGTTTGCTCTCGTTAATTAAAAGGGGCACCATCCTTTTTATACAAAAAAGGCAAAATTAACTTAATTAGCTGATTTATTAATTATTTCATTTAAATCAGATAAATCAATTAAGTCAAACTTATCAGTTTAATCAATCTCAAATCTAAAGACAGAACTCTCATGCAGTGATGTCAATCTTCCAAATAGAATACCAACAGACAGAACTTTAAATATATAAGGGTGATTTATTAAATAAATATATAAGACAAAATAAAATAAAATAAACACTTAAGGAGGAATAAATGTCAGAGATGGGGGAGGCCTTTTTGGATGAGTTCACAACACTTTATCAACTAATACTCGGCCAGAATTAAGTTATATTTTGATTAAACATCCAATATAAGCTCTCCAACTGGATAGGAAATCTCATGGTGATCAATTTGATACCAAATACTATATATCTAAAGTATAAGAAAGAATTAAAGAATTCAAATCCTATTAAACAGTCAATTAAACAAAATAGAGGTGGTTAACTTTAGACATACAAGTCAACATGTCTTTGGGATGTTATGCTACTAAATTTAAGGTGTAGAAATCCTATTATAAGCATTCTTCAATGAAACAGAGTGATAAAATAATACAGAGTAATAACCCAACTTTCTCCTAACTTGGGAATTTTTAGGGCTAAAAACACACAAGTCACATCATTAGAAAGCATTTGTCATGACAGGATATGATATCACATTGTTAGAGGTGTCCACTGTTTCATTTAGATTTTAAAAGTTTCAGCTTTAGCAGCTTGATCAATAAAACATGTGGAGCAGATAGAGAAGAGCAGACAAGGGGTCCGAAATGGCCAGGGAGGTCAAAGGTCAACTTAGGTGTCACCTAAGAATTGTTTATGACTTGGGAACGAACTCTCTTCGAACATACTATTTGGTCTCAGCCAATCAGTGTTTAGGAAGAAAAGTAAGCATCCACACCGATGTCTGTTCATGGTAGTTCGGAGGGGGCAAAACAGACTTGATGGCAACACATGTCTCTAGGTGATGCAGGGAGGCACAGAGTCAGAGAGGAATGTTCTTTGTCCTTTTAGAGTTTCCTGACCAGCTGCACTTGACTGTTATTTCAGTGAGTGACATCATTGTAACCGGTTCGCACTTGAACCAATTGTGAACCAGCTCTAGCACCAGCCCTGGAACCAGCTTGGTGGAAAAAGGGTATGAGTTGCACAGGTGGCTCACTGATCCAGGCACCCTAATGTGATGTTCATCTTTTGTTTTATATTCAAATGTTTCTTTACACTTAGAGTACAGATTTCTACCCCCATCTTGTACAGGTATTTCAGTGTCAGGTCATGGCCCTAGTAGACACACTAGTGGTTTATCTTATGATGTTTGATGAGAAGGTATGTGCAGTGTTGCCGATTTTTATGTGTATTTCTGTTTTTCCCTCAGATGTCCAGCAGCTGTTGGTGATTAAAGAACAGCCTGTCCCTGTGAAGATTGAGGAAGAAGAGAAGCCTCAGTCTGAGCAGCTTTATCAGATAGAAACCAGTGCCATAAAAGAGGATAGTGGATTTGAAGATGTGGAAATGGAGCCTGTTCCAGGGACACACTTTCAGACAGAGATAGAGGTCAAGACTGAAGACACCTCTGAAACTGAGATTGACAAAAGTAATGACTGGAGAGAGAACAGAGACAATCAGCCAGATTTGAAAGGTATGAAAATAAATCTGGTGGGCAGGCGACAGCCTAATGAGACACTTTGGAACTGCTCTGAGTGTGGTCAAACATTCAGAGATAAATATTCACTAAAGAATCACAAGTCAATTCACTGTGGAGAGAAACCTTACAGGTTTTCTGAGAGTGGGAAATCATTTAGTCAGAAACAGAATCTGGGCAGTCCCATGTTGAATCACATTGAATCACACATTATTATTATTATTGTTACGATTATTATTATTCCTGCTCGTAAATGTAATGAAGAGGCAGGGCTGTCAACTTTCTGAGTCTGGCTGGAGCAAACCAAGGAGACTTGAACATGTTTTGAGCCCCCAGTGCACAATTAGATTTGTCTTTTGTAAACATTGATCAGGGGTCTTTTCTGAAAGCTTGTCTCACATTTTTACCCCCAATCATTCACTTATTTCGAGTTAATAACCTGTGCCAGGGGCGTAATGAAACCTCTGTTTGGTGTTTGTTTATCTTTTGCAAAAACTACCAGACAGATAGGGATGGGAATCGAAAACCAATTCCAGTTGAGAATCGTTAACAGCTCCATCAAAGAATCGATATCATTAATTTTTTTGCTTATCAATTCCCTTATCAATTCCATCCACTGACAGGGTTCAGACACATCAGAATTGAGACTTAATCCTAACTGCACCTACTACACAACCTCAAGTGAGTGAACACACCATCAATTTGCAGAGGCATTTATACATGCTGTGACATGTGTTTGACATTGTTGCCACAAAAATCAGACCAACATTTGCTCACATGGAAAATCTGCAGGAATCGATCAGGGAATTGTTAAAGAATTGGATCGATTAGCAGGATCGTTAACGGCATCGTTATTGATAAAATCTTATCAATTCCCATCCCTACAGACAGATTTTGTTGAGATTTTCTGGAGATGTTGTTAATGACCCAAAATAAAAATGATCAGATTAAGGTGGTGATCAAGATTACTAAATACATTGAGTTCCACAACAATAATCCAACCAAAATTTTAAATCTGTTTCAACATGGATAGAGTGAAATACACCTCTTTAATTAAATTTCAAAACTATTCCAGAAGTTAACACCTCCTTTTTTTTGGAAAAAGACATCTGTTCCCCTAAAATCATATCAACTCTCTCTGATTTCAAAAATCATTGAAGTAAAGTTAAGTATTGAGTAATCAGTAAATATAACATTTCTTTACATATCAGGTTCAGGAGGTCTTTAAGCACTGCTGTGCCATGACCATTTATAAAACCATAATTTTTTGTTGCTTCTGAACTTGACCGAAATCAATCAGATTTTCCACAAATATGAACCAGAACTAAAAACAATGTGGAAAAAAGCTTCAAATCAGTTCACTTGTTGCTCTTTTGTCCCTTAAGTTAGCAGCTTGATTCTAACTGTTGTGTTGTTTCTTGTTTCAACCCCCCAGGCAGGCTCCTGTGTCGCCTATGGTGCTCCAGTCTGCATCAAGCAGGACTGTGGAAAAGTTCTTGAGTTGTATTTCTGAGATGAGCCTGGAGAGTTTCTGTGTCTCTTCTACAGGCTGAGAGAAAGCACTTGTGTCCCCTTCACTCCATAGTTCAGAATAGAGAGAGACAGCAAAGCAGAGCAGGGTCCCATTGTTCTTATCAGAGGGTTCACACCTACGTGTGAAACCTGGGGGGTGAGATGGTCAGCCAATTTTGTTTTAGGCTACTGCAGGGACATGTTCCTTTTAGAGCACATGGATCCCAACACCTAACTGCAGTAATGAAAGGCTGACAAATAGTCTAATGGATTTGGCAAAATGAGCAGATTACTTTACAAAACATCGACACACAGTGGAGCCCAAAGTGCGTCCACACAGTGCTGCCCAGATGATGTTGTTGTTTGCTTGAACTGGCTTCACCTGTCCTCCATTTCCTTAAAGTTTCTTCTTAGTTTATTTGTTTCCAGCAGACAAGATGCAGCTGTTGTTGAGACCAAGAGAGCACTGGTCTATTGAGTTTCACAGAGGGCTCACTGATCCAGGCACCCTAATGTGCGATTAGTCTTTTTATTTTTTATTCAAATGTTTCTTTACACTTAAGAGTGCAGTTATTATTATTATTATTATTATTATACAATATTATTATTATTTTATGGCATTAAATGTTTGATGAGAAGGTATGTGCAGTGTTGCTGATTTTTATGTGTATTTCTATGTTTTTCCCTCAGATGTCCAGCAGCTGTTGTCGAGTAAAGAACAGCCTGTCCCTGTGAAGATTGAGGAAGTAGAAGAAGAAGAGAAGCCTCAGTCTGTGCAGCTTTATCAGATAGAGACCAGTGCCATAGAAGAGGATTGTGGATTTGAAGATGTGGAAATGGAAACTGTTCCGGGGACACACTTTCAGACAGAGATAAAGGTCAAGACTGAAGACTCCTCTGAAGCTGAGATTGACAACAGTAATGATTGGGGAGAGAAACCCTTCAGCTCTTCTGAGTGTGGGAAGTCACTTGGAAATAATAAGTCACTGAAAAGACACATGTTGATTCATGCAGAAGAGAACCTCTTCAGCTGTTCTGAGTGTGGGAAATCATTTAGACATAAAAATTCACTGAATAGACACATGTTGATTCATAAAGAAGAGAACCTCTTCAGCTGTTCTGAGTGTGGGAAATCATTTACACGGAAAATGAGTCTGGACAGTCACATGTTTGCTCATACAGGAGAGAAACCCTTCAGCTGTTCCGAGTGTGGGAAATCATTTACACAGAATCAGGGTCTGTCTTGCCACATGTTAACTCATACTGGAGAGAAACCCTTCAGCTGTTCTGAGTGTGGGCAATCATTTAGACATAATAAGTCACTGGCTAGACACATGTTGATTCATACAGGAGAGAAACCCTTCATCTGTTCTGTGTGTGGGAAATCATTTAGACAGAAAAAGGATCTGAACGGTCACATGTTGACTCATACAGGAGAGAAACCCTTCAGCTGTTCTGAGTGTGGGAAATCATTCAAACAAAATGGGACTCTGTCTAGTCACATGTTGACTCATACAGGGGAGAAACCCTTTAGCTGTTCTGAGTGTGGGAAATCATTAAGAGATAATAAGTCACTGGCTGGACACATGTTGATTCATACAGGAGAGAAACCCTTCAGCTGTTCTGATTGTGGGAAATTATTTAGAAACAAACCGAATCTGAACAGTCACATGTTGACTCATACAGGAGAGAAACCCTTCAGCTGTTCTGACTGTGCGAAATCATTTAGAACCAAACCGAATCTGAACAGTCACATGTTGACTCATACAGGAGAGAAACCCTTCAGCTGTTCTGATTGTGGGAAATCATTTAAAAGCAAAAGGAGTCTGGACGGACACATGTTGACTCATTCAGGAGAGAAACCCTTCAGCTGTTCTGATTGTGGGAAATCATTGAGAAGCAAACAGAGTCTGAACAGTCACATGTTGACTCATTCAGGAGAGAAACCCTTCATCTGTTCTGTGTGTGGGAAATCACTGAGACAGAAAAAGGGTCTGGACAGTCACATGTTGACTCATACAGGAGAGAAACCCTTCAGCTGTTCTGACTGTGGGAAATCATTTAAAAGCAAAAAGAGTCTGGACAGACACATGTTGATTCATACAGGACAGAAACCCTTCAGCTGTTCTGATTGTGGGAAATCATTGAGAAACAAACAGAATCTGAACAGTCACATGTTGACTCATTCAGGGGAGAAACCCTTCAGCTGTTCTGAGTGTGGGAAATCATTTAGAGACAAACAGAATTTGAAAAGTCATTTGTGGAGTCATACAGGAGAGAAACCCTTCAGCTGTTCAGAGTGCGCGAAATCATTTACACGGAAAACGAGTCTGGACAGTCACATGTTGATTCATACAGGAGAGAAACCCTTCAGCTGTTCTGAGTGTGGGAAATTATTTAGAAACAAACAGAATCTGAACAGTCACATGTTGACTCATACAGGAGAGAAACCCTTCAGCTGTTCTGAGTGTGGGAAATTATTTAGAAACAAACAGAATCTGAAGAGTCACATGTTGACTCATACAGGAGAGAAACCCTTCAACTGTTAGTAGTTTGGGAAATCCTTTAGACATAATGGGACTCTGACTAGTCACTAGTGATTGGCGGTCTTAAACAGATGCTCGGGTGCACGTTTCAAACCCGGAAACAAAATTGCTTGAAACACTGATCCGACGCTCCGTTCAGTCCGGGAAAAACCACGTGACCTATAACGTCCGGAGCATGAACTGTTTCATTCTCTGAATGAACCCTGAAGCCACGCCCACTTGTTCGAACCAGGGAATGAACCACCTGCCTGCCTGCCCTGTTCCAACCAAGTGCCAGTTTGCCGATCTCTGGATTCTGACAGGTTGAAACATTTTCAATTTTTGCGCCTTGACAGCTGTTTAACCTTTTCAAAAAATGAACGATGTGGGTTAGTTGTAGAGGCATTTGTATTGTTGTTGAGTTGATTTGTTGTTCATTACATTGCGTTTCTTGCGTGTATTGATCATCATCATGGATATGGAGCCAGCCAGGAAGAGGGGCCGTTCTGAAATGTGGCAATACTTTGATCTCATTGCCCATGATAAGGTGGGTGTATTATTTTAGGAGGAGCCATTTGTTTGATCATATGCGCTTACTGCACTGATCCCCTATAAGAGGTTTCAAAGCACATAAACAATGCCAAATTTGTGTATGGTTCGTTCTTTCGTTTACTTGTTTTATAACAAAATAAAAAACCCTGAAAAAAACGGACTTGTTTTTTTGTTTTTCTGTTTTAAACCCAAACAGAAAAACGGATTAACAGAAGAACAGAAAAACGACGTTTTACTGTTCTGGTTTCCAAAATGAAAAAACGGAAAATAAACATATAAGACCTTGTTTTTTCCTTGAGGAATATTTTGATATTAAACATGGATGATTTTTTTTAAGTTATGAAACCGATCAGTGCTCATTTGATGAATCAAAGTGCTTCTGTGATGGTGTAAGAGTTTTAAGGCTGACATGTTCCTGAGCTTTTTTATAAGTAACAGATCACTGCACTCCTCATCCGCGCGCATTTGCGCACTCCCGTGTTTCTATGAGACATCATCAGTCAGTGCACAGTCTGCTGCTGTCTGATCTGCTCTCAGATAAACCGAGAAACATCAGAGCAGATGATAAATCTAAGTTCTTTTTCTCGCGCTTTTCACCTGTTCCGCGCACAGATTGATTAATAGTCGGATGGATGTACAGTAATCAGTATTCATTTTCAACTGGCTTGCTGTGTATATAAGCAACCAGGCTTTATCACTTAAAACTGTTGGTTCTCAGAGAAGAAAGCATATTAGCTGTGGACCACAACTCATTATTATTATTATTGTTATTGTTGTTGTTGTTGTTGTTGTTATTATTATTATTATTATTATTATTATTATTATTATTATTATTATTATTATTATTATTATTATTATTATTATTATTATTATTATTTATTTATTATTTATTTATTATTTATTATTTATTATTTATTTATTATTTATTTATTATTTATACAATAGTGTGTGAATATGTGATTAATAAAGAAAACTAGATATCCAGTCATTGTTTCATGTATGTGTGTACTATTTTACTGGCTAAAAGCCTCCATCGTATTTGTCTGCAGTTCTAGCTTCATACCACCAGATGTCATTACCACTGAAGCATTGAAACTTCAAACCATTTTGAACCGATTGCTTTAAGTGGTTCAGTGGTTCATAAAGGCTTCATTTGCCCATCACTACTAGTCACATGTTGACTCATACAGGAGAGAAACCCTTCAGCTGTTCTAATTGTGGGAAATCATTGAGAAACAAACAGAATCTGGACAGACACATGTTGATTCATACAGGAGAGAAACCCTTCAGCTGTTCTGAGTGTGGGAAATTATTCAAATCCAATCAGAATCTGAAAAGACACATTCTGACTCATAGCAGAGAAACGTCCCACTGCTGTTCTGAGTAGGGTAAAAAATATTTCCAGGAAATTGCACTGGAAACTCACAGGTCAGCAGCATCAGAGAGAAACCTTTCAGCTGTGTTTCAGAATTTTGTCACAAATAATTTCTAATAACTCGCATGTTGATCTCCAACAGAGAGAAACTTCTCAGCTGCTTTGTTTGTGAAAATAACTTTAGAACTCACACATTCTCTGGAAAATTACATGTTGATTCATGTACGATTTAGATACCAGCCTTCCAATTCCAATTGCAGAAACCTTTGGCTGCACTGAGTGTGTTAAATCATTTCCAGGAAAGATAATCTGACTGCACATTTCAAGGTCCTCAAAAATACCTAGTTTTTTGGGTTTTCCATTTGTGTCGTTCTGCTTATCATGAACTCAAGAATGAGGCAAGACATGGAAAAAAAAGAGTTTGTGTTTCCCTTTAAAGACCAGAGTGTGAGGATTCCTCCTGCTCAATCCTCACTCTCCCCCTCCCTCTCTGCTGCTCTGTGAGTAGGCATGACTTCTTGAAGTGGCTCCTGAAGCCTCTCCACTGCAGCTCCACACCTGCCTCCTGTTATTCCTAAACAATGCTCCCTACTTAACTGGCTCTGTGGCTCACATGCAGTCATCAGAGGATTCCACTTCTGATGTGGTTTGTTCTGGCCATTTCTCCTCAGCTCTCTTCATAAACTCATCTCTGCGCTGGCCTTAAGCCTTTTTATGCAGCTATCACCTGGAGCCTAGTTTGTGTTGGTGACTTGCTCTGGAAGTGCATTTCGATTTCAACTTTTTGAAACTTAGCATTTTTTATATGTTCCCTTCTTTCACAGTGCTTCTCCACAATCACTGACCACCGTGTACACCTGTATATATCACCGCTGTCACTGGATACTTTTATTTTTTCCCTCTGCCTTGTATTGTCCCAACAATAAAATCACTGTCAACTTTTACCTGCCTCCTCCTTGAAGCTTTTGGGTCCAACATTAAAACTGAAGGAACAATTCCTGAACACAGAAGATCACCAATTGAGCAGATAAGAGGGCCGGCCTTGATTATTTTATAAAAAAAAAATACAACAGCATCATTATTTTTGGCTCAGTAATATATTACGATGTTCAAAATGTTGTCCTCCTCCATATCAGATATGATATTCACCAAGAGTGGAGTTGTCAATTGGCCTTACCTGATTGTGATAGACACTGCGAGTACAGGACCACTGCAAAACAGAATCTGGCACAGTTGACGGCCTTGTTGTCAAATGACAGACGGGTTCACTTACCTCATGTGCAAATTCTGCATAATTGGCAAGTATTCATTTAACTATAACTGACAACTATCTTCCACTGGTCAGGCCAGTTAAATTTCCTAAATTCTGCAGAGATGACATGTAGAGTGAGTTGTACCTTAATTTTCGACTTATTTCTTTCTCATTTTTACCTAATTTCTGCAGAGTAGACCTGGAAAGTGAGTTGCCCTATCTTATTTTACAAATTGTTTCTACCTCATTTCTTCAGGTCAGTAGGTTGAAGTAGTTTTAGCATTTACATTCTCATAATTTCCATATAGTTTCAGAAAATTAAAACTTTGTATCAAATTTACAAAATATGTTTTTATTAAAAGACATTATAACATGCTAATTACCAATACCACTCCATAATCAATAATCAAGTTACAAATCTCCCATTTCATTCGTCTCATTCATTGCTTGTTTATCAAGGATGGATGTCTTTGCACCACTCAAGTTAAACATTCCCTTTTATTTTCAGACACTGCTTACAAATGCATTAGTTTGAAAACATAAAGTAGTGAAAACTGCTTTTACAAAGTTTTTTAAAATGAAAAACAGCATTACTGTCAATACTTACATACTTCTAAACAACGCTGCAACGCCTAACAGATTGTCCAGCCACCATTTGTGCCTTTTGGCCAACTGTGGTTCTGTTGAATAATCTAACATAAAACACAAATGAAGTCCCTCTAGTCTGTGTGCTGCTTTGCATGATGTAGAAACTGCTGTAGTCTGAACAGCCTTCCAGCCTTTGAAACAATCTCTGTGGTTCATTTTGAGCTGTGGGAAAATGTAACCCTTATTTAACCAGTTTGTCCCATGAAGATCTATTATATCTTTGGCCATGACAGTAGTATAATACGGTTACAGACAACACCATTATAAGAAGGAAACTAAAAAAAAAAAAACCCAACAAATTAAAATAAAAAACATCAAGTGCGCCCAATGATGAGCGAGGGCTCTAGAGTACATGTCCCCACAAAATGACCTCTTTAAAAACAGGACCTGAGAAACCAGACTTGTTCCTGAAATAATACCCTAACTTTAGCGTCAGCTTTTAAGTATGTTACCAACATGGATCGACCAAATATGGACGTGTTAATCTTGCAACAGTCTTTGAAATGCTCTTTAACAATCTGATGATGTTGCTTCTATGTTTCACATATCCATACATATGTGGTACCAACTGTCTTGATTTTCTCCTCACCAGCTTTTTAGATTTTCGCTCACTTTCAACAAACCAAGAACCTGGGACCTCCTCTGGGACGTAGCCTCTTGTAAACTAGAATGGAAACTGGAAAACAGGAAAACTCCGGTTTCTGAAGCAAAGCACTAAGAAATAAATGCACACACACCTATGAGCTCTGATTAATAGCCAGCATTAACTTAAGGCACTGAATGACTGTGAATGACATTTGCAAGTTGACAACCAAACATTTTTGCAGTAAACACTGTTGTAATAACATCAAATTGAAGCGACAATATGTTAACTGTGTGTTCATTTTAATGCCAGAGAAGCTAGCTGGCTAAGCAGTTAGCTAAGCACATGGCAAGACTGGTTAGCAATATAATGAAAACACTGAAGACTAAACCATCTGTGACCTTTCTGCTTTGCTCTGCTTCTCTGTGAAGAACAATTTGACCTTTGTACATACTGTGTATAATCTTTACATGTATTTGAATATCTGTTTATAACCCTGTCCTAATCTAGCCTGAAGTGAAGGCCCTTTAACCTTTGACATAGGGTTTATCACCTTAGGTATCAGTTTTAAGTCCTCAGCGATTTACCTAACCACAGAGGTTCAGTCTTCTAAGACGCAAAAATGTGAAGAATGTTTTAGTGAAACATCCTGTGCATCCTGCCATCTGTATCCTGGATGAAAACAGGCCAACTTCAGTCTTCTCATGAGCTTACCCCTAAGGACGCCCCATTTATTAAAACATCTGCATCGGATACTTCAATATATCAGATCAGGGTGGCTTCAATCGTCTTCTGAGCAGATATAGTGGAATTAAAATAAATGTTTACATACCACACAACACAGGAGAATCTGGCAGGATAATCTTTGGTACATCAGATCAGATCAGGCCTTTGTCCACTTTGGTCAGAAGTGAATAATGGGGCCAACAATTGAACCTAAACAATGAACCTAACTTCTGTATTCAAGAACTAAGCAGCTATTGATCACCTGCTTCTCTGGAAATAGCAGAAATGTTGGGATACTTCTAAAAACACTTTGTGGAGGGTTGTGATTTAATTTCAAATAAATTATTTGCTAATCGTCTCCTTCTTACCTTGCAATTTGGAGTAAATTTCAAGAAACTGGAAAAAACAAGAACCTACCAATTGTGACAATAAATCTTGGACATTATTTTAAAAAGTTATGTGATTATTTTCACCAAATTCTCATGAAATGTCTGGGCTAATTTGAAAAAAGATTTAAAAAACTTTGTCTAATTATTACCTATGTGCGATGAAATTTGCGGACCTCTAAAGTAAAGTGTTACCAAGGTTTGCAGTCATAGCCTGAGAAAAATATTTGGTGAATTAGTGAAGTCTTGAGGAAGGCGGGTATAAGTATACCTTTTATTTTCAAAAGTGAATGTAAACCAATATTGTGACTTTTCATCTACAGGTTCATTTTTGTGTCTGTGAACAAAGAGCTGATGTGACTTACCAAAAAGCTCCAGTTTTGTCTCATCTGTCCAAAGGACATTCTCCCAGAAGCTTTGTGGCTTGTCAATATGCATTTTGGCAAATTCCAGTCTCCATTCGTATTCTCCGTCTCTTCTGTTTGTCATCAGTTTTCCTCCTGCAGCCACGTCCAGGGAGGTTGGCTACAGTCCTGTGGACCTTAAACTTCTGAATAATCTGTGCAGCTGTAGTCACAGGAACATCAAGCTGCTTGGAGATGGTCTTATAGCCTTTACCTTTAACATGCTTGTCTACAATTTTCTTTCTAATCTCCTGAGACAGCTCTCTCCTTAGCTTTCTGTGGTCCATGTTCAGTGTGGTACACACCATGATACCAAACAGCACAGTGACCACTTTTCAGCCTTTAAATAGGCAGACTGGCTGATTACAAGCTTGAAAACACCTGTGATGATAATTACAGGGCACACCTTAGTTTAACATGTCCCTATGGTCACGCCATTTTCAATCCTTTGGAGGGCTACCATCATTTTTGTCCAAGCCAGTTTCATTATTTTGTTTTTTAAAATATTTCTGCTGAACCAAAATTTAAAATCAATGTCTGATTTTCATTAGCTGATTTTCAGTACATTTTTATTTATTATTACTTTTGTTATTTTCAAGTTATTTCAGTGACCATGTGGGTTTGTCTTTCATTAATGAAGGGTTCCAACAATTTTGTCCACGTGTGTATGCCTATGTCCATTTTCTCTTTAATTATGACAGATTTTAATACAAGTCTTCTCTCTTTTATAAGAAAGTGTGTGTATGTAATATGTGGGGGCTGTGAGGTGGACTCATCTTCGCACAGGCTCCTCTTCCTGTGCCGGTAAAAGCTGGTCTTCAAGATGCAACAAGTAATGCAAACATGTAATACCGGGAACAAAGAGTTGGCTGTGCAAGGTCATTAGAGTGTGTGTGTGTGTGTGTGTGTGTGTATGTAAAGAATGCAGTCACTCAGCAATGATTATACAGGAATTCAGGATAGAGAGAGAGAAATATGTATAAATACACGAAAAGACTACATACAATATATACAAGAGTTGTATATATTGGTTCAAACAGTGATAGATGGTGCAATCTGAGTCTGATGTATCATCTCTAATCTCTTTGGAAGTTGTTCAGGGCTCTTTGGTTACCATTCATTTTATCCATCTCTTCAGTTTGTCATCAATTTTCCTCTTGCAGCCACGTCCAGGGAGGTTGGCTACAGTCCTGTGGACCTTAAACTTCTGAATAATCTGTGCAACTGTAGTCACAGGAACATCAAGCTTGGAGATGGTCTTATAGCCTTTACCTTTAACATGCTTGTCTATAACAACTCTCTCCTTAGCTTTCTGTGGTCCATGTTCATTGTGGTACACACCATGATACCAAACAGCACAGTGACAACTTTTCAGTCTTTAAATAGGTAGAATGACTGATTACAAGCTTAAAAACACCTGTGATGCTAAAAATACTTTAGTTTAAAATTCCCCTATGGCCAAATCATTTTCAATCTCTTGTAGGGCTACCATCATTTTTGTCCAAGAAAATTTCATTTATGTGTTTTGATTATGTTGAACTACAATTCAAAAGCAATGTCTTATTTTCATTGGTTGATTTTTATAGAATATTCTTTATCATTACTTTTGTCAGATTTTTTTTTTTTCTGTGACCATTGTGGGTTTTTCTTTCGTTAACCGAGGGGAAACAACAATTTCGTCCACGTGTGGATCAGACCTGAAAGACGGGAAGCCCTCAGTGCTCAGACTTCAGGGAGGAGACTGGGGCGGGCCAGAGACACGTCACCTCACTGAGGACACCATGATGTTCTTCTTCTTCTCACTCTGAGCGAAGATGGCGAGGTTTGAGGAGCTGAGAGCTTTGTTCAGGCGGCGGCTGCTCGCTGCGGTCATCAGAGACATGTCTGGACTGAGAGAGACCTCCGAGTATGAAGAGGAGCTGCAGAGACAGAGGAGACTGCAGCGTGTGATCCGGACACCTGAGATAAAGCTCCGGAGAGCAGGTAAGGCTGCTTTCATTCAGCCAGTGCAAACACATCGGAGCTGCTGCGCGGAAATGGCAGCTAAGATGAAAAGCAGATGTGAAAATGTGTGCTCTTGCAGGTCAAGTTAGCACGAACGTAGGCAAACTCCACTTTGACAAGCGACAGTTATTAAAGTTACACAAGGTGAACAATAACAAACGGGAGTTACTTTGACAAGTTGACGCCACAAAACACCTAAACACCAAGTTGACCTATGCATGATATGTAGCCTGATGGGGGGTGGGGATTCTCCCCGTCTTCCCAAAGGTTCCTCCCCATCCCCCTTCGATAGTCACATTCTTTCAATTTTATTACAATGGTGTAATTTCCCCTCTTATAGGCCCATTCACATTCCTAGTCCAAACTTTATTTATTTTATTCATTAAGTTAAAATGTACGACGGAGGATTAGGGCCACGTTGAAAGCTAAAAAAGGAAGGTTACGAGAATAAAGTCGTAAAGTTACGAGAATAATATCATAAATTACTAGAATAAAGTCGAAAAGTTACGAGAATAAAGTCATCTCCAACTAGGAAACATCTACTTGGCTATATTTAGAAAGATATTTACAGATTCGGACTTTGCGGCTCAACAACTCATCAACAACAGTACATAGCTCCAAACCCGACCCCTCTTTTTGATCACTGTAATAAAGACTGTGCTATAAACTCGTTTTCCTCCAAAGGAGCCATCAATACGCTGCTGCTGATGGCTCGGCGCTTTAGGGACCATCAGCAAATCCCACAATTTATGAGATTATTCCTGTAATTTTTCGACTTTATTCTCGTAATTTGTGAGATTATTGTCGTAACTTTACGAGTATTATTTCAGTCATACAGTCAAGTATTTCAGTCATTGTTTTATGGTTTACTCAAAATGGCTGAATGGATCCAAAATGGCTTCCCCTTTAGGCCCAAATATGGTCGTGCTTTCCTGCCTTCTTGGGTACAGAGTGTTCTGTATACAGGGAGATTGTTTAGTAAGTATGTCCTTTCTTAGAATACTTGTCTTTTGTAGGGATGGGAATCAAAAACCAATTCTAGTTGAGAATCGTTAACAGCTCCATCAAAGAATCGATATCATTAATCTTTTTGCTTATCAATTCTCTTATCAATTCCTTCCACTGAAAGGGTTCAGAAGCATCAGAATTGTGGCTTAATTTTCATTGCACCTACTAAACAACATCAAGTGAGTGGAAACACCAGCAACTTGCAGAAGCAGACATCTTTGCTGTGACTTGTCTGACATTGTTTCCACTGAAAATCAGACCAACATTTGCCCACATGCAAAATCTGCAGGAATCAATAAGGGAATCGTTAAAGAATTGGATCAATTAGCAGGATCGTTAACAGCATTGGTAATGATAAAATCTTATCAATTCCCATCTCTAGTCTTTTGTTTAATAATTGTAACTTTAATCCAAGGACTCCATTAGATATGTATTTAGGCTCAATGGTGTGGGTGATAATCTGTTAATAGCATGTGAGACTGTTGTGTTTAGACGCATACATAAAATGACCACAATTGTAACAAAAAGTCATTATACCATACAGTGTAATAATTCTACACTGTGAGATTATAATGCATGATCAAACCAACCTACCACAACACATTTTGTGTTGTTTCTAACTACTTTAAGATCCTGAAAAAGTGAAAACATTCTGTACTTAATTTTACTTTCCTGAAGAAACTCTCAGCAACATTAAATTGTAATGTTCAACATCTATATATGACTAAATATGAAAGAAAGTATGTAAACATTATAAATGCAAGTATTGGAATAGTAAAATGGCTGCTGCGTAACGTCCAAAATAAAAGATTAAGACTCAGCAAGTAAGTAAAACTCTATCAATAAACGTTTTGAGTCCCCCGTGCACTATAAGATTTGTCTTTTGTTAATATTGGTCAAGGATTCTTTCTGAAAGGTTGTCTCACATTTTCAACCCACTATACCACAGAACACCATCACTGATGTCCAGTTAATGACATCTGCCAAGGATGTAATGTTTCTGACCCTGTTTTTTTCTTTTAAAGCAAAAACTATCAGACAGATTTTGTTACAAATTTTGGGAGATGTTGTTAATGGCCCAACTTAAAAATGATTAGATTGAGGCGGTTATCCAGATTGCTTTTAATACATCAGTTCCACAATAAAAATCCAACAAAATTTTAAATCTGTTTCAAAATGGATAAAGTGAAATACACCTTTTTAACCAATTTTCAAAACTATTCCAGAAGTTAACACCACCACTTTGAGGAACAAATCCCATCTGTTCCCCTAAAATTATATCAACTCTCTGTGATTTCAGACAGCATTTATGTACAGTTAAGTACTGGAGCCCTTCTTCATTCTCCTCCGTAGCAGGTTTGGTAACCAGTTATGTGCATATCGCCCCCTGCTGTTTCAAACTGTTTCACACATGGTGAACCGCGCTGCAGCATGGTTTGAAACAAGTGGACCTAATGTGAAAACGCCCTAAGACTGTAATTTCAAAATTTACTATAAAAACAGTGTTCTTACAGTTAACTACCATGATGAAATGAATGAAATGAAATGAAAAATACTTTATTGATCCCAAAGAGAAATTCAGGATTGTAGTAGTTCAGATTGTGTTCAATAATAATAATAATAACGATAATAACAATAATAATAACAATAATTAATTCTGGACTTTGTTTGTGAGGCTGATGGCTGCTGGCATCATATATTGATATTTGTGGTATTGTATCTCTATATTGTATATCTGTAGTGATATTTGCCATTTCAATTATTACCGGGATTTTACAGCATTTTATTACATTATTTCACCACAAAATACTGTATTAAGACTATCCACTGCAAAAATACAGCAAATTCCATGAACCGCACTGAATTATGGGACCTGCCGCAGATTTTCAACATTTTCATGGTTGATGCCACCAAGAAAGAAGTTAGTTCTACATATTCTGTCAAGGTAATTTACCCTTGTTTTCCACCTTTGCTTTCACTACATATTGTCAGTTTGAACGAGTGCAATGTTCACCATATTAATTCCTCTTTTCTCTGACACTTTTTATTTCAACACAGTCAATGCTCTTCCTGTAGATAGCCGTGTGACGCCCATCTCACCAAAGGCTGAGAGTAACGCCAACCAAACCGAGTGTTTTGATTTATGATCATTTATTAATGGAGGATTGTGAGTTTGAATAACCAGAATCACTTGGTGTCATTGGTCTTAGGGGTGACGAATGTTCTGATGTAAGCCTTAACAATTCCTCCTTGTGTGAGCAAAGATCAAACTCTGCTTAGTGCAGGTCTTCTATGTAGCATATTGCTTTCTTGTTAGCAGCTATAACTTCCTAGAGCAGACAAGCATTCTGCACTTTAAGGGACTTTACCTCTTCTTCTAAGGCTGCTTTGCTCTGAAGGACAATGCTGGTTTGGGTGTGGAAGTTCAGGAGCAAGCATGTTAACAATGTACGTTTGGATGATGCCTGTGCATCACACCTGTCATTGAATAGTGAGTCTATCTCCCTTTTGCACTCACTGAAGTTCAACTTGCTGGTGAATTCAGAGTAGCCAGGTTTTAGCTTTTGTGCTATGGTGGAAATAAACTGCTCTACACAGGTGTTCTCCATTCTCTGTTAGAAATGAGGGGTGGGATTTATCATAAGAGGGAGCACTACTCCCATCCTGGCCTCCCTGCACTGGCTGCCAGTGCATTTTAGAGTTCATTTTAAGATTCTTTTATTTGTTTTTAAATCTTTACATGGTCTGGCCCCATCTTACCTCTCTGAGCTTCTTCGCCCCTACACTCCTGCTGGGTGCCTCAGGTCAGCTGATCAGCTACTGCTGGAGGTACTGAGGTCCAAACGGAAGCTCAGAGGGGATAGAGCTATTTCTGTGGCGGCCCCCAAATTGTGGAACGAGCTTCCCTTCCATATCAGACAAAGCTCCTCACTGTCCATTTTTAAAACTTGTCTGAAAACCCATTTTTATTCCTTGGCTTTTGACCCTGAATGAGACTCGGCTCCTGTTTTAGTGTTTTATGGTTTGCTTTTACTTATTGTTTCTACTGTTATTAAATTGGGTTTTTAAAAACATTGAAACAGTTGTTTTAGTATTTATATCTTCTTTATTTTATCCGTTCGATTTGTGTACAGCACTTTGTTTCAACTGTGGTTGTTTTTAAAGTGCTTTATAAATAAAGTTGAGTTGAGTTGTTTGGTGCAAAGCAACAATGTTCCTTTTAGAGCACATGGATCCCAACACCGGACTGCGGTGGTGAAAGGCTGATAAATAGTCTCATGGATTTGACGAAGTGAGCAAATTACTTTACAAAACATCGACACAGTGGAGCCCACAGTGCTTCCACTCAGTGCTGCCCAGATGTTGTTGTTTGCTCAAAGTGGCTTCACCTGTCCTCTATTTCCTTAAAGTTTCTTCTTAGTTTGTTTGTTTCCAGCAGACAAGATGCAGCTGTTGTTGAGACCAAAGGAGCACTGGTCTATTGAGTTTCACAGAGGGCTCACTGATCCAGGCACCCTAATGTGCGATTAGTCTTTTAATTTTTTATTCAAATGTTTCTTTACACTTAGAGTGCCCCGAGCTTGTACAGGTATTTCAGTGTTAGGTCATTGCCCTAGTAGACATTCTAGTGGTTTATCTTATGGCATTAGATGTTTGATGAGAAGGATTGTGCAGTGTTACTGATTTTTATGTGTATTTCTGTTTTTCCCTCAGATGTCCAGCAGCTGTTGGTGATTAAAGAACAGCCTGTCACTCTGAAGATTGAGGAAGAAGAAGAAGAGAAGCCTCAGTCTGTGCAGCTTTATCAGATAGAAACCAGTGCCATAGAAGAGGATTGTGGATTTGAAGATGTGGAAATGGAGCCTGTTCCAGGGACACACTTTCAGACAGAGTTAGAGGTCAAGACTGAAGACTCCTCTGAAGCTGAGATTGACAAAAGCAATGAATGGGGAGAGAAGAGAGACAATCAGCCAGATTTGAAAGGTATGAAAATAAATCTGGTGGGCGGGCGACAGCCTGATAAGGATCTTTGGAACTGCTCTGAGTGTGGTCAAACATTCAGAGATAAATGTTCACTAAAGAATCACAAGTCAATTCACAGGAAAGAGAAACCCTTCAGCTGTTCTGAGTGTGGGAAATCATTTATACAGAAACAGAATCTGGGCAGTCACATGTTGAATCACATTGAATCACATATTATTATTATTATTGTTACTATTATTATCATTCCTGCTCGTAAATGTAATGAAGAGGAAGGGCTGTCAACATTCAGATTCTGGCTGGAGCAAACCAAAGAGACTTTCACATGTTTTGAGGCCCCAGTGCACAATAAGATTTGTCTTTTGTTAATATTGATCAGGGGTCCTTTCTGAAAGCTTGTCTCACATTTTTACCCCCAATCAGTCACTAATGTCGAGTTAATAACCTGTGCCAGGGGTGTAATGAAACCTCTGTTTGGTGTTTGTTTATCTTTTGCAAAAACTACCAGACAGATTTTGTTGAGATTTTTGGGAGATGTTGTTAATGACCCAGCATAAAAATGATCAGATTAACGTGATGTTCAAGATTACTTAATACAATACGTTCCACAACAATAATCCAACCAAAATTTTAAATCTGTTTCAACATGGATAAAGTGAAATACACCTCTTTATTTAAATTTCAAAACTATTCCAGAAGTTAACACCTCCATTTTTTTGGAAAAAGACATCTGTTCCCCTAAAATCATATCAACTCTCTCTGATTTCAAAAAACATTTAAGTAACGTTAAGTAGTCAGTAATTATTAAATATAGCATTTCTTTAAATATCATATCCAGGAGGTCTTAATCACTGCTGTGCCATGACCATTTATAAAACCATAATTTTTTGTTGCTTCTGAACATGACCAAAATCAATCAGATTTTCCACAAATATGAACCAGAACTAAAAACAATGTGAAAAAAACTTCAGATCAGTTCACTGGTTGCTCCCTTGTCCCTTGAGTTAGCAGCTAGATGCTAACTGTTGTGTTGTTTCTTGTTTCAACCAAGAACTCCTGTTCTTTAGGGTGCTTTCCCACTAGGGGCCTTGTCCCGGATCCGGGTGCACTTGAGCCCAAAGTCCGGTTCGTTTTGGTAGTGTGAATACAAACAAACCGCGCCAGGGCACTGGGCCCGAGCCCACTTGGGGAGGTAGTCTCCAGCGCGATTGAAGAGGACTCCGTCACGGTTCGGTTGAGATGTGAATGCAAGCGCGCCAAGATACGGGACGTTGCCGTTGCTATGTGACGTCACGGCTGAAAGACTCTCTTTTAGCTCTTTAAAAATGGCGGCGAAAGGTTCTCTTTGGAGCGGTGAAGAAACAAAAATATTACTCGAAATTTGGGCTGACGAGGTTATACAAAGACAATTGGACTCTACACATAAAAATTTGGAAATTTTTGGCTTAATTTCTCAAAAATTACTGTCCCATGGATTTACAAGGACCACTGAACAATGCCCTGATAAGGTAAAAAAACTCCGGCAACAGTATCACAGAGCTTGGGATGCGCTACGTAAGTCCGGCAGCTCAGGAGATGAAAAGGAGAGGTTTAGTTGGTATGATGCTGTTGATAACATAATTGGCCATAAACCAACTAGTCAGCCAAACATGCTGGAGTCGTCTACATCCCCGCCGCCATCTGATCTGGACAGCGCTGATCCGGTGAGCCCGGCAGGCAACTTGTCACCAAACGGTAAGTTAACGTCAATTTGAGCTTATAACAGGGGTAGCTGGATAAATCTCTTTTTCTCTCTTTCTCTCTTATTTATGGTCATGTTTTTTTTTTCTGTGTCCGCCAGATGAATCAATTATCAGTTCATGATAGACTGATGCATACACAAATGAATACATAGATAAATACATGAAAACGTCGGGGAAAATCCTGGATAAATGTAAAGATACATGAATAAACAGGTAAGTATATGACTAGCCTACATGAACACACATATGAATACATTGATGGATATATTACCCCTGCTGCAGTCATCTTACCTTATGGTCATTTATCCATCAATGTACTCATATGTGTGTTCATTTAGTCATGTACAGACCGATTTATTCATAGCCTATTTATCCAGGATTTTCCCCGATGTATACGTTAAGATAAATGCACAACACATTTCTCTGAAAGCTTTATGTTTTTTTTCTGCATTTTTTGTTTCCAATTACACTGTGGTATGCCGAATGCAGTAAATATAATTTTCTGAATTTTTATTTCTTTATTTTTATCTAATTCTATATGCGTATTTCTTTGTTTTAATTTCTTTATTGCTTTCATGTTAGCAGGTACTTTGGAGGAGGCCTCTGACTGCAGCCCTGTACCAAGCGAGGGCAGGTGAAAAAGGAAGGCAAAAACGGATATATCTAGCCTGATGGCTGACTTCCTTGAAATGCAGAAGAAACAATTTGAGGAATTCATGCAGGGTGAGGAGCAGAGACAAAGAAACGAGCATGAGAGTCTAAATGCTTTGATAAAGTCTCAAATGGAGATGGAGGAGCGTAGATTGAGAATTCAGAGAGAGGAACAGCAAGAAACTAACAGGATGTTTATGACAATGATGGACAGACTGTTTAGTACAATGGCGCCTTCATCTCAGCAGCTAGTACCTCAACATCTACAGCATCCTTCTCACTCCCTCTTTGGTCCTCCCCGTCACTACACTGGCCATGGAGAGGCACCAGGCCTGGGCCAATTTGGGGAGGTGCCTCGGGCGCACTTCAAGGGGAGTCGTCCAGCTCATGGAGAGCTCGTGGAGATGCAGAAGAACCTCCTTGTACCTCAAGCACACTGTCTAGCACTTCTCATCCCCTTTATTTGTCACCAGAACAACAATCATCCCGGTCTTATCACAATCTTTAGGGGAACTTTGTTGTAACAGTAATTTTTTTATTATTATTATTTGTGATTTTTTATTACCAGTGGTTCTCAACTGGCAGGTTAGGAGATAGAATTTTGCTGTGAGGTTGTTTCTATTAAGTTTTATGTGTTCCAAGGAAACAAACTGTTACAAAATTCATAATTAAATTAATTCAGTAATTTCCAAGATGTTTTATGAAAATAGAATAAGAAGCACTCATACATTCTCTGTTCAATTTTCTGTGAAATGTACAATATATGTGTTAAAGAATATAAACGATCTTGCAATAGTGAAGCATTATTTAGTCTCTTTAAATAAACAAAAGTCCACAGTTACTTTCATTTTGTAATCAGTGTTTATTTACAAAATAAATCAACATATAAATGTAAAAAAAATCATGAAGATATCAAAACTTACATTTTATTACAAAAAACATACAAAAACAGAAATCTACCCAAGGTTTTTAGTGTGTTCACTGATGTGCCCTGAGCAATAGTTGTTTTCTGTTGTAGTCAATTTTATTTTATAATTAATTTTAAGACTTTTTAAAAAACGTTAACTTCTGTATTTTATTGTACAACAAATAATAGATTATTTCTAGACCCCAAATAACATTTTTTTGTACTTTTTTCTGAACACGTTTTGTAAATCATACTAATAAGATCAATAAAAGACAGTCGAGGTTGCTTTTTGTTCATACTAAACAAAATTACTGTAAAATAAGAATCATTCTGATGCTTAAGTAACTTAACAAAGGTAAAAATTTTATAAGGTGGAAAAAGTACGCAGCTTTCAGACTTATTTTACGTGTAGTTTTAGGGGCAAAATCTAACCATTGGTGTAATCTTCATTAACAACATTCTTTGGAGCAGCCTTTAAAACAACACTTGATTAAAGGAATCTGAGTAAATGTTATTTACTTTCCACCCCTGATAAAATGATTCTTAAGGAAAGGAGGAGAAATAAGAGCACAGCGCATCCCTTGTGGTGTTGGCAGAGGTGTTTTTGCTTGAGGGTTATTAACTTCAGCTACCTCATTATCACAATCAGCATCAAAATGCTGATCATACTCTTCACTGTGTCCTTCACAAAAATTGTGAAGGACACAGCAGGCTGCAACTGTGTTATTAATGTTTTCTAGGTGACAGTCATACCGCTTCATCAGGCATCGCCACCTGCCTTTGAGTCGCCCATAAGCTCTCTCGACTGTCATCCTTGCCCTGCTGAGCCGCGAGTTGAACACTGTCTGTGCAGGTGATGCGCCACTCTCGTGGTATGGTTTGATTAGCCACGGCAGGAGCGGGTATGCCGCATCACCTACCAGGACAACTGGAACATCTACTCCCATAATGTGCTCTGTTATATTTGGGAATAGATCCCCCGTCTGACCCTTCTGAAAAACACTAGAATTTCCAAAAACCCTTGCGTCGTGAACTCTTCCCGGCCATCCTACATTAATGTCCCAAAACCCGAGGCGATGGTCAACCACACCCTGCAGAATGATGGAGTAAAATCCTTTACGGTTATAGTAATCAGCGGGAGTGTCTGGTGGAGCTAATATGCCAATGTGTGTGCCATCAACTGCTCCTCCAACTGAGGGAATCCCCAACGCTCCTTAAAGCCCTGAATAATTACCTTGAATTCCTGTCCAGAGGGTGTTTTAATGTAAAGATGCAGCAAATTACGCACAATGGCACAGGTAACGTGATTAGAAATTTTACAAGCAGTTGAGATGCAAATGCCAAACAAATGAGCAATGGTGCGATATTCCACATTTGTGGCCATTCGCCATAGGCATATAGCCACACGCTGCTCCACGGGTACAGGACTCCTGAAGCGGGTTGCTTGTTTTTGCAAGTGGGGCCGAAGGATGTCGCACAGCTGTAGGGAAGATGTCCGTCTCATCCGAAAATTCTGCAGCCATTCTTGATCTCCCCAGTTCATGAGGACATGCTGCCACCAGACACCTGACCTGCCTTGAACCCAGATCCTTCTGAGGAAGAAAAAAAATGTATTTTACAATATTTTAACTATTTAATGAATTTATCTATGCTAATCATGTTATCTATTCGTTCAATTGTTTTATTGAGGGTTTCTTGTATTTATTTACTATATCATTTGTATTTATAAATTCCATATTTATTTACTGTGGTTTACTGCAATTGAAAGGTAAGTATTACATTTAACAGCAATGTTTTTATACATATTAAATCTAGTCATGAATTCAATATTTCCTGTTTGTCCGGTGTTTATTTGTAATATTTATTTATTCATTACATATATTGATTGTATTTATTGTAAGAATTGATTTTCTTTATCTTAAAATGGTAATTCATGTACGTTAAAAAAACATCTCCATATTTATCTCATTGCTGTACTTTTCTATCATACTACAAATTACAACAAATTCTTATTGCATGTACTTTTATTTACAAAACTATTTTAATAGAAAACGTACATTAATTTAACGTTATATTCAATGTACCTGTGCTGTACCATACCAAATCAATGATACATTTCTTTTAAATTGAAACCAAAGGAAAATGACGTTTTTTGTTCGTCATATAGGCTACATAACCATTTAAAGTTACGTTAAACCAAAAGCAGGTTGTATAACACAGACCTCATCACGTATGTGTAATGAGTAGCCTTTATATATATAGGCTACTATACTATATAGATATAGCTATTTGTGTTGTGGTCACCGTGCATTCTAACAGCTACAGGTTGTCCACATTTTTGGATGCTTTGTGGAAATCATTAGACTTTAGTCGACCAGTGGTCTGTTGTCACTCACCTTACGGAAGACTGTGAGTTGACGTGTAGAACAAGCGATGTAAAGGCAAGTCTCAACGTCTCCTGCCTCTTCAAAAACGACCTTATCCATGCAGAACGGGCCCATTTCACCCTCCAAGCTGCACAATAAATGTGGAAGTAGGAGGAAGGTCGCTGCTTGCGTCTTGAACAATGTAAAAACCAACATAAAAACGTCCATAAAAGCACAAGGCACTCCATTGCCGGTGCTTAAACACAGTCTTCGCTAAAATAGAAAAACATTCAACAAATTCTATATTTGTATTTCAACGATGGTTGATAATTACGATGATTTACGAGGCTCCAGAAGGTCGCTGATGCCGTCTCAAACAGGATAAAAAAACACACTTGAAGGAAAATGTAGAAGGGAGCGAAACGTAAACATTCGTTGTCCGGTGTTGGAAATGGTTACCATGGTAGCCTCTTCTTCGTTCTCCTCCGTAGCAGGTTTGGTAACCAGCTACGTGCATATCGCCCCCTGCTGTTTCAAACTGAGTAAATACACAAGTGGGCCCGGGCAAGGTTCGATGTTTCAAGTGTGAATGCAAGCCAGGGGAGGGGGAGGGGGAGGGGGGCGAACCGCGCCACAGTACGGTTCGAAACAAGTGGGCCTAATGTGAAAACACCCTGAAGCAGGCCCCTGTGGTGCCTATGGTGCTCCAGTCTGCATTGAGCAGGACTGTGGAAAAGGTCTTGAGTTGTATTTCTGAGATGAGACTAGAGAGATTCTGTGCCTCTTCTACAGGCTGAGAGAAAGCACTTGTGTCCCCTTCACTCCATGGTTCAGAAATGAGAGAAAATGCAAAGCAGACCAGGGTCCCATTGTTCTTATCAGAGGGTTCACACCTATGTGTGAAACCTGGGGTTTGAGATGATCAGCCAATTTTGTTTTAGGCTTCTGCAGGTACGTGTTCCTTTTATAGCTCATGGATCCCAACACCGAACTGCAGTAATGAAAGGCTGACAAAAAGTCTCTTGGATTTGGCATAATGAGCAGATTACTTTACAAAACACAACACACAGTGGAGCCCAAAGTGCTTCCACACAGTGCTGCCCAGATGACGTTGTTGTTTGCTTGAAGTGGCTTCACCTGTCCTCCATTTCCTTAAAGTTTCTTCTTAGTTTGTTTGTTTCCAGCAGACAAGATGCAGCTGTTGTTGAGACCAAAGGAGCACTGGTCTATTGAGTTTCACAGAGGGCTCACTGATCCAGGCACCCTAATGTGATGTTAGTTTTTTTATTTTTTTTCAAATGTTTCTTTACACTTACTGTAGAGAACAAATTTCTACCCCCGAGCTTGTACAGATATTTCAGTGTCAGGTCATGACCCTAGAAGACACACTGGTGGTTTATCTTATGGCATTAGATGTTTGATGAGAAGGAATGTGCAGTGTTGCTGATTTTTATGTGTATTTCTGTTTTCCCTCAGATGTCCAGCAGCTGTTGGTGATTAAAGAACAGCCTGTCCCTGTGAAGATTGAAGAAGTAGAAGAAGAGAATCCTCAGTCTGTGCAGCTTTATCAGATAGAAACCAGTGCCATAGAAGAGGATTGTGGATTTGAAGATGTGGAAATGGAGTCTGTTCCAGGGACACACTTTCAGACAGAGATAGAGGTCAAGACTGAAGACTCCTCTGAAACTGAGATTGACAAGAATAATGAATGGGGAGAGAACAGAGACAATCAGCCTGATTTGAAGCATATGAAAACAAATCTGGTGAGTTGGCAACAGTCTTATAAGGATCTTTGGAACTTCTCTGAGTGTGGTCAAACATTCAGAGATAAATATTCACTGAATATACACAAGTTAATTCACACTGGAGAGAAACCCTTCAGCTGTTCTGAGTGTGGGAAATCATTTATACAGAAAGGGAATCTGGCCAGACACATGTTGACTCACACTGGACAGAAACTCTTCAGCTGTTCTGATTGTGGGAAATCATTTAGACAGAAAAAGGGGCTGGATATACACATGCTGGTTCACACTGGAGAGAAACCTTTCAGCTGTTCTCAGTGTGGGAAATCATTTAGAAGCAAACAGAGTCTGAACAGTCATATGTTGACTCATACTGGAGAGAAACCCTTCAGCTGTTCTGAGTGTGGGAAATTATTTATACAGAAAGGGAATCATGCCAGACACATGTTGACTCACACAGGACAGAAACTCTTCAGCTGTTCTGATTGTGGGAAATCATTTAGACAGAAAAAGGGGCTGGATATACACATGCTTGTTCACACTGGAGAGAAACCTTTCAGCTGTTCTGAGTGTGGGAAATCATTAAGAAGCAAACAGAGTCTGAACAGCCATATGTTGATTCATACTGGAGAGAAACCCTTCAGCTGCTCTGAGTGTGGGAAATCATTTAGACTGAACGGGACTCTAGCTGACCACATGTTGACGCACAAGGGAGAGAAACCCTTCAGCTGTTCTGAGTGTGGGAAATCATATCGACGGAAAAAGGCTCTAACTTGCCACATGTTGACTCACACCGGAGAGAAATCCTTCAGTTGTTCTGAGTGTGGGAAATCATTTAGACAGAATACGGCTCTAACGCGCCACATGTTGACTCACACGGGAGAGAAACCCTTCAGCTGTTCTGAGTGTGGGAAATCATTTAGATACAAACAGGACCTTGACAGTCATATGTTGGCTCATACAGGAGAGAAACCCTTCAGCTGTTCCGATTGTGGGAAATCATTTACAAAGAAAAAGCTCTTGACCAGACACATGTTGACTCATACAGGAGAGAAACCCTTCACCTGTTCTGAGTGTGGGAAATCATTCATATCCAAAAGGAATCTGGACAGACACACATTGACTCATCGCACAGAAAAGTCCCTCAGCTGTTCTGAGTAGGGCAAAATATATGTACAGGAAATTGCACTGGAAACTGACAAGTTGATAAGCATCAGAGAGACACCTTTCAGTTTTTTTTTGTGTGTTTCAGAATTTTGACACAAATAAGCTCTAATCACTCACATGTTGACTTCTTACAGAGAGAAACTCCTCAGCTGCTTTGTTTGTAAAAATGATTCGTGTGTCGACCTCTGAACACAAGAGTTTGTTTACGTGCCTCCGTGCATGCGCAGTACTCTTTGGAGCGCTTCCTCCTTTTTATGAGCTCCTCATCTGTAAACTCTGGCTCAAAACTGTAAGGACACTCATCTTATTCAAAGTTCTCCTCCACAGCATCTTCATCTGATAGATATTCTTCCATTTTGCACAAAACTGGAAGAAGAAAGTCCATTTGTAGCCGCCTGTCTTCCCCTGAAACAATGAGCCGCACTGCGCATGCGCGGAGGCACGTAAAACTCGTGAGTTCAGAGGTCGGCACAGCCACACAGCGTTGTGTGGAGTGACACAGACTGCAATGGAAGACTAGCCGGAGCGAATCATGATGGAATATTGGTGAAAAACATGAGTTTTTGGACGATTAATGCAGTTTTAGGAGCCACGCTGTATGTGCTACCATTATATGGATGTTCGCTGCTCGATTTTGGATCTAAATATCTCCTGATGCACTGTTTGGGTCAGGAAAGCCTTCTGGGTGAGCATATTGTTCTTCTTCATTCTATAAACAATGTGAAAGCTGCAGAAACCGAAGTTATCCTTAAATAGTTCAGGTTACTTCACCTGATGGGTGGTAGTATTAAAGCCTCATGCTGGTTTGTCCATATCACATCCAGAAGAAGAAAAAGAAGAATGAGGACTTACTCCAAGGCCAGACTAAACACAAGATTGAAAGTGATTGTTGATACCAGCTCATGTTTGAAATAAGGATTGCATGAGGGAGAATAATTATTTCTAAACCATGGAAGGATCTGAAACACAAATGCAGACACTGATGTCATATTCAGTGATCACTGACACATGGAGCTCCTACAGCAGGAGTGGAGAGAAGAAACGACCAAGGAAAGCTTCTTCGGGTTAGAGAAGAGGGCTCGCCCTGATTTAGATAACCTGGTGGAAAGTGTGGGTGTGGACAGATGGATCAGGCAAACACGTCCTCTTCCTCCAGAGGAGGAAGATGTCCAAAGAACCTCTGAACCTCAGAGGGACAACCTTCTGCTTGGCCAGTCCACAGTGAAGGACAGCACAGAGATGTAGCAGGTCATCACAAGTGCGGAAAGCTGAAGATTGTCCCTGGGTCTAGAGTTATGTCTTTCTGTTAATGAATTTGCAGCAAGTAGGATGGGTAGAATCCAGTGTAGAAAACATTTTAGCAAAGGAATCTTTGCACAAGGCATATTTAGGGTTTGATTAAATAAAATCCTCAAGGTCTAATTGTGTTACTGCAAGAACCATGAAAAAACACAAGACTTGGAGTGTCTCACATACATATATTGCCAATCAATTTCTTTGCAAGAATTTCCATTTTGCACTGTTTGATCTTAATAAGCTCCTGAGTAAAGCTTCAAAATGCAAAAAGAGGACATGGGAGTAAAACAAAAAAATGAGTAAGCAACTAATTGCAAAGAACCATTAAACTGAAATTGGTTGTTCATCAGATGATCCAAAGTTTCAGACCAAAGCTAAAGAAAAAAAACCAGGAAGAAAAGTGTCAAGAAATGGCCCAGTAATGAGTTGCTCCATTGTTCCTGTTGATCACTTAAAATTGTTCAGGCACTCTTGATGTCAGTCTTTCCAGAAGGTTACTGGGAAGGTTGCTCCAACTTCACAGAGGGACGTGGAACTGATGTCCATTCTTGTAAACCTCTCTGTCTCCATCCATCCCTGAAAGTCTCAACTGGACTTAGATCAGGATGGTCCAAAAGAGTGAGGTTATTCCTCCGTAGGAAGTCCTTTGTCAGGCAGGTCTTGTGACCTCAGCGTTGTCCTGTTGAAAAACCCAGTCATCACCAAACAGAAAAGGCTTTCAAGTGGGATGCATCCTGCAACATCTCCACGTAACCAGCTGCCGTTTGCGCCCCTGCACAATCTAAAACTCAGCTGAAGGAAAAAGAGGCCCAGATCATGATGGCACCCCCTATGCAGAAACATCTCAGGTGGGATCTCCTTGCCATGCCAGTACTGTGTGAAGCCATCAGGACCATCAGGTTACTTTTTTCTTGTCAGAGAATAAAACTTTCTTCCACCTTTCAGTGTCCCATTTGATTCCCCCTTGCAAAGTCCACACATGAAATTATGTGGCATTAAAGAAAATGATGCCTTTAAAAAGACGTTTTGTTTGCTTAAGCCTTTCTCCAGCAGAAATGCCATCCGATGGTCATTTCTCCAAAATGACATGGAATCAAAACCATTGTGTAGATTTGGGCTTTAAAGGCTGTGGTCTGAAACTTTTGATCAGCTGACAAAAAACAGTGTTTGAGTTTAAATACAGTTTTCAATATGCTTGTTGCAAATGTTTTGTCTCTTTCTTCCATTTCTCCTCTTTTGCATTTTTCAAACCTTCTTAAGCTCCAACTGTGCAAAATGCAAATTCTTGAAATTTTTCAGCTGTTCTTAAGATTTTGGATAGCTGCCACTAAGAAATATGCCAGCACACAAAAAACATATCAATTGCAACGGACTTAGAATAAATGAGCTTAAAATAAAATAATTTACAAAAAATGTCATGGACAATTGTCAACTTATGTTACAACCTTTGACTAAGTTTTTAGAGGATAAAGGAAAAGGAGCAGCATAAAGGTTTCTAGTCATCTCTAAAGAAAGATGGTGCAGGGCTAATAGGCAGAATTTGTGAGTTTTTAACAACAACCAAATTAACCAAAAAGAAAACAGTTCTCTTAACACAAACACAAATAAAATCTACAAACCAAATAAAACTACATAACTTTGGGGTGCACCAAGGTCATAACTACCTAATCATAAAACAACTAACAACTACCTTAAACCAAAATGAGGATCTTACCTCAAAACCAAAGTCACAAAACCTGAGCTCCCTAGCGACCAAAAACAGTCGAAAAATTGGTCAGAATAGAAAATTTAAGAGCACCTCTATAGATCCTTCTACACAGCAGGTAGGGGGAAGTCGGGGTTCACAGGTTGGAGGCTGAGGTCTGAAGAGGAAGAGCTGTCCACACTCTGATCTTCATTCCCCTGCTCCTGATGAGGGGAATCTGCTTCAGGTGTTTCTGCATGGAGAAGCAGGCAGCTGTGGGAAGGACCTCAGCAGCTGATGAGCCCAGTATAGACAGCCCACTTACAGGCCGTAACAATTTGCTTAAGTTGTTAGAAGAAGCTAAAATAATATCTGAAGACACGCACTGTCTGGTAAGTGGAGTCTCTTGAGGACAGATTAATGTGATTGTAAGCATACCAGTGAGAACTACAACAACAACAAAAAGGATTATTAGGACTATGGCAGCAGCGACACATACGCTACTTGCTTTTCTCAGAAGCAATGAGCTTGAATAGAGACAGGAACAACTGGGTGTTTGTGCCTGCTCTTAATGACGAGTGAGACACACAGGTTAAGACCAGAAGGAAGGTGTCACAATCTCAGACTCAGCCTCAGTCTCAATCTCCAGTCTGCCTCTCCACTGCTGCAGTGTAATCAGGTCAACTCAACACACCTGCGCTCCCGCCCACACCTGCACCTCACTGTCTCCAATCAAGCCACCTACTTAAACCCCAGCTCCACACACAGTCAGTGTCAGACTGTCTTCGCACTCATGCTGTGCACTCCAGACCTGTCTCTCGGATTGATCACCCGTTGCCGACAGGTTTCGTCACTGACTTACTGACCCCCCCGCCTGTCATCGACAACGAGAGTTCGCCTGAGTATCCTCTCCGAAGTGTTCCTGAATGCCTCTGCTTGTCAGTGAGTGAGTCACGCCTTTACCGCTCTCCTCTTAAGACTGTGTGAGCCCTTGTCTGAGCGTTTCCAGCGTGGCCGAGTGGAGAGGGCGCTCTACAGATTCAGCTGCGTGGGTTTGATCCCCACTCAAGCCGCAGCTTCTCTCCTGTAAATACTGTGTTCATCTTCTGTCTGATCATCTCCTGCGTGGCTGAGTGGAGAAAGCACTCGCCCTTCATACCCCAGTGTGCTGGTTCGATCCCCGTTCTGAACTGCTCTTTGAATATCTGTCAATAAAGACTGTTCATTGTTTGCATCCATACTACTTGCTTCTGGGTCCTAACTACAACCGTGTCAGAAGGAGCCTGTGGTCAGGATTAAGTAGGTGAGCATCTGAGCAAATAGACAGCTTTCAGGTGCATATGTCTGTTAAAGATGTTATCCAGGTTATCCAATCATCCAATTATGTATCACCTACTTTAGATGCCACCTTTTTAGTTTTCCTGAGGAATTTCTTGTCTTTGTTATAGAGATTACCATACAAACAGATAATGGAAGGGAAAATGGAATATATATACACTGTAAAAACAAAGATGTGTCAACTCAAAATTTCAAGGCAACAGTCTCCACAGAATTTTTGAGTTCTGAGGCCAACTAAAAATCTTAAGATTGATCAAATAAAGAAGTTTTTGTTGGGGTAACTTATCATTAAAGTGTAATGTAACTTAATTTTTTTAGTTGCACACAAAAGAATTCAGTTGAATAACAGCTTTGCAAACTTGTGATTTCTTGTTCATGTACCCTTCATATGTATAACTTCAGATTTCAAGTTCTGCAAACTAAGAATCTGAAAAAAGATATGCAAACATATTTTTTAATCAGAAAATGTACCTTTCACATGTATCATGACTTCGGGTTTTGAGTCCTACATACTAAGACTAATTCTGGGGTGCTGGTTTGGCGGAGTGGTTAGCAACCAGGCACCCCATGTACTTGCCTCTGCCGGTCCAGGTTCGAATCCCGCCTGTGACCAGTTTGCAGAGTGTCTTCCCCTACTCTTTCACCCCCTTTCACAAGCCTATCCACTATCCCTCTACTATCAATAAAGGCACAAAATGCCCAAAAAATACTAAGACTGATTCTGTCCACTCTTCTGTCACATAGATAACAAATAAAACCAAGTCAGTTCGAATGTTTATTCACCTTAACTGTTTAATAGTAAACACTTTTCTGGATGATGCAGAGTCTCACTCAGTCACAGTTTACGGAATTTCCAAAAACAGTATCTCACAAAAGTGAGTACACCTCTCACATTTCTGCAAATATTTTATTTGATCTTTTCATGGGACAACAGTGAGGAAATTACACTTTGATACATTAATGTCTAAACTACTGGCAACAAAAGTGAGCACACCCCGAAGTGAAAGCGTTCAAATTGGGTCCAAAGTGTCAATAGTTTTTTGCTTCCATCATTATTTTTAAGCACTGCCTTAACTCTCTTGGGCTTAGAGCTCACCAGAGCTTCACATTTTACCATTGGAGTCCTTTTCCACCTCCATGACCACATCACAGAGTGGGTGGATGGATGTAAGAGTCCTCCTGCTCCTCCACCTTCCTTCTGAGGACATCCCACAGATGCTCAGTAGGGTTCAGATCTGGAGACATGATTGGCCAGTCCATCACCTCTATCCTCAGCTTCTTTAACGAGGAAGTGGTTGTCTTGGAGGTGACCTGTCCTGCCACTAAAAACAAAAAAATTGCAATATCTTAAACCAGAAATATACATCAGAAAAGGGGCAAATCTTTATAAGCAACCCCAGAATACAAATAAAGAGATAAACTAGGAAAAGAAATTCTAATGCTCCAGCTGAACAACACAGCCTGTTGACTGTTGTTCAGCTTGAGCTTAGCAGCTGCCAGCAAACAGCTAACATCTGAGAAAATTTGAAAGTGAATTAACAAATTACTTAAATACATTCTCTTATTTGAAGACCCAGTCTAAAATTTCTGCATTTGATCAATTTTATGAGGCTTTTAGGGGAAAATGGCAAAACTGTCTAGGTGCTGTAACCAAAAAAACTTGGCACCAAATTCTATAACTTGTTAAAAAAATGTGAAAGTATCAATACAACACATTATTATTTCGGCATAATTCTACATTTGTCTTATTTAACAATGAATAAAATGTTCTCAATATCATTGCAAATTTGTGAAATTTGTACACCATATATATATATATATATATATATATATATATATATATATATATATATATATATATATATATATATATATATATATATATATATATATATATATATATATATATATATATATATATATATATATATATATATATGTAGCACGGCTAAGCACAGGACTATTCAGTTTTACAATCACAGCATTGCTTTATTTAATATGTTCTTCAAGTTCTAAGCTATAGCTAACTTCTGCATAGTTTACTATTCCAGGTACAGACATCAACCTAACACAAAGAGACCCATTTCTAACCTTCACCACTCCCCATGTGGTCCTGGTGAGAAATGCCTTGCAGCCATTCAGCGTTAAGACACCCTTTAGAGGCAGCCATCTTGCCTTTGCCTGTTTCACGTACACACACACATATACACACACTCACACACACTTAGACATAGGATTTTGTATTGCTGGTATGTTTTCATGTGTGTTTGTCAATAAATGATTTTTAATACAAAGTCTGTTGCTGGTCTGTTAATTCTGTATAAGAATGAAACTTGACACACACACACACACACACACACACACACACACATATATATATATATGTATATATATATATATATATATATATATATATATATATATATATATATAATATATATCTACATATATATATATATATATATATATATATATATCTATATATATATATACATATATATATATATATATATATATACATGGAAAGAGCTGGCTATTCCATCAGATTCTTTGTTTTGTTTTCCCAAGATTTTAAATAAATAGAATGGTGTAATCATCGATGTTAAAATGCGGGATATTAGACATCTTCAGCAAAACTATACCTTATAACGATTGTGGCTATTAAAACAATCCAAGATTTAGAGATCAGTTTTGCAACAAGCAGTTATTGTTTTAAATACAACTACTGACTGATGGGTTCAATTTAGATGTCTAGATTCGGTCTATAACTAGACTTTGAAATGAAGTAGAGATTTAGACTCTAATTTAGATTCTAGACATCTACATCTCGGCTTTATTTATACTACACTGTATTTCGTTCAACAGCTAACAATTATTTTAGTATAGTAATTGGAGATCAGTTATGCATCTGATGGTTTTTTTTTTTTTTTAATCGTTATCGAATAGCCTTATGGATTGAAATACGTCTATTACCGAAAAGCCCTCAGTGCTCAGACTTCAGGGAGGAGAATGGGGCGGGCCAGAGACACCTCACCTCACTGAGGACACCATGATGTTGTTTTTCTCACTTTGAGCCAAGATGGCGAGGTTTGAGGAGCTGAGAGCTTTGTTCAGGCGGCGGCTGCTCGCTGCGGTCATCAGAGACATGTCTGGACTGAGAGAGACCTCCGAGTATGAAGAGGAGCTGCAGAGACAGAGGAGACTGCAGCGTGTGATCCAGACACCTGAGATAAAGCTCCGGAGAGCAGGTAAGGCTGCTTTCATTCAGAATATTAAAGATACACAAGGTGAACAATAACAAACAGGAGTTGCTTTGTTGCGACGCCCCAAAAAAAGTGTCTTGAAAACAGACTTACAGACAGTTTTAAACCATCTAGAGCAGACACGAACTCCTCCGGATAGTACAGGAGGTCAGCCAAAGCGTTATTGTTGATTTTATTGATTCACACAACATCCCGACGGACATAGCAAGAACTCCCGGGTCTTTGTGGATCACCATGCCCGCGGAGAGGCGACGTAGGCGGCGTCGAGAGTGAACGCAGAAGCGGGGCTGCAGGGCCGGAGTGCTAACGCGGCTACGGAAGCAACCACACAAACCACCGCTTCAAGCATTTTCTCTCAAATGCGCGATCACTCGCCAACAAAATGGGTGAACTGAGGCTCCAGGTTGCAGTTAACAACATCGTTAAGGGCAGCTGCATTATTGTGATCACGGAATCCTGGCTAAACTCATCTGTACCGGACTCAGCTATCGAGCTAGCCGGCTACATGGCAGAGGAGGGTGTGTGTGCATGTACATAAACAACAGCTGGTGTACTGACACGGTGACTGTGGACAGTCACTGCTGTTGAATGCAGGCCCGTGTACCTTCCCCGGAGCTAACGTTGGTGTTTGTGACTGTTATTTACATCCCACCCGATGCTGATGCTAATGCTAACGGACTACTCCATAGCAGGATTAGCAAGCAGCAGAGGAGACACCCCGATGCAGCACACATCATAGCAGGGACTTCAATCATGTGGACATTAAAACAGTGCTCCCCAAGCTTCATCAGCACCTCAAGTGTGCCACCAGAGGAGCCAATGGCCTACACTGGACAAGGTGTACTCCAACATCAAGCTGGGTTACAAGGCTAAACAGCAAGCACACCTGGGCCAATCTGACATGTCCCTGCATACACCCCCCTCCAGAGGGAGGATCACAACTTAAGATAAGATAAGATAAACCTTTATTAGTCCCACAGGGGGAAATTCCAGATTTACAGCAGCAGCAGGATACAAGAGAGACATTAGAAAGATTTAGAAATGAAACTATAGGTCACTAGAATAAAATAGAAAATAGCATAAATACAATTCAATGAGAATAAATGAAAGAGCATGAGCCTTTCAGCAATATTAACAATATATAAAAGGATCTGAATGAGAATAAGTGAAATGAAAATGAAAAATAAATGACAGAGCATTCGCCTTTCCGCAATATTAACAATGTTTAACAATATATGAGCAAATCACTGTATACACAGTATTACAGTAAAAAATATTATATAGTGCACTAAAAATGTCAGAGAGGACAAGCAGAGAATTTGAAAAAACTAGAACAAAGAACGCTGAATTTGGAGCCCTTACCTTACAAAAGATTCAGATTATTGCACACTGGAGAGGTTTTTGTTGTAGATTCTAACAGCTGCAGGAAAGAAGGACCTGTGATACCTCTCTGTCACACACTTCGGGTGGAGCATTCTGTCACTGAGAGAACTCCTCAGTGCAGTGAGGGTGTGTTGGAGAGGGTGAGTGCCTAAGTCCATGGTCGCAGACAGTTTGGCCATAGTCCTCCTCTCCACCACCTCCTCCACAGGCTCAAGAGGATATCCCAGGACCGAGCTGGCCTTCTTTATCAGTTTGTCCAGCCTCCTCCTGTCAGCTGCTGTGATGCTGCTCCCCCAGCAGAGCACTCCATAAAAGATGGCAGAGGCCACAACAGAGTCGTAGAAGGTCCTCAGGAGTACCCCCTACACCCCAAAAGACCTCAGCCTCCTCAGCAGATAGAGTCTGCGCTGATCCTTCTTATAAAGTGCAGCAGTGTTAACAGTCCAGTCCAGTTTATTGTTGAGGTGAACACCCAGGTACCTGATGACTTGGCCTGATGATGCCCCTGAGCAGCTGCACGGCTGCTTTCAAAGGACTAACTGGGACATTTCCGAACACCCAGACCTGGAGGTGTTCACAGAAAGTTGTTTGTGCTACGTCAAAAACTGCACAGACAATGTCACAGTGGACAAGACCATCCGGGTGTACCCTAAGAGCAGCTGAGGGCTTTGTTCAGGCGGCGGCTGCTCGCTGTGGTCATCAGAAACATGTCTAGACTGAGAGAGACCTCCGAGTATGAAGAGGAGCTGCAGCAACAGAGGAGACTGCAGCGTGTGATCCAGACACCTGAGACCCACCCCGAGTTGAAAATTGAAGTTGGATGCCCCCAGTGTGAACAGTTATTTAGCTCCTGTAATAATAAATTTATTTGCACTTCTGACTAGTTTGTGTTGCTCTAAATCAGCTGTATACGAAGTAGTGTTAGACTTATACTTACACTTACTTATTCTTCATGTGATATTTGTGAACAACAATGCAAGATGTGCTAACAGCAGCTAACAATAGCCTGGTCGATCGATGCGTTTTTTTTCCGACTTCAACTGGAACGCCGATAAGTCAGAGATGACGTCACTCCTATTTCCTAGTTCCCAGTTCCGAGGTTAATGGAACACAGCAAAAGCTCCGGAGAGCAGGTAAGCCTGCTTTCATCATTCAGCAAGTGTCAACATGTCGGAGCTGCGACAAGAATCACCAAAGACCATATAAGGCAGGAGGTCAGCTCATGATGATCTTTGTGACCTTGTAGTGTCTAATTTTTTTCAGTAAATACTGAATGAGTTGGCTTGTAACTTCTGCGTAGAAATGGCAGCAAAGATGAAAAGCAGATGTGAAAATGTGTGCTCTTGCAGGTCAAGGAAGCACGAACGTAGGAAAACTCCACTTTTGACAAGTGACGTTTATTAAAGTTACACGAGGTGAACAATAACAAATTTGAGTTGCTTTGTGTTGCAACGCCGCAACAACTGAAGCTCAAGTTGATTTATGAATGCTATGTAGCCTGATGGGGAGGGATTCGCTCTGTCTTCCAGAAGGTTCCTCCCCATCTCCCTTCGATAATCACATTCTTTCAGTACTTCATTACAGTGGTGTAATTGCCCTGCTTATAGGCCCATATACACTCCCATGGACTCAAAACTTTATTTATTTTGGCAATTAAGGTAAAATGAGAGGTCAGTCATTATTTTATGGTTTGCTCAAAATGGCTGAATTGATCCAAAATGGCTTCCCCTTTAGGCCCAAATATGGTCGTGCCTTCCTGTCCCCTATTGGGTACAGAGTGTCCTGTACATAGGGTGCATCTCAAAGCTCCAAAGTTTTATCCTTGCTTCCTCCACTTGCGTCGTTTACTTGCGTCTAAGTCCCGCCCACCAGAGATGGATGCCAAAGATGCGAGGAAACGATGAGATTCATTTTAAGAGAAATGAGACGTCCTCTCCTCTGCAGCATCACATGAAGAGACGTCTTTTAGTGATGATGGCGTCACAGCTGGATCTGTTTGTTTGAGCGCACAGGAGAAACTGAATTAAGGAAAATAATGTAAACTCCAGGGCGCTAGACCGCGGTAAATTAATATACACATTTACATCAGGTTAACATGAATATGTACATGAATGAAAAAGAAAAATGTCACGTTTCCCAGGCCCAGAATGATAGGAGTTTTTAATTGTTATATTGCGGCCACTTTGTGTTCATAAATAATGTTTTTATTCTGCACTAACCACTTAAACCCCCCTCTATGCACATTTATATAGAATAAAAATGTAAAGGCCTAAGATAAAAATGTACAGTTCACCACTTTCACTGCTTGGTTTTATCAGGAACTACATAAAACATTCTTTTTGTTAATGTGCATTATAATCTGCCTGACTATGGGTACTATTGGGTGCTGATATTTGTCAATGAGCATCTCTTTTTTTATTTGTTATTGTCCATGTTTGCTGTTTGTAAATGTATGTATGGTCTGGGTGGACTGCAAAAACTGTATTGCCCTTTGGGAAAAATAAAGTTGTCTAATCTAATCTCATCTAAAATGTGTTTTCCTGAACAGACCTGTCTGCTGTAGCAGCCTCACAGTTACAGACACAAACACAAACAACACAGATAAATCATGACAGACAACAGATGGAAAAACTGGAAAGAACTGCCCCATGATAGTGTTCAATATTTTCTGTGATATCAATCTGACCAGCTAAGAATTCTTTTAAATGATGAGTCAAATATTTCTTTGCACAGTGAAGACAATAAAAAAAGAGATAAAAGAGACACTGAAATTTAGTAACTGCTCACAGTTTGAGGGAACATTAGAGCTACACATTGGCTGCTTTGAGTGAAATGTGGATAAACTCATTACAATGACTCCCAAAAGTTGCTAATTACACTTTAACACTTTCTCTTGTGCCATGGTGTTTTCATTTCACACATGTGGGCAGCTGACGCTTTATAGCCGGCTGCTGATACGTCACAAGGGGGCGTGTCTGTCAGTGAAAAGACTTCCGCAATGCCTGCACTTGAGTTTCCTCAATTATCCCTCCTTCAGATCAGTTTCCTCTAGGGGTGTCCCGATACAACTATTTCACCTCCGATACGATACCGATATTGTAGCCTTGAGTATTGGCCGATACCGACATCAATCCGATACGATATCAGCAGGAATCATTCAGACTTTTATTACCTATTTTGTAGTATGGACTGTAAGAAAAGGCTTGATCAGGTCAGATTACTCAAACAGAGAACAGTAGTCAGCAATAGTAGGTATGAGAAAAACTGACCCATTTGTTATTAACCAATAGGTTAAATAAATTTTAACCTTAAACATAAGAATATACTACAGTTAAAACAACATGCATAAAAAATATTAGAAGACCCTGAAAAGTGAACTCAATAAATCAAACAAAAACATATTTCACCAATTGCAAAATAACCACTGTGTTGAACTTAAACATAAGCATATTCTACAACTGAATAAAATAAAAAATAAATATAAAATATATTAAAATGGACTGCTTGTATAGGAGGGCTGATATCGGAGATTTAGGATGCAGGCCGATATAATCCGATATTTGTTTTTTTGACCGATATCCGATATCAATATCGGATCGGGACATCCCTAGTTTCCTCTCTCCTCTGTCTCCCGAGCGCATTTGGCACTTTGGGACATTCTTCAATACTGGTCCTCACAAAGTACTTCCAGTGTCGCGGAGAAGAGAGGAGACTGCACATTGGGACGCACCCATTCTACATACACTGTATCACAGAAGTGAGTACACCCCTCACATATTTCCAAATATTATATGATATCTTTTCATGGGACAGCAGTGAGGTAATGAAACTTTGACAGTGTACAGTAGTGAGTGGGCAGCTTGTTAAACAGTTTAAATTCACTGTCCCCTCAAAACATTTGCAAGTTAACAAAACTATTAAACCACTAATGCAACAATTAAACAACACCTCGAGGTGACTAAAGAATCACCTCTACATTACCATAAACATAAACCAAAATCTAAACACTCTCAGCACTAAGCTGATGTGGCAGTTTGAAGGCGGCTGATCCGGGGATTCCTTCCTCGCCGCGGTGACGTCACTGAGCGCTTTTTATCGGGCCTTTTCCCTCCTCCACAAACAATCACAGGCATTGGCGATGTTCTCAGTCCAATTGGAGGCAGGAACGGCACACCTGATAAACGCACACACGCACACACTCAGTCACACAGAGGGCGCAGGAGAACCCTCGCAACACAGTCACACACAGGAAAAGCCACAATACAAAACAAAATACGACCAGGGTCGTAACACCCCCTTTCCCAAAAATGAAACATACCCCTAAAATGTTGAATCAAATTTGGAAAAGGTTAAACAGAGTCGGAAAGATCAGCGCGGGAGGCGCTGCTTCGAATGGAGCATCAGCTTCAGAAATGAATTAACAAACCAATCCTCATCTAAGAGGCGATACTCCGCGGAGGAGTCTTGAGCGAGGCTGGGTACCTGCAGTCGGTACTTATCAGGTACCACAACCTGGCTTGCTGAATGCAGCCCTCTCGAGTCAGCGCTCCCACGGATCATCACACCATCTTCAAAAGACAGATCATAGTCATTAATAACATTTTCACCAGGTGCATGACACACAGGCACAGGTAGATCATTGTCATGACCAGCGATCATTTTTTCTCCTGACACTTTGGAGCACAGGTCGGAGTCAACAGGACACAAATTTACAAGGACACACAATTACTCCCGTCATTCACATTATTCAAAACTGACACAGGCAGATTTGATGCGTCACCCATTTCATAAGTCTGCGAAAGCGCAGGGAACACAGGAGGCACTAACGGAGCAGGAGGAGGGTCGGGGGTGGACGCACCGGCAACGGCGTAATTAATATCCGAAAATGGAGGAAACACTTTTCCTCCCGCTAAATCGTTTCCGAGAACAAACGAGACTCCACTTACCGGAAACCGTGGACCCACGGCAACTTTGACTTGTCCCGTCACAACAGACAAGTGCAAGTGAACCAAGTGCACCGGAGCTGGAACAACGCTCATTTCAACTCCCTGCACAAACAAATCAGATTTACAGGATGTCTTGTCAGACAGAGGCAAGTCATCCTGAAGCAAAAACGAGTGAGACGTGGCAGTATCTCTCAAAATGGTGACGGGAACTTTATCTTTTTCCACGCCAGTCAAAGAAACAAAACCCTGCGAAATGAACGGCTTAAAGCACGGATCAATTTCTGACTGTAACTCAGGGTGCGACACAGAATTTGTCAACACAAACGGTGGAGCACGCGCAATAAGACCCACACCAGAGGGTGATTTACTTTGTTTTTTCTTTAGTTTATGGCACGCAGCAATTAAATGTCCTGGCTCGTGACAATAAAAGCACTCACGGTCCTCACCTGTAACCGGAGGTGCGCTTTTACGCACGAGCGTTGGTGATCCAAGTTTGCACTTCAGTGAAGAGTTTGGACTGCACGGGGTCGGAGCAGAAAACACTGATTTATGGGTTAATATAAACTCATCGGCCAAAACGGCAGCATTTGGTAAAGAGGTGACTTTCTGCTCATTTAAATAAACCACAATGCGGTCTGAGAGGCAGTTTTTAAACTCCTCCAGCAAAATCAGCTCTCTAAGGTCCTCATGGGATTTAATTTTACACGAGTTACACCACTTATCAAAAAGGACGCTCTTCTCACGCGCAAACTCTACATATGTTTGGTTGGCAGTTTTTAAGGTTTGCCTGAACTTTTGCCTGTAAGCTTCAGGCACCAGCTCGTAGGCCTGAAGCACAGTTTTTTTCAGTACATTATAATTTAGACTCTGTTCGATGGACAAAGTCGCGCACACTTCTTGTGCTTTTCCCACAAGTTTGCATTGAAGCAGCAGTGACCAGAACTCTTTAGGCCAGCTCAAAAGTGCTGAAATAGGAATCGACCTCTGATTCACAAAAAGGAGGAACCAGAGCAATGTGCTTACTGATATCAAACGCCGGAGAGGCAGAATAAAGACTCTGATTCACAGACACAGGGGTGGAGGCTGCGGGTGCTCCTCGCTCAAGCTCCAAGGCCCTGATTCTGAGGTGCATAGCCTGCGCCTCAAGCCGCTTGTTCTCGGTCTCTACCTCCTTGATGCAGAGGGCGAAGCGGAGGTCCGCAGTGGTCATACCAGAGACCGGATCTAGCTCTGTGCCAGTGGGGAGTGCGCCAGCAGCCTCCACTGCTTTCGCCTCCTCCACAGGCCTTTTCAGAGGTGGCAGAGAGCCGAGGCAGCACACTCTTCTCCACCAATTGCTCACAGAGAATTTGTTTAATTTCTGCCTTTCTAGCACTATACGAAATTTTCACATCATAACAATTAGCAATAATTAACAAATCTGCTTTTTTACATTTGTCAATTTTGTCCCAAGAGGGATTGGTCACGAAGCTGTCCGATGAAACTCCATATCCAAAATTTCAAATTTTGCTCGTCCCACACCAACAATTCCCCACACACCAAAATAAAACTGCCAACCAAGAAATCACTTTACTTTCCACGAATACGAGAAAACAGTAGGACGAGCCCCCAATTCATGTTATGCCCCGTATAGGGGTGGCCAAGACACAACATGAAATAAACCTGTTTCCACCGAGTTCAAACAGCCACTGGAGCCAGTCAACAGGATAAACTGTGAAACGATATGATTTATTTGCAAGTTAACAAAACTATTAAACCACAAATGCAACAATTAAACAACACCTCGAGGTGACTAAGGGATCACCTCTACATTACCATAAACATAAACCAAAATCTAAACACTCTCAGCACTAAGCTGACGTGGCAGTTTGAAGGCGGCTGGGATTCCCTCCTCGCTGCGGTGACGTCAGTGAGCGCTTTTTATCGGGCCTTTTCCCTCCTCCACAAACAATCACAGGCATTGGCGATGTTCTCAGTCCAATTGGAGGCAGGAACGACACACCTGATAAACGCATCCTGACGCACACACTCAGTCACACAGAGGGCGCAGGAGAACCCTCGCAACACAGTCACACACAGGAAAAGCCACAATACAAAACAAAATACGACCAGGGTCGTAACAAACACATAGGCACACAGTGGAGCCCAAAGTGCTTCCACACAGTGCTGCCCAGATGACGTTGTTGTTTGCTTGAAGTGGCTTCACCTGTCCTCCATTTCCTTAAAGTTTCTTCTTAGTTTATTTGTTTCCAGCAGAAAAGTGCAGCTGTTGTTGAGATCAAAGGAGCACTGGTCTAATGAGTTTCACAGAGGGCTCACTGATCCAGGCACCCTAATGTGATGTTCATCTTTTTATTTTTTATTCACATGTTTTTTTACAATAGAGTACAAATTTCTACCTCCGAGCTTGTACAGGCGTTTCAGTGTCAGGTCATGGCCCTAGTAGACATACAGTACTTGTGGTTTATCTTATGGCATTCGATGTATGGTGAGAATGAATGTGCAGTGTTGCTAATTCTCATGTGTATTTCTATGTTTTCCCTCAGATTTCCAGCAGCTGTTGGTGATTAAAGAACAGCCTGTCCCCGGAAAGACTGAGGAAGAAGAAGAAGAGAAGCCTCAGTCTGTGCAGCTTTATCAGATAGAAAACAGCGCTGTAGAAGAGGATTGTGGATTTGAAGATGTGGAAATGGGACTTGTTCCAGGGACACACTTTCAGACAGAGTTAGAGGTCAAGACTGAAGACTCCTCTGAAGCTGAGATTGACAAAAGTAATGATTTGGGAGGGAACAGAGACAATCTACCAGATTTTAAAGGTATGAAAATAAATCTGATGAGAAGGCGACAGCCTAATGAGAAACTTTGGAACTGCTCTGAGAGTGGTCAAAGATTCAGAGATATATATTCACTGAAAAACCACATGTCAATTCACAGTGGAGAGAAACCCTTCAGCTGTTCTGAGTGTGGGAAATCATTTCCACAGAAACGGAGTCTGGGCAGACACATGTTGACCCATGCAGTAGAGAAACCCTTCAGCTGTTCAGAGTGTGGGAAATTATTTACAAAGAAACAGAATCTGGTTAGTCACACGTTGACCCATACACGAGAGAAACCCTTCAGCTGTACGGAGTGTGGGAAATCATTCAAATCCAAACAGATTGTGGACGGACACATGTTGATTCATACAGGAGAGAAACCCTTCAGCTGTTCTGACTGTGGGAAATCATTTACACAGAAACAGAGTTTGGCTAAACACTTGTTGACCCATACAGGAAAGAAACCTTTCAGCTGTTCAGAGTGTGGGAAATCATTCAAATCCAAAAAGAATCTGGAAGGACACATGTTGATTCATACAAGAGAGAAACCCTTCAGCTGTTCTGACTGTGGGAAATCTTTTAGACAGAAACGGAGTCTGGACATGCACTTGTTGACTCACATGGGAAAGAAACCCTTCAGCTGTTCTGAGTGTTGGAAATCATTCACATCCAAACAGAATCTGAATAAGCATATGTTGACTCATACAGGAGAGAAACCCTTTGGCTGTTCTGAATGTGGGAAATCATTTAGAGACCAACAGATTCTGAATAGGCATATGTTGATTCATTCAGGAGAGAAACCCAACAGCTGTTCTATGTGTGGCAAATCATTTAGGCAAAATTCGAGTCTAGCTAGACACCTGTTGACCCATACAGGAGAGAAACCCTTCAGCTGTTCTGAGTGTGGGAAATCATTTAGAATCAAACAGCATCTGAACAGTCACATGTTGACTCATACAGGAGAGAAACCCTTCAGCTGTTCTGAATGTGGGAAAACATGTAGAGACCAACAGAGTCTGGACAGACACATGTTGATTCATACAGGAAAGAAACCCTTCAGCTGTTCTGAATGTGGGAAATCATTTCGACAGTATAACGCTCTGACTCGCCACTTATTGAGTCATGCTGGAGAGAAACCTTTCAGCTGTTCAGAGTGTGGGAAATCTTACGTGACCAAACAACTTCTGGATTGGCACATGTCGATTCATACTGGAGAGAAACCCTACAGCTGTTCTGAGTGTGGGAAATTATTTAGGAGGAATGGGACTCTGGCTCGTCATATGTTGATTCATACAGGAAAGAAACCCTTCAGCTGTTCTGAGTGTGGGAAATTATTTAGATGGAATGGAAGTTTGGCCACACACATGATGACTCACACGGGAGAGAAACCCTTCAGCTGTTCTGAGTGTGAGAAATCTTTTAGAGAGAAACGGAGTCTGGCCACACACATGTTGACTCACACGGGAGAGAAACCCTTCAGCTGTTCTGAGTGTGGGAAATCATTTAGACAGAAACGGAGTCTGCCCAGACACATGGTGATTCATACGGAGTGAAACCCTTCAGCTGTTCTGTGTGTGGGAAATCATTCATACCTAAACAGAATCTGGACAGACACATATTGACTTATCGCACAGAAAAGTCCCTCAGCTGTTCTGAGTAGGGCAAAATATATCTACAGGAAATTGCACTGGAAACTCACAAGTTGATAAGCATCAGAGAAAAACCTTTCAGCTTTTCTAAGTGTGGTTCAGAATTTTGACACAGTTAAGCTCTAGTCACTCACATGTTGGCTTCTAGCAGAGAGAAACTTCTCGGCTCCTTTGTAAAAAATAACTTTCAAACTCACATTCTCTGGAAAATTACATGTTTATCATGTACGAGTCAGATACCATGCTTCCAATTCGTTCCAATTCCAATTGTGGAACTATTTGGCTGCACTGAGTGTGTTAAATCATTTACAGAAAAGATAGTCTGACTGCACATTTTAAGGTCCTCAAAAATATCTAGTTGATTTGGTTTTCCATTTGTGTCGTTCTGCTTGTCATGGACTCAGTAATGACGCAAGACATGAAATGAAAAAAAAAAAGAGTTTGTGTTTCCCTGTAAAGACCAGGGTGTGAGGATTCCTCCTTCTCATTCCTCACTCTCCCCCCTCCCTCTCTGCCTTCCTGCTCTGCTGCTCTGTGAAGAGACGTGGCCTCCTGAAGCCTCTCCACTGCAGCTCCACACCTGTGTCCTGTTACTCCTTAACAACGCTCCCTACTTAACTCACTCTGTGGCTCACATGCAGTTGTCAGTGGATTCCACTTCTGCTGTGGTTTGTTCTGGCCATTTCTCCTCAGCTCTCCTCATAAACTCAAAACTGCACTGGCCTTAAGCTTTTTTGCAGCTCCCGCCTGGAGCCTAGCTTGTGTTGGTGATTTGTTCTGGATGTGCATTAAGTATTTCAACTTTTTGAAACTTAGCATTTTTTATCTGCTCCCTTTTTCACAGTGCTTCTCAACAAGCCCTGACCACTGCTTACATCTGTATATACTCACTGCTGTCACCTGACACTGTTGTTTTTCCTGCCTTGTATTGTCCCAGCAATAAAGTCACTATCAACTTTTATCTGCCTCCTCCTTGAAGCTTTTGGGTCCAAAATTAAAACTGAAGGGACAATTCCTGAACACAGAAGATAACCAATTGAGCAGATAAGAGGGCCAGCCTTGATTATTTTATGAAAGATACAAAAGCGTCATTATTTTTGGCTCAGTCAATATGATATGATGTTCAGATTTTTGTTCCCTTTTCCAAAATGTGTGAAACTTTTAACAATGAGATCAGTCCTTATCACCAGTGTTGCTACCAGGCACATGGGAGCAATGAGTGCCTTGGGCCTCGAGCTACCCCACTACAAAAACTTAAACTATCCCTTTGGTGCTTAATATAGTGGAGGCAGTTAAGTCAATATTTCAAAGGAATCGTGCACTTGGTGATACAAGCATCAAATTTGGCACAAATGATGTCCAGGATGTACTTTCCAAGAAAAGATGGCCGCCATTCGGAATGGGTTCAAACAGCGTTTGACCTATTTTGATGGCTTATACATCAAATTATACATTTTCAAGTATGAGAAATCCTATTCCACATTTAGAATAACAAAATAATCAAGTTTCCGATGGATGTAAAATATGCATATTGCATTTCAGTGATGTAGTTGTAATTTTATTTCTTTTTTCAAAAAGGACACCAAAAAACCGAATGGTTGAGTAATTTTCTGAAAGATGTGTTAATGACATTAGTTTCACTCTTGGCTTTTGGACCAGTAAACTACTTGTAGGGAAGGCCACGTAGAGGTTGTCTTTGTCTCCCCCAATGTTTTTTTTCTTTATTTTTCTTATTTCATTTTAGTAAGCAAAAAAAAAGCAAAACAGAAAACACATCTAAGCATAGGCTGCATGTTGTACGATGTTCAGCAACTCAAACATGGCTGGTAATCATGGCTTCTTTCAGTCTTCACATTCACAGGCACACAACTGCGTACATTTCAGGCCGAAGCAATAACATTTGCATCTTCCTCTGCACTCAGTCTTGCAGCTGCATTTTGTTCACTGCTCACAAGTCGCCACAATAGGTGGAAGGTTTGTCCATAACACTTGCCAGACCTCACCATCTTTTTTTCCAGCTCCAGTTGGCAGGACTTTCGGCCTGCATTTTTCACACTGTTGCCTGGCCCCTTATGCAGGCAGCTTAGAAGGTAGACCGTTTCAAATGCTGAAGAAGGGATGCGCTTGTTGTCGGAATGGCATCATAAGACCTTTGCTTCCGCGCAAACGTCTTGCCTCATCAACCTTTCCTGTAGTGCTCTGCGTGTCATACATAGTGATGACAAACTTCTCAATTATGTTGAGATGATGTTGAGTTTTGCATCTTCTATGATAGCTGGGTACAGGCTGAGCTTTTTGAAGACAGGGCTCACTTCAGACCTACCATGCTTGACATGACATACGCAGTTGTGTGCCTGTGAATGTGAGGACTGAAAGAAGCCATGATTACCAGCTATGTTTGAGTTGCTGAAAATCGTACAACATGCAGCCTATGCTTAGATGTGTTTTGGCCTTCCCTACAAGTAGCTTACTGGTCCAAAAGCCAAAAGTGAAACTAATGTCATTAACACATCTTTCAGAAAATTACTCAACCATTCTGTTTTTCTGGTGTCGTTTTTGAAAAAAAGAAACAAAATTACAACTACATCACTGCTGAAATGCAATATGCATATTTTACATCCATCGGAAACATCATCAAGAGAGTGTTTTTCGTTTAATTCCCATTTTATCATCACAGTACTCGATTATTTTGATATTCTAAACGCAGTTGGATTTCTCATACTTGAAAACGTATAATTTGATGTATAAGCCATCAAAATAGGTCAAACACTGTTTGAACCCATCCCGAATGGCGGCCATCTTGAAAGTGGCAGCCATCTTTGATTTTCAGCTGGAAAAAAAAATCTGAAACACAAAGGCAGACACTGATGTCATATTCAGTGATCACTGACACATGGAGGCCCTGCAGCAGGAGTGGAGAGAAGAAAAGACCAAGAAAAGCTTCTTCCTCTGTTCCTGCGTGGGTTTCTTCTGGGCTTCCTGCTTTCCTCGCACAGAGTAAAATCAGAGTCCTCAGGTTAATTGAATCCATCAGTATCACTCAGAAAATGTCTACTTGTGAGACTTAATGAATTTGCGGTGAGTAGGATGGGTAGAGTCCAGAGTAGAAAGAATTTTAGCATATGAATACTGTGCACAAGGCATATTTACTTTAGAGGTCTGCAAATTTCATTGCACATATGTAATAATTAGACTAAGTTTTTATTTCTTTGAAAGTACCTAAAAGTTCATGAGAACTTCTTTAAAATAATGTCCAAAATTTATTGTCGCAGGTCACAATTGGTAGGTTCCTGTTTTTCCAGTTTCTTTGAAATTTACTCCAAATTGCAAGGTAAGAAGGTGACGATTAGCAAATCTATTTGAAATTAAATCACAACCCATCACCAAGTGTTTTTAGAAGTATCCCAACATTTCTGTTATTTCCAGAGAAGCAGGTGATAAATAGCTGCTTAGTTCTTAAATACAGAAGTTAGGTTCATTTTTTCCTCTGATTATTACCCTTGAAATATTCAGTAAATAATTTAATTTCCCAATAAGCAGTTGATAGTTAGCTCTTTGTTATTTAATTTCACCAAGATCTTTAGTACCGAGTTTGTTGACATGCATAATTGAGATCACATGCAAAATAGAGATGAATGATATACCTTTATGATTAGGCCTATAATGTTTTACATGATACAATTGAAGGCTTCAGATGTGATAATCACCAAAAGTGGGGTTGTAAATTGGCCTTACCTGATTGTGATAGACACTGTGAGAACAGGACCACTGCAAAACAGAATCTGGCACAGTTGACGGCCTTGTTGTCAAATGACAAACAGGTTCACTTACCTCATGTGCAAATTCTGCATAACTGGCAAGTATTCATTTAACTATAACTGACAACTATCTTCCACTGGACAGGCCAGTTAAATTTCCTAATTTCTGCAGAGATGACATGTGGAGTGAGTTGTACCTTAATTTCCAACTTGTTTAAAGAGATCATAACATGCTAATTACCAATACCACTCCATAATCAATAATCAAGTTACAAATCACCCATCTTATAGTCTCATTCATTGCTTGTTTATCAAGGATGGATGTCTTTGCACCACTCAAGTTAAACATTCCCTTTTATTTCCAGGTACCGCTTACAAATTAGTTTGAAAACATAAAACAGTGAGAACTGTTTTTACAAAGTTTTTTAAAATGAAAAACAGCATTACTGTCAATACTTACATACTTCTAAACAGCGCTGCAACGCCTAACAAATTGTCCAGCCACCATTTGTGCATTTTGGCCAACTGTGGTTCCCTAAAATGATCTAACACAAAACACAAATGAAGTCCCTCTAGCCTGTGTGCTGCTTTGCATGATGTAGAAATTGCTGTAGTCTGAACAGCCTTCCAGCCTTAAAAATAATCTCTCTGGTTCATTTTGAGCTGTGGGAAAATGTAACCCTTATTTAACCAGTTTGTCCCATGAAGACCTATTATATCTTTGGCCATGACAGTCGTATAATACGGTTACAGACAACACCATTATAACTAGGAAACTGAAAGAAAAAAACAAACAAACAAAAAACATCAAGTGCGCACAATGATGAGCGAGGGCTCTAGAGTACATGTCCCCACAAAATGATGTTTTTAAAAACAGGACCTGAGAAACCAGACTTGTTCCTGAAATAATACCCTAACTTTAGTGTCAGCTTTTAAGTATGTTACCAACATGGATCGACCAAATATGGATGTGTCAATCTTGCAACCGTCTTTGAAATGCTCTTTAACAATCTGATGATGTTGCTTCTATGTTTCACATATCCATACATATGTGGTACCAACTGTCTTGATTTTCTCCTCACCAGCTTCTTAGATTTTCACTCACTTTCAACAAACCAAGAACCTGGGACCTCCTCTGGGACGTAGCCCCTTGTAAACTAGAATGGAAAACTGGAAAACTGGAAAACTCCAGTTTCTGAAGTAAAGCACTAAGAAATAAATGCACACACATCTATGAGCTCTGATTAAAAGCCAGCATTAACTTAAGGCACTGAATGACTGTGAATGACATTTGTAACTTGACAACCAAACATTTTTGCAGTAAATACTGTTGTAATAACATCAATTTGAAGCGACAATATGTTAACTGTGTGTTCATTTTAATGCCAGAGAACCTAGCTGGCTAAGCAGTTAGCTAAGCACATGGCAAGACTGGTGAGCAATATAATGAAAACACTGAAGACTAAACCATCTGTGACCTTTCTGCTTTGCTCTGCTTGTCTGTGAAGAACAGCTTGATCTTTGTACATACTGTGTATAATCTTTACATGTATTTGAATATCTGTTTATAACCCTGTCCTAATCTAGCCTGAAGTGAAGGCCCTTTAACCTTTGACACAGGGTTTATCACTTTAGGTATCAGTCTTAAGTCCTCAGATATTTGCCTGACCACAGAGGTTCAGTCTTCTAAGACACAAAAATGTGAAGAATGTTTTAGTGAAACATCCTGTGCATCCTGCCATCTGTATCCTGGATGAAAACAGGCCAACTTCAGTCTTCTCATGAGCTTAAACCTAAGGACACCCCATTTATTAAAACATTTGCATCGAATACTTCAATATATCAAATCAGGGTGGCTTCAATCGTCTTCTGAGCAGATATAGTGGAATTAAAATAAATGTTTACATATCACACAACACAGGAGAATCTGGCAGGATAATCTTTGGTCCATCAGATCAGATCAGGCCTTTGTCCACTTTGGTCAGAAGTGAGTAATGGGGCCAACAATTGAACCTAAACAATGAACCTAACTTCTGTATTCAAGAACTAAGCAGCTATTGATCACCTGCTTCTCTGGAAATAGCAGAAATGTTGGGATACTTCTAAAAACATTTTGTGGAGGGTTATGATTTAATTTCAAATAAATCATTTGCTAATCGTCACCTTCTTACCTTGCAATTCGGAATAAATTTCAAGGAACTGGAAAAAACAAGAACCTACCAATTGTGACCTGCGACAATAAATCTTGGACATTATTTTAAAGAAGTTATGTGATTATTTTCACCAAATTCTCATGAAATGTCTGGGCTAATTTGAAAAAAAGATTTAAAAAAACTTTGTCTCATTATTACCTATGTGTGATGAAATTTGCAGACCTCTAAAGTAAAGTGTTACCAAGGTTTGCAGTCATAGCCTAAGAAAAATATTTGGTGAATTAGTGAAGCCTTGAGGAAGGCGGGTATAAGTATACCTTTTGTTTTCAAAAGTGAATGTAAACCAATATTGTGACTTTTCATCTACAGGTATAAGACAGTAATGCTAATTTGCTAGATCCACAACTGTAAGATATTATTTATTTGGTCACAAGTTATTAAGCAATGTATGTGGATCAGGCAAAAGTGATGCATGTGTTTGAACAGCTTTATTCACAGCTTGTAAGTCCTGTACATTTCTTAATGGTTTCTTTATGGAGCTTTCTTTACAGGAAAAATAGGTGTATTCATAGGTTAGTCCTTGCATGGCATAATGACTCCAGCTTTTAATAAGTCTGTGTTACAGGTGTAATACCTGCTATTGCATCAGACCTTAATTGATATTGTCTCTGTTTATGCCTATGTTCATTTTTCTCTTTAATTATGACAGATTTTAATACAAAGTCTTCTCTCTTTTATAAGAAAGTGTGTGTATGTAATATGTGGGGGCTGTGAGGTGGAGAGATCTTCGCACAGGCTCCTCTTCCTGTGCCGGTAAAAGCTGGTCTTCAAGATGCAACAAGTTATGCAAACAGGTGATAAACGGGAACAAGGAGTTGGCTGTGCAAGGTCATAAGAGTGTGTGTGTAAAGAATGCAGTCACAGCAATGATTATACAGGGATTCAGGATAGAGAGAGAAAAAGATGTTCAAACACATGAAAGGACTACTGTATATACAATATATACAAGAGTTGTATATATTGGTTCAAACAGTGACAGATGGTGTGATCTGAGTCTGATGTATCATCTCTAATCTCTTTGGAAGTTGTTCAGGGCTCTTTGGTTCCCATTCATTTTATCCATCTCTTAAATTTGTCATCAATTTTCCTCTTGCAGCCACGTCCAGGGAGGTTGGCTACAGTCCTGTGGACCTTAAACTTCTGAATAATCTGTGCAACTGTAGTCACAGGAACATCAAGCTTGGAGATGGTCTTATAGCCTTTACCTTTAACATGCTTGTCTATAACAACTCTCTCCTTAGCTTTCTGTGACCACATCATGATACCAAACAGCACAGTGAGAACTTTTTGGCCTTTAAATAAGCAGAATGACTGATTACAAGATTGAAAACGCCTGTGATGCTAAAAATACTTTAGTTTAAAATTCCCCTATGGCCAAAACACTTTCAATCCCCTGTAGGGCTACCATCATTTTTGTCCAGGAAAATGTCATTATTGTGTTTTAATGATTATGTTGAACCACAATTCAAAAGCAATATCTGATTTTCATTGGTTGATTTTTATAGAATTTTCTTTATTATTACTTTTGTCAGATTTATTTTTTTTCTGTGACCATTGTGGGTTTTTCTTTCATTAACGAGGGGTACCAACAATTTCGTCCACGTGTTGATCAGACCTGAAAGACGGGAAGCCCTCCGTCCTCAGACTTCAGGGAGGAGACTGGGGCGGGCCAGAGACACGTCACCTCACTGAGGACACCACGATGTTTTTCTTCTTCTCACTCTGAGCGAAGATGGCGAGGTTTGAGGAGCTGAGAGCTTTGTTCAGGCGGCGGCTGCTCGCTGCGGTCATCAGAGACATGTCTGGACTGAGAGAGACCTCCGAGTATGAAGAGGAGCTGCAGAGACAGAGGAGACTGCAGCGTGTGATCCGGACACCTGAGATAAAGCTCCGGAGAGCAGGTAAGGCTGTTTTCATTCAGCATGTGCCAACACATCGAAGCTGCGACAAGAATAACTAAAGACTAGATAAGGCAGGAGGTCAGCTCATGATGAAGATCTTTGTGTCCTTGTAGTGTCCCAGTTTTTTCAGTGAATACTGAATGAGTTGGCTCGTAACTTGTGCGCGGAAATGGCAGCTAAGATGAAAAGCAGACGTGAATATATATATCTATATATATCTATATCTATATCTATATCTATATCTATATCTATATCTATCTATATATATATATATATATATATGTATATGTATATATATATATATATATATATATATATATATATATATATATATATATATATATATATATATATATATAAAAAACGGATTGTTTTCACTAAACAGGAGCCATAAAGTCTGCAAAAGACAGCAGGCAGACAGACAATCTGGACTAAACGTCAAGGTCAGAGATACGCTGCTGCTAGGAGACGGTGCTATCAGTGGCCTGAACCATACAAGAATCCAAACATGCTGCTGTCCCAGTGCCACCGTCTCTGAGATAACAACACTCCTCCCAAAAGTTTTGTCAACACACTGAGGAGTCAAACAGCTGATCGTGCACGTGGGTGCAGTGGACATCAGAAAGGAACAGACTGAAGTCTTGAATAGGGATTTCACTAAGTTCTTCAAGGAGCTTGATAAAGTGGAGGTCAAAACATTCATCAGTGGACCTCTTCCAAACATCGACGGGAAACAAGTTCAGCCGGCTGCTTCAGCTGAACACATGGCTGTCCAAAGAGTGTGCGCACAGAGGATTTCACTACATTGAGAACTTTCATCTCTTCTGGAAACACGAGGACCTGTTCAAGGGAAGGGGTCCACACCTGTGCAGAGGTGGGAGGAGAGTGCTAATGGAGCACCTCCTCCACGCTCTGAAGCAGGACAGGGTCCTGAGCAACCAGTGAGAGAAAAGAGGAAGGAGAGAAGCACCTCTGCTGCAGTTTCATCACCAGCTGCACCACAACAGCCTGCACCGCAACAGCCTCCGCCACCACAGCCTCCACCACAACAGCCTCCACTACAACAGCCTGCACTGCAACAGCCTCTGCTACCACAGCCTCCGCCACCACAGCCTCCGCCACAACAGCCTCCGCCACAACAGCCTCCACCACAACAGCCTCCACCGAAACAGCCTCCACCGAAACAGCCTCCACCACCCCCAGTGAAGGATACAGCACCAGCTGCACCACAACAGCCTCCACCAGCCCCACAAAATGATCCAGACCCACCATTGGCACCACCTTCCCCGGGCTCCCATCACAGGCCTTGGACTCGTCTGTGAAGGCCCCAGCAGAAGTTTCAGACCCAGCAGCACCCCTATCATCTCCCCTATCCACAGACCAGCCCTGGGACCCCCAGCTACATCTACCCCCTCTAGAGACTTGTCCCTTTCCTTTTCATCCCCACCTTCCCCCATGGGCCTTCCCAACCATCTTGAAGGCCTGATCAAATCAGGGATCAAGATGGTTCCCCTCACCCCTAATATAGCAAGGTCAAGACTGTCACTAACTATTCGAGACTCTTCTCCGTATAAAATTGTGCCTCTATCGAAGTTCCTCGACAGGAACTTCGACTCCCCCTCACAAACACAAGCTCCCCCAGCCCCTCCCCCTCGGCTCTCATCTGGTCCATCACCCAAACTCCTCCCTGCTCGTCCTCCCCTGCCTGCCCCCAGAGCTGGTATCCCTCAGCGCTAGGATGAACAGGGCCTCTGCTGTCCCAGGACTTACAGTCATGATAAAGGTAATATCAAGCTGGGGCCCTGTGAGACATCATTTTCCCCTAGTGCCATATCTACAGTCACACCACATAGACTAGATTACAGAAGGACAGTTAGATTGTCCAATCAGAGAAATTTAATCCATATCCCTTGTAAGAAGATAATATCCTGTCCTAATGCAACTAATCTGAAACTTGCTGTGCTCAATGTTAGATCCCTGTCCAACAAATCATTTTTAATTAATAATTTGATCACTTCTTATAAACTTGATTTTATGTTTTTAACTGAAACATGGCTTGACAAAAACACAGGTAATGTAGTTTCAATGGAATCAACTCCACTCAACTTCAAATTTGAATCTGAAGTACGAGAAAACAAAAAGGGTGGAGGTGTCTGTGCAGTATTTAGAGATTATATGGTTACGCACAGGTTGTCATTTGGGGTGTTTTCATCATTTGAGTATGTGTCCTTTAAAATGGAGATAAGACTATCCCCGTCCATACTCTATATAGTTCTATACAAGCCCCCCCAACACTATAAAAGTTTTATTGATGATTTTACTGGGATGCTTTCAATTGTATGCACTGATTTGATAGTTTGGTCATTACAGGTGATTTTAATATACATGTGGATAATGTCTGTGACAGAAATGCTAAAGAGCTCAGTGCTGTCCTTGAAACCTTTGGCCTGACTCAGCATGTGTGTGAACCCACCCATAACAGAGCACAGCACACTCTGGACCTGCTCATTACAAAAGGGGTTAATATTTCAAATGTCAATGTGGTTGATGTTGCCCTGTCTGATCATTTCTGTGTCTTCTTTGACCTGTTTGTTTCTCCCACACCACCGGCTGGTCCTGCAGTAGTACAGAGGAGACACATAAATAACAGCACAGGTGCTCTGTTCCTGGAAATGATTAACTTTGAAAATGTATCATTTCCTAATGTTGATGATTTGTTGAGCTCTGTTACTTCAAGTGATTTGAATGTTCTGGACACCATTGCCCCTGTGAAAGTTAAAATGGTTAAAAATAAGCAGAAGTCACCATGGAGGAATGACGACTCAGTCAGGGCACAGAAAAGGGAGTGCCGGAGGGCCGAGCGGAAATGGCGAAAGTCAAAACTCCATGTTCATTACGAAATTTATAAAGAAAAGTTGAACATGTTCAATCATCTTACATAGAACAAGGGAGATGTACTTTTCTGAAATTATTGGAAACTGCAGTAACAACTCGCGTGTCTTATTTGCAACAGTGAACAGATTAACAAATCCTCCAGCTCAACTGCCATTGGAATTAATCTCCACATCTAAGTGTAATGAGTTTGCAGTCTTCTTTTGCAACAAGGTTCAGCCTATTAAAAATTCCATCAATTCCACAGCACCAATAACAACCCTGCAGCCACCTAAACACTTCGAGCTGACACATTTTACACCTGTAACTGACAAAACTGTCCAAGAGATCATCACCAGTCTGAGTTCATCCACATGCTGCCTCGATGTGTTACCTACTAGATTTCTGAAGTCCGTGCTGAGCAGTTTGTTACCTCCACTCACTCAGATAGTTAACATGTCACTCCAATCTGGAACATTCCCAAAGGCCTTGAAAACTGCGGTCATAAAGCCTCTCCTAAAGAAGAGCAGTCTTGATGCCACAGTACTGAACAACTACCGGCCCATCTCAAATCTGCCGTTCTTAGGCAAAGTCCTTGAAAAAGTTGTTTACCAACAGCTCACTGACTTTCTCCTAATGAACAACTCATTCGATGTTTTCCAGTCAGGTTTTAGACCCCATCACAGCACTGAGACCGCTCTTATCAAGGTGACAAATGACATCCGCCTGAACACTGACGCAGGCAAAGTCTCCGTCTTAGTCCTGCTAGATCTGAGCGCTGCTTTTGACACTGTTGATCATGAGATCCTTTTACAGAGACTAAAGGATTGGGTGGGCATCTCGGGGACTGCCCTACATTGGTTGAAGTCCTGTCTAGAAGGCAGGAAGTACTTTGTAGAAATTGGTAACTGTGTCTCAGACCACATGGCCTTGACTTGTGGGGTGCCCCAGGGGTCAATCCTGGGACCCCTCCTGTTCAATCTCTACATGCTGCCTTTAGGCCAGTTAATACAATGTACTAATGTATCCTGCCACAATTATGCAGATGACACTCAGATCTATGTCTCACTGACAGCAGGTGAATATGGACCAGTGGATTCACTCTGTCACTGCATCCAACAGGTCAGTGTGTGGATGCATAGCAGGTTTCTCCAGCTAAATTCAGACAAGACTGAAGTCATCGTGTTTGGTCCACAGAAACAAAGAGAAAGTGTCAGCAGTCACCTCCAGTCTCTCTCTCTAAAACCTACAAATCAGGTTAGAAATCTCGGGGTAATAATGGACTCAGACTTGAATTTTAACAGCCATATAAAATCAATAACATCAGCAGCCTTTTACCATCTAAAAAACATCGCCAAAATCAGAGGTATAGTGTCTAAACCTGACCTAGAGATACTTATCCATGCATTTGTCTCTAGTAGGTTAGATTACTGTAACGGCCTGCTCACTGGCCTCTCCAAACGAGCCATAACACAGCTGCAGTACATCCAGAACGCTGCTGCTTGGGTCCTGACCAGAACCAGGAAGTACGAACACATTAGTCCTGTGCTCAGGTCCCTACACTGGCTTCCAGTGGCTCAGAGAATAGACTTTAAAGCAGCTCTGCTTGTGTACAAATCTCTCCATGGCCTAGCACCAAAGTACATCTCTGACATGTTAGTGCCATATGAACCATCTCGGACTCTGAGGACCTCAGGGGCCGGCCTTCTCCTGGTGCCTAGAGTCAGGACTAAACATGGAGAATCAGGGTTTCAGTTTTATGCAGCTAAAATCTGGAACAGTCTCTCTGAAGATGTGAGACAGGCCTCTACTCTGACAATGTTCAAATCTAGGCTTAAAACAGCTCTGTTTAACTGTGCATATGACTGAAAGTATCTTATCTGCACTCTTCTTTTTAAATTTATTTTATAATGATTAATGTTGATTTTATTTTGTATTGTGATTTTTTTTAAAGTCATTTTATAATGATTATTGTTGATTCTATTTTGTATTGTGATTTTAATGCATTTTTCTTGTTCTGTAAAGCACTTTGAATTGCCTTGTGTATGAATTGTGCTCTACAAATAAACTTGCCTTGCCTTGCCTTGCCCATATATATATTTATATATATATATATATATATATATATATATATATATATATATATATATATATATATATATATATATATATATATATATATATATATACATATATATATACATATATATATAAATACATATATATACATATATATATATACACACACACATATATATATATATACATATATATACATATATACATATATATATATATATATATATATATATATATATATATATATATATATATATATATATATATATATATATATATATATATATATATATATATATATATACATATATATGTATGTATATATACACACACACACACACACACACACACATATATATATATATATATATATATATATATATATATATATATATATATATATATATATATATTAGATAGATCGATAGATCGGTTTGGTGTTCCTACAGTCAACAACAGTTAAGTTACTACAGTTCTGATATTCATTACCTATTTATGAATATACTTCTCTATGTAAAAGCTATGTTATTGAATTTAATGATGATATTATAATAATTTATTGATCTCGCGCAGAGCTGTATTATAAACTGGCTTTGTCTAGTGGCTTTGGTGCCACTATAGTCAACAACAGCAAAGTTATTGCAGTTTTTAAAGTCATTACCTATTAATAAATACACAGTACAGTATGTCAACAATAATAATTAAAAAAAAACAGATGGCATTAAAAACTATTTCTTAAATAACCTAAATCTTAAGAAACTATGACATGTACTATAAACAACCTATGGTCATTTATGTGTGCTGTGATTTTGAAGAAGTTATATGTCCTTATGGTTAAGTTATTGAATTTACATTTACACTATTACTCCAATGTGGTAATTTGCCATCGGTCCCTAAACTGGCGAGCCAGCCATCACTGCAGTTCATTGAGACAAAGTGAAGCTTTCTGGCTCAAAAGAGGCGCATTTGGAGGAAAACGAGGTTGTAGCTCACAGTCTTTGTCACAAAGATTAAAATGAAGGGCCGGGTTGGGAACTACGTTGATTAATTGACCCGAAATATGAGTTTATATCAAATTTTCGAGTTTATAAAGTCGCAAATTTGCAACTTTATAAAGTCACAAATGTACGACTTTTTTAAGTCATAAATATGTGACTTTATAAACTCAAAAAATTCGAGTTTTTTTCTCGAAGATTTTAGAGTTTTCATTTATTTTTTTATTTCTTCAAGTGGCCCTAATACGCCGTCGTAAAAATGAGAGGTATTTCAGTCATTATTTTAGGGTTTGCGCAAAATGGCTAAATATTTCCAAAATGACTTCCCCTTTAGGACCAAATATGGTCGTGCTTTCCTGCCTCTCTGGGTACAGTGTTCTGTATGCAAGGAGATTGTTTAGTACAGTATTTTCTTCCTTAGAATACTTGTCTTTTGTTTAATAATTGCAACTTTATACATCAATGAGTGTTTCAGATGTCTTAAAGACAGTTTTGTTTGCTGATGATACAAATGTATTCTGTTCAGGTAATAGTTTAAATGAGGTTCTTACAATGGTTAACTCAGAAATGGGTAAATGAATGTCATGGTTTAACATAAACAAGCTATCATTAAATCTCAGCTAAACAAAAATAATGTTCGGGAACTGCAGGAAAAGTACACCAAAAATTTCTAATTAATGGGGTGAACACTGACAGGGTAACAGAAACCAAACTTCTTGGGATAATAATAGATGAAAATCTTAACTGGAAACCGCACATAAAACATCTACAATCCAAGTCGCAAAAATGATTGCCATATTAAATAAAGCAAAACAGGTTCTGAACGGTAAATCACTGCACATTCTGTATAGTTCTCTAGTTTCATCATATTTAACCGACTGTGCTGAGATTTGGGGTAACACCTTCAAGACCCCACTCCACTGAAACATATTTTTGTTCTGTTCAAATAAAAAAATGTGTGGGAAAGTTGTAGCTTTCCTGCTGAACTTTGCTGGATCTTATAGTGTAGAACTCGCTGCAGGTGATCGGTAAGAATCACACGTCATTAATTTCCTTTGCTTATTTATTGCCACCACACTCACATGAATCCTGTCCTCTGATGAATCAGTGGTTCTGTTCAGAGTATACATAAAAACAGATCAATCTTATCAGATTTCTTCACTAACAGGACAGTGTACAGCAGAGAAAAAAACAACAGGCTTCTGAACATATCAAATGAGCTCGTTCAGTTACATTAGTGAGGCAGTACTGTGATCTACTGGACATAATACACAGTGACCACCTATGCTAATGCCATGTGCATCTCAGACTAATTAACATACAGTTATGACTATAACGTGATGATTAAGCATATCTCCTTATCCAAACTAATAACCAATGACTGAACAAAGCATAGCCTCAATCACACCAGAATACAGGTATTCTCATCTTAAAGAAGATAATACAGTGAACGGCTAACACACACAATGAGCCAGCATGAACTGGGCTCCATTAGCTTAGCAGGCTAAATATGTATAAAGCATTGACTCATACCCTGCCAACTAATAAAACATACATTCTCAACACTTTAACTTACTTGTGCTAGAGGCACTGCACATCAGATGACAGTGGGAAAAGAATGAAATCCAAGGTGTCTTCCCTGCAGAACACATGTAGTGTCTAGCCAGAGTCTGTGCAAGAATGAAAGTGAAAGCTAAGAGATAGAAAAAAACTTGGGCAAGAACGTCCACCAGAGGGCACCTTTTTCACAAAATGAATAAACCATAAATCCCATTAGATATGTATTTAGGCTCAATGGTGTGGTTGATGATCTGTTAATAGTTTGTGAGACTGTTGTGTTCAGACACATACATAAAATGACCACAATTGTAACAAAAAGTCATTATACCATACAGTGCAAGAATTCTTTTTTGTGTTGTTTCCAACTACTTTGAGATCCTAAGAAAGTCAAAACATTCTGTACTTAATTGTACTTTCAGGAAGAAACTCTTAGTAACATTAAATTGTCATGTTAAACATGTATGTATGACTAAATTTGAATGAAAATATATAAACATATTGAATGCAAATATAGGAATAGTAAAATGGCTGCTGTGTAACATCCAAAGTAAAAGACTAAGGCTCAGCAAATAAGCAAAACTGTCTTTGATCAATAAAAAGCCAAACATTATGCAAAACAAGTGTTCAATGTGGCAATTTTTACATCTGTTGTATTAGTGTGATACTTCATAACTCATTCTTTCAGCTCATTCTAAACAGAAAGATAATCCAGTTGTTAAAATGACCAATTTACCTTCATTCAACATTTCATCACTATGAGTACGTAAAGAAAGAGATAAAAAATAAAAGCATGCTTAAAGTAAACTCCATTAATAGTGATACTAACAAGACATTTTATGATAATTTTACACGACACAAGCCAGTGTCAAGAAGCCTACTTCTGTCTTCTGCACATCACAAACGGCTGAGATATGACAGCTGCCAACTTTTGGAGTCTGGCTGGAGCAAAGCGAAGAGACTTTCAAATGTTTTGAGATCCCCATTCAAAATAAGATTTGTCTTTCGTAAATATTGATCAAGGATCCTTTCTGAAAGCTTGTCTCAGATTTTCAACCCACTATACCACAGAGCACCATTATATATGACCAGTTACTAACATCTGCCAAGGATGTAATGTTTTTGACCCTGTTTGTTTGGTGATTTGTTTTTTTAGCAAAAACTACGAGACAGATTTTGTTCACAGTTTTTGGGAGATGTTGTTAATGGCCCAACTTAAAAATGATTAGATTAAGGTGGTTATTCAGATAACTTAATTCATCAATTCCACAACAATAATCCAACCAAAATTTTAAATCTGTTTCAAAATGCATAAAGTGAATACACCTCTTTAATTAATTTTCAAAACTATTCCAGAAGTTATCACCTCCAGTTTTTGGAAAAAACATCTGTTCCCGTAAAATCATATCAGCACTCTCTGATTTTAAACAGCATTTAGGTACATTTAAGTATTGAGTAATCAGTAATATAACATGTTTTTAATATCAGGTCCAGGAGCTCTTTAAGCACTGCTGTGCCATGACCATTTATAAAAGCATAAGTTATTGTTACTTACTTCTGAACTTGGCCAAAATCAATCAGACATTCCACAAATATGAACCAGAACTTAGTGTCAGGTGTGAAGCAGCTTTTGTAGCTTTTGATTCAAGGCTGGTTTGAAGACTTTTTCTTCACTGTTTGTTTTCTCATTTGTAAAAACAATGTGAAAAACAACTTCAAATCAGTTCACTGGTTGTTCCTTTGTCCCTTGAGTTAGCAGCTTGATTCTAACTGTTGTGTTGTTTCTTGCTTCAACCAGGAACTCCTGTTCTTTAAGCAGGCTCCTGTGGTGCCTATGGTGCTCCAGTCTGCATTGAGCAGGACTGTGGAAAAGGTCTTGAGTTGTATTTCTAAGAAGAGACTGGAGAGGTTCTGTGTCTCTTCTCCAGGCTGAGAGAAAGGACCTGTGTCCCCTCCACTCCATAGTTCAGAAAAGAGAGAAACTGCAAAGCAGAGCAGGGTCTTATTGTTCTTATCAGAGGGTTCATGCCTACGTGTGACACCTGGGGGGTGAGATGGTCAGCCAACTTTGGTTTAGACATGATCCTTAGATGTTTGATGTAAAGGAATGTGCAGTATTGCTGATTTTTATGTGTATTTCTCTATTTTTCCCTCAGATGTCCAGCAGCTGTTGGTGAGTAAAGAACAGCCTGTCCCTGTGAAGATTGAAGAAGAAGAAGAAGAGGAGAAGCCTCAGTCTGTGCTGCTTTATCAGATAGAAACCAGTGCCGTAAAGGAGAATTGGGGATTTGAAGATGTGACAATGGAGCCTGTTCCAGGGACACACTTTCAGACAGAGATAGATGTCAAGACTGGAGACTCCTCTGAAGCTGAGATTGACAAAAGTAATGAATGGGGAGAGAACAGAGACAATCAGCCAGATTTGACGTGTATGAAAACAATTCAAGTGAGCAGGCGACAGCCTAATAAGAAACTTTGGAACTGCTTCAAGTGTGGTCATACATTCAGAGATAAATATTCACTGAAGAATCACATGGCAATTCACACTGGAGAGACTCGCTTCAGCTGTTCTGAGTGTGGGGAATCATTTACAAAGAAACGGAGTCTGGCCAGACACATGTTGACTCACACGGCAGAGAAACCCTTCAGTTGTTCAGAGTGTGGGAAATCATTTCGACGGAAAGGGAATCTGGCTAGCCACATGTTGACCCATACAGGAGAGAAACCCTTCAGCTGTTCTGAGTGTGGGAAAACATATAGCAAGAATGACGCTCTAGCTTGCCACATGTTGACTCACACGGGTGAGAAACCCTTTAGCTGTTCTGAGTGTGGAAAATCATTTCGACAGAGAAGGAATCTGGCCAGACACATGTTGACTCACAAGAGAGAGAAGCCCTTCAGTTGTTCTGAGTGTGGGAAATCATTTACACAGAATGGGGCTCTAGCTTGCCACATGTTGACTCACACAGGAGAGAAACCCTTCAGTTGTTCAGAGTGTGGGAAATCATTTCGACAGAAAGGGAATCTGGCTAGCCACATGTTGACTCACACAGGAGAGAAAGTCTTCAGCTGTTCTGAGTGTGGGAAATCATTTACAATGAAACAGAATCTAGCCAGACACATGGTTATTCATACAGGAGAGAAACCCTTCAGCTGTTCTAAGTGTGGGAAGTCATTTACACAGAAAGGATATTTGACCAGCCACATGTTGACCCATACAGGAGAGAAACCCTTCAGCTGTTCTGACTGTGGGAAAACATATAGAAAGAATGACGCTCTAGCTTGCCACATGTTGACTCACACGGGTGAGAAACCCTTTAGCTGTTCTGAGTGTGGGAAATCATTTCGACATAGAGGGAATCTGGCCAGACACATGTTGACTCACAAGAGAGAGAAGCCCTTCAGCTGTTCTGAGTGTGGGAAATCATTTACACAGAATGGGGCTCTAGCTTGCCACATGTTGACTCACACAGGAGAGAAACCCTTCAGTTGTTCAGAGTGTGGGAAATCATTTCGACAGAAAGGGAATCTGGCTAGCCACATGTTAGCTCACACAGGAGAGAAAGTCTTCAGCTGTTCTGAGTGTGGGAAATCATTTACAATGAAACAGAATCTAGCCAGACACATGGTTATTCATACAGGAGAGAAACCCTTCAGCTGTTCTAAGTGTGGGAAGTCATTTACACAGAAAGGACATTTGACCAGCCACATGTTGACCCATACAGGAGAGAAACCCTTCAGCTGTTCTGACTGTGGGAAAACATATAGACAGAATGACACTCTAGCTTGCCACATGTTGACTCACACGGGAGAGAAACCCTTTAGCTGTTCTGAGTGTGGGAAATCATTTCGACATAGAGGGAATCTGGCCAGACACATGTTGACTCACAAGAGAGAGAAAGTCTTCAGCTGTTCTGAGTGTGGGAAATCATTTACACAGAAACAGAGTCTGAACAGTCACGTGTTGACTCATTGCATAGATAATGCCCACAGCTGTCCTGAATAGGGCAAAATATATGTTCAGGATATTGCCCTGGAAACTCACCAGTTGAGAATTTCTTAGTGTGGCTCAGAATTTTGACACAAATAAGCTCAAATCACTCACATGTTGACTTCTAACAGAGAGCCATTCCTCAGCTGCAATGTTTGTGAAAATAACTTTCAAGCTCACATATTCTCTGGAAAATTACATGTTAATTCATGTACGATTAAGATACCATTCTTCCAATTGCTTCCAATTCCAATTGCAGAAACATTTTTGGATGTACTGAGTGTGTTAAATTATTTCCAGGAAAGATAATCTGACTAGACATTTAAATGTCCTCAGATGGTCTGAGTGCAGAATGACATGGTAACTACCAATATCTAGTTGTTTGTCTTTTACATTTGTTTCGTTCTGCTTGCCATGGACTCAGGAATTAGGCAAGACATGAAATGAGAAGAGTTGGTGTATCCATTTAAAGACCAGGGTTTGAGGAATCCCCCTTCTCAATTCCCATCCCCCTCCACCCCCACCCACCCTCTCTGCCTTCCTGATCTGCTGCTCTGTGAAGAGGCTCCTGAAGCCTCCCAACTGCAGCTCCACACCTGCCTCCTGTTACTCCTTATCAAAGCTCTCTACTTAACTGGCTCTGTGGCTCACGTGCAGTTGTCAGTGGATTCCACTTCTGATGTGGTTTGTTCTGCACATTTCTCCTCAGCTCTCCTCATAAACTCAGCACTGCGCTGGCCTTAAGCCTCTTTGCAGCTCCCACCTGGAGCCTAGCTTGTGTTGGTGACTTGTTTTGGCTGTATTTCAACTTTGTTATACTTTGGATTTTTTATCTGCTCCCTTTTTTCACAGTGCTTCTCCACATGCCTTCACCACTGCCTACACCTGTATATAGTCACTGCTGTCACTGGACACTGTTGTTTTTCCCTCTGCCTTGTATTTTCCAAACAATAAAGTCACTGTCAACTTTTACCTGCCTCCTTCTTGAAGCTTTTGGGTTCAACATTAAAACTGAAGGGACAATTCCTGAACACAGAAGATCACCGATTGAGCAGATAAGAGGGCCAGCCTTGATTATTTTATAAAAAATACAGCAGTAGCATTGTTTTTGGCTCAGCAATATAATATGATGTTTAAATTTTTGTCCTCCTCCAAACTGTGTGACACTTTTAAAAATGAGATCAGTTCTTATCACCAGTGCTGCTGCCAGGCACGTGGGAGCAATGAGTGCCATGGGCCTCGAGCTGCACTACAAAAAAACCCCTAAACTATCCCTTTGGTGTTTAATAGTTCAGGAGTTACTTCTCCTGATGGGTGGTAGTATTAAAGCTTCATGCTGGTTTGTCCATATCATATCCAGAAGAAGAAAAAGAAGAATGAGGACTTACTCCAAGGCCAGACTAAACATAAGATTCAAAGTTATTGTTGATACCAGCTCATGTTTGAAATAAGGAATGCATGAGGGAGAATAATAAGGACAGACATTTCTAAATCATGGAAGGATCTGAAACACAAAGGCAGACACTGATGTCTTATTCAGTGAATACTGACACATGGAGGCCCTGCAGCAGGAGTGGGGAGAAGAAAAGATCAAGTACAGCTTATTCCTCTGTGCCTGTGTGGGTTTCCTCTTGGCTTCCTGCTTTCCTCGCACAGACTAAAATAAGAGTCCTCAGGTTAATCGAATCCATCAGTATCACTATGAAAAGTCTACTTGAGAGACTTGTCTTTTGGTTAATGAATTTTCTGCGAGTTAGATGGGTAGAGTCCAGAGTAGAAAGCATTTCAGCATATGGAATCTGCTGAATTTACAATCAATTCAATAAATGTCCTGGAGGGCTTACTGGGTTACAGTAAGAGGCATGAAAAAAGCACATAAGACATGGAGTGACAGTAAATGCATATATTCCCAATCAAATTCCTTTCAAGAATTTCCATTTTGCACTGTTGGATCTTAATAAGGTTCTGAGTAGAGCTCCAAAATGCAAAAAGAATAAATGGGAGTGCGACATAAAAGGTGTAAGCGATTAATTGCAAACAACCATTAAACTGAAATGTGTTGTTCATCAGATGATCCAAAGTTTAAGACCAAAGTAAAAAAGAACAGCTAAAACTGTTCTTTTTTAAAACTGAATTTTCTGGCTATAATCTATGGTCTTGGGCCTTAAAGGGTTAACATTACGACTTAATGTAACTGAGAGGTTCTTACTGAAAGTACAATTAAGTACAGAATGTTTTGACTTTCTCAGGATCTTAAAATAGTTAGAAACAACACAAAATGTGTTGTGGTAGGTTGGTTTGATAATGCTTTATAATCTCAAGGTAGTTAGAATTATTGCACTGTATGATATACTGACTTTTGTTATAAGTTTGGTCATTTTAAATATATGTTTAAACACAACAGTCTCACATACTATTAACAGATTATCACCCACACCATTGAGCCTAAATACATATCTAATGGAGTCCATGTTTTAAAGTCACAATTACTAAACAAAAGACAAGTTTTCTAAGAAAGCACATACTGTACTAAACAATCTCCCCGCATAACTGCTCAGTCTGTACCCAGAGAGGGACAGGAAAGGATGACCATATTTGGGCCTGAAGGGGGAGCCATTTTGAGCAAACCATAAAATAATGACTGTAATACTTCTCATTTTAACTTAATGGCGGAAATAAATAAAGGTTGGACTCCATGGGAGTGTATTTGGGCTTATAAGAGGGGAAATTACACCACTGTAATGAAGAACCAAAAGAATATGACTATTGAAGGGAGATGGGGAGGAACCTTCTGGAACCCCCCCCCCCCCCCCCCCATCAGGCTATATAAGTTGTATACATCAACTTGAGCTTCAAAGCAACTCCCTTTTGTTATTGTTCATCTAGAACAACTATAATGAACGGCGTTTGTCAAACTTGGAATTTGCCCGGGGTTCGTGCTTCTTTGACCCGTGAGAGCAAACATTTGAACTAGACCTTGTTTATGCCAGTTTTATCTTGGCTGCCATTTCCGCGCAGAAGTCAAGAGCCTGCTCATTCCATATTTACTGCTTTCTAGGAAGACACAGCACTACCTTAGGGGGCGTCCCTCAGATATGTTTCCCCTCCTGACACCTTCAGCACAGGCTGACCCCCACCCACCCATCCTGGTGCCCTTGACCATAGATCAATGACATCTCCATGTAAATAGTATTTCTTTTGTCTGCTATTGTTTAACCATGTCTGGTCATTGCCCCTCTTCCCATTTTTTGTATCAAATCTGTTGAATCTCTTTTGTCTGCAAAGATACTTAAACCCTGATCTCTCTGGAGTAAGGGCCTTTCTTCATTTGAACCACTCGTGTGTTGTGTAGCGATTATTTTCTGGATATTATTGGATATTAATTAAAAGACATTAATATTCATTTCATAACCAGTTTTGCTCTCGATAATTAAAGGGGCACCATCCTTTTTATACAAAAAAGGCAAAATTAGCTGAAAGGATAAGTTTGGTTTCTACAGCTTTTACATTGTTTATAGAATGAAGTAGAACAATATACTCACCCAGAAGGCTTTCCTGACCCAAACAGTGCTTCGGGAGATATTTAGATCCAAAATCGAGCAGCGAACATCCGTATAATGGTAGCACACGGGGCATAGATCCCTGCTCCTAAAACTGCATTAATGATCCAAAAACTCATGTTTTTCACCAATATTCCATCATGGTCCACTCAAGCTACTCGTCCATTGCAGTCTGTGTCACTCCACACAGCGCTGTGCGGCTGTGCGGACCTCTGAACTCAAGAGTTTGTTTACGTGCCTCAGCGCATGCGCAGTGCGGCTTATTGTTTCAGGGGAAGACGGTCTGCTACAAATCGACTTTCCTCTTCCAGTTTTGTGCAAAATGGATGAATATCTATCGGATGAGTATGTTGTGGAGGAGAACTTTGAATATGATGGGTGTCTTTCCAGTTTCGAGCCAGAGTTTACAGATGAGGAGCTCATCGAAAGGGGGAAGCGCTCCAGAGAGTACTGCACATGCCCATGTTCGCTGCTCGATTTTGGATCTAAATATCTCCCGAAGCACTGTTTGGGTCAGGAAAGCCTTCTGGGTGAGTATATTGTTCTACTTCATTCTATAAACAATGTAAAAGCTGTAAAAACCAAACTTATCCTTTAATTAATTGATTTATTAATTACTTCATTTAAATTAGATAAATCAATTAAGTCAAACTTTATCAGTTCAATCAATCTCAACTCTAAGGACAGAACTCTCATGCAGTAATGTCAATCTTCCAAATAGAATACCAACAGACAGAACTTTAAATATAAGGGTGATTTATTAAATTTATATATATGACAAAATAAAATAAAAAAAGCACTTAAGAAGGAATAAATGTCAGAGTTATACTGAATCAATGATGCTGTCAATCAGGAAAGAAGATATGAACCCTCAAGGAACATTTAAGTATATGGAGTGGTTATAGAGGATTAATTTCACGAATTAATCTACTGGAGAGCCTGGAGGACTGGAGAACTGTTCTGGTTCTGGGTGGTCCCAAAGGGGCTGAAATCCACACTCTAGCGCGATGGATCCAGGGATGATGTTCCGATGTGAGCAGATTGGTCCCAGGTTTCCCGGGAGAGAAGTATCGTCTTAGATTGGACTGGCAGATTCTGTTTTAAGGTGAAGCTGGAGCTTGGAGAGTTGATATCTCGATTGTATAAAAAAAAATTGATTCGTAACTAATTCCAAAAATCAATTATTCGTTGGCCAAACGAATGCTGAATAGTTTTTTTTTTTTTTGTGTGGGTAATGGTGCATGGCCATTTTTAGTTGGTGGAGTGATTTGTCTGTTGGCTCACCAGCTTGCCATCATGCCTTAACAAACTCACCCCATTACAGCAAACCCTAAACAGAACTCTGATGATTTCTTTAACAAAACAGATGGCAACATATTTCCACGGAGACTCCTTCTTCCAGACCAAGGACACACTAACTTCAAATCCAAATTTTACAAAGAGGTAAGGGATCCTTTTGAAAACCCAATTCCTGTTACTATGTGTTGTTGGAGGTCTGTGGAACTGGAGTCCTAAAGAATTAAGAATGACTTGGTCTCCTGGGGATGACTCTCTCTCCCAATACTTAGTTATATATTTCATTTTGTAAGAATCTGACTCACTCTTCTTACATAGAAAATTGATTCATATAGTCTTCGTAGAATGCTGACTGAAGGAAACAGTGAGTGAATTGTGAGCATAAGTAAATGGGCATGAGTGTTGGTTTGGAGGGATCTTAAAGATTGCAACTTTGTAAGGACTTTAAGTGGAAGGTGCGGGAAAGGTTTAACTGGTCCTGTTATGTACATTTATGGTAATTATGGTACCAATGGGGTTTAAAAAGTTGCAGCCCAAAAATATATAAAAATTGTAAAGGTTTAGAAATAAAAAAAGGACAGGATGGATGTAGCAGAACCAAGAGTAGCTCACAAAAATGAAAACAGACTTAAGACATAGTTAAAATTTAGCTCATTAAATGTCTAAGCAATTTAGATCAGTTAATCAGATCGACTGGATCAATTAGATTAGTATTAAATCATTGCGCAAATCATTTTTTTCAACTTTTTAAGTCTTCCCAGCTGGAGTTTGTGGTTCAATCACAATATTGTTTTTTTATTTCGTTTTTTATTCTGCTTTATTTCCTCAGTCTATTTTATTCTTTTTTTTATTTGTTCATTTTATTGTCTTGTTTTTGCTACCCAGGATTGTGTGCCTATGTTGTCTATGTGCCTTGTTTACTTCCCTCTTGCCTTCATGAAACATGTCTTTCATCTTTTCCTCTTACCAGTTTGTTCCTAGTTGGAGATTTCTTTTTCTTCTCATGTTCTGATTTGAGAATAACAATCCAAAACAGACAAACAAAAAAAACCTCATTTCTTAAGACTTGGTAAAAAGAAAAGTCCTTTTCTGTGAGCCTTTTATCACTACACAGGCAGAGCAATTAGAGAAACATTCATTGGCAGAGCGAGAACAATGGGACACACATCATGGGTCTTAGGATGAACAAAGAGTGAGTGAAACCTCCCTCACACCTCTCACTCAAAAGGAGATGCAAGTTGCTTCTGATATGGTAAGCCAAATCACAAGGTGATCAAGTCTCCATATGTAAATTTGCAGTCTCACTTTACCCTGCCTGTAGTACCTCCAATAGAAAACCTGCTTTGACACCTTTGCTACATTCATAACAACTTTAAGAGCTTTGATTTCTTGTTTTTTTTGTCCAACACTACATTTATACATTCCAGTGGGCACTATTTGTTCAATGTACTTCCTTGTGCAATCTTTTACACTTTTATCTTCTTGGGTACTGACTAAGGTAAGAATATTGTAGCTGTGCTAGCAGCCCATAGACTCAATCCAAAGCAGAGAAAAGGATTGTAAGGTCTTAAGTTGGATAATATCTGAAAAGAACTTCCAGTTCTTTGATTGAACAACCCCAGAAATCACAGGAGGAGATGTATTTCTCAGTTGAACATTTATTGAAACCACATGAAAGTTACAGCGCTGGTCTCAAGAAAAAATGAGCCCCGATATCCGGGGTTGTTACACTTTTAAAGCATTATTGCTATCCCTATACAGAGGTTGGGTTAAGCTTAACGACCGTATATGATTGGCCATCTAACAGTGACATAGTTGTCCCACAACTGACATCACTTCCAGGATGTAGTATAAACCAAATGTGGGTGTTGTATGGAGGGTGGCAGGGCGCAGACTCGATTAAACTAACAGAGATACTGACAGAGGCTGGATTCAGGAGCCATCCGTCAGACATAACAAAAATGAAGGACAGAAGCTGGAGTCAGGAGCTGTCTGTCAGACATAACAACAATGAAGGATATAATGTTCTTAAGATTATACAGAAATGTAACAAAAATGATCATGGCCACATTATACAGTATTCAAGGGCTAGACAGTTCATAAGCAGAAATAGAAATAATCTAGCATATCCTTTGCTTTCCCCGTAGACTAACCCTACAAGCTTGACTAACAGAAGATAATGGTGATTTCTTTGAACTGCATGAATGTCATATTTCTTCTCATAACCATATTCCTGGTCTTTCAGACACCCCTCTATGTGACTAATGTTTTGCATCCCACACTAATGGTTTTACTTACAGAGACAATGGAGTGCCATATGCAGGGAAATACAATTTGTGTCGGTAATCTGTTTTAATAATAAAAAAATTCTGCTCTGCCACCATAAGGCTCTGTCCAAGTAGCTGAATTACATGCTATGGTAAGAACAAGTTTGCTGTCTGAAGGCAACTCTGTCCTCACAAAGACTTTTCTTTTGATCTTATTAAATGTCATGGACATGCTGGCCATCTGGGAAACTGGGAAAGCTCCCGAATGGCTGGCACACCCAGACCCCTCACCAACCTCCCGCTCTGATGAACGACATTCGGCCGGTCTTGTCCAAAGGTTTCCGGACTGATTTTCAGCCTCAGCACGTCCCTGAAGAGGAGTATTTAAAACAAAAGTAGAATTATTTAGCTACTTTCACAAAAACGACAATCACAGCCCAATCCTGAAAATCTTTTTTACAAATGCATTAGTTGGGCTCAAAGAAGTAGTCATTTTTAAAATGGAAATTACTCACATTTGTATTCTCAGAATTCTCAAAAGCAAGAGACACAAACAAACACAAGTTCCCCGACTGCACTCACACGTGCAAGTCATCCAACAACTGGGCTTCACTCATTTGGACACTTCTTTTTACACTCTTCCAATATTGAAGACATCATCCTTCATGTTGTATTCCTGACCATACCATCTCCACAAACTGTACAATCCATTTGCACTGTTGTTCAAGCAACATGTAAACAAACTTACAACATCTGATGTGTGTATGGAAAGATTTTTTTCTTTTCTTTTATAACCATTTCATTGTAATTCTTTTCTTGTGGTGAATTTGAATAATCAAAAGGAGGAATTGTTATGGATAATTATGAGAATTAGACTTTTGAAACTCCCCACACTGAACCATCTCCTTGCCCTCACCAATCTCCAAAGTACTTTTCTTTTCCCACCTTGGCCCACTCCCTGACCCCCACCATGAAACCAGGACAGACTTCTTTGATTTTAAAATCCTTTTGTCTCCGATGACTTCCTACCTTCCCCATTCACTCCCAAACCTCCCCACCCCCATCCCATCTCCTGCTTCACACCAAGACATACGACTTCCTGGTCTTTTGTATTTCCCCGTCTAGACATAGACAAAGTATATATGTAAATGTAACTTTTCTAGAAGGAATAAAAGTTTTCTTTCTGCCAAGAACTGATTTTGTTTTTGTTTGCTGTTCAAAGCTTGGCTGGCTCTCACTTTACCTCATATGAGTATCTAATTTTCCCAAAAAGTTATGAAAATGTGTCTATTGGCATTAACATTTTTAAAATACTGATTTTTTTTCTAGGTTGTTTAAGTTAGGTTTGATAAAATAAATGTGACTATTTGTGAAGTGAACAATCTCTTGTGAACTCTTTTGACAACAATACATCATCTTTGAACAATACTCAGATTTAAAGTTATGAAGTCACATGGTCAGCTTACCCACAGACTTGGCTTAACTTACACCTAACCTGGGGCAAGCTGAGCCACAGGAGAACTTTATTTTGAAAGGCCACAGTTTCCAGGCTCTTACTCATTGACATGTCCATACAACTTCAGTTGATAGCAAACATTCTAAAATAAGAGTTGATGTTTTCATTTTACATCTGTTGCATTTTTACTTGCCTCAGTGACATCAAAAGTTTAAAAAAGGCTCATCTTACCCCAGTCTCCCCTACCATCATTTTCATGAGTTTATTTAGGTAATAATTCGGTAGCACTTTAGATTACAGCCCGCGTCTTACAGTGTAGTTTCCCATCTCTTACAGTGTAGTTTCCTCAACTGTTGGGGTAACTCTCACACATGTACCATGACATTTTGCGGTATTTATGGGGTAGTTACACTCGCGTCTTGCAGTGTAAGTCCTGGAGTCTTACAGTGTAGTTTCCCGTGTCTTACCATGAACTTATCAGGACTGTGTAATTTTCCTGGACATACGCTTTTGCTGTGCATACCTTAATGTGCCACTTCCTGTTAAGAATCAGCATGGATACAGATAATGTAGACCAGTGATGAACTAAAATGCTGTAATGTATTGATGAATATGTGTTTCACAAAATAATGACAAGACATGCAGACGTATAAAATATCTTTATTTTTTTTAAAACACACAGACACCTCACATAGTAATTCACCTTTTAATTAACCTGGCCATTAAGATCACACTTGTCTTTGCTTTCTGTCTAACTGTCCAGTACTTTCACTGCGACAACCCAGCACTTAACCTGTAACTACTGGTCAACATCTGGAACCGGGCTGTATTATAAAGTGAAGACTTGTTGGCTTTACATACTGTGTAACTACCCACTACTTTACCTGTAACTACTGGTCAACATCTGGAACCGGGCTGTATTATAAAGTGAACACTTGTTGGCTTTACTTACTGTGTAACTACCCACTACTTTACCTGTAACTACTGGTCAACATCTGGAACCGGGCTATATTATAAAGTGCTCACTTGTTGGCTTTACTTACTGTGTAACTACCCACTACTTTACCTGTAACTACTGGTCAACATCTGGAACCGGGCTGTATTATAAAGTGAACACTTGTTGGCTTTACTTACTGTGTAACTACCCACTACTTTACCTGTAACTACTGGTCAACATCTGGAACCGGGCTGTATTATAAAGTGAACACTTGTTGGCTTTACTTACTGTGTAACTACCCTCTACTTTACCTGTAACTACTGGTCAACATCTGGAACCGGGCTGTATTATAAAATGCACACTTGTTGGCTTTACTTACTGTATAGCTACCCACTACTTTACCTGTAACTACTGGTCAACATCTGGAACCGGGCTGTATTATAAAATGCACACTTGTTGGCTTTACTTACTGTGTAACTACCCACTACTTTACCTGTAACTACTGGTCAACATCTGGAACCGGGCTGTATTATAAAGTGAACACTTGTTGGCTTTACTTACTGTATAGCTACCCACTACTTTACCTGTAACTACTGGTCAACATCTGGAACCGGGCTGTATTATAAAGTGAACACTTGTTGGCTTTACTTACTGTGTAACTACCCTCTACTTTACCTGTAACTACTGGTCAACATCTGGAACCGGGCTGTATTACAAAGTGAACACTTGTTGGCTTTACTTACTGTGTAACTACCCTCTACTTTACCTGTAACTACTGGTCAACATCTGGAACCGGGCTGTATTATAAAATGCACACTTGTTGGCTTTACTTACTGTATAGCTACCCACTACTTTACCTGTAACTACTGGTCAACATCTGGAACCGGGCTGTATTATAAAGTGAACACTTGTTGGCTTTACTTACTGTGTAACTACCCTCTACTTTACCTGTAACTACTGGTCAACATCTGGAACCAGGCTGTATTACAAAGTGAACACTTGTTGGCTTTACTTACTGTGTAACTACCCTCTACTTTACCTGTAACTACTGGTCAACATCTGGAACCGGGCTGTATTATAAAATGCACACTTGTTGGCTTTACTTACTGTATAGCTACCCACTACTTTACCTGTAAGTACCCAGACCTTTCCTACGGTCATGGTAATGTAATGGTGGTTAAATAGATTAAAATGAAAATACTAAAAACATGCTATAAATAAACTAAAAACAATTAAAACAATCACACAAAATATAAAAACACAAAATAAAACCAATACATCTGCCGTGCGACAGTAAGACCAGGGAAACTACACTGGAAGAGACGGGAAACTACACTGTAAGACGCGAGCGTTACTACCCCATAAATACCGCAAAATGTCATGGTACATGTGTGAGAGTTACCCCAACAGTTGAGGAAACTACACTGTAAGAGACGGGAAACTACACTGTAAGACGCGGGCTGTAATCTAAAGTGCTACCAATAATTCTGTTGAACCAGAACTGAATTACATTACTCGACACTGCAAATAGCTCATACTGTTGCTCCTACTGGATGATCATTGTTTCTCATTTTTGTTTTGTGTACTATATGTCACCCTTGCTTAGTCCTAAAATAAGTGTATTTTTCTTTTTTTTCTTTTTTTTGAACCCAATGCATGCTACTACCCTTGTACTTGCCCTGTACTGCTGCAATTCTTGAATTTCCCCTCTGGGGATCTATAAAGGATTATCTTATCTTATCTTAATTCAAAGGCAATGTCTGATTTTCACTCGCGGTTTTCAGTAAATGTGTATTTATTATTACTTTTGTCAGATTCCAATTATTTCTGTGACCATTGTGGGTTTTTCTTTCATTAACCGAGGGGAACCAACAATTTCGTCCACGTGTGGATCAGCCCTGAAAGTGGGGACGCCCCCCGTGCTCAGACTTCAGGGAGGAGACTGGGGCGGGCCAGAGACACGTCACCGTATTTAGGACACCATGATGTTGTTCTTCCTCTCACTCTGAGCAAAGATGGCGAGGTTTGAGGAGCTGAGAGCTTTGTTCAGGCGGCGGCTGCTCGCTGCGGTCATCAGAGACATGTCTGGACTGAGAGAGACCTCCGAGTATGAAGAGGAGCTGCAGCAACAGAGGAGACTGCAGCGTGTGATCCGGACACCTGAGATAAAGCTCCGGAGAGCAGGTAAGCCTGTTTTCATTCAGCTTGTGCCAACACATCGGAGCTGCGACAAGAATCACTAAAGACCATATAAGGCAGGAGGTCAGCTCATGGAGACTTTCACATGTTCTGAGTCCCCAGTGCACAATAAGATTTGTCTTTTGTAAATATTAATCAAGGGTCATTCCGGAAAGCTTGTCTCACATTTTGACCCCAATCTACCAAAGAACACAATCTTTTATGACGAGTTGCATTTAGCAGGACTGTGGAAGAATTCTTGAGTTGTTTTCTTGAGAGTAGACTGGAGAGTGCTGTAGCTTCATCAGAAGTAGAAGAAAAATCTGTCAATGTCTTATGTTGCTCATTGTAGTCATCTCTGACAAAAGGAGGCGGTGATGCTATAAACTTGCAGACAGGTTTAGAGCAGGTCTTCCACACGAGTTTACCTTTCTCCCTTTGGGTTGCATGGGGCGAGTCAATTAGCTGATGGTCTACTTTGGCGAGATAATTTTCAACACAATGATCACAGCTGTCTGGACCAAAATGTTCCATGCCTTTGGCCATAGGGTCAAGCTCTTCAAGCATTTGCACGTGCTAGTTCTCCCTTTGGAGTGATGAGCATGTGTGAAGTTCTCATGCATCACTGTCTGAGAAGAGCAGGATGCTGGATCTTATAAGAGGGATCAAACCTGGGGGGTGAGGTGGTCAGCAAACTTGTTTTATGCTTCTGCAGGGACATGTTCCTTTTAGAGCACATGGATACCAACACTGTACTACGGTGGTGATAGTAGTCTGATGGAATTGTCGTAGTGAGCAGATTACTTTACAAAACATTGACACTCAGTGGTGCCCAAAGTGCTACCACACAGTGCTTCCCAGATGATAATGTTGTTTGCTCGAAGTGGCTTCATCTGTCCTCCATTTCCTGAAAGCTTCTTCTTAGTTTGTTTGTTTCCAGCAGACAAGATGCAGCTGTTGTTGAGACCAAGAGAGCACTGGTCTATTGAGTTGCACAGGTGGCTCACTGATCCAGACACCCTAATGTGATGTCCATGTTTTTATTTTAAATTCCAGTGTTTCTTTACAGTTAGAGTACAGATTTCTACCCCTGAGCTTGTACAGGTGTTACAGTGTCAGGTCATGGCCCTAGTAGACATACTTGTGGTTTATCTTATGGCATTTGATGTTTGGTGCGAAGGAATGTGCAGCAATGCTGATTTTTATGTGTATTTTTGTTTTTCCCTCAGATGTCCAGCAGCTGTTGGTGATTAAAGAACAGCCTGTCCCTGTGAAGATTGAGGAAGATGAAGAAGAGAAGCCTCAGTCTGTGCAGCTTTATCAGATAGAGACCAGTGCCATAGAAGAGGATTGTGGATTTGAAGATGTGGGAATGGAGCCTGTTCCAGGGACACACTTTCAGACAGAGATAGAGGTCACGACTGGAGACTTCTCCAAAGCTGAGATTGACAAAAGTAATGAATGGGGAGAGAACAGAGACAATCAGCCAGATTTGAAGTGTATGAAAACAAATCTGGTGAACTGGCAACAGCCTAATAAGGATCTTTGGAACTGCTCCGCATATGGTCAAAAATTCAGAGATAAAAATTCACTGAAACATCACAAGTCAAATCACTGTGAGGGGAAACCCTTCGGTTGTTCTGAGTGTGGGAAATCATTTAGACAGAAAAAGGATCTGGGCAGTCACATGTTGACTCACAGGGGAGAGAAACCTTTCAGCTGTTCTGAGTGTGGGAAATCATTTAGATCCAAACAGACTCTGGACAGTCACATGTTGATTCATACAGGACAAAAGCTCTTCAGCTGTTCTGAGTGTAGGAAAGCATTTCGTAGGAAAGAACATTTGACCAGTCACATGTTGACTCATACAGGAGAGAAACCCTACAGCTGTTCTGAGTGTGGGAAATCATTTCGTAGGAAAGGTCATTTGACCGGTCACATGTTGACTCATACTGGAGAGAAACCTTACAGCTGTTCTGATTGTGGTAAATCATTCAGCTACAAACAGACTCTGGCCAGTCACATTTTGACTCACACAGGAGAGAAGCCCTTTATCTGTTCTGAGTGTGGGAAATCATTTAGATCCAAACAGACTCTGGACAGTCACATGTTGATTCACACAGGACAAAAGCTCTTCAGCTGTTCTGAGTGTAGGAAAGCATTTCGTAGGAAAGAACATTCGACCAGTCACATGTTGACCCATACAGGAGAGAAACCCTACAGCTGTTCTGAGTGTGTAAAATCATTTAGATACAAAACACATCTGAACAGACACATGGTGATTCATACAGGAGGGAAACCATTCAGCAGTTCTGAGTGTGGCAAAACATTCACATCTACACAGAATGTGGGTAGTCACGTGTTGATTCATACAGGAGAGAGACCCTACACCTGTTCTGATTGTGGGAAGTCATTTACACAGAATGCTAATCTGGCCAGACACATGTTGACTCACATAGGTGAGAAACCCTTCAGCTGTTTTGACTGTGGGAAATCATTTAGACAGAAAGGGAATCTGGCCAGACACATGTTGACTCACATAGGTGAGAAACCCTTCAGCTGTTTTGACTGTGGGAAATCATTTAGACAGAAAGGGAATCTGGCCAGACACATGTTGACTCACACGGGAGAGAAACCCTTCAGCTGTTCAGAATGTGGGAAATCATTTAGACAGAAAGGGAATCTGGCTAGCCACATGTTGACTCACACAGAAGAGAAACCCTTCAGCTGTTCAGAGTGTGGGAAATCATTTAGACAGAGAGGGAATCTGGCTAGCCACATATTGACTCACTCAGGATAGAAACCCTTCAGCTGTTCTGAATATGGGAAATCATTTAGACATAATGGAAATCTGGTCTGACACATATTGACTCCTCTCCCAGAAAGGTCCCAAAGCTGTTCTGAGAATGGTAAAATATATGTACAGGAATTATCGCTGGAAACTCACAAGTTGACAAGTATCAGAGAATTTTGACAAAATAAGCTCCTATCACTCACATGTTGACTTCTCACAGAGAGAAAACCTCAGATGCTTTGTTTGTGAAAAGAACTTTGAACTCTCACATTCTCTAGAAAATTGCATATTCATTCATGAACGATTCAGATCCCATGCTTCCAATTCAAATTGTGGAACCATTTGACTGCACTGCATGTGTTAAATCATTTACAGGAAAGATAATCTGACTGCACATTTAAGGGTCCTCAACAATATCTAATTGCTTGCTTTTATATTTGTGTCGTTCTGCTTGTCATGGACTCAGGAATGAGACAAGACATGACATGAAAAAAAAAAGAATTGGTGTATCCCTTTAAAGACCAGGGTGTGAGGATTCCTTTTTCTCAATCCTCACTCTCCCCCCTCCCTCTCTGCCTTCCTGCTTTGCTGCCCTGTGAAGAGACGTGGCCTCCTGAAGCCTCCCGACTGCATCTCCACACCTGCCTCCTGTTACTCTTTATCAGTGCTCCCTACTTAACTGGCTCTGTGGCTCACGTGCAGTTGTCAGTGGATTCCTCTTATGATGTGGTTTATTCAGGCCATTTCTCCTCAGCTCTCCCCATAAACTCATCTCTGCACTGGCCTTGAGCCTTTTTGCAGCTCCCACCTGGAGCCCAGCTTGTGTTGGTGACTTTGCTTTGGATGTATTTCAACTTTGTGAAACTTAGCATTTTTTATCTGCTCCCTTACACCCGTATATACTCACCGCTGTCACTTGACACTGTTGTTTTTCCACCTGCCTTGTATTGTTCCAACAATAAAGTCACTGTCAACTTTTACCTGCCTCCTCCCTGAAGCTTTTGGGTTCAACATTTAAACTGAAGGAACAATTCCTGAACACAGGAGATCACCAAGCGAGTAGATAAGAGGGCCAGCCTTGATTATTTTATTAAAAAAAACTACAACAGCATCATTATTTTTGGCCCAGTCAATATAATATGATGCTCAAGTCTGTACAGATAGAACCAGACAAACACGTCCTCTCCTCGTAAGGTCTCCTCAAAGAACAGATGAGGAAGATGTCCAGAGACCCTCTGAACCTCAGAGGGCAAACCTTCTGTTGTCCACTGCACAGTGAAGGGTAGCACAGAGGTGGAGCAGTTTATCATGAGTATAGAAAGCGGAAGATTGCTTGCTCGGTCCCTGGGTCTTTCTACTGTATATAGAGTTTACATTATCTCCTCTGTGCCTGCATGGGTTTCTTCTGGGCTTCCTGCTTTCCTTACCGTCCTAAAATCAGAGTCCTCAGATTAATCAAATCCATCAGTATCACTCAGAAAATGTCTACTTGAGAGACTTAATGAATTTGCAGAGAGTAGGATGGGTGGAGTCCAGAGTAGAAAGAATTTTAGCATATGGATACTGTGCAAGAGGCATATTTACTTTAGAGGTCTGCAAATTTCATTGCACATCTGTAATAATTTGACAAAGGTTTTACTATTTCTTTGAAATAACATGAAATTTGGTGAAAATTAGCACATAAGTTTTTTTAATATAATGTCCAAAATGTATTGTCGCAGGTCACAATTGGTAGGTTCCTGTTTTTCCAGTTTCTTTGAAATGTACTCCAAATTGCAAGGTAAGAAGGTGACGATAAGCAAATCTATTTGAAATTAAATCACAACCCATCACCAAATGTTTTTAGAAGTATCCCAACATTTCTGTTATTTCCAGAGAAGCGGGTGATAAATAGCTGCTTAGCTCTTAAATGCAGAAGTTAGGTTCATTTTTTCCTCTGATAATTACCTTTCAAATGTTGAGTAAATAATAAAATTTCCCAATAAGCAGTTGATCGTTAGCTATTTGTTTTTTAATTTCACCAAGATCTTAAGTATCCAGTTTGTTGACATGCTTAATTGAGATCACATGCAAAATAGAGATGAACGATATACGTTTATCATTAGGCCTATAATGTTTTTACATGATACAGTTGAAGGCTTCAGATGTGATATTCACCAAGAGTGGGGTTATAAATTGGCCTTACCTGATTGTGATAGACACTGCGAGTACAGGACCACTGCAAAACAGAATCTGGCACAGTTGACGGCCTTGTTGTCAAATGACAAACAGGTTCACTTACCTCATGTGCAAATTCTGCATAATTGGCAAGTATTCATTTAACTATAACTGACAACCATCTTCCACTGGACAGGCCAGTTAAATTTCCTACTAATTTCTGCAGAGATGACATGTAGAGTGAGTTGTACCTTAATTTCCAACTTTTTTTTTTCCTAATTTTAACCTAATTTCTGCAGAGATGACATGTAGAGTTGTCCTACCTTAATTTCCAACTTCTTTCTTCCTCATTTTTACCTAATTTCTGCAGAGTAGACCTGTAGAGTTGTCCTACCTTAATTTCCAACTTCTTTCTACCTCATTAGGTTAAAGGTCAGTAGGTTGAAGTAGTTTCAGCATTTACATTCTCACAATTTCCATGTAGTTTCAGAAAATTAAAACTTTGTATCAAATTTACAAAATGTCATGTTTTTATTTAAAGACATCATAACATGCTAATTACCAATACCACTCCATAATCAATAATCAAGTTACAGATATCCCATTTCATTCGTCTCATTCTTTGCTTGTTTATCAAGGATGGATGTCTTTGCACCACTCAAGTTAAACATTCCCTTATATTTTCAGACACTGCTTACAAATGCATTAGTTTGAAAACATAAAACAGTGAGAACTGTTTTTACAAAGTTTTTAAAATGAAAAACAGCATCACTGTCAATACTTACATACTTCTAAACAACGCTGCAACGTCTAACAAATTGTTCAGCCACCATTTTTGCCTTTTGGCCAACTGTGGTTCTGTTGAATAATCTAACATAAAACACATTTGTAGTCCCTCTAGTCTGTGTGGTGCTTTGCATGATGTAGAAACTGCTGTAGTCATCGCCACCATCTACCGTCCCCCCAAACCTCACAGTGACTTTTTAAACGAATTCTCCTCCCTCCTTACCCACCTGTCCACTCTCTCACCCAATGTAATCCTATTAGGAGATTTTAATATTCACATGGACAACACTGCACTTACCATCACCACGGACCTCTCATCACTTCTCGACAGTTTTGATTTCCAACAGTTTGCAGACTTCTCCACACACATTAAAGGACATACAATAGATTTAATATGCTGCTCAGGTCTCACCCCCTCCAACTGTAGTGCTGACAAACTCCACATCACGGACCACTTCCTCCTCTCATTTACTGTCACCCTCCAGCTCTCCATCTCCAAAACTCCCCGAATCATATCATTCCGCAACATCAAGGACATTGATATGGACTCCCTCTCCACCTGCATCACCAACCTGACTCCTGACCTCTCTTCCACCCCCGATGATCTTGTCGCTCAGTATGACTATGGACTCTCCAACATCCTCAACTCACTTGCCCCCATAAAATCCCACCCTGTCTTCTTCACTCGGTCTGCTCCCTGGTTCACCCCCCATCTCCGTTCCTTAAAATCCAAAAACCGACAGCTTGAAAGACTCTACAGGAAAACTGGTCTCACCATCCACAAAGACATGTACTTAGCTCAGTTATCTCTCTACAAGGACTCCATTTCTCATGCCAAATCCCACTACTACTCTGGTCTCATCTCCTCCTCTGCCAACAACTCCAGGACTCTCTTCTCCGTTTATAACAGGATCATCCAACCCCCGGACTCCCTGCCCCCCCACATGTACTCCTCAGACACCTGTGACTCCCTCCTCCGTTTTTTTCATGACAAGATCGATACAATCCACCAGCACTTGGGCTCCACTTCCTCACCACTCACCTCCTCTGAACCTGAACCTCCTCCTCCTCATCAACCATTCTCCACCTTTGAGCTCCCTCATCCCTCAGTTATCTCAGACCTCATAATCAAATCCAAACCATCAACCTGCCAGCTAGACCCCCTCCCCACTCCTCTGGTCAAATCCTGCCTCCCCTCTCTGCTCCCCTTCATCTCCACCATTATCCACTCCCCACTATCTACTGGAACTGTTCCCACCCCCTTCAAAACCGCAGCTGTCAGCCCCATCCTGAAAAAACCTGGTTCAGACCCCAACAATTTCAATAACCTCCGCCCCATTTCTCACCTCCCCTTCATCTCCAAAGTCCTCGAAAAAACTGTCGCCTCTCAACTCCACTCCCATCTCACCCATAACAGTCTTTATGAACAGTTCCAGTCTGGTTTCCGTCCCCTCCATAGCACAGAAACGGCCCTCATCAAGATCACCAACGACCTCCTCATTGCAGCTGACTCCGGTTTTATCTCTATTCTCATCCTCCTCGATCTGAGTGCGGCCTTCGACACTATTTCTCACCCCATCCTCCTCCATAGACTTTCCTCCATAGGCATCACCCACACCCCTCTTCACTGGTTCCACTCCTACCTCACAGGCTGCACTCAGTTCATCCAACTCAAATCCTTCACCTCACAGCCCTCCCCCGTCACTTCAGGTGTGCCCCAGGGTTCCGTCCTGGGGCCCCTCCTCTTCACTATATATCTTCTCCCACTTGGCAATATCTTCCGCAAATTTGGTATCCACTTTCACTGCTTCGCGGATGACACCCAGCTCTACCTTTCCAGCAAACCCGACGCCTCTCTTCCACCTTCCTCCCTCACCCACTGCCTCTCAGAAATCAAACTCTGGTTCACCTCCAACTTCCTCAAACTCAACTCAGATAAAACAGAACTCCTCCTGGTCGGTACTAAATCAAATTTATCCAAAGCTGACAGTTTCTCCCTCACCATAGATAACTCCACAGTGTCCCCCTCCCCTCAGGTTAAGAGTCTGGGTGTCATCCTCGATAGCTCTCTGTCTTTTCATTCTCATATCAATAACATCACCTGGTCTGCATACTTCCATCTCCGTAATATAAACCGTCTCCGCCCCTCCCTCACCCCTCACACCACGGCCATCCTGGTCCACAGCCTCGTCACCTCCTGGATCGACTACTGCAACTCACTCCTCTTTGGTGCCCCCCACAAATCCCTCCATAAACTCCAAATGGTTCAAAACTCTGCAGCCCGGATCATCACCAGAACCCCCTCCTTTCATCACATCACCCCCGTCCTCCAGCAGCTTCACTGGCTCCCCATCAAGTTCAGAACCCACTTCAAAATCCTGCAGTATACTTTCAAGGCCATTCACAACCTCGCCCCCCACTACCTGTCTGATCTCCTCCACATCGCCACCCCCTCTCGCTCCCTCAGGTCGTCCTCCTCCCTCCATCTCTCTGTGCCCTCCGCCCGGCTCAGCACCATGGGTAGCATAGCTTTCAGCCGCTCTGCTCCCAAACTCTGGAACTCTCTCCCCCCGGACCTTAGAAACATCTACTCCCTTCCCCACTTCAAATCAAAACTCAAAACCCATCTGTTCCAAACTGCATATTCCCTTTAACTTTCCATCCTCATTTAACTGTGTCACTCTTGTATGTTGTTTTATTTATTTTAATTGAGATTTTAATGCACTGTGTTTTTTATTATGTACTTTGTAAAGTGTCCTTGGGTGCTAGAAAGGCACTTTTAAATAAAATGTATTATTATTATTATTATCATTAGTCTGAACAGCCTTCCAGCCTTAAAAATAATCTCTGTGGTTCATTTTGTGCTGTAGGAAAATGTAACCCTTATTTAACCAGTTTGTCCCATGAAGATCTATTATATCTTTGGCCATGACAGTCGTATAATACAGTTATAGACAACACCATTATAGCAAGGAAACTGAAAGAAAAAATAAATAAATAAAAAAAATAAAAAAACATCAAGTGCGCCCAATGATGAGCGAGGGCTCTACAGTACATGTCCCCACAAAATGATGTCTTTAAAAACAGGACCTGAGAAACCAGACTTGTTCCTGAAATAATACCCTAACTTTAGCGTCAGCTTTTAAGGATATTACCAACATGGATTGACCAAATATGGATGTGTCAATCTTGCAACCGTCTTTGAAATGCTCTTTAACAATCTGATGATGTTGCTTCCATGTTTCACATATCCATACATATGTGGTACCAATTGCCTTAGTTTCTCCTCACCAGCTTTTTAGATTTTCGCTCACTTTCAACAAACCAAGAACCTGGGACCTCCTCTGGGACGTAGCCTCTTGTAAACTGGAATGACAGAGAAAAATAAACCAGTAACAGAGGGGAAGGAGATCTTCACCTACACAATCACTTTCACATTTTGATTTATACATCAGACACTGTAACTTATTTAGGCATCTGTTGTTGTTAAAACAGTCATTTTTAGCTTACATATTGGGGAATTTGTGTTATAACTGTGTTGAGTTGCAATGAATTGAGTTTTGTATGCCAAAAGCCTGCTGTTTTTGAAATTATGATGCTACAAATGCTAATACCCGGCTATGTTTTGGATTTGCACACATTTGGTCCATCTTTATTTTTTATTAACCACTACAGGGCTCTGTTCAGAGCAGAGTAATCAATTTAGTTCAAACTCTGTACTAACAGAATGAAGGCAAAATCTGTGACTTTCGCACGGGCTCCTCTTCCTGTGCCGGTAAAAGCTGGTCTTAACCCTATAAAGCCAATTGTATCATATTTGATGCACACTTTTATAATACCTCTATCTACTCAATATGATCAACAAATTACAAAAAAAACCATCTGGATACAATCAGATAAATGATAAAAATGTCCTCAAATGGATTATCAGTTGCCAAAAACACCTAATGTATCAAATGAGATACGAAAAATCTATATGTTGAATTTTATGGACATTTTGATTTTTATGGATTTTAGCAGAAAGTGAAACAAACATTTCAGCTCCAAAAAATTATTATTTTCTGGCTAAAATCTATGGTCTTGGGCTTTAAAGGGTTAAAGATGCAACAAGTTATGCAGACATGTAATAACGGGAACAAGGAGTTGACTGCGCAAGGTCATAAGAGTGTGTGTGTAAAGAATGCAGTCACTAAGCAATAATTATACAGGGATTCAGGATAGAGAGGGAAAAAGATGTATAAATACATGCAAAGACTATATAAAATATATACAAGAGTTGTATATATTGGTTCAAATGGTGACAGATGGTGCGATCCGAGTCTGATGTATCATCTCTAATCTCTTTGGAAGTTGTTCAGGGCTCTTTGGTTCCCATTCATTTTATCCATCTCTTCAATTTGTCATCAATTTTCCTCCTGCAGCCACGTCCAGGGAGGTTGGCTACAGTCCTCCCTGGACGTATGAATAATATGTGCAACTGTAGTCACAGGAACATCAAGCTTGGAGATGGTCTTATAGCCTTTACCTTTAACATGCTTGTCTATAACAACTCTCTCCTTAGCTTTCTGTGGTCCATGTTCATTGTGGTACACACCATGATACCAAACAGCACAGTGACAACTTTTCAGCCTTTAAATAGGCAGAATGACTGATTACAAGCTTGAAAACACCTGCCATGATAATTATAGGAAACACCTTAGTTTAAAATTCCCCTATGACCAAAACACTTTCAATCTTCTGTAGGGCTACCATCATTTTTGTCCAGGCCAGTTTCATTAATGTGTTTTAATGATTCTGTTGAACCACAATTCAAAAGCAATGTCTGATTTTCATTGGTTGATTTTTATAGAATTTTCTTTATTATTACTTTTGTCAGATTCCAATTATTTATGTGACTATTGTGGGTTTTTCTTTCATTAACAGAGGGGTGCCAACAATTTCGTCCATGTGTGGATCAGCCCTGAAAGTGGGGAAGCCCTCAGTGTTCAGACTTCAGGGAGGAGACTGGGGCGGGCCAGAGACACGTCACCTCACTGAGGTCACCACGATGTTCTTCTTCTTCTCACTCTGAGCGAAGATGGCGAGGTTTGAGGAGCTGAGAGCTTTGTTCAGGCGGCGGCTGCTCGCTGCAGTCATCAGAGACATGTCTGGACTGAGACAGACCTCTGAGTATGAAGAGGAGCTGCAGCGACAGAGGAGACTGCAGCGTGTGATCCGGACACCTGAGATAAAGCTCCGGAGAGCAAGTAAGCCTGTTTTCATTCAGCATGTGCCAACACATCGTCAAGAATCACCAAAGACCTTATAAGGCAGGAGGTCAACTCATGATGAAGATCTTTGTGACCTTGTAGTGTCTCATTTTTTCAGTCATATTTTTATGGTTTGCTCAAAATGGCTGAAATGATCCAAAATGGCTTCCCCTTTTAGGCCCAAATATGGTCATGCTTTCCTGCCTTCTTGGGTACAGTGTTCTGTATGCCGGGAGATTGTCTAGCACAGTATTTACTTTCCTAGAATACCTGTCTTTTGTTTAATAATTGCAACTTTAATCCATGGACTCCATTAGATATGTATTTAGGCTCAATGGTGTGGGTGATAATCGGTTAATAGTATGTGAGACTGATGTGTTTAGACACATACATAAAATGACCACAATTGTAACAAAAAGCTATTATACCATACAGTGAAAGAATTCTAACTACAACCCACTATACCACAGAACACCATTCTTTATGTCCAGTTAATAACATCTGTAATGTTTTTTGATCCTATTTGTTTGGTGTTTTGTTTGTTTGTTTGTTTTTTTAGCAAAAACTATCAGACAGATTTTGTTAACATTTTTGGGAGATGTTGTTAATGGCCCAACTTAAAAATGATTAGATTAAGGTGGTTACTCAGATAACTTAATTAATCAATTCCACAACAACAATCAAACCAAAACTTAAAATCTGTTTAAAAATGCTTAAATTGAAATACACCATTTTTAATAAATTTTCAAAACTATTCCAGATGTTAACACCTCCATTTTTTTGGGAAAACATCTGTTCCCCTAAAATTATGTAGACTCTCTTTGATTTCAAACAGCATTTAAGTAGTTAAGTATTGAGTAATCAGTAATATAACATGTTTTTAATATCAGGTCCAGGAGGTCTTTAAGCACTGCTGTGCCATGACCATTTATAAAAGCATAAGTGATCGTTGCATCTGAACTTGGCCAAAATCAATCAGACTTTCCACAAATATGAACCAGAACTTAGTGTCAGGTGTGAAGCAGTTTTTGTAGCTTTTGATTTAAGGCTGGTTTGAAGACTTTTTTCTTTACTGTTTATTTTCTCATTTGCAAAAACAACATGAAAAACAACTTAAAATCAGTTCACTGGTTGCTCCTTTTTTAAGTTAGCAGCTTGATGCTAACTGTTGTGTTGTTTCTTGTTTTGACCAGGAACTCCTGTTCCTTAAGCAGGCTCCTGTGTCACCTATGGTGCTACAGTCGTCATTGAGCAGGACTGTGGAAGAAATCTTGAGTTGTATTCCTGAGAAGACACTGGAGAGGTTCTGTGTCTCTTCTTCAGGCTGAGAGAGAGGACCTGTGTCCCCTTCACTCCATGGTTCAGAAAAGGGAGAAACAGCAAAGCAGAGCAGGGTCTTATTGTTCCTACCAGAGGGTTTACACCTACATGTAAAACCTGGAGGGTCAGCCAACTTTGGTTCAGACTTCCGCAGGGACATGATCCTTTTAGAGCACATGGATCCCAACATCCCCCCTTTGGCCTCAGGATTGCCCCTGATGTGTGATCATGAGGGCTGCAAAGTCCATGTGTCACCCATAAAGGGAAAATGTTCATTTTTTAGTTCATTGAATTTGTGACATCTGGGCAGTTTAAACTTCCTGTCTTGGCTAAACAAGGACAGTTGATCAGATAAACACAACATTTAAATGAATGGCAAAATGATGTGGTGTGTAAGAGCTAACTTGTGCTTCTCAGCTTTTGTCAGGGTGAGTGAAGACATGAAGAGTAGTGTTGTAAATATGTTAATTTGAACTGGAGAGTATGGCACCTAAGGTAACTAGAATTACTGGAGTGTAACACTAGTGAATATTTTCTATCCGGCTATCACTGAGCTCTCTGCTGTTGCTGACAAACTCAAGTTGCCTATTAACTACTGTAACACCAGGAACCAAAGGACATTTCTTAATTCTCCAAATGTTTCTCTCTCCAGCAGTTCATGTCATGCAAATTGTTAATTGCTCCTCTTTCCTGTTCGGTGGCGCGACCCCTAAATGAACTGCCATATGCACTCTCCAGGACAGACCCCCCTTTATGAACTAAAATAATTTTCTAACACGCCATGGAGAATTGGCCGGAATCTGATTGGAAGACTTGACAAGGCGCCAGCCAGTCTGTAAAATTCCCATCTCAACGATTTTCCACCTTTCCAGATTTAACTGTTCTTTCCAGCTGTAGGTCGAAAATTTTCCCCACTTGGTCTCACATGATCTGGACAGTCCCCTTCATTCCAAAGCATTCAGAACAATCTCAGATTGCAAAGAAACCTGAAAGAACTGGTATTAAGGTTCCAAATCATAAACTGTGTATTGATTTGAAGTCACTGTGTGTTGTACATACCACAAGTCTTCCACGACCAAGTAGGCAAACATCCAGTTACTCTGTACTTAAAAGGAGGTTTGATGAGCTCTTAGACTTAAAAAGGTGTTCTTCTTACATTAGATTGGTTTAGTCCAACTTTTATCCAAAATTCCTCTCAGTTTTTCATATAGGTGATAGTTATTCTTTTATAGGCATACACTCACTCACCATCATTTTAATGTTCCTGACTTAATCGCTATTTCCATTCAAACTGATTGTTTATTGTCATTTCATTCATAATCTTCCCCATTTATTTTATGCATTGTAACCATTTCATTTTAATAAATTTGTGGCTATTGTTTTTAAATTCACTGTGTGTTAGTGTTTTTCAGAACTCAGTGTCCCTGAAGCGAGAACTCTGTCTTAAGATTTTGAGATTGATAAAACTTGATTTGATTAATTTACCTTATTTAAGGGAGTTAACTCGGTAATTAATTAATTAAATTAAGGTTTGCCTTATTTAAAAGGCTGGTGCCCCAACAAGAACAATGTAGTGAATTGTTAATTGATCATAATTAATAATTTAACAATTAAATCTTTCAGATTTAACGCTGCCAAATTGGTAATCGCTACCCTACAATGGTAGTTAGAAAAATCTGGAGCTCCTGTGCTTCAAGTTTCTCCTAACTTGTGGCTTCAGGCTGTAACAGTGAAAGTTGTAGTAGGGAGAGAAACAGTCAGAGGCACTGTCACTCTCTGAAAGACTATGACTGTGATCTGAACTGAAATCAGAGATGAGGTTGTCATCATCTGATACATAAACTGGCTGTTCATGGGTCTGAACCAGAATATTGTTAGTATTATTATAACCCCCAACAATTTAAAAAGTCTATACGAGAGTATCCCCTATTCATTTTTTTCCACAGGTCATTTGAATATTTGTAGTCTTTCTAAAAATCATGATGAATTCACAAACTATGTATCTTCACTTAATTATCAATTCAGATGCCAGAAACATGGCTGACAGAATCAACAGAAATGTTATTTGACATACCATTTTATAAGGCTGTTCACCGCTTTAGAGCACAGAGAGCTGGAGGAGGCCTGTCTATTTATGTTCATGACAGTCTTCGGTTTTGTGACAGAGAAGATCAGGAACTAAAAAATATTGATGTTGAAGCTCTCTTCATAGAAATTACTTTCTGCTCTGTTTTCAATGGTAGAAAAGTCATTATTGGACGTATTTACAGGCCTCTGGATACAGATGTAGTAAGTTTTAATGATAAACTTGGGTCAACATTAGATAGGATAAATACTGAAAATAGTATATAAAAGTATTAGTATATAAAATAATGTTACTTCACTTAAATAAAAACTGCATTTTTATAAGCATCGGTATGGTTTCCAGGAAAGCCACTCAACTGATATGGCCCCAATACAACTGGTAGAAAAAATGTATTCAGCTTTAAATGACAATGAATATGCACTCGGTATCTTCCTAGATTTATCCAAAGCTTTTGATTCTGCTGATCTTACTATTTTGCTTTCTAAACTTCATTGTTATGCATTTCAGGATTTATCATATAGTTGGCTAGCCAGTTATGTTTCCAATCATGAACAATTTGTTTATTTTAATGGTTATGTATCCTCCAGAGCTCAATTAACATATGGTGTCCCTCAGGGCTCCATACTTGGCCCATTATTGTTCCTTGTGTACATAAACGATTTGGCTTCTGTGTCTTCCACCATGCTACTGATACTTTTTGCTGATGATACAACCTTGATTCTGACTAACAAGAACTTTGATTAGCTAATTAGTGAAACTAATTCTGGAATTGGAATATTTTCAGAATGGTTCCAGATAAACAAGTCAACATTAAACATAAAACAATCTAATTGTATTATTTTCACAGTTAAAAACAAAAAATACTGTACATCCAAGGCCAAGATTTCCATTGGAGGGAACCATTTAATCCAGGTCTCTTCCACCAAATTCTTGGGGGTTTTGATTGATTAGAGGTTGTCATGGACGGAGCATACTAAGCTCATCAATAACAAAGTGATGAAGTCTATTGGCATCATCAGGAAAATCCATGGTTTCAACCACATTTGCTCCCAGAATCTTTTATGTATTTTTTACAATCAAATCTCAGATTCATTTGCACAATACAAGACATGCCATTAAACTTCATACTCCCTTTTTGCTGTACTTCACAATGTCAGTTTTCTTTTATTTACAGAGGTACATTAATTTGGAATTCATATTATCATTTAACAAAACATCTACATCTCTGACCAATTTTAAGTTCAGACTAAAGTCATATATAATACATCAAGATCCCAAAGCTTCTTTTTGTTCTTAATCATAATTAATTCATTTGCTTGTTGTCTGTTGTTAAAGTTATTTTGAGTTTATTTCATTGGATTAAATTGTATTTCTTTTTCTTCTTATATTTTTATTATTAATTTTATTTAGGGAGGTATCTTGGATAAGCCCACTTTGGGTTTTTTTTTCACATCTCCAGCACATTCTTGCATTTTTTTCTATACCAATGTAACTGTTTCTAATTTATGGTGAAAATAAATAAAATAAATAAATAAATAAATAATATCTGCCTATGGCCTTCTACAGCTTCTGTTTACTAAGTGCCTATCTCTATGCAGTAGGTGTACATGGCAGCCAATTGGTCAAAGTTTGTGCACTGACTGAGATGCAATGCACTAGGAGATTCTTTCTAAAAGTTGACAGGCTGGAACACTGGACAGTAACAGCAAGGTACTTAACTTTTCACAGGGTTGGTAGCACACTGTGGCTCTATCTGAGGCTGAAATGCATGACAGTAACAGCCAGGTACAGTTCTCTTTGACACAGGGTCAAAGAGAGTTGTACGCTTTGGTTCAATAGAACAGCAGAACAAGGACCAATTCAAGTAACTGTTAGTTTTAACAGCTGTTGCTGAATATGTAGTATTCAAATGCTAATTCAAACGTCTCACAGTTTCTGCAGAATAGTTACAACTGGAGTGGAAAGCAGCAGCAAACTTCTTGTAACATGTATGCTAATGTCCATATTTCAGAAAAGAGAGAAACTGCAAAGCAGAACAGGGTCTTATTGTTCTTATCAGAGGGTTCACACCTACATGTGAAACCTGAGGGGTGAGATGGTCAGCCAACCGTTTTCGGCTTCTGCGGGGATGTGTTCCTTTTAGAGCACATGGATCCCAACACTGTACTGCGGTGGTGAAAGGCTGACAAATAGTCTCATGGATTTGTCGCAGTGAGCAAATTACTTTACAAAACATCAACACACAGTGGAGCCCAAGGTGCTTCCACACAGTGCTGCCCAGATGATGTTATTGTTTGCTCGAAGTGGATTCACCTGTCCTCCATTTCCTTAAAGTTTCTTCTTAGTTTGTTTGTTTCCAGCAGACAAGATGCAGCTGTTGTTGAGACCAAAGCAGCACTGGTCTATTGAGTTTCACAGAGGGCTCACTGATCCAGGCACCCTAATGTGCTGTTCATCTTTTTATTTTATATTCAAATGTTTCTTTACACTTAGAGTACAGATTTCTACCCCCGAGCTTGTACAGGTATTTCAGTCTCGGTCATGGCCCTAGTAGACATACTAGTGGTTTATCTTATGGCATTTGATGTTTGATGAGAAGGAATGTGCAGTAATGCTGATTTTTATGTGTTTTTCAATGTTTTTCCCTCAGAAGTCCAGCAGCTGTTGGTGAGTAAAGAAAAGCCTGTCCGCGTGAGGATTGAGGAAGAAAAAGAAGAGAAGCCTCAGTCCTTGCCACTACTTCAGATAGAGACCAGTGCCAGAGAAGAGGACTGTGGATTTGATGATATGGAAATGGAGCCTGTTCCAGGGACACACTTTCAGACAAAGATAGAGGTCAAGACTGAAGACTCCTCTGAAGCTGAGAAAAAACACAAGTCAATTCACACTGGAGAGAAACCCTTCAGCTGTTCTGACTGTGGGAAACCATTTAGACCTAATGTGTCAAACTCAGGGCCTGGAGGCCACATCTGGCCCGATGAACAATTAAATCTGGCCCGTGAGATTGTTTTATACAGTTTATGTTTTTGTTATTAATGGCCTGGGGGTACGAAGTGCTGATAACACACAAACTACAGATCGCAGTGCAACTACAGATAATGCAGTGCAACAGCTGCCTTGGTGAAAAATAGACAACGGGGAACAAAAGCACAATTTTTATATAATATTTCCTTTTTTTTTTGATGGATAATATTATATCCAACAAAATATTTCATATTTCCAACTTTTTATTTTGACAGAAGATATCTATATGGAGAGCAAATGCTTTTTAGGTTATTTATAATTTCAGTTTCTTTATTCTATAATAATAGTATTTGTGTCCATTTTTTAATATTTGTTTTTTAAAAGTGCAGTTTTAATGTGTCAAATAAATATTTTTTCTTTTCAACCCTTGACCTAAAGTGTGTTTGAGTTTTACTCCCATGTGCAATTGAGTTTGACACCCCTTATTTAGACAGAAAAAGTGTCTGGACAGAGACATATTGGGCTCTAATTTCGTAGACCAGGCGCAAGCGCAGGCGCATATGCCTGCGCCGGCCTTCGCCGCGCGGACTGGGTGTGACCTGCGCACTTTGCAAGTTTCCTGCAGTGCCAAAAGAGGCGCACTCACGGCGCACAGGGGCGCAGAGGTTGCGTGTCCACGCCCACGTCTCTGCCTCTCCGCGCAAATGTCAGAATAGGAGGAGAATAGACGTGAGTGGGATTAACACAGCCGATCGCTGCCTTCACCAATCAAATGAGCGCCTCTCCTCGCCTTTAAACGCGCTGCTGCTGAGGCGCAGCGACTGATTGGTCTGAATTATCCCCGCCACCGCGGAAACAGTGTGCTGGAAAGACCCAGCAGTGGAGACGCTGTCCCTTCAGCAGGAGAATGGACAGCGGGGCGCGTCACCGTGTGGGCCAGCTCCCGGGACAGATGTAATCTGTTCCTTTGTCATTAATAGGTGTAAAAAAAATTAAGAGACAGTTACACCACAGCTGGCTTATCCATTCATAATGCTTGTGATCCACCTGCATTCCTGGTTTGTCATCGCCAAATAGCAGAGCCTTTAGTGATATACTGTATACTCTACCGGTGTCTCCGCCTCATCCTCCTTGCAATAATGCTCTCCATCTTTTTAGAGCACGTTAAAAATAAAGACTAAAATAGAGGAATATGGGAAATAACAGGTAAATCCTGAGTGACATACATTTATTTTCTCTCCTTTTTCTTCGTCTTTTTTCTCCTTTTTTTCTTTGAATTTAATGAAATGAGAGAAGCCAGATATATACCCAGTATCAGATGTTAAGGCTGTTTATTGTTGACTTGTAAGATGTGCATCAAACTTCCAGCTGTTGTCAGGTTAAGTTTCCATTATGACACACGGCTTTAAACCGACATCAGATGTGACGGGACCATTAATATAGATACAAATGTATCTGCTGGTTCAGACGGCTACATTAAATAGTGATTGCTGTGATTGTTTATTGCATTAAAATGTGCATGACACTTTGGAAACCTGCCTCGAGGTGTGCGCACTTGTGCGCTTGTCACCGAATTACAGCTGCGGAGGGTGCGCTCCGCCCTGCGCCGAGGTTAGACCAGGTTGCAGCTGGCAAGCTTTCAGCGCACTTTCTGCACTGTTTTTGGCACGAAATTGTCACTGCGCCAACATGAATCTGCCAACACCTCCCCCTGGTGCGCCATCACCTCCCCTTGGTGCGCCGTCACACCCACCTCTGCGCAGACGGTCTACCAAATTGTCAAATTGGCAGCGCACGGCGGTGTGCTGGACGAAATTAACACTGCGCGGGGTGCGCCAGGCTTGCGCCCCATGCGCTGCGCCACGAAATTAGAGCCCAATGACTCATACAGGAACCCTTCAGCTGTTCTGAGGGTGGGAAATCATTTAGACATAAACAGAGTCTTGGCAGTCACATGTTGACTCATACAAGAGAGAAACTCTTCAGCTGTTCCGAGTGTGGGAAATCATTTAGACGGAATGGAAATTTGGCCTTTTACATGTAGACTCACATGAGAGAGAAAACATTCAACTGTTCTGAGGGTGGGAAATCATTTGTAGAGAATGAGACTCTTTCTAGTCACATGCTGACTCAAAAGGGGGAGAAACCCTTCAGCTGTTCTGAGTGTGGGAAATCATTTAGAAAGAAAACAGAGTCTTGGCAGTGACATGTTGACTCTTAAAAAAGAGAAACTCTTCAGCTGCTCTGAGTGTGGGAAATCATTTGGACAGAAACAGAGTCTTGGCAGTCACATGTTGGCTCACACGGGAGAGAAACCCTTTAGCTGTTCTGAGTGTGGGAAATCATTTAGACAGAATGAGACTCTTTCTAGTCACATGCTGACTCATACAGTGCAGAAACCCTTCAGCTGTTCTGAGTGTGGGATGTCATTTAGACAGAACAGAGGCTTGGCAGTAACATGTTGACTCAAAAAAGAGAAACCCTTCAGCTGTTCTGAGTGTGGGAAATCATTAAGACAGAAAAAGGAGTCTTGGCAGTGACATGTTGACTCACACGGGAGAGAAACCCTTCAGCTGCTCTGAGTGTGGGAAATCATTTAGACAGAAACAGAGTCTTGGCAGTAACATGTTGACTCTTAAAAAAGAAGACCCTTCAGCTGTTCTGAGTGTGGGAAATCATTTAAGGTAAGGATATTGTAGCTGTAGCAGCCCATAGACTCAATCCAAAGCAGAAAATGATTTTTAGGTCTTAAGTTGGATAATATCCTTTGCTTTCCCCGTAGACTTACCCTACAAGCTTTACCAACAGAAGATAATGGTGATTTCTCTGAACTGCATGAATGCCATATTTCTTCTCATAATCATATTCCTGGTCTTTCAGACACCCCTTTACCCGACTAATGTCTTGCATCTCACATTAATGGTTTTACTTACAGAGACAATGGAGTGCCATATGCAGGGAAATACAATTTGTGTCAGTATTCTGTTTTAATAATAAAAAAATTCATCTCTGCCACCATCAGGCTCTGTCCAAGTAGCTGAATTACATGCTATGGTAAGAACACGTTTGCTGTCTCAAGGCAACTCTGTCCTCACAAATACTTTTCTTTTGATCTTATTAAATGTCATGATTTTTTTTTTTTGTTTTAGATGTTGTATGTTCCTTGGGCTAATTCCAAGGCAATATCACAGCGCCACTTACAGCCGTGGCATTTACACTACAAGCATAACTGCTTTTCATTTGGACAGAATTCTTGAAATGATGTTGTCACTAGATTTGTCACCCTCAGACCAGTAACACAGACCACAGAGATCATTCCACAGGTCAGCCACCTATGAGACCACAGCCAGAGGCCAGCAGCTTTGGCCTTGGAGGGTGTCTGCAGATTCACTGACAATGACCACTCCCACATCCCAGCAGTGACACCCCTGCAGACAGCACAGTAGCTGACAGACAAAGCAGACACCCCAGGGGGGCAAGGCAGTCCCCAGAGACCAGGAGGCAGCTGTTTGCACTACCCACAACAACAACCTTCACACCAGACAGAGAACCTCTACAGCAGGGGTCGGCAACTAACGGCCAATAATTGGCCCATCTCCATTAATATCTGTCCCTCTAGATGAAATTTAAAATCTGCTCTAAAAGGGAGAGGTACGTGCTGGCCATCGAGGAAACTGGGAAAGCTCCCGAATGGCTGGCACACCTAGACCCCCCACCAACCTCCCGCTCTGATGAACGACATTCGGCCAAACTTGTCCAAAAAAATTCCGGACTGATTTTCAGCCTCAGCACATCCCTGAAAAGGAGTATTAAAAAAAAACACAACTATTATTTAGCTACTTTTAGAAAAGCGACAATCACAGCCCAATCCTGAAAAACTTTATTTATAAATCTTTATTACAAATGCATTAGTTGGGCTCAAAGATGTAATCATTTTTAAAATGGAAATGACTCACATTTGTATTCTCAGAATTCTCAAAAGCAAGAGACACACAAAAAAAACACATTCCCCAACTGCACTCACACGTGCAAGTCATTCAACAACTGGGCTTCACTCATTTGGACACTTCTTTTTACACTCTTCCAGTATTTAAGGCATCATCCTTCATGTTGAAATCCTGACCATACCAACTCCACAAACTGTACAATCCATTTGCACTCTTGTTCAAGCAACATGTAAACAAACTTACAACATCTGATGCCTGTTTGAAAAGATTTTTTTTCTTTTCTTTTATAACCATTTCATTGTAATTCTTTTTTTGTGGTGATTTTGAATGATCAAAAGGGGGAATTGTTATGAAAAATTGTGAGAATTAGACTTCTAAAACTCCCCACACTGAAACATCTCCTTGCCCTCTCCAATCTCCAAAGAACTTTTCTTTTCCCACCTTGGCCCACTCCCTGACCCCCACCATGAAACCAGGCCACACTTCTGTGATTTTAAAATCCTTTTGTCTCCTTTGTCTTCCTACCTTTCCCATTCATTCCCAAAACTTCCCACCCCCATCCCATCTCCTGCTTCACACCAAGACATACGACTTCCTGGTCTTTTGTATTTCCCCGTCTAGACATAGAGAAAGTGTACAAGTAAATGTAACTTTTCTAGAAGGAATAAAAGTTTTCTCTCTGCCAAGAACTGATTTTGTTTTTGTTTGTTGTTCAAAGCTTGGCTGGCTCTCATTTTACTTCATATGAGTATCTAATTTTCCCAAAAAGTTATAAAATGTGTCTATTTATGGCATGGCAAAATTTTATAATTACTGATTTTTTTCTAGGTTGTTTAAGTTAGGTTTAAGTAAATAAATGTGACTATTTATGAAGTGAAAAATCTCTGGTGAACAGACTCTTTTGACAACAATACATCATCTTTGAACAATACTCAGATTTAAAGTTATGAAGTCACATGGTCAACTTACCCACACACTTGGCTTAACTTACCCCTAACCTGGGGCAAGCTGAGCCACAGGAGAACTTTATTTTGAAAGGCCACAGGTACCTGGCCTTTCTCATTGACATGTCCATACAACTTCAGTTGATAGCAAACATTCTAAAAGAGACTGTGAGGAGTTTCTTAGTAATAAGAAAAAAGTCTCCCTTTTACATATATGCCTGATCGAAATACACACTGTAGATGAGTTTTGAAGCATCAAAATAGGTTATCTATATATGCTACTCCTTAGTCTTCTGGTCAGGTCGGACAGAGCTGGACTGGCTTGGATACTCAACTTCAGGAACAAGACAATTAAAACTAGAGCAAATTTATAATATTTTATTATTTATATTACACGTCCTAGAACACCGGGCTGTAAGTAGAGATATATAGTCGGCTACAAAACTACGATACTAAGTTTTCCAAAAATTGCTTGTTGTCACTCATCAAAAACTACCGCTACGTCACTAGAAAAAGATACATTACCTCGTCGCTTCGCATCCTGTAAGTTGTTGAAAAAGGAGTTGTAAAGCAATACAGAGTTCTGAGGAAGGTCCGAGCTGCATTTACCACAACAAACGCACGCTTTGGCTTTGGTAACATCTTTTGGTGCGTTTCAGTTGTTGTCAGAAGTAAGAATTTCCAAGTTTCGAGTAGGAAACTGCAACTGAAATGTCCCCTGAAGTCTGAATTTCCTACTGGGAACTCGGTGAAACCTCGCCACCCCCAAGTTGACAATCGAAGATGGATGCCCCCAGTGTGAACAGTTATTTAGATCCTTTATCAATTTATTTGCACTTCTGACTGGGGTGTCTTTCTCTAGATCAGCTGTATACATAGTATTGCTAGACTTATATTTACACAAATGCTGCCATAGTGATAATCACATTCATCATACAACAACACGGGGCATGCTAACAACAGCTAACAATAGCCTGGTAGATCGGCATGTTTTTTTTCTGACTTCAACTGGAACGCCAATAAGTTGGAGATGAGGCAACTCCCATTTCTGAGGTTCCTGGAACGCAGCATTACGAAAGTTGGCACGCTTTCTCATGTGTAGCAGAGTTTTTATTTCACCGGTAATATATTCTGCTCATAGCACCTTTAAATAAGAGTTGGTGTTTTCATTTTAACTCTGTTGCATTTTTACTCGCCTCAGTGACAACAAAAGTAAAAATAAAAAGGCTCATCTTACCCCACTCTCCCCTACCATCATTTTCATTCGTTTGTTTTAGGGCTGTCACTTTAGTGCATTAATTAGATTAATTAATTACACGCAAATTAATGCATTAAAAAATTAATCGCGATTAATTGTAGCACACAAACATTTTGATACTGGCCAGCTGGAGGACCCGTACATGGCAGTGGTACGTCACTTCACACATGCGTCTCTTGTCAAACCAAACAAAGCCCAGGTGACAACAGGAATGGCATATTTAAGACTTAGTCTTATTTTATTTTTGAATTTATTTATCTATATTTGTACTACATTCTTTGATAATGCATCAGGCCTAATTGGTTTGCCGGATGTCCTCGACCTTTTTCTTATTTTGAATTTGATTTATGAAACACACTTAAAGTGTAATTTGAGTTGCCTGATTGAGCTTAGAATTTTCTGGACAAGTTGCCCTGACTTTAGTTTTATTTAGTCACCAATAAAAATGTGGATTTACAAATCTTCACTTCTTAGTGTATTCATTTGATTAGTTGCACTACAATTTTATAATATCCTAGAATTCAAATTCTTTATTTAGATACTTTAAGCAGATATGAGATTAAAATGCGATTAATTAGATTAATTTATTACAAATCTGGTAATTAATAAGATTAATTTTTTTATTCGCCTGACAGCACTAGTTTGTTTTGTTAATAATTCTGTAGAACCACAATTCAAAGGTAATGTCTGATTATCACTCGCGGTTTTCAGTAAATGTGTATGTATTATTTCTTTTGTCAGATTCCAATTATTTCTGTGACCATTGTGGGTTTTTCTTTCATTACCAAGGAGGACCAACAATTTCGGCCATGTGTGGATCAGCGCTGAGAGTGAGAGGGGTCTGGCTGCAGACCTGCACTGAGAGGACCCGACATCACGTTTTTTTCTCACATGCTTCCGTGTGTTTTTTTCCCGTGAAGAGAGAAGGTGAGTGAATAGTCGAGTGACTACTTTTCGTCTTTTTCGAGGAAACAGGAACAGACTTTATTCCATTCCAAAAGTTGTCTTTTCCTTTATATACTGCTCTGTGTTATAATATTTATTGGAAAGAAATTACTTTTGGACTTTTGGGAGTTTTTTTGCCCTGCATTCCATGTCCAATCCAGAAGTTAGCCTAGTTAGCGCTAGCTAGCGCTAACTTTTGGATTGGACCGATCACCTACTATCAGTCTGAAGTGGAATGGTCCAGTTATAACTACTGTTTTTCTTTTCTTATAAATCTATATATAGAAAATATACAGAGGAATTTAAAATTGAAAGGGGTTTTATTTTGAAATTCCACATCAGAATGACCTGATTTTTTCTGAGTGTCCTCCTGAGGTCACCTACTATCAGTCTGAAGTGGAATAATCTAGGTATAACTCCTAATTTTTTTTTAAATTATAAATCTATATATGGACAATATACAGTAGATTTGAAAATTGAGAGGGCTTTTATTTTGAAATTCCACATCAGAATGACCTGATTTTTTCTGAGTGTCATCCTGAGGTTACCTACTATCAGTCTGAAGTGGAATGGTCCAGTTATAACTTCCAGGTTGTTTTTTTTGTTATAAATCTATATATAGAAAATATGCAGTGAAATTTTAAAATTGAAAAGTCTTTTATTTTGAAATTCCACATCAGAATGACCTGACTTTTTGTGAGTGTCCTCCTGAGGTCACCTACTATCAGTCTGAAGTGGAATGGTCCAGGTATAACTCCTATTTTTTTTTAAATTATAAATCTATATATGGACAATATACAGTAAATTTGAAAATTAAGAGGGCTTTTAATTTGAAATTCCACATCAGAATGACCTGATTTTTTCTGAGTGTTATAACTACTAGTTTTTAAATTATATATCTATATATTTACATAATACAGCAAAATTTTTAAAATTAAGAGGGCTTTTATTTTGAAATTCCACATCAGAGTGAGGTCACCTACTACCTGAGGTCCTCTGGGTTTTTGTAGAAGGTTGCTTTTACTTTGAAATGAGGCGTTTGTTGCTATTACCGTAATGTTCCATATATGCGTGCACCGCAAAACAACGTGTGGGCTGGCTTGACATAGTGTTTCTAGTTGTGTGCTGGCTTGACTTCAGTGGACAAGGATGCATTATTTAGATATATCTATGAGATAAGCTTGACATGACAGGCTGTCACTGCCTGTGGCATTTAAACATGTATGAAAACACCCAAAGTGATCACTGTCAGTGGGCTACTTTATTGGTATAAGCAAATTATTTTAAACAGCATTTGTCTAGAAATCATTCTGTCTGTTGTTATTTGTCTCTTACAGATGCATATTTCAATTATTACTTCACGGGACCTCGGAAAGCTGTTTGGTACCACATGTGAACTGCCAGATGAGGAAAGAGAGTCCATTCTAGATCCATTTAAATTCATCTTCTTTAACATTGAGGATATGTGGGTGCTTTGTGATGTAATCATGGACAATCGAGGGAACATTTCATACTGCCAGTGCAGTGAGTTGTATAAATAAAAGCACATCTTAAAAGTTTGTTTTGTGTTGTGTTTTTTCCCATAACAGAGGTATCTCTTGGCTATCTGGTCTATGTAACAAGGTATTCAGTAATTCAACTTAAATGCACACAGCTAAGTTAATTTAAAATCAGCAGCCCACCATTGGAAGATATTGTTGGCCCGACAGGTAAGAAAATAAACAAGCAATATTAAACAACTATTCAATGAATTCTGATGGAATTGCAAACACACATAAAGAGTGCCCATATCAAAGATTTGAGTAGATTAATATGTAAATAAGTCCAAAATTGCAGGAGGCAACATTTTCAGTAGTAAATAATAATATAAAATGAAACAACAGTCAGCAATTAGTTGGAATGTAGAAGCATAATGCCATTAAACATATTGAAGTGTTTTAACATTTTTTTTTTAACCGAGTTTGTAGTGCTAGCCACACAAACAGCAGTCTGTTTTGCTGATTAAATTTAAATACTGGAGTAAAATAAACGTTTTGAGAATGTTTTAAAGGGATCATGACAATAGCTGTACATTTAGTTTGTATTTTTGTATTTTTTTTATCTGAAGAATAACACCCGAAGTGGCCATCATGTTTTGTATTTTGTCTTTGCCTTAAATCTTAATATTTAGCCTACATGAATTTTTTCCAGATATCCTGTTAAGCCAGAAACATATTTATTTGTAGTTGAACACAAAGCCCCAAGAAATTAAGTATGTTCACAGACGACGAAAAATACGTTCTTCCCGGTGTAATGGTTTTTATTTCTGAAAGGTTTTGAATAAACTTTTGACGAAAATACGTATTTCCGGTATATTTGCTTTTATTTTGAAAGACTTCAAATCAGCTTCCGGTCATCTCAGTGCAGGGGGTCCTCTCAGTGCAGGTCTGCAGCCAGACTGTCTTGCTGAGAGTCGGGAAGCCCTCCGTGCTCAGACTTCAGGGAGGTGACTGGGGCGGGCCAGAGCCACGTCACCTTACTGAGGTCACCATGATGTTCTTCTTCTTCTCTCTCTGAGCCAAGATGGCGAGGTTTGAGGAGCTGAGAGCTTTGTTCAGGCTGCGGCTAATCGCTGCGGTCATGAGAGACATGTCTGGACTGAGAGAGACCTCCGAGTATGAAGAGGAGCTGCAGAGACAGAGGAGACTGCAGCGTGTGATCCGGACACCTGAGATAAAGCTCCGGAGAGCAGGTAAGCCTGTTTTCATTCAGCATGTGCCATGTGCTTTCATTACCTCCTCCAAGGAGGTTGTGTTTTCGGGAGAGTCTGTCTGTCCCTCCGTCTGTGAACAAAATAACTCAAAGTAATGGATGGATTTTGATGAAATTTCTGGGAAATGTTCAGCATGGGAAAAGGAAGAACTGATTCGATGTTGGTGTTGATCCGGATCAGCGTCTGGCCGCCATGACGAAAAATGTGATTGTTGTGAATAACTACTGAACTAAAATAGATATCATTATGAATCCTATAGCTAATGGTATGTTTTTATGGTCAGGGAATCTAAATATTTCGATGAAATAAAGGTAGGACTATGGCTTCACGGTGAAAATCACAATATGGGTGAGGACTATTGCACTGGCGGAGTTCAGCATGTGCCAACACGTGAGAGCTGCGACAAGAAAAAACTAAAGACCATATTAGGAAGGAGGTCAACTCATGATGAAGATCTTTGTGATCTGCTGAATCCTTTTAAAAGTGCAATACAAATAAAGCTTTTATTATTATTGTTATTATTATTATTATTATTATTATTATTATTGTTGTTGTTGTTTCCTGCACGTAAATGTAATGAAGAAGCAGGGCTGCAAACTTTCTGGCTGGAGCAAACCAAAGAGACTGTCACATGTTTTGAGTCCCCAGTGCACAATAAGATTTGTCTTTTATTAATATTGATCAAGGATCCTTTCTGAAAGCTTGTCTCACAATTTAAACCAACTATGCCAGAGAACACCATCTTTTATGTCCAGCTAATGACATCTGCCAAGGAGGTAATTTTTTTGATCCTGTTTGTTTGGTGTTACTTTGTTTTTGTTTTTTTAATTAATTAATTAATCAAATTTTAATCTCATATCTGCTTAAAGTACCCAAATAAAGAATTGTAATTCTAGGATATTATAAAATTGTACTGCATGACTAATCAAATGAATACACTAAGAAGTTAAGATTTGTAAATCCACATTTTTATTGGTGACTAAATAAACCAAAGTCAGGGAAGCTTGTCCAGAAAATTCTAAGCTCAATCAGGCAACTCAAATTACACTTAAAATGTGTTCCATAAATCAAATTCAAAATAAGAAAAAGGCCGAGGACATCCAGCAAGCCAATTGGACCTGATGCATTATTCAAGAATTCAGTAAATATAGATAAATTCAAAAATAAAATAAGACTAAGTCTTAAATATGCCATTCCTGTTGTCACTTGGGCTTTGTTTGGTTTGTCTAGAGATGCATGTGTGAAGTGACGTGCCACTGCCATGTACGGGTCCTCCAGCTGGCCAATATCAAAATGTTTGTGTGCTATGATTTATCTAGCGGAATTTTTTTTAACGCATTAATTTGCAGTGTAATCAATTAATCTAATTAATGCACTAAAGTGACAGCCATAGTTTTTGGGAGATGTTGTTTCTGGCCCAACATAACAATGATCAGATTGAGGTGTTGATCCAGATGACTTTAATTACATCAGTTCCACAATAATAATCCAACCAAAAATTTAGATCTGTTTCAAAATGATAAAGGGAAATACACCTTTTGAATTAATTTTCAAAACTATTACGGAAGTTAACACCTCCATTTTTTTGGAAAAAAAATCTGTTCCTCTACAATCATATCAACTCTCTCTGATTTCAAACAGCATTTAAAGCTGCTATGAGGAGAATTTATCGCCGGCGTAATGCTGCGTTCCAGTAACCTCAGAAATGGGAGTGACATCATCTCCAACTTATCGGCGTTCCAGGGGTCCTCTCAGTGCAGGTCTGCAGCCAGACTGTCTTGCTGAGAGTCGGGAAGCCCTGCGTGCTCATGCTGCGTTCCATTTACCTCGGAACTGGGAGCTGGGAAATGGGAGTGACGTAATCTCCGACTTGTCGGCATTCCAGTTGAAGTCAGAAAAAAACATGCCGATCTACCAGGCTACTGTTAGCTGTTGTTAGCACGCCCTGTGTTGTTGTATGAAGAATGTGATTATCACTATGGCAGCATTTTTGTAAATATAAATCTAACAATACTATGTATACAGCTGATCTAGAGCGACACACCCCAGTCAGAAGTGCAAATAAATGGATTATTACAGGAGCTAAATAACTGTTCACACTGGGGGCATCCATCTTCCATTGACACCTCGGGGTGGTGAGGTTTCACCGAGTTCCCAGCAGGAAATTCAGACTTCGGGGGACGTTCCAGTTTTAGTTTTCCACTCGGAACCCAGAAATTCCTACTTCTGACTACAACTTGAACGCACCGGAGACGTGAAGCCGAATGTGTTTGTTTGTAATGCTAATGAATGCAGCATGGATCTTTCTCAGAACTCTGCATTGCTTTACAAGTTCTTTTTCAACAACTTACAGGATGCAAAGCGACAAGGTAATGTGTCTCTTTCTAGTTACGTAGCGGTAGTTTTTGATGTGTGACGACAAGCAATGCGGGGAAGAGTTGTTATCGTAGTTGTAGCCGGCTATATATTGCTACTTACAGCCCGGCGCTCTCAGACATGTTATATAAATGATAAAATAACATAAATTTGCTCTAGTTTTAATTGTCTGGTTCCCCAAAGTTGAGTATCCAGGCCAGTCCAGCCCTGTACGACCCGACCGGGAGGCTAAAGAATAGCATTTGTAGATAACCTATTTAGATGCTATAAAACTCATTGATAAGTGCGTATTTCGATCAGGCATACATCTAAAAGTGAGACTTTTTTTTAATTACTTAAAAACTCCTCACAGTCTCTTTAAGTACAGTTAAGTATTGAGTTATCAGTAAATATAACATTTTTTAAAATATCAGGTCCAGGAGGTCTTTAAGCACTGCTGTGCCATGACCATTTATAAAAGCACAAGTTATTGTTACTTCTGAACTTGGCCAAAATCAATCAGATTTTCCACAAATAAGAACCAAAACTTAGTGTCATATGTGAAGCAGTTTTCGTAGCTTTTGCCTTGAGTTAGCAGCTTGATGCTAACTGTTGTGTTGTATCTTGTATTGACCAGGAACTCCTGTTCCTTAAGCAGGCTCATGTGGCGCCTATGGTGCAACAGTCTGCATTGAGTAGGACTGTGGAAGAATTCTTGAGTTGTATTTCTAAGAAGAGACTGGAGAGGTTCTGTGTCTCTTCTACAGGCTGGGAGAGAGGACCTGTGTCCCCTTCACTCCATGGTTCAGAAAAGAGAGAAACTGCAAAGCAGATCAGAACCCCATCGTTCTTATCAGAGGGTTCACACCTACTGTACGTGTGAAACCTGGGGGGTGAGATGGTCAGCCAACTTTGTATATTCTGCTTCTGCAGGGACATGATCCTTTTAGAGCACGTGGATCCCAACACTGTACTGCGGTGTTGAAAGGCTGACAAATAGTCTCATGGATTTGTTGTAGTGAGCAGATTACTTAACAAAACATCGACACACAGTGGAGCCCAAAGTGATTCCACACGGTCCTGCCCAGATGATGTTGTTGTTTGCTTGAAGTGGCTTCACCTTTCCTCCATTTCCTTAAAGTTTCTTGTTAGTTTGTTTGTTTCCAGCAGGCAAGATGCAGCTGTTGTTGAGATCAAGAGAGCACTGGTCTATTGAGTTGCACACTGATCCAGATACCCTAATGTGCTGTTCAACTTCATATTTTACATTCAAATGTTTCTTTCCACTTAGAGTACCCCCAAGCCTGTACAGGTATTTCAGTGTCAGGTCATTGCCCTAGTAGACAAACTAGTGGTTTATCTTATGGCATTTGATGTTTGATGAATGTGCAGTGTTGCTGATTTTTATGTGTATTTCTATGTTTTTCCCTCAGATGTCCAGCAGCTGTTGGTGATTAAAGAACAGCCTGTTCCTGTGAAGACTGAGGAAGTAGAAGAGGAGAAGCCTCAGTCTGTGCAGCTTTATCAGATAGAAACCAGTGCCATAAAAGAGGATTGTGGATTTGAAGATGCGGAAATGGAGCCTGTTCCAAAAACACACTTTCAGATAGACATAGAGGTCAAGGCCGAAGACTCCTCTGAAGCTGAGATTGACAACAGTAATGATTGGAGAGAGAACAGAGACAATCAGCCAGATTTGAAGTGTATGAAAATAAATCTGGTGAGCAGACGACAGCCTAACAAGGAACTTTGGAACTGCTCTGAGTGTGGTCAGATATTAAAAAATAAATATTTACTGAATACTCACAAGTTAATTCACACTGGAGAGAAACCCTTCAGCTGTTCTGAGTGTGGGAAATCATTTAGACAGGGTGGGACTCTGGCTAGCCACATGTTGACCCACACGGGAGAGAAACCCTACAGGTGTTCACAGTGCGAGAAATCATTTCGTACGAAAGGGCATTTGTCCAGTCACATGTTGACTCATACAGGAAAGAAACCCTACAGCTGTTTTGAGTGTGGGAAATCATTTACACAGAAACAGAATGTGGCTAGACACATGTTGACCCATACAGGAGAGAAACCCTTCAGCTGTTCTAAGTGTGGGAAATCATTTAGACAGAATGGGAATCTGGCTTGCCACATGTTGACTCATACAAGGGCAAAACCCTTCAGCTGTTCTGAGTGTGGGAAATCATTTAAACAGAAAAAGATTTTGGACAGGCACATGTTGACCCATACAGGAGAGAAACCCTTTAGCTGTTCTGAAGAATCTTTTGCAGAAATTTAGGCCCCATCCATACGGAGACAAAACGCTAAACAGTTTCCAAAACGATCGTCATGAAGACGAAGGCGTCTCAGAAAATGTGTGCGTCCATATGAATGCACTCGATACGCATCAAAATGCTGTAAAACACATGCCAGACGTCTAGGGGCGCTGTAACGTTTTGACGGAAACAAGCAGAAACAGACGAAAAAACATTGGGCATGCGCACTTGCGGCAAAAGTTGTAAACAGAGATTGTGATAAAGTGATCATAAAGTGCCGTAATGTGTCCTCGATAATTGTTTGTTCAACTCCGTGGTGATTGAGAAGAAGGAGATTTTGCTGCAACAGGGGCAGTAGCTTCATCCGCTCATATGCTTCACATACGCCGCCATTGTTGTTGTCGTGTGTGGCGCATGCGTGTCAATGACTATATGAAACTATGATGTAAGCATATCTGAAAAGTTATGGAGAGCCAATAATCACGGAGCTGCCTATACGGCAATTCAAAATCTTTCCACTCTGGAACCTGGTTTCAAAAATGATCGTTTACAGACCCCCAAAACACCGTCTTCGTATGGATGAGACGCAGATTCGTTAAAAAACTTATGCGTTTAGACCTCGGTTTAGCTTCGTGTGGATGGGGCCTGAATAGACACATTATGACTCATAGTAGAGAAACGTCCCACAGCTGTTCTATAGCTGTGGGATTGTTCTGTAGGGCAAAATATATGTACAGGAAATGCACTGGAAATGCACTGGATGCTCTGATGCTTGTCAAACAAGTTGACAAGCATCAGAGAGAAAACTTTCAGCTTTTCTTAGTGTGGTTCAGAATTTTGACACAAATAAGCTCGAATCACTCACATTTTGACTTCTAAAAGAGAGAATCTTCTCAGCTGCTTTGTTTGTGAAAATAACTTTTACCATGCTTCCAAGTCCAATTGTGGAAACATCTGGTTGCACTTAGTGTGTTAAGTGTTAAAGCTATGGTCTACGATTTGGAAGCTTTGTACATATTAATAACACCGTTTACAAGGCTGTTATGGTCCTATGGTCCTATCTACACAGTATAAAGACCAAAAAGAACGAAAAAAATCCATTCAGTATATCCGCTGAAAAGCTGCATACTAGCTGACCAATCAAACCTAAGAACCTGCGACTATTAATTGGTCTGTGAGTTGGTCCGTGAGTCCATCCAATCCCTGTCTCTCTCACTCACATGGCGTCATGCGTAGTGCGTCATAGTCCCGGCTCCTCCCTCTACCTCCGGTGAGCAGCTAGCAGCGTTAGCTACTGAACTATCATGGAGCAGGAAAAAGCCTAGCGCCGAGACCGAAGCCGCCTCCCTCTCCTTGAGGCCCAACGGAGCTCTGCCCGCGGGTTGAGGCCTGTTAGCGGGCTAACGGCTAACGGCTAACGAATTGCCTCAGCCGGCCGTCAGACCTTCAGCGTCGACCGTTTCGCCCCTGGTTGATCAAGTAATAGCTTTGTTTACTACAGTGGGAGATGTCTGCTGAATAACTCTGGTTAGTTTGTGCCTGCACGGGCTAATAACTTGTAGGGGAGCGGGTTAGCCTGTTAGCCGCTAATCGTTTGCACTGTAAGCTGAGCTGGGGAGGACAGGCTGAGAAAGATAAATCCTCCCCTACACTCGGCTCCGCTCTGGCGGCGCCAGACCCGCATTGCTGCCGGTCCAATTGAAATGGCTACTGCTGTGTGTTACAAGGGGGATGTCTGCCGTGTTTGATACTTTCAGTTGAGCTGAGCTGTTTTTGATTGAGTTTGCTGCTGATATATTGTGATAGTCACTCGTAGCTCAGTCCGAGGGGGCTTTATGAGGCGCCACGAGCTGGGGGCGGGATCTTGGAACACGGGAGGGGGAGAGGTGAGGGAAGGGGGGGCAGGCTGCGGTTTCAAATCGTAGACCACAGCTTTAAGTCATTTACAGGAAAGATAACCTGACTGCGCATTTGATTGCAAGATTGGGTTTTCCATTTCTGTCATTCTGCTTGTCATGGACTCAGGAATGAGGCAAGACATGAAATGAAAAAAAGAGAAGGTGTTTCCCTTTAAAGGCCAGGGTATGTGGATTCCTCCTTCTCAATCCTCAGCCCCCCCCGCCTCTCTGCTTGCCGGCTCTGCTACTCTGTGAAGAGACGTGGCTTCTTGAGGAGGCTCCTGAAGCCTCTCCACTGCAGCTCCACACCTGCCTCCTGTTACTCCTCAACAACACTCTCTACTTAACTCAATCTGTGTCTCACCTGCAGTTGTCAGTGGATTCCTCTTCTGATGTGGTTTGTTCTGGCCATTTCTCCTCAGCTCTCCCCATAAACTCATCTCTGTGCTGACCTTAAGCCTTTTTGCAGCTCTCGCCTGGAGCCTAGCTTGTGTTGGTGACTTTGCTTTGGATGTATTTCAACTTTGTGATACTTAGCATTTTTTATCTGTTCCCTTTTTTCACAGTGCTTCTCCACAAGCTTTCACCACTGCTTAGATCTGTATATACTCACTGCTGTCACTGGACACTGTTGTTTTTCCACCTTCCTTGTATTGTCTCAACAATAAAGTTACTGTCAACTTTTACCTGCCTCCTCCTTGAAGCTTTTGGGTCCAACATTAGAACTGAAGGGACAATTCCTGAACACAGAAAATTGCCAATTTAGCAGATAAGAGGGCCAGCCTTGATTATTTGACAAAAAATAGAACAGTATCATTATTTTTGGCTCATTTGCCTATTTTTTCGAATATTTGTCCTCCTCCAAACTGTGTGACACTTTTGAAAATGAGATCAGTCCTTATCACCAGTGCTCCTGCCAGGCCCATGGGAGCAATGAGTGCCATGAGCCTCGAGCTACCCCGCTACATAAAACCCTAAACTATCCCTTTGGTGCTTAATAGTTCAGGAGTTACTTCACCTGATGGGTGGTACTATTAAAGCCTCATGCTGGTTTGTCCATATCATCCAGAAGAAGAAAAAGAAGAATGAGGACTTACTCCCAGCCCAGACTAAACATAAGATTCAAAGTCATTGTTAATATCAGCTCATGTTTGAAATAAGGAATGCATGAGGGAGAATAATTAGGACAGACATTTCTAAATAATGGAAGGATCTGAAACACAAAGGCAGACACTGATGTCATATTCAGTGATCACTGACACACGGAGGCCCTGCAGCAGGAGTGGGGAGAAGAAAAAATCCTCGAAAAAACTGTCGCCTCTCAACTCCACTCCCATCTCACCCATAACAGCCTCTATGAACAGTTCCAGTCTGGTTTCCGTCCCCTCCATAGCACAGAAACGGCCCTCATCAAGATCACCAACGACCTCCTCATTGCAGCTGACTCCGGTTTAATCTCCATCCTCATCCTCCTCGATCTGAGTGCGGCCTTCGACACTATTTCTCACCCCATCCTCCTCCATAGACTCTCCTCCATAGGTATCTCCCACACCCCTCTTCACTGGTTCCACTCCTACCTCACAGGCCGCACTCAGTTCATCCAACTCAAATCCTTCACCTCACAGCCCTCCCCCGTCACATCTGGTGTGCCCCAGGGATCCGTCCTGGGGCCCCTCCTCATCACTATATATCTTCTCCCACTTGGCAATATCTTCCGCAAATTTAGTATCCACTTTCACTGCTTCGCGGATGACACCCAGCTCTACCTTTCCAGCAAACCCGACGCCTCTCTTCCACCTTCCTCCCTCACCCACTGCCTCTCAGAAATCAAACTCTGGTTCACCTCCAACTTCCTCAAACTCAACGCAGATAAAACAGAACTCCTCCTGGTCGGTACAAAATCCAATCTATCCAAAGTTAACAGTTTCTCCCTCACCATCGATAACTCCACAGTGTCCCCATCCCCTCAGGTTAAGAGTCTGGGTGTCATCCTCGATAGCTCTCTGTCTTTTCATTCTCATATCAATAACATCACCCGGTCTGCATACTTCCATCTCCGTAATATTAACCGTCTCCGTCCCTCCCTCACCCCTCACACCACGGCCATCCTGGTCCACAGCCTCGTCACCTCCCGGATAGACTACTGCAACTCACTCCTCTTTGGTGCCCCCCACAAATCCCTCCATAAACTCCAAATGGTTCAAAACTCTGCAGCCCGGATCATCACCAGGACCCCCTCCTTTCATCACATCACCCCCGTCCTCCAGCAGCTTCACTGGCTCCCTATCAAGTTCAGAACTCACTTCAAAATCCTGCTGTACACATTCAAGGCCATTCACAACCTCGCTCCCCCCTACCTGTCTGATCTCCTCCACATCGCCACCCCCTCTCGCTCCCTCAGGTCGTCCTCCTCCCTCCATCTCTCTGTGCCCTCCGCCCGGCTCAGCACCATGGGTAGCAGAGCTTTCAGCCGCTCTGCTCCCAAACTCTGGAATTCTCTCCCCCCGGACCTCAGAAACATGGACTCCCTTCCCCACTTCAAATCCAAACTCAAAACACATCTGTTCCAAATTGCATATTCTGTTTAATTTTCCACCCTCATTTTACTGTGTCACTCTTGTATGTTGTTTTGTTATTTTAATTGTGATTTTAATGTGCTGTGTTTTTATTATGTTTTTTTGTAAAGTGTCCTTGAGTGACCAGAAAGGCGCTTTTAAATAAAATGTATTATTATTATTATTAAAAGATCAAGTAAAGCTCATTCCTCTGTGCCTGCTTGAGTTTCCTCTGGGCTTCCTGCTTTCCTTGTCTTTTGGTTAATGAATTTGCAGTGAGTAGGATGGTTAGAGTCCAGAGTAGAAAGCATTTTAGTGTATTGAATCTGTGCACGAGGCATATTTACAATTCAATCAAATAAATGTCCTGGAGGGCTTATTGGGTTGCAGCAAGAGGCATGAAAAAAAACACATAAGACATGGAGTGACAGTACATGCATATACTCCCTATCAAATTCCTCGCAAGGATTTCCATTTTGCGCTGTTTGATCTTAATAAGGTTCTGAGTAGAGCTTCAAAATGCAAAAATAATAAATGGGAGTGAGACATAAAATGAGTAAGCAATTAACTGAAAACAACCATTAAACTGAAATGGGTTGTTCATCAGATGATCCAAAGTTTAAGACCAAAGCTAAAAACAACCCAGCTAAGACGAATCCTCCTAAATACAGGAAGAAAAGTGTCAAAAAATGGTCCAGTAATGAGTTACTCCACTGTTCCTGTTGATCACTTAACAAAAGTTTTGGCACGCTCGATGCGAGTCTTTCCAGAAGCTACTGGGAATGTTGCTCTAACTTCACAGAGGGAAGTGGAACTGATGTCCATTCTGGTAAACTTCTCTCCATCCCTCCCCGAATGTTCTCAACTGGACTTAGATTAGGATGGTCCAAAAGAGTGAGGTTATTCCTCTGTAGGAAGTGTTATGGAAAACTGTGATAATTAGACTTTTTAAACTTTCCTGAATCATCTGCTTCCCCTCACCATTATACAAGGTACTCTTCTTTTCCCACCTTGGCCCACTCCCTGACCCCCACCCTTTATCCTGCCAGACTTCTTTGATTTTAAAACCGGTTTGAGAAATGTTCTGGGATGACATTTCAAGATAGAGGGACAGTGTTTGAGCAATGGGAAAAAGGCCTATGCAGGACCAGTGGGAACAAGTAAGGATGACTCACATACTTAGTTGCATATTAATTTAGTAAGAATCTGACTCGCTCTTCTTACATAGAAAATTGATTCATGTAGTCTAAGTAGAATGCTGACTGAAGGAAACAGCGAGTGAATTGTGAGCATAAATAAGTGAGCACGAGTGCTGGTTTGGAGGGATCTCAAAGATTGCAAATTGTCAGGACTTTAAGTGGAAGGTGTGGGAAAGTTTTAACTGGTCCTGTTAAGTACATGTATGGTAATTATGGTACCAATGAGGTTAAAAAGTTTCCATACAAAATAATATAAAAAATGTAACGATTGAAATTAAAAATAAAAAGGACGGGACGGATGGTGAAGAACCAAGATTAGCTCACAAAATTGAAAACAGGCTCAAGACATCGTTAAAAATAAGCTCATTAAATGGCCAAGCAATTTAGATCAGTTAATCAGATCGACTTGATCAATTAGATTAAATTAGATAAGTATTAAATCATTGTGCCAAGGAACGAAGGGGAAAGCAACCTTTTTTTTTTTTACTTTTTAAGTCTTCTGGAAACACATTGCAACCCAGCTGGTGTTTGTGGTTCAACCACAATAGTTTTTTTAAAATTAGCTTTTTATTCATTTTTTTTCTTTCAGTTTACTTAATTCATTTTTTTAAATTCTAATTTTACTTTTTTTTTGTTTTTACTACCCAGGATTGTGTGTTTTCTGTTGTCTATGTGCCCTGTTTGTTTCCCTCTTGCCTTCATGAAACATGTCTTTCATCTTTTCCTCTTACCAGTTTGTTCCTAGTTGGAGATTTTTTTTCTTCCCATGTTCTGATTTGGGAATAACAATCCAAAACAGACAAACAAAAAAAACTCATTTCTTAAGACTTGGTAAAAAGAAAAGTCCTTTTCTGTGAGCCTTTTATCACTACATAGGCAGAGCAATTAGAGAAACATTCATTGGCAGAGCGAGAACAATGGGACACACATCATGGGTCTTCAGATGAACAAAGAGTGAGTGAAACCTTCCTCACACCTCTCACTCAAAAGGACATGCAAGTTGCTCCTGATATGGTAAGCCAAATCACAAGGTGATCAAGTCTCCATATGTAAATTTGCAGTCTCACTTTACCCTGCCTACAGTACCTCCAATAGAAAACCTGCTTTGACACCTTTGCTACATTCATAACAACTTTAACAGCTTTGATTTCTTGTTTTTTTGTCCAACACTACATTTATACATTCCAGTGGGCACTATTTGTTAAATGTACTTCCTTGTGCAATCTTTTACACTTTTATCTTCTTGGTACTGACTAAGGTAAGAATATTGCAGCTGTGCTAGCAGCCCATAGACTCAATCCAAAGCAGAGAAAAGGATTGTTAGGTCTTAAGTTGGATAATATCCTTTGCTTTCCCCTTAGACTTACCCTCCAAGCTTTACCAACAGAAGATAATGGTGATTTCTTTGAACTGCATGAATGTCATATTTCTTCTCATAACCATATTCCTGGTCTTCCCTCTACCTGACTAATGTCTTGCATCCCACACTAATGCTTTTACTTACAGAGACAATGGAGTGCTATATGCAGGGAAATACAATTTGTGTCAGTATTCTGTTTTAATAATTAAAAAAATTTCTGCTCTGCCATCATCAGGCTCTGTCCAAGTAGCTGAATTTCATGCTATGGTAAGAACAAGTTTGTTGTCTGAAGGCAACCCTGTACTCACAAAGACTTTTCTTTTGATCTTATTAAATGTCATGCTTTTTTTGTTTTAGATGTTTTATGTCCCTTGGGGTAATTCCAAGGCAATATTACAGCACCACTTACATCCGTGGCATTTACACTACAAGCATAACTGCTTTTCATTTGGACAGACATAATTCTTGAAATGATGTTGTCACTAGATTTGTCACCCTCAGACCAGTAACACAGACCACAGAGATCATTCCACAGGGCAGCCACCTATGAGACCACAGCCAGAGGCCAGCAGCTTTGGCCTTGGAGGGTGTCTGCAGATCCACTGACAATGACCACTCCCACATCCCAGCAGTGACACCCCTGCAGGCAGCACAGTAGCTGACAGACAAAGCAGACACTCCAGGGGGAAAGGCAGTCCCCAGAGACCAGGAGGCAGCTGTTTGCACTACCCACAGCAACAACCTTCACACCAGACGGAGAACCTCTACAGCAGTGATCGGCAACTAACGGCCAAAATTGGCCCATCTCTAATAATATCTGGCCCACCAGATGAAATTGAAAATCTGATTTAAAAGGGAGAGGAATGTTCTGGCCATCGAGGAAACTGGGAAAGCTCCTGAATGGCTGGCACACCTAGACCCCCCACCAACCTCCCGCTCTGATAAATGACATTTGGCCGGTCTTGTCCAAAAAATTCCGGACTGATTTTCAGCCTCAGCACATCCCTGAAAAGGAGTATTTAAAAAAAAAAAGTAAAATCATTTAACTAGTTTCACAAAATCGACAACCACAGCCCAATCCTGAAAATCTTTATTTATAAATCTTTATTACAAATGCATTAGTTGGGCTCAAATAAGTAGTCATTTTTAAAATGGAAATTACTCACATTTTTATTCTCAGAATTCTCAAAAGCAAGAGACACAAAGAAACACACATTCCCTGACTGCACTCACACGTGCAAGTCATCCAACAACTGGGCTTCACTCATTTGGACACTTCTTTTTACACTCTTCCAATATTGAAGGCATCATCCTTCTTGTTGTATTCCTGACCATACCAACTCCACAAACTGTACAACCCATTTGCACTCTTGTTCAAGCAACATGTAAACAAACTTACAACATCTGATGTCTGTATGAAAAGATTTTTTTTCTTTTCTTTTAAAACCATTTCATTGTAATTCTTTTTTGTGGTGATTTTGAATCATCAAAAGGGGGAATTGTTATAGATAATTGTGAGAATTAGACTTCTGAAACTCCCCACACTGAGCCATCTCCTTCCCCTCACCACTCTTCAAAGTATTTTTCTTTTCCCACCTTGGCCCACTCCCTGACCCCCACCGTGAAACCAGGCCACACTTCTTTGATTTTAAAATCCTTTTGTCTCCTACAAAGATCCAGTGTTGGCTAATAGCAAATCAGAACTGTGATCATTCTTAGTTTGCCACTTTTTTTTAAACTTATTTTGAACTGGTTTGTGTAATTACTTGTTTTTATGTGAACATGTACTGTTGTTTTGTGAACTTGTTTTTTTTATTATTTTATGCTGTTAAATATTGTAAATTTTCTGACTTTTAAATTTAAAGGCCCAACTAGGGACAAGAGTTGGAAATTAGCATTTGCTATAAACTCTCTGTGCAGCACATCAGATTCATGCTTAGTGATGGAACTATGTTAAACTGCATCGTCTCTAAGTTCAATTCAATTCCTTTGTCTTCCTACCTTTCCCATTCACTCCCAAAACTTCCCACCCCCATCCCATCTGCTTCACACCAAGACATACGACTTCCTGGTCTTTTGTATTTCCCCGTCTAGACATAGACAAAGTATATAAGTAAATGTAACTTTCCTAGAAGGAATACTAATTTTCTTTCTGCCAAGAACTGAATTTGTTTTTGTTTGTTGTTCAAAGTTTGGCTGGCTCTCATTTTACTTCATATGAGTATCTAATTTTCCCAAAATGTGTCTATTTATGGCATTACAATTTTAAAGTACTGTTTTTTGGTTGTTTAAGTTAGGTTTAAGAAAATAAATGTGACTATTTGTGAAGTGAACAATCTCTTGTGAACTCTTTTGACAACAATACATCATCTTTGAACAATACTCAGATTTAAAGTTATGAAGTCACATGGTCACCTTACCCACAGACTTGGCTTAACTTACCCCAAACCTGGGGCAAGCTGAGCCACAGGAGAACTTTATTTTGAAAGGCCACAGTTTCCAGGCTCTTACCCATTGTCATGTCCATACAACTTCAGTTGATAGCAAACATTCTTAAATAAGAGTTTGTTTTTTCATTTTTACCTCTGTTGCATTTTTTACTTGCCTCAGTGACAACAAAAGTTAAAAAAGGCTCATTTTACCGCACTCTCCCCTACCATCATTTTCATTAGTTTATTTTGTTAATAATTCTGTTGAACCGCTATTCAAAGGCAATGACTGATTTTCACTCCAGGTTTTCAGTAAATGTGTATGTATCATTACTTTTGTCAGATTCCAATTATTTCTGTGACCATTGTGGGTTTTTCTTTCATTAACCGAGGGGGACCAACACTTTCGTCCACGTGTGGATCAGCCCTGAAAGGCGGGAAGCCCTCAGTGCTTTGACTTCAGGGAGGAGACTGGGGCGGGCCAGGGGCACGTCACCGTACTTAAGACACCACGATGTTCTTCTTCTTCTCACTCTGAGCGAAGATGGCGAGGTTTGAAGAGCTGAGAGCTTTGTTCAGGCGGCGGCTGCTCGCTGCGGTCATCAGAGACATGTCTGGACTGAGAGAGACCTCCGAGTATGAAGAGGAGCTGCAGAGACAGAGGAGACTGCAGCGTGTGATCCGGACACCTGAGATAAAGCTCCGGAGAGCAGGTAAGCCTGTTTTCATTCAGCATGTGACGACACATCGGAGCTGCGACAAGAATAACTAAAGACTACATAAGGCAGGAGGTCAGCTCATGATGAAGATCTTTGTGACCTGCTGAAGCGTTTCTACCGAGGGTGACCATCAGAGAGAGAGAGAGAGAGAGAGAGAGAGAGAGAGAGAGACGTTACTCAAATATAAATCATGGTCGTCACAGCACTTCGTTTTCCTCTGTTTTTAAAACGCTCTTCACAAATCAAGGTATTATTATCGTTATTATCATTAATATTATAATTCCCGCTCTTAAATGTCGTGAAGAGGCAGGGCTGCCAACTTTCGGAGTCTGACTGGAGCAAACCAAAGAGACTTTCACGTGTTTTGAGTCCCCAGTGCACAATGAGGTTTGTCTGTTGTAAATATTGATCATGGGTCCTTTCTGAAAGCTTGTCTCACACTTTTAACCCCAATCTACCATAGAACACAATCATTTGTGTCCAGTTAGTTGCCTGTGCCAAGGATGTAATGTTTTTTGGCCCCATTTGTTTTTTTTTTTTCCCTTTTTTTTTAGTAAAACTACCAGACAGATTTCGTTGAGATTTTTGGGAGATGTTGTTAATGACCCCACAAAAAAAAAAGGTTAAGGTGGTGATCAAGATTAGTTAATATATTCAATTCCACAACAATAATCCAACCAAAATTTAAAATCTGTTTCAAAATGCATAAAGTGAAATACACCTTTTAGATGAATTCTTACAACTATTCCAAAAGTTGACACCTCCATTTTTCGGAAAAAAATCATCCGTATAAACTCTCACTGATTTCAAACAGCATTTAAATACAGTTAAGTATTGAGTTATCAGTTAATATAACATGTCTTATAATATCAGGTCTGAGGAAGTCTTTAAGCACTGCTTTGCCATGACCATTTATAAAACCATAAGTTATTGTTGCTTCTGAACTTGGCCAAAATCAATCAGACTTTCCAACAAATATGAACCAGAACTTAGTGTCAGGTGTGAAGCAGTTTTTGTAGCTTTTGATTCAAGGTTTGCTTGAAGACTTTTTCCTTTACTGTTTATTTTCTCATTTGTAAAAACAAAATGAAAAACAACTTCAAATCAGTTCACTGGTTGCTCCTTTGTCCCTTGAGTTAGCAGCTTGATGCTACATGTTGTGTTGTTTCTGAGAAGTGACAGGAGAGGTCCTGTGTCTCTTCTTCAGGCTGAGAGAGAGGACCTGTGTCCCCTTCACTCCATGGTTCAGAAAAGGGAGAAACAGCAAAGCAGAGCAGGGTCTTATTGTTTCTCAGAGGGTTCACACCTGCATGTGAAACCTGGGGAGTGAGATGGTCAGCCAACTTTGATTCAGGTTTCTGCAGGGACATGTTCCTCTTAGAGCACATGGATCCCAACATCCCCCCTTTGGCCTCAAGATTGTGCCTGATGTGTGATCCTGAGGGCAGTTAAGTCTGTGTGTCGTCCATAAGGGGAAAGAGTTTATTGAATTTGTAACATCTGGGCAGTTTAAACTTCCACAGATATATACAAAATTTAAATGAACAACAAAATGATGTGGTGTGTAAGAGCGAACTTGTGTTTCTCAGCTTTTGTCAGGGTGAGTGAGAGCATGAAGGTTATTGTTGTGAATATGTTAATGTGGACTGGAGAATATGGCACCTACAGTAACTAGCAAGAATCAATAAATTAATCCTTATATGAATAGCGCCAATTCATAATGAGTGTTATTTCAAGACACTTTTCAATAGAGCATAAAGCTCTTCATTTTATGGATACACATATATGCAAAGATACATATAAACATAAAAAAATACACAAATACATTATAAATATATACAATTATATTCATCCAACAACCAACAGGAATCCATACAGCAGACAAGATGCAGCTGTTGTGGAGATCAAGAGAGCACTGGCCTGTTGGGTTTCACAGGTGGCTCACTGATCCAGGCACCCTAATGTGCTGTTTATGTTTTATTTAATATATAAGTGTTTCTTTATACTTCAAGTACCCCAAGCCTGTACAGATATTTTAGTGTCATGGCTCTAGTAGAAATACTAGTGGTTTAGCTTGTGGCATTAAATCTTTGATGTTTTCTTTGATAATGATTTTTATGTGTATTTCTATGTTTTTTTCTCTCAGTCCAGCAGCTGTTGACGAGTAAAGAACAGCCTGTCCCTGTGAAGATTGAGGAAGGAGAAGAAGAGAAGCCTCAGTCTGTGCAGCTTTATCAGATCGAAACCAGCGCTGTAGAAGAGGACTGTGGTTTTGAAGACGTGGAAATGGAGCCTGTACCAGGGACACACTTTCAGACAGAGATTGAGGTCAAGACTGAAGACTCCTCTGAAGCTGAGATTGACAAAAGTAATGATTGGGGAGAGAACAGAGACAATCAGCCAGATTTGAAGTGTATGAAAACAAATCTGGTGAGCTGGCAACAGCCTAATAATGAACTTTGGAACTGCTCTGAGTGTGGTCAAACATTCAGAGATAAATATTCACTGAAATATCACAAGTCAATTCACAGTGGAAAGAAACCCTTCAGCTGTTCTGAGTGTGGGAAATCATTCAGACTGAAAAAGACTCTGGTTGGTCACATGATGACCCATACAGGAGAGAAACCCTACAGCTGTTCTGAGTGTGGGAAATCATTTAGATACAAACCACATCTGAACAGACACATGTTGATTCATACAGGAGAGAAACCCTTCAGTTGTTCTCAGTGTGGGAAATCATTTAGATACAAAAATTGTCTGGATACTCACATTTTAACCCATACAGGCGAGAAACCCTTCAGCTGTTCTAAGTGTGGGGAATCATTTAGATACAAAAATAGTCTGGACACTCACATTTTTACTCATACAGGAGAGAAACCCTTCAGCTGTTCTGAGTGTGGAAAAACATTTACACAGAAAACGAGTCTAGGCAGTCACATGTTGATTCATATAGGAGAGAAACCCTTCAGCTGTTCTGAGTGTGGGAAATCATTTAGAAACAAACAGAGTCTGAACAGTCATATGTTGACTCATTTGGGAGAGAAACTTGTCAGCTGTTCTGAGTGTGGGAAATCATTTAGAAATAAACAGAGTCTGAACAGCCATATGTTGACTCATTTGGGAGAGGAACCCTTCAGCTGTTCTGAGTGTGGGAAATCGTTCCTATCCAAACAGAATCTGAACAGTCACATGTTGACTCATTTGGGAGAGAAACCCTTCAGCTGTTCTGAGTGTGGGAAGTCATTCTTATTCAAACAGAATCTGGGCAGGCATATGCTGACTCACACAGGAGAGAAACCCTTCAGCTGTTCTGAATGTGGGAAATCATTTACACAGAAATGGAATCTGGGTAGTCACATGTTGACCCATATAGGAGCGAAACCATTCAGCTGTTCTGAGTGTGGGAAATCATTTACAAAGAAACAGGGTCTTGACAGACACATATTAACTCATAGCAGATAAAAGTCCCTCAGTTTTGTGAGTATGGCTGTTTATAAGTATTTGCAGCGCCATCTGTTATCAGCTGCTCTCCCGCGCTCCAGATCGTGAGATGTTTTAATGGAGGATTCTTGATACCAGACTGTGATCAACATTGTTTATTGTCAGGTCGTTACAAGTAGACATAGATACATTTGGATGCTGTGTTAGTGAATGAGTGAGGGTATCGGTTGAGTGAGTATCTCGGTCTCCATGCTGTCTCTAACTCACACTCACTCTCACACTCACTAGAGGTTACTTTGCATTTGAGGGATACCTATATAGCGTTTGACATTCTCTACATGGTTGTGACTTCTCTGGAGATTTCTTTTATTCTCAACATAGTTAGTTCATACACACATATACATGGACAAAATAATCCTAGATGTTGCATGAATTGGTCCATGACTAAATTGATTGATACATGAGTAAATGATACATAATTTGAAGTGATACGTGACTTAAAATTCATGCTATCAATGGCCTAGTAGTTGTACAGAAAATTGCTCTAGAAACTCAGAAGTCGATAAGCATCAAAGAGAATCCCTTCAGCTTTTCTCAATGTGGTAAAGTACTTTGACACACACTCAGATCACTCACATATTGACTTCTAACAGAGAGAAACAGCTTAGGTTGTTTAGGCATGTTTGATGTGAGTTTTTCCAGAAGGCTACCGGGAATGTTGCTCCAACTTCACAGAGGGAAGCGAAACTAATGTCCATTCTTGTACTGTTATATCCATCCAGCCGCCAAACGTTCTCAACTGGACTTCGATCAGTATATGCCAAAAGAGTGAGGAAGAGTGAGGAAGTCCTTTGTCAAGCAGGCATTGTGACCTGCAGCATTGTCCTGTTGAAAAACCCAGTCATCACCACACAGAAAAGGCTTTCAGTCATGTGGGATGCACCCTGCAACATCTCCACATAGCCAGCTGCCGTTTGACCCCCTGCAAAATCTGAAACTCCACTGAAGGAGAAAGAAGCCCAGATCATGATGCCCCCCCTATGCAGAAACATCTCAGGTGGGACCTCCTTCTCATGCCAGTAACGTATGAAGCCATCAGGACCATCAGGTTACTTTTTCTTGTCAGAGAATAAAACTTTCTTCCACCTTCCAGTGTCCCATTTGGTCCCCCCTAAAAGTCCACACAGGAAATTATGTGGCATTAAAGAAAATGAGGCCTTTAAAAGAGTGTTTGTTTTCTTAAGCCTTTCTCGAGCAGGAATCATCCGATGGTTATTTGGATGGAAAGCCAATCGGATCCTGTGGCTCGGAGCTGGGGAAATATTTTGAGTCTACCTCTTGACTATTTTGTTCCATAGCTGGTACTTGAGGTATTCTGGGGTGTTGTGTGTCTCACATGAGCAGAAGGGGAGGTGTAAGAATTATGTGTATGACGTTTTGTTTTATGATGCCTGTATGCTTTAAGAATCTGTGCTTCCTTACATCTAGCAGAACTCTCTCTGCAGACTTTTTGAGCTGTATGACAGATTTCTCTCTTGCAAGACAAATAAATATTCACAAAGACATCTTTTTGGCTCAAGATCCTTTATTTATCCTCAGCTTTGGTCACATTTCCACAACACAATGCATTCATGTCAGCGCCAAAGCTGAAATTTTTTTGCAGTGCTCCTGACTGACCCAGGATCTGTTGTGTCAACTGTTTTACTAATTTGCAGCAATTTGCATTTATAGAAATGATGGTAAGCAGGTTAACATTACAAAGCCTCAGTTTAGGAGTCGAAGTTGGAGTTTCGCTTAAATAATGAAAGCAGTTTTATTATCAACAATAATAGATGATGGATAATGTTGTTCTGTTCTTTTGCTTATTGATTTCCTTACTCAATTATGACTGAAGCTTTATTTGAAGAAAATCATGAATCGTATTGAAATCACAATATCTGCCAGAAAAATTGCAATTAGATCTTTTCTTAAAGTCGTTCAGCCCAAGTCAGCACTTAAAACAGAAGGAAGAGAAAGGGTTGTGGAATCCCTGTCTGTGCTTGATGTAGGAAAAAGCTGATTATATCACAAGAGAAAATAGACTCTGAGGTGGCAGAAATGCAGCACTGTGATGTTGGTTGCTGTGAAAATCCATAATGCCTTCTTGTCAATGCATTTCTCCTTAAAATGTGCCGATTCTGTGTTTCCTGCAATAACAGGACACACAATAAATGCTGCATTGATGCACAATAAGGGAGCGTACAGAGCAAGGGTGACTTCACTGGAACTTAAAAATTTCTATTGATTGTTTTAGAGGTATCATCTTCCTCACATAGAGTAGGCTACTATGCAGCTCTTATTTGGGATCCTAAAGAATGGATCCTTGCATGTCAGATTGGACATGTGGTAACTTTATATGAAGGTCACCACACACTGAACACAGTAACAACACACACATTAAAAATACATCCATCATCACCAATCCATCATATCCCCATCCTTAAGTTTGTGCTGCACACGTGGACAAAATTGTTGGTGCCTCTCCATTTAAGAAAGAAAACACCACAATGATCACTGAAATAACTTGAAACTGACAAAAGTAAAAATAAATTAAAATGTACTGAAAATCAGCTAATAAAAATCAGACAATGAGCCTCATGCAAGAACTGTTCGTACGAACAAATATGTTTGTAAGTGTTGCATATGAAGGATTTGGGAGAATTTGTTGCATTCAGCATTTTTTTCGTATTTAGAATTTTCTTATAAGTAGGAACACAAATCAGGAGTGGTCCAGACTTGTCTTAAAAATCACAACAAATTAGTCTGCTCTTTTCAAATCAAGTGCCTTACATACTGATCATACATTTAACTAATTTCAAGCGTTTTTAATAAAATATAGCATAAGACGAAATAAATCTGAGGATCTCAAACCAGAGAATACATTGAAATCTATTAATTAAAGGTTTATCAGACTGGCCAATATAAAACGTTAAATGAGAGAGTATCCAGCTGCTTCATGGCTGAGCTTCTTCTTTTGGGTACCCTGGCACGCCAGGCACTTGGAAGAGAGCGTGTGTTTGGCGCCATCTTTATGAATGAAAACTCCTGTTTTATGGTGTGGGAAACGTACCCTTATATGGTATTCTTGGGGTGTTACTTATGCAAATATGCTATCCTCGTGCACGTGCGCTTAAGTACACACAGGTGGCATTCATCATGTTTCTGCGGGTCATTTAGACACTTTTCTAAAGATAGAAGTGTTTGTTGAATCTGACGGAGCATGTTTGTACGAACGCAGCATAAGAAAAAAGGTAAGAAAAATTTAGGATGAGATACGAAAATGTTCTTGCATGAGGCCCATTGTTTTTCAATTGTGGTTCAACATAATTATTAAAAAAAAAAAAAAAAACAGTGAAACTGGCCTGGACAGAAATGATGATACCCTTAACTCAGTTCTTTGTTGTACAACTGTTTGAGTCAATCACTGCAGCCTGATGATTTTTTTAACTCTCACTGAGACTTCTGCACCTGTCCACAGGTATTTTGGTCCAGGTTTGAAGGGTGTCTTCTCCAGACTGCATGTTTCAGCTCCTTCCATAAGGGTTCAATAAGATTTTGTTCAGGGCCACTTCATAATAGTCCAATGTCTTGTTCTGAGCTGTTCTTGGGTGGTTTTAGCTGTGTTTTTTGGGTCATTATCCTGTTGGAGGACCCATGACCTGCGACTAAAACCAAGCTTTCTGACACTGGGCATCACATTTCACTCCAGAATGCCTTGATAGTCTTGAAATTTCATTTTACCCTGCACTGATTCAAGACACCCTGTGTCAGATGCAGCAAAGCAGCCCCAGAACATAACTGAGCCTCCTCCATGTTTCACAGTAGGTACAGTGTTCTTTTCTTTGTATGCTTCATTTTTGCATAAGTGAATGTAACCCACCTCAGAAGCTCGGACTGAGGTTTAATGGGTGGATCTAAGTTCTAGGTTCTAAGAGGAGCATTGGCAGTCAGGAAAGTAGTAAACATTAGTTTAGCCCCCCCTGAAAGAACGCACACCAACACTGACTTTGGCTTTTGTTGTTACTGTATTATGAATGAATCCTTGCTATTTTTTTGTTTCACTTGTTTTGCTAAATCATCAATACTATTTGTACATCCATCAATGTTCACCTTTTGTTTAAACATAACTATCAGCTCCTTGAAATAGAAAAAAACAAAATAGCAAATAACTTAAATCTCTCAAAAAAAAATAAATGATTAAAACTAAGATAAAAATAAACAAATAAGATTAACCAAATAAACGTCCCTTATTATTTTCTTTTTCGATTCAGTCAATGGTTTTCTTTGAGTTACCCAACCATTGCTCCGATGATTGTCAATCCAGTGGGGTGTTGATGATGGTAGAGGGAGTGCAAGGGATGAAACGAGAAGAGATGATGATGACCGGGACTGGACCGCAGAGGTGGGCCAGCGAGATGAATGGAGTTGAAGACCAAAGCAGTAGTGTTTATTCTAAAAACTGTCTTTTTAACTTCTTTTTAAATTGACCTTTAAAAAAAATCAATTTTTATCTCAAAGAAATATATAAACAATAACTTTTGTCTTCTAACTTAGTTTAACATTAACTCTCACTGAGACTTCTGCACCTGTCCACAGGTATTTTGGCCTCAACACTCTAACATCTTGTAAAGATTTTAAGGCTTTTTAAATGTTTTCATCTGTATTATTCAAGAAAATATATTTTTATACATTTTTAAGGTCAGCCCTGAACACCTGGGCTACATGAACATAGGGCTGATGTGTCTTGCCAAAAAGCTCCAGTTTTGTCTCATCTGTCCAAGTGACATTCTGGCTTTGTGGCTTGTTAATATACATTTTGACCAATTCCAGCCTTGCTTTTATATGATTTGCTTTCAACCGTAATATCCTTCATTAAGTTAACCTTGGCTCAAACAGTGATGGATGGTGTAATCTGATGCTGATGTACCTTGACCTTGGAGTTCACATCTAAACTCTTTGGAAGTTGTTCTGGGCTCTTTGTTTACCATTCGTATTGTCCGTGTTTTTGTCATTAATTTTCCTCCTGCAGCCACGTGCAGGGATGTTGGCTACAGTCCTGTGGACCTTAAACTTCTGAATAATCTGTGCAGCTGTCCTCACAGGAACATCATGCTACACGGAGATGATCTTATAGCCTTTAGCTTTACCATGATAGTCTATACTTTTCTTTCTAATCTCCTGAGACAACTCTCTCCTTAGCTTTCTGTGGACCATGTTCAGTGTGGTACACACCATGATACCAAACAGCACAGTGACGACTTTTTAGCCTTTAAATAGACAGACTGACTGATAACATGTTTGAAGACACTTGTGATGCTAATTAGATTTTGTAGATTTGTTTATTCTTAAAAGATGGGACAATACATGTTAATGAACATATAAATGTAAACAGATTATAGCCATGTGGCTGATTTCTATCCCTAGTCCCATTGGCAGGTTGGTGTTGTACAAAACATTTATACACAATAAAAACAAAACAAAGACAAAGCGAAACAAACAATATGAAACAGTGCAAACATAGTTGATCATTAAAAAAAAAATAACAAAAAAACATATAGGACAAGGGACTGGTTAAAGTGCAGAGTGCTAAAGTGTAAAGTGCACCATTGTGTTGCAAATCGCCCCCAAAAAATATAAAGTGCTAATTTGATTGCTTAATGCTCAATTGCATATTACAATAATCAAATACCAGTGATGGCAATTGTAGTACCTAGAGTACCTAGGAATATAAGGTGCTAGTTGCATTGCACATTGCTCAGTAAATATGGAGATGCAGCCCTTGACAAAATAGATACATAGGACAAATACATAAATTTAGGCCCGTTAATGGGAGCAGTGTTGGTTTTCCAGTACCCAAGCTTTAAGCTGTTTGGTAAAAGAGGTCAGGGTTGTAAGTTCCCGTATTGTACTTGGAACTGAGTTCTAGGTGTGAGATGCGCAGACAGAAAAATTGACTTGCCTATGGGCACTTTTTCTAAAAGGAACAACACAGTCACCTCTGGAACCAGCTCTTGTTGTTGTTTTTTTTTTGTTTTGTTTTGTTTTGTAAATTCTTGTAGCGGAGGCGGTGCTTGGCCATGCAAAATTTTGTATGTCAAGATAGCATGAGTGTCTTTGATAGTGTTGTCCCAGTTCAAGAGCTCATGCTTTTTTAAAATCTGACAGTGATGGAACGTTTTGGGTTTCTACAACTTTCAGGGCTTGTTTAGAAACAATTTCAATCTGCCTTAGTGTTGTCTTACAGGCCACTGCCCAGTTTGTTCCACAATAGAGCATATGTGACATGATCATAGTGTCAAAGTATAATTTTGCTGACTCAGGGGTTAGGTTGTTCCTAATAAATCTAAAGTTAGACAAGTTAAACGTAATTCTGTTTATAGTCATCTTTATCTGTTGTCTGAAAGTGAGTTGTGAGTTGAGAGTGATTCCCAGATATTTAAACTCTTGTACCACTTTAATTGTTTTACCTTGCACAAAGACCTTGTCCCTCACAACTCTCACTCAAAAGGAGATGCAAGTTGCTTCTGATATGGTGAGCCAAATCACAAGGTGATCAAGTCTCCATATGTAAATTTGCAGTCTCACTTTACCCTGCCTACAGTACCTCCAATAGAAAACCTGCTTTGACACCTTTGCTACATTCATAACAACTTTAAGAGCTTTGATTTCTTGTTTTTTTGTCCAACACTACATTTATACATTCCAGTGGGCACTATTTGTTAAATGGACATCCTTGTGCAATCTCTTACACTTTTATCTTCTTGGGTACTACTGACTAAGGTGCTAGCAGTCCACAGACTCAAACCAAAGCAGAGAAAAGATTGTTAGGTCTTAAGTTGGATAATATCCTTTGCTTTCCCCTTAGACTTACCCTCCAAGCTTTACCAACAGAAGATAATGGTGATTTCTTTGAACTGCATGAATGTCATATTTCTTCTCATAATCATATTCCTGGTCTTTCAGACACCCCTCTACCTGACTAATGTCTTGCATCCCACACTAATGCTTTTACTTACAGAGACAATGGAGTGCTATATGCAGGGAAATACAATTTGTGTCAGTGTTAGAAGTATATACAAGCTAATGCTAACATTTGTCCAAAGATGTCATTTTATGCTTACAGTTATTCAAACATATGTTAGGGCAGATCAGTTCAAACATGTTTGTTCAACAGGTCAGATGTTTGGCAAGTCACATAGGTGCAATTGCAGTTAGACAGAACCGTGGTTTCAGTTAAAGTCTGAGGGGGGGCCAGTTTCCCCATTTCACATCCTGTAGTTGGTCCTGTGGCAGTTTGCGAAACCGCAAGACCTTTCGTTGAACTCTTGGTTGAACTTCTGCCTTAAGTCTGACCTTTATCCAGACATTATGTTTATCTTCTTGACAGACATACGTAGCTTATAAAACCAGACATGATCTTAACACGTGATAAGTTGGTACTGCCCAAATCCTGATGTGTATAAGACCTTGTGTATGCTTGTGTTCAATGCTCTTTTTCTGTACATCCCTGGTCCTGGTCCTGTACATCCAAACTGAACATGACTTCCAACATCAGTATTCTGTTTTAATAATAAAAATATTGTGCTCTGCCACCATCAAGCTCAGTCCAAGTAGTTGAATTACATGCTATGGTAAGAACAAGTTTGCTGTCTGAAGGCGACCCTGTCCTCACAAAGACTTTTCTTTTGATCTTATTAAATGTCATGGACATGCTGGCCATCTGGGAAACTGGGAAAGCTCCCGAATGGCTGGCACACCTCCCGCTCTAATGAACGACATTTGGCTGGTCTTGTCCAAAAGTTTCCGGACTGATTTTCAGCCTCAGCACGTCCCTGAAAAGGAGTATTAAAAAAAAGTAGAATTATTTAGCTAGTTTCACAAAAACGACAATCACAGCCCAATCCTGAAAATCTTTATCTATAAATCTTTATTACAAATGCATTAGTTGGGCTCAAAGAAGTAGTCATTTTTAAAATGGAAATTACTCATATTTTTATTCTCAGAATTCTCAAAAGCAAGAGACACAAGAAAAACACAAGTTCCCCGACTGCACTCGCACGTGCAATCATCCAACAACTGGGCTTCACTCATTTGGACACTTCTTTTTACACTCTTCCAATATTTAAGGCATCATCCTTCATGTTGAATTCCTGACCATACCAACTCCACAAACTGTACAATCCTCTCCAATCTACAAAGTACTTTTTTTTCCCACATCGGCCCACTCCATGACCCCCACATGAAACCAGGCCACACTTCCTTGATTTTGAAATCCTTTTGTCTCCTTTGTCTTCCTACCTTCCCCATTCACTACCAAAACTTCCCACCCCCATCTCATTTCCTGCTTCACACCAAGACATACGACTTCCTGGACTTTTGTATTTCCCCATTTAGACATAGGCAACGAATGCAAGTAAATGTAACTTTCCTAGAAGGAATAATAGTTTTCTTTCTGCCAAGAACTGATTTTGTTGTTGTTTGTTGTTCAAAGCTTGGCTGGCTCTCATTTTACTTCATATGAGTATCTAATTTTACCAAAAAGTCGCAAAATGTGTCTATTCATGGCATTAAAATTGTTAAATTACAGATTTTTTTTCTAGGTTGTTTAAGTTAGGTTTAATAAAATAAATGTGACTATATTTGTGAAGTGAACAATCTCTTGTGAACTGACTCTTTTGACAACAATACATCATCTTTGAACAATATTCAGATTTAAAGTTATGAAGTCACATGGTCACCTTACCCACAGACTTGGCTTAACTTACCCCTAACCTGGAGCAAGCTGAGCCACAGGAGAACTTTATTTTGAAGGGCCACAGTTTCCAGGCTCTTTACTCATTGACATGTCCATACAACTTCAGTTGATAGCAAACATTCTAAAATAAGAGTTGATGTTTTCGTTTCACATCTATTGTATTTTTACTTGCCTCAGTGACAACAAAAGTAAAAAAAAAAAGGCTCATTTTACCCCACTCTCCCCTACCATCATTTTCATTAGTTTATTTTGTTAATAATTCTGTTGAACTACAATTCAAAAGCAATGTCTGATTTTCACTCGCGGTTTCCAGTAAATGTGTATGGATTATTACTTTTGTTAGATTCCAATTATTTCTGTGACGATTGTGGGTTTTTCTTTCATAAACCGAGGGGTACCAACAATTTCGGCCACGTGTGGATCAGCCCTGAAAGGCGGGAAGCCCTCAGTGCTCAGACTTCAGGGAGGAGACTGGGGCGGGCCAGGGACACGTCACCGTATTTAGGACACCACGATGTTCTTCTTCCTCTCACTCGGAGCGAAGATGGCGAGGTTTGAGGAGCTGAGAGCTTTGTTCAGGCGGCGGCTGCTCGCTGCGGTCATCAGAGACATGTCTGGACTGAGAGAGACCTCCGAGTATGAAGAGGAGCTGCAGAGACAGAGGAGACTGCAGCGTGTGATCCGGACACCTGAGATAAAGCTCCGGAGAGCAGGTAAGGCTGTTTTCATTCAGCATGTGCCATCACATCGACAAGAATAACTAAAGACTACATCAGGCAGGAGGTCAGCTCATGATGAAGATCTTTGTGACCTGCTGAAGTGTTTCTACCGAGGGTGACCAGCAGAGAGAGAGAGAGAGAGAGAGAGACGTAACTCAAATATAAATCATGGTTGTCACAGCGCTTCATTAAAGTCTGTTTTAAAAGTGCTTTACAAATAAATGCATTTTGACCGTTATTTTTATTATTATCATTTCCGCTCGTAAATGTAATGAAGAGGCAGGGCTGCCAATTTTCGGAGTCTGGCTGAAGCAAACTGAAGAGACTTTCACATGTTTTGAGTCCCCCCTGCACAATAAGATTGGTCTTTTGTAAATACTGGTCAAGGATCCTTTCTGAAAGCTTGTCTCACATTTTCAACCCACTATACCACTGAGCAAAATCATTTTTGTCCAGCAAATGTCATCTGTTTTGGAGACATTTTCTGAACAGCTGACATTACTCTGGCTGTAGAGAGAAGGAGAGGCTGAGGTCATTTCTGTCTCACATTTTTAACCCCAATCTACCATAGAACACATTCATTTATGTCCTGTTAATTTCCTGTGCAAAGGAAGTATTTTCTTGGGCCTGTTTGTTTCTTTTTTTTTTTTTGGCAAAATCTACGAGATTTTGTTGAGGTGGTGATCAAGAGTACTTAATACATTCAATTCTTCAACCAAAATTTTAAATCTGTTTCAAAATGGATAAAGTGAAATACTCCTTCTGAATGAATTTTCAAAACTATTCCAGAAGTTAACACCTCCGTTTTTAGGAAAACATCCGTTCCCTTAAAATCATAACAAATCTCTCTTTGATTTCGAACAGCATTAAGTAGTATTGAGTTATCAGTAAATATAACATTTCTTTTAATATCAGGTCCAGGAGGTCTTTAAGCACTGCTGTACCATGACCATTTAGCCTATAAAACCATACGTTATTGTTACTTAGGAACTTGGCCAAAATCAATCAGACTTTCCACAAATATGAACCAGAACTTAGTGTCAGGTGTGAAGCAGTTTTCGTAGCTTTTGATTCAAGGGTTTGAAGACTTTTTCCTTTACTGTTTATTTTCTCATTTGCAATAACAACTTCAAATCAGTTTGCTGGTTGCTCCTTTGGTCCTTGAGTTAGCAGCTTGATGCTAACTGTTGTGTTGTTTCTTGTTTTGACCAGGAACTCCTGTGTCGCCTATGGTCTGCATTGAGCAGGACTGTGGAAAAGGTCTTGAGTTGTATTCCTGAGAAGAGACTGGAGAGGTTCTGTGTCTCTTCTTCAGGCTGAGAGAGAGAACCTGTGTCCCCTTCACTCCATGGTTCAGAAAAGAGAGAAACTGCAAAGCAGAGCAGGGTCCCATTGTTCTTATCAGAGGGTTCACACCTATGTGTGAAACCTGGGGGGTGAGATGGTCAGCCAACTTTGTTTTCGGCTTCTGCAAGCACATGTTCCTTTTGGAGCACATGTATCCCAACATTCCCCTTTGGCCTCAGGATTGAAGCCCAAAGTGCTTCCACACAGTGCTGCCCAGATGCAAAAGCACAGAAGGAGTGCTGGCAGAAAATTGCTGACAGTCTCAATGCATAAGTAAAGCGCGCAAAAACTATTTCATGCCATTATCATCCTGAAATAGCACTGTTCAACATGCACTTTTACTGTAACATGCACCAGACATTTCTAATTTATTTCCAAGATGAATTCATGCATTTGTTCATTCCTATCTTGTTTACATTTTTGTGTGATATGTAGCCCACATGAGCCCTACATGAATTCCTGTCACAAATTTAAGAAGGGCAATAAAATATTGTCATGGAACAGAAGTGTTGGCATTGAAGATCTTGTTACGGCAATGAGAGTTCTTCATTCCCTTTACCTGTAGAAAGTGTCATGTACTGTGTTGTGACTCTATATCTGAGTCTCATTTCGGCACCAATCCAAGTGGCACAAAATGCACCTGGGAACAGGTGCGCAACAAATACAAGAACATCATTCAAAGTGGTAATTGAAGAAGATTTAATTTATTCTTGTACAGTATGATAAGACACAAAGAAGATATTTAGTCATACACCCCCCCCCCCCTCCCCCACACAAGCCAACAGAAAGAAAGCAGAGGGGAAAAGAACTTGTGTGTGTGTGTGTGTGTGTGTGTGTGGGGGGCGCCTCCCAGATTTTACTCCTGGCCGAGAGAGCTCATTGGTTAGTGGGTGGGGTTTTTATAGTCTGCAAGTTCAATCTCATAGAACAGGAAACCTGGAACTTACCCTCAAAGTTACCCATGCTTCGTAGAATAGGCCCCTGTCCTCCATTTCTTTGAAGTTTCTTGTTATTTTTTGTTTCCAGCAGACAAGATGCAACTGTTGTTGAGATCAAGAGAGCACTGATCTATTGAGTTGCACAGGTGGCTCACTGATCCAGGCACCCTAATGTGCTGTTCATCATCTTATCTTATATTCAAATGTTTCTTTCCACTTAGAGTACAGATGTCTATCCCTGAGCTTGTACAGGTATTTCAGTGTTAGGTCATGGCCCTAGTAGACATACTAGTGGTTTATCTTATGGCATTAGATGTTTAATGAGAAGGAATGTGCAGTGTTGCTGATTTTTATGTGTATTTCTCTGCTTTTCCCTCAGATGTCCAGCTGCTGTTGGTGATTAAAGAACAGCCTGTCCCTGTGAAGATTGAGGAAGAAGAAGAAGAGACACCTCAGTCCGTGCAGCTTTATCAGATAGAGACCAGTGCCATAGAAGAGGATTGTGCATTTCAAGACGTGAAAATGGAGCCTGTTCCACTGACACACTTTCAGACAGAGATAGAGATCAAGACTGAAGACTCCTCTGAAGCTGAGATTGACAAAAGTCATGATTGGGGAGAGAACAGAGACAATCATCCAGATTTGAAGTGTATGAAAACAAATCTGGTGAGCAGTCAACAGCCTTACAAGGAACTTTGGAACTGCTCCGAGTGTGGTCATATATTTAGAGATAAATATTCACTGAAACATCACAAGTCAATTCATACTGGAGAGAAACCCTTCAGCTGTTCTGAGTGTGGGAAATCATTTAGACAGAAAAGGGGTCTGGGCAGACACATGTTGACCCATACAGGAGAGAAACCCTTCAGCTGTTCTGAGTGTGGGAAATCATATAAACATAAACACCTTCTGGACATGCACATGTTGGCTCATACAGGAGAGAAACCCTTCAGCTGTTCTGAGTGTGGGAGATCATTTTCACAGAGACATAATCTGCGCTATCACATGTTAACTCATACACGAGAGAAACCCTTCAGCTGTTTCGAGTGTGGAAATTTATTTACACAGAAACATAGTCTGGACAGACACATGTTGACCCATACAGGAGAGAAATCCTACAGCTGTTCTGAGTGTGGGAAATCATTTACACAGAAACAGAGTCTGCACAGACACATGTTGACTCATACAGGAGAGAAACCCTTCAGCTGTTCTGAGTGTGGGAAATCATGTACACAGAAACAGAGCCTGGTTAGTCACATGTTGACCCATACAGGAGAGAAACCCTTCAGCTGTTCTGAGTGTGGGAAATCATTTACACAGAAACAGAGTCTGGTTAGTCACATGTTGACTCATACAGGAGAGAAACCCTTCAGCTGTTCTGAGTGTGGGAAATCATTTACACAGAAACAGAGTCTGGTTAGTCACATGTTGACTCATACAGGAGAGAAACCCTTCAGTTCTTAAGTGTGTGGTAATTCATTCTTATTCAAACACAGTCTGGATGAAGCCATGCTGACCCATACAGAAGGGAAACCCTTCAGCTGTTCTTAGTGTGGAAAATCATTTGCAAAGACAAGGGGTCTTGATGGACACATGCTGACTCATACAGGAGAAAAAACCCTACTGCTGCTCTGAGTGGGGCAGATCTTGTAGACAGAATCTGGACAGACACATATTGACTCATAGCAGAGAAAGGTCCCTCAGTTATTCTGAGTAGGGCAATGTATTCGTACAGAAAATTCTCTAAAAACTCAGAAGTGGACTAGCATCAGAGAGAATCCCTTCAGCTTTTCTGAGTGTGGTAACGTTTTTTGACTCACACTCAGATCGCTCACAACAGAGAGAATCACCTAAAATTGTTAAGACATGCATGATGCACTCTTTCCAGAAGGCCACCGGGAATGTTGCTCCAACTTCACAAAGGGAAGCGAAACTAATGTCCATTCTTGTAAACTTCTTTCTCAATCCATCCCCAAATGTTCTCAGCTGGATTTAGATCAGGATGGTCCAAAAGAGTGAGATTATTCCTCTGTAGGAAGTCCTTTGTCAGGCAGGCATTGTGACCTTCAGTGTTGTCCTGTTGAAAAAACCCAGACATCACCACACAGAAAAGGCCTTCAGTCATGTGGGATGCACCCTGCAACATCTCCACATAGCCAGCTGCCGTCTGACGCCCCTGCACAGTCTGAAACTCCATTGAAGGAGAAAGAAGCCCAGATCATGATGACTCCCCCTATGCAGAAAACATCTCAGGTGGGATCTCCTTGTCATGCCAGTAACGTATGAAGCCATCAGGACCATCAGGTTACTTTTTTCTTGTCAGAGAATAAAACTTTCTTCCACCTTTCAGTGTCCCATTTAGTTCCCCCCTGCAAAGTCCACACAGGAAATGTTGTGGCATTAAAGAAAATGAGGCCTTTAAAACCAGTTCTTGTTTGCTTAAGCCTGTCTCTAGCAGAAATCTTCCAATGGTTATTTGGACGGAAAGCCAATCGGATCCCCTGGCTCAGAGCTGGATAATTTTTTGAGTCTACCTCTTGACTTTTTTGTTCCATAAACCTCAGGATCTTTGAAGAAATTCAAAATATCTCTTTTATCGTGATGTCTGTTGTGAAAGACCTTGCTTATGCAGCTTAACAATCCTTCTGTGTTGAAGACAGGCTTTTTGCCTTTGCCATCAGGAGGTCATGACAGTGTGAATACCTGAGATAAAATGACATGGAATCAAAACTATTGTGCAGATTTGTGGCTTTAAAGGCTGTGGTCTAAAACTTCTTATCAGCTGACAAAAACAATGTTTGAGTTTAAATGGAGTTTTCAATAATATGCCTGCTCCCAATGTTTTGCCTCTTGCTTCCATTTCTTCTTTTTTGCGTTTTGAAGTCCTACTTCAAACCATCTTAAGATCCAACCATGCAAAATGCAAATTCTTGAATTTTTTAAACTGGTTTGGATAGCTGCCACTAAGCAATATGCCAGCGCACAAGTATCCAGTATCTGTTGTGTCAACTATTTTACAAATTTGCAGCAATTTGCCTTTACAGAGGTTCTGGTAAGAAGGTCAACAATACAAAGCCACAGTTTTGGAGTAGAAGTGGGAGTTTCCCTTAAATAATGAAAACTGACTCATCATCAACAAAAAAAAGATGATGGATAATGTTCTTACATGCTTTTGCTTTTTCGTTTCCATACTCAATTCCTCACTGAGGCTTACTTGAAGAAAATCAAGAATCGCATTGAAATCACAAAATCTGCCAGAAAAATTGTAATTAGATCTTTTCTTAAAGTCACTCAGCCCGAGTCAGCACTTATAACAGAGAAGGTAGAGAAAGGGTTGTGGAATCCCTGTTTGTGCTCGATGTAGGAAATATCTATTTTAAACAAGACTTTTAATTCATGCCCTGAGTTCAGATAACAATATAGATTTTTAATTGAGACATGGCTTGGTTCAGATGGTCCAGTTGTTCTCCATGAAGCACCTCCACCTGGTTTTAATTATTTATTTTCTTTTAGAAATGGTAGACGGGGTGGGGCTGCAACTATTCTTTTAGCTTCACATGGTTTTAGAGAGGTACAACTTGGTGATTTTATTTCATATTCCTTTTTTTTTTTTTAGCAGTCCTCCAATATTTTGTCTCTTGTTTTGTCAACAGGCCACCCAAAAGATGCTCTTCTTTTACCAGTGAATTTTAAGAATTGCTATCAATCATCCATTCAAAGTACAATAGAATCATTATTTTAGGTGATTTTGATATTCATGTTGACAATCAGTCAGATTCTTGTAGCTGTGAATTTTTCAATCTTATTAATTTCATGACTTTTGACCAGCATGTATCAAGCCCCGCCCACAACAGAAGAAATATGTTGGATTTATTAATAACATAGGATAGGACTATATCCAAGCTCTGGATCAGGGTTTTCACCCAGTTCACTCCTAAGTGTCAGCCAGAATTACAAATAGGAAACATATAATCATTACATTTCATATATTGCCGTAACATAACATGCTATGTAAAGCACAACAAGAGGTAACTAGCACATTTATGCTATAAGCTAATTAGCACTATGTGCCTGCAGTCTGAAATTCAACTCCAACCCCGTCTATAATCAAATCAATAACGTTGTCACAGACACGTGTCCTAAAAGAATAAGAATCTACTCACTCTCCATTTATGCACAGTCAACTCTCAGACTATCGTAGCTCCACAAGAGCCGAACAGGAACCATGTGCACTCTGCAGAACTCTCAGGTAACTTACAAAAAACAGCCAGCCCCCTTAACCACTCACCAGTATTGAAGTAACAGAACTGTTTAACACATGTAGATTATCCAACTTTGGGGCCTTTTTCTAAAACTACTGTGTCCTCTGTTGTGGATGTGGGCCTTTCTGACCATTACTGGGTGTTTTTCAATGTAAAGGATTTTATCCAACAGGACATCCCAGAGCATACTGTGAGGAAACGCTATCTTACTTCTGAATTGGCTGCCAATTTTAGCAAGTTTGAAAGGATGCCTCAAAAACGGCTTTACCCTGTTCTTGTGATATTATCGTTGATCATTTTAACCAGAAAACCTCCTCTAAAAATGAAAATGAAAAGGATTAAAACCTGTTAGGATATGGTGTAGTAGTTGGACCCAGAGCAGAGGCAGACGATTAGAAAGGTGATTAACTCAGGATTTATTTAACAACAAAGTTCAAAGACGTGATCCTCAAAAAAGTGACACTACAAAGTGGCGGTGGCAGGAGCTCGGGGAGATCTGGAAGACAGAGAGAATCAGTAGTAAGTCTTTACACAGTGAGCAGAAGCCCAAATCACCATCCATACAAAAATGAATGAGCTTCGAGTGTCGGAGACAGGGCAGAAAGCCAGCACTATAGACTGTGGGCTAGACGAACCTCAAATAAAGTGCAATCAGCCGGCGCACAGCAGCAGAAGCTCCCAGCTTAAGTAGGCGGCGTCATCAAGGAAGATGAGGAACAGGTGAGGGATCCGAGTCAGGTCAGCTCCACAGCCACGCTAGCCACAGCAATAGGAGAGAGGAGAAAGCCCAAGAGGGGAGGGGGAGAGGAGCAGGGCAAACTGGAGCAGAGGGTGAAATCCTCACAAAAACCAACAACTAAAATAACACTTAGACAGCGCAGACCTCCACCAGCACCGCAGTCCTTAGCCATATTGTGATTTTTATTAGTCCAACCTATATTTTATTGAAATATTATACCATTAGCAACTGGATTCATCATGATATCTATTTTAGTTCAGTAGTTATTCACAGGAATCACATTTTTCGCCATGGCGGCCAGACGCTGATCCGGATCAACACCAAAATCAAATCAGTTCTTCCTTTTCCGATGCTGAACATTTTCTGAAAATTTCTTGAAAATCTATCCATCACTTTATGAGTTATTTTGTTCACAGACAGACAGACAGATGGACAAACAAATTCTCCCGAAAACATAACCTCCTTGGCGAAGGTAATAAGCCTCCCTGGAGAACTAATGAGGTTTTCAGTTTAAAGAGAGAACGAAGGGTTGCCGAGAGAAAATGGAGAAAACACAAACTGACAGTCCATTTTCAAATATTTCGAGAAAAAATGATCACTTCTAACCATGCAGTAAGACAGGCAAGACAGAATCATTTCTCTTTTCTATAATTACAGTAACCCCAAGGTCCTTTTTTCGACCATCAACAAATTAACTAACCCTGATTTTAATTAACCTTTTAATTCTGATTTGTCTTGTGAAGAACTTGCAGTTCACTTCAAAAGTAAAATTGATTTTATCAGGTCAAGCTTTTTAAACCATAAGCCGGGTCATTTTAACTCCTCTGAGTCTGTGGTTTTAAATGAGGAAACACTGGACAGGTTTGTCCTGGTTGATGCTGCAGTGCTTGAAAAGGTTGCTTCTCAGCTTAGACCAATCAATCAATTAATTAGCTTTGTCCATAGAGCACTTTAAGTACAAACAGAGTTTGAGCCAAAGTGCTGTACAATCAATCAATCTTTATTTGTATAGCCCTTATTCACAACAAGTGTTATCTCAAGTACAGAGACAGCACTACTCATAATTGTAAGTGACATCAGGTCCAACATGGATATGAAATGAATCTATTTTTTAGTTCTGCTGGACCTGAGTGCAGCTTTTGACATAATTGATCACACAATTCTTTTAAACAGACTCCACAGCCTCATTGGCATCTCTGGTACTGCTTTTAATTGGTTCACAACATACAGACCTGATCAAAGTCTTAAGACCAGTTGAAAAAGTGCTAGAGTATGCATTTTGCACATTTGGACATTAATGACGTTTTAAATAGAGCTACAAGATGCAAAAGCAAGATGGGGAGTGTGACAAAAAGCACTTTGAAAAAGTAATTTATTGAAAACCAGTAAACTAAAATAGGTTGTTTATCAGCTTATCAAAAGTCTAAGACCACAGGCTATTAAAGCCAAAATTTGCTCAAAATGTTCATTTTCTGTCAGGCATTCACACGGTCATGCCCTCCTGATGGCTAAAGCTAAGAAGCTTTCTCTTCTTGAACGTGGTCGGATCGTTGAGTTGCATAAGCAAGGCTTCTCGCAGCGTGCCATTGCTGCTGAGGTTGGACGCAGTAAGACAGTCACTCTACCTTTTTTTTTAAAAGATGCAGAGCATTATGGAACAAAAAAGTCAAGTGGTAGACCCCAAAAAATTACACCTGCGCTGAGATTGACTGATGGGCTGTCCATCAAGACACAGGGCAGTCCTCGGCTCAAATTAAGGCCCTTACTGGTGCCGACTGCAGCGCAATAACCATCAGACGGCATCTGTGGGAAAAGGGTTTCAAAAACAAAAAACAAATTCAAAGACCTCGTCTCCTTCAACGCCACAAAACTGCCCGTTTAGACTTTGCCAGGGAGCATCAAACATGGGACATTGAAAGTAGAAAAAAAGTTTTATTCTCTGATGAGAAAAAATGTAACCCTGACGGTCCAGATGGCTTCAACGTTACTGGCATGACAAGGAGATCCACCTGAGATGTTTTCTACCCGGCACAGTGGAGGGGGGTCCATCATGATCTGGGTGCTTTTTCATTCAGTGGAACACTGGAGCTTCAGGTGGTGCAGGGTCGTCAAACGGCGGCTGGTTACGTGCAGATGTTGCAGCGGGCATCCCTCATGACTGAGGGCCCCCGTCTGTGTGGTAACAGCTGGGTTTTTCAACAGGACAACGCTGCAGTTCACAATGCTCGCTCGACCAAGGACTTCTTCAGGGAGAATAACATCACTCTTTTGGACCATCCTGCATGTTCCCCTGATTTAAATCCCATAGAGAACATTTGGAGATGGATGGCAAGGGAAGTTTATAAAAATGGCCGTCAGTTCAGGACAGTTGATGCCCTTCATGAAGCCATCTTCACCACTTGGAGCAATGTTCCCAAAAGCTTCCTGGAAACAGTCACATCAAGCAGCCCAAACGAAATTTTGAAGTGATTAACAAGAACGGTGGAGCTACTCATTACTGAGTCCTACTGAGAAACATTTTTGTTCTAGTTTGGAGAGTTTTTTCATAATTTTTTGAGCAATGGTCTTAAACTTTTGATCAGCTGATAAACAGCCTATTTCAGTTTACTTGTTGTTTTCAATAAATTACTTTTTCAAAGTGCTTTTTGTCACACTCCCCCTTCTTGCTTTTGCATATTGTATCTCTATTTAAAACCTCATTAATGTCCATGAGCAAAATGCAGATTCTAGCAATTTTTCAACTGGTCTTAAGAATGTGATCAGGTCTGTATCTCAATGGGAGGAAATTTTATGTAAGCATGGGGGAACACTCATCAAGAGCCAATATAATGGATTGTGGTGTTCCCCAGGGCTCTATTTTAGATCCAAAACGTTTTAATCTCTACATGTTACCTTTAGGAGATGTCATGAGAAGACACAGCATTAACTTTCACAGCAATCCTGATGACACACAGCTTTACATGGCTGTATCTCCTGATGACACAGGACCCATCAATGACCTTTTTAACTGTATTTTAGATGTTCAGTCCTGGATGGCAGACAACTTTCAGCAGCTCAACCTGTCACAGGTTGATCCAGGGTGTTCTAGGTGGACACAAAAGCTAAAAAACAGAGGCTGAAGAAGACAGTTTAAGGGGATTTATTTGACTGCTCCAAAAACCAAGCAACAGTGAACAAAGGTGTAAATACAGGTAAAGGTGGTGTGGGCTCATGGAAGACCTGGGAAAAAGAGAGCAAAAAGGTACGATTAGTCGTGAAGGCACAGAAAGCAGTTTCCAACAAGGCCAAATAAAAAGCATGAACGCTCCTGAAAAGGAGCTGAGGCTTAAGGCCAGAGTTACTGCAGGTTTGACACAAAAGAGAGACGAGTCAGCAACAAACTGAGTTTAAGAGTGCAATCCACTCGTGCTTCCTTCTTCCTGGAGTCTCTTTAAATAGGGGCAGCTGATTAGGTGATGGGAAGCAAGTGTGGGAGCTGCAGGGTGTCTGAGACCACGCCCCTGCAGAGTGAGTCTGTGAGGGAGAGAGAGAGCAGACAGCTGAGGATTGAGAATCCTCCCACAACCGGGACAAAACTCAGGTTTTCGTTATTGGTTGGTCCAGAGAGAGAAACTGGAGAGCAAACTCAAAGCTTTGTCTTTTAATCCGTGCAAACAAGTTAAAAATTTGGATGTAACATTTGATTTCAATCTCAGTTTTGATCCACATATCCGAGATGTCACCAAAAAGGCTTTTTATCATTTAAAGAACATCTCCAGAGTGCACCAGTTTCTCTCTCAAGCCAGTGCAGAGACTCTTATTACCTCCGCCAAGGAGCTTATGTTTTCGTGAGAGTTTGTTTGTCCGTCTGTCTGTCTGTGAACAAAATAACTCAAAAAGTTATGGATGGATTTTGATGAATTTTCAGTAAAATGTTCAGCATGGGAAAAGGTAGATGTGATTCAATTTTGGTGTTGATCTGGATCACCGTCTGGGAACTGTGCTGCTTGGCAGAGGTCTGCGCTCTCCGAGTGCTTTTATAGTTCATGCTTCAGAACTGATTACTGCAATGCCCTCCTCTCTGGTCTTCCTATAGAGAACATTTCACATCTACAGCTCCTTCAAAATTCAGCTGCACTTATGCTGACACAGACCAGGAGAGCCCACATTACACCGATTTTAATGTAACCAGGTGAACTGGAGACTGTTTAAAATACTGTTTCAGTAATCTAAGTGTTATATTTCAGTCATTAGCACTCTTATGGGGTTCCCATGAGACTTTAGATGCACGCAGGAGACGGAGACAAAAAGCCGTGAAATGCTGGAGTCCTGAGCAAGGCTGATGAGTGAGGATTCGGGATTCCAGATTCTGTAGATTGATGAGTGAATGTGTCGTAGCTGCGGTGCTAGAGGAGAGCATCAGAGCAGCGTGAGTTGTCATTTCTAACTTTTATTAGTAAAAACCGAAGAAAAATTAGTTATGTACTAACCTCTTGACACTTTGTGTTATGTTTGTGTACTTTTGCCTAATTTAGAGGGGAGATATGTAGTGTTAAGATCCAGAGGTGTGTGTCTTTGAGTGCAGGCTACACACTGCTGTGAGAAGTGAGTTCATTTCTTGGTTAAAGTATATTTCTCCTCATGTGAAATTGTTTACTGTTTATGAAGTTGTTTAACGTTACTGTTTATTAATGTATGGTGTATACTCACTGAAATAATGCACTTTTTCTGTGAATGATAACTGTGAAGCTTTGTATTAATGTATTAATGTGAATCATATTTCTGCTTCCCTTGTTCAGAGGTGAGCCACTATGTTGTCTATTGAGAACCTATTATACAGTTAGTTTGTCTCTTGAAAGGCTTACATAGTGTACATGAGTGTCTGTTACACAGGGTTGTTTATAGACACTGTGGTCTGGCACTTATATTATTGTTGTTAGTCCAAGATTACGGTTGTAAGCTTTAAGAATCTATCTCACAGAAGTGAATAGTATTACTGTTCTACAGTGAAGCTTATGAAAACTTTCATTTCTCATTACTAAAAATTTTATGCTGTTCTTACACTTGTTGTGAGTGCAGTCGGGGAATAAAGACCCACATAAAATTTATTTAGTGTGTTCCTGCCTATCAGGGGCGGATCTAGAAAAATATTTATAGGGTGGCAAGAGGGGAGCAGGAATTTTTTAGGGATGGCAACCTACATCAGATGCATATAAACTGAAGCAGTTATCGTAGTTTGATGAGAAATAGACAATTTACACTGAAGTATTCCTGCTTGCAAGACTTAGTACATAACTTAGAACATACTGTATATTCCACATATAAGCAGCATTTGTACAAGAAAAAACTATCCTAATGGACTGTAATAAGGTCAGCAGCATAAATACACATTGGAAATCAATGGGTCATGACACTTAAACAAGGCACTGGACACAAACCTGAATAGAGGTCCCATATGAATAAATTTAGCTTCCAGTCAGTAAAAGTACAAAAACATTTTGTAACTATGTACATACAGGTTGTTTCTGTACAGTAATATATACAAAATAAGAGCTATCAAAAAACAAGAACAGCAAAAACACTGCTTCATGTTCAGCAGAATTTACCCCATTTACAATGGTGTCACATTTTCAACTCTTTATTTTTTAGGTTTTATCTATCAGATTTGCTCAGTAACCAAAACAGAGATATGGGTCATTCTGCCAAAAGAGTGCAATTTGCTTGTTGTAACGCTACAAAAATAAACTTCATTTTTCATTCCATTTAAGATAGAATTTAGTAATATACGCATTTACTCATTCAAAATGAGTACTGGTCAATCTCAGACACCTTTACTTAATTTATTTCAACTTTCGACAGTTTATTATCATTGCATTTTTTTCTCTGCTGTTACCAAAACTCAAATTTTAAAAACTGTTTCATTTTAAAACCATGTTTAAAACACATCCATGGTTTAAAAGAGTTGTTTAAAATACAATGTTTCCCCTTAGAAAAAGAGTTCATTTAGAAGAAATGGTTGGTTACATGATGAAAATACTAATATTTATGACAAAAAATGACTTTTTTTGCTGTTACTCTTTCTTTGAGTAACAGCAATGATTTTGTAGCATAAAATTAGCAATTGTGTGAAAACTAACTTCAGTAACAGGATAACTTAGGTAACAGGACTGAGTTTTTAGATTGACCATCTCTAAAAACGCTAATATATCATTAAATTTAAGGAAAAATAAAAGAGATAACTTACTTTTGGTCTTCTTATGACTTGCAGAAGACCTAAATGATGTCAATTCCTGCAGAACATGTCACTGGTGAAATGTTCCAAAATTTTAAAGGGGGGAACAGCAATGAGTGAAAACCTGGGGACAGCACTAAAATGTGAATTTAAACCAAAATATAATGACTTTTTTGTAAAACTTTTGTTTAAAAAGTGTAGCTAGAATATGGAGTCACACTTAAATGCAAAAGAAAATTTGCTTTGGCAGGATTTTGTTCATGATGCATTGTAGTAAAGTGTAGTATTTGGCTGTGGGGACAGGCAAGAAATGCTATTAGAAGTGTTTTGATGGATATATATATATATATATATATATATACAATATATCATATATATATATATATATATATATATATATATATATAATTTGTCTTATATTATTACTTGTGTTTATACATTTTATATACAATAATATGCTGGGGACAGAAATTTCACTCTTTTGGCGGAATCGCCCATATACAGAAATTTAAAGAGCAGATTAAATTTACAAGGTTTCCCTTTACAGAAACTGAATCAATATTCAATGTGTTTATAAGCTTTTTAAATGTTTTATTTAAATTTTAAATGCGTGGATCACTGTGTCTGTGTTTATGTGAGCGAGACACATGGGGCTGCTTATGGTTCGATTCGGTGGGGTTTCTGGCAGAAACACGGCCACTTTGGACTCTGATTTTTCTTCCTGTGACCGTCTTTTCAGCCTTTAGCATAGCTCACACTCACACACACACCCCGCCCCGTTATTCAGGTGAGTAGCAGTGAATTGAGTCCGGACCCGGACGGATTATGAAGAACACGCGTTCCTCGTGCCTTCCTCCTCGACTCCCGGCTGGCTCTCTCTCGCTTCGCGCCCACAGACTGTATGTTCGATGCTGCATTCACTGTCGTCGGACATCGGAACTTCGCGCTCGTAACAGTTAAATTTTTCTATCAGTTCATTGCTGCCAGTTGGGGTGGCAGTAGGGGTGGCAAGGCTTCATTTTAGGGTGGCATTTACCACCCTATGCCACCCCGGTAGATCCGCCCATGCTGCTTATCATTGACCCGGTCACATTAGAGTCTCTGCATTGACTTCCTGTGTCCTTTAGAATAGATGTTAAGGTTCTTTGATTGGTTTTTAAATCTCTTAATGGTCTTGGTCCTTCCTATTTATCTAATTTGCTTTTACCACACACATACGATTTAATGTGATGTCTAATACTCGGTGGCCATTTGGTTTTCTTTCTTTTATTACAGAAAAGCCCTCAGTGCTCAGACTTCAGGGCGGAGACTGGGGCGGGCCAGAGACACGTCACCTCACTGAGGACACCATGATGTTGCTTTTCTCACTCTGAGCAAAGATGGCGAGGTTTGAGGAGCTGAGAGCTTTGTTCAGGCGGCGGCTGCTCGCTGCGGTCATGAGAGACATGTCTGGACTGAGAGAGACCTCCGAGTATGAAGAGGAGCTGCAGAGACAGAGGAGACTGCAGCGTGTGATCCGGACACCTGAGATAAAGCTCCGGAGAGCAGGTAAGCCTGCTTTCATTCAGCATGTGCTAACACATCGGAGCTGCGACAACATTCACCAAAAACCATATAAGGCAGTAGGTAGGTTAGCTCATGATGATCTTTGTGACCTTGTAGTGTCTCATTTTTTTCAGTAAATACTGAATGAGTTGGTAACTTCTGCGCGGAAATTGCAGCTAAGATGAAAAGCAGACGTGAAAATGTGTGCTCTTACAGGTCAAGGAAGCACGAACGTAGCAAACTCCACTTTTGACAAGCGATAGTTATTGAAGTTACGGTGAACAACGAACAATAACAAACGGGAGTTGCTTTGCGTCGCGACGCCGCAAACAACTGAAACTCAAGATGATGCATGATATAGCCTGATGGGGGGATTGCCCCCGTCTGACCGAAGGTTCCTCTCCATCTCCCTTCGATAGCTACATTCTTTCAAGTCTTTATTACAGTGTTGTAATTTCCCCTCTTATAGGCACATATACACTCCTATAGAGTCCAAACTTTATTTATTTTGATTATTAAGTTAAAATGAGCTGTATTTCAGTCATTATTTTATGGTTTGCTCAAGATGGCGGAATTGATCCAAAATGGCTTCCCCTTTAGGCCCAAATATGGTCATGCTTCCTGTCCCTTTCTGGGTACAGTGTTCTGTTTTTTTTGTTTGTTTGTTTTTTATTGAAACTCAACAGAATACATAACATTAACATATGTACTTAAAGGCCAATACCCCCATAATAATATAAAAGAAATAAAAGAAAAGAAAATAAGATAAATAAACAAATAAAAATAATAACAAAAGTGAAAGAAATATTAAGGTACAAATTAAGTAATTCCAGGGATAAGCCAAACTTATGGAGACAAGGCACTCAGCATAACAATTACAGAAGTTATAATAAAAGAATAATATACACTGTCAAGATTCCAGTCATATTTTTCAATCCTGTATGGTTACCCAGTCACAGTGTGTAGATATTTTTTTGTAATTTCCAGTGTCTTAATAGCTTTGATGTTTTCTGAAGACTTGATGGAGACTATGTAGATTTTGAATTCTGTTACAAATGCTGGAAAGAAGGGTTTTGAGCCCTCAAATTTTCTTTTATGGATATGAAATTTTGCAAGAAAAAACAAAAGGTTTATAATAAAGAGTTTGTCTCTGTCCCTCGTCTGTAACTCAAAAACACCAAAAACAACACTTTATAACAAAAAGAGAAGTGTGGATTAGGTAAGTGTTAATAAAACTCAACATTTGTGACCAAAATTCCTCTGTAAATAAACAAGTCCAAAAAAAATGTGAGCTGGTTTCTGGTGAGTTACTGCAGAAAGAACAGTTTGTGTCAATATCATGTTAATATTTTTGAAGGAATGCTTTGGCAGGGATGAGTTTATATGAGACTTCTCTGACTTTGTTAGTGATAAAATATTGAAATGGCAAAGACCAGACCTTTATCCAAAGTATATTCTCTACAATATTATTCCAAAATGATATTGAAGAAGGAATAGTTATGAGTTCTTTCTGGAATAACCCTCTGAAAGTTTATTAAAAGTTTTCCATGTGGCTGAGAAGCACAGCCTCCCCACGACAGTGTCACGTAAACTAACAGTGTGAGCGAGAGGCTGAGGGAAGTCTGAGCCTCTCAGCAACACCACAGCTCCAGATGGGATGGCATCAAAAACAATAGCATATTCTTTTACAGTCACTGGGATTTGGATTTTATGTAAGAATTCAGCATAACCATATAATTGACCATTTTGATTTAGTAATTGGCTGACAAGGATGATATTATTGTTGAACCAGTTTTCAAAGAACAATGACTTGTTTTTGTACAAGATGTCTTTGTTATTCCAGATAAAGCATCTATGGGGAGTAAAGTTGTGTTTAAAAAGGAGAGACCATGCTAAGAGCATCTGTTTATGGAAGTTTGATAGTTTAATTGGGATTTTATTGATATGAAAGTTGCATAGTAATAGGAACTCTAAGTCACCAACTTTAAAGAATACATGGTTTGGGATGATATTCCAAAGGGACGCTGGGCTATTTAAAAACTGTCTCACCCAATTGATTTTGAGTATGATGTTCTGAGTTGTAAAGTCCAGAAAGTTAACCCCCCCCCCCCCCCCCCCCCTTGACTGCTATTCATCAAGACTGATTTTTTCACATAATGTATTTTGTTTTTCCATAAGAAGTTAAGCAACATGTTATCAATTCTTTTTAATACTTTACTGTGTACAGACAGAGGAATAGCAGCATAAGTTAATCTAGAGAGTCCCTCAGCTTTAGACAGCAGAGTCCTCCCCCTTAAAGAGAGATCTCTCTGTAACCAAGAGTTTAGTTTCTTCTGGGTTTTTTCAATAATAGGGTTAAAATTCTCGGTACATTTAGCACTTGGATCCTTACTGACAACAATACCTAAATACGTGACCTGTTCTTTCACAGGGATATTATAAATAGAGGGAGAGTAATAATCTTTAACAGACAATTCTGGGTACAGTGTTCTAGACGCCTCAATGCGGCCTGGAGCGTAATCCAGCGTCACCGCCATATTGAATGGGTCTCTTCTCTCGTTCCAGATACAAGTGGAGTGAACTCATTTATGCTCGTATTTTATGCAGCCGAAAGTGAAAGTAAACGGCGCAATATTGAAAGCAGATGACTTTTTTTTGTTTTATTCCAACACAGCTGAGTGAAAACGTATTTAAAGTTTAATACACATGTCCACAGGATTGTAAGATGTGTGGTTTGTGTGTGTGAGCGCACGTACATACGGTGGCGTATTGCATTCACTTGAAAATAAATAAAAATCCACCTGTTTTTATGAGATACTATCTCATAAAAAAAGGAATTTATTTATTTTGGAGTTTCCTGTTTTTACGAGATACTGTCTCGTAAAAACAGAAAATGATTTATTTTGGAGTTTCCTGTTTTTATGAGATAATAAGGAATCTTAAAAGTAACGAACTTGCCGCGCAAGTTAGACCTTATTCGGTTTTAATCCTCGCTTGGTGTGAAACATTGGGAGATACTTGTGTCTTTGAGCGGTGTAGATGGTATTGTTATTAGTTTGTCCACATTGTGCAGACACCTAAGGAATTTGCTGTTATTCCGACGCAAAGCTCGACATTGCAGTTTTTGTACCTGTATTGACCACGTAACTCGTTGATAAATGCAGCAGCCAGTCTCTAAGCAAAGCGTCAGGGGGAATCCTGTTTTTACGAGATAGTATCTCGTAAAAACAGGAAAATCATAAATAAATAAATTCCTGTTTTTACGACATAGTTTCTCATAAAAACAGGAAAATCAAAAATAAATAAATTCCTGTTTTTACGAGATAGTATCTCACAAAAACAGGCAGAGTTTTATTTATTTTCAAGTGAATGCAATGCGCCACCGTACGTACATGTTCATTTAACATTTCATCACTATGAGTACGTAAAGAAAAAAATACTAACAAAAGCATGCTTGAAGTAAACCCCATTAATAGTGATACTAACAAGACGTTTTATGATAATTTGACACTACACAAGCCAGTGTCAAGAAGCCTACTTCTTTCTTCTGCACATCACAAACGATAGAAATACAACAGCTGCCAACTTTTGGAGTCTGGCTGGAGCAAACCAAAGAGACTTTCACATTTTTCGAGTCCTCCGTTCACAATTAGATTTGTCTTTTGTAAATATTGGTCAAGGATCCTTTCTGAAAGCATGTCTCACATTTTCAATCCACTATACCACAGAACACCATAATTTATGTCCAGTCAATGACATCTGCCAAGGATGTAATTGTTTTGACCCTGTTTTTTTTCTTGTTTGTTTTTTTTTTTTTTAGAAATAACTACCAGACAGATTTTGTTAAAATTTTGGGGGGATGTTGTTAATGGCCCAACTTAAAAATGATTAGATTAATAGGTGGTTATCCAGATAACTTATTTAATCAATTCCACAAAAATAATCCAACCAAAATTTTAATTCTGTTACAAAATGGATAAAGCGAAATATACCTTTTTAATTAATTTTCAAAAAAATTCCAGAAGTTAACACCTCCATTTTGAGGAACAAAA